>CM035410.1:1253750-1867500 GCA_020310875.1 Ceratopteris richardii
TCAAGAATATCAAAGACAGAGGTATGGTTGAGAGTTTACCCTCATTCAAGCTACCTGATGATTGAGATATATGTGAAGGGTGTCTTGAAGGTAAGATGCATAAACTACCTTTCAAGAAACATGGTCATATTACAACTACGAGGAAATTGCAGATTATACATTCAGATGTGAATGGTCCTATGAGAGCAGACTCTATTCAGGGTTTTATGTATTTTGTTTTATTCGTTGATGATTTTACAAGATATTCATGGATCTATGGTCTTAAGTCGAAGTCAGAAGTCTTTCCTATGTTCAAGAAATTTGTAGCTATGGTTGAAAATGAAAGTCAGGAAATTGTCCAGATTCTCAGAAGTGATAGAGGTGGAGAATACTTGTCAAATGAGTTCCAGACATTTCTTGATGAGAAAGGTATTACTCGACAGCTTACTATTGCTTATACGCCTCAGCAAAATGGTTTTGCATAAAGAAAGAATAGAGTACTTGTTGAAATGATGCGGAGCATGATGGCGTCCAAGAGGCTTTCACCGAAATTCTGGTTTGATGCAATACATACAACTAATCACATTTTGAACAGGTCATCTACAAAAGCTTTAAAGGTAATCACACCATATGAAGCTTATTATGGTAGAAAACCTAATGTGAGTTACTTCAAAGTGTTTGCATCACTTTCTTATGTACATGTTGAGAAAAAGGACCAAGGCAAACTAGATGTAAAGGCAAAGAAAGCTGTTTTCATTGGATATCCTATTGAAAGTAAAGGATACAAGTTTTATGTTCCAGAGACAGGTGAAGTTGTTCTTTCACGTAATGCTTATATTGTTGAAGATAAGGTTTATGATAAAGAAGCAGAAATTCCGGAATTCATTATTGAAAATGACTATGGAATTTTTAGAAAGATTCTGGATGTACATGTTCAGCCATATCAGGAGGAAGTTAAAAAATTCTTAGTATTCAAGAAAAAGTTGAAGAAAGAGGAATTTCACAACCTTCTACAGAGTCAGTTCCACAAGAAACTTTGATTCCAGAAATGGAAGAAGTTAAAGTTCCAGAAAGTCCTAGTACCTCGGTAGGACAAGTTCCAGAACCTGTGGAAGTTGAAAGTTCAGAAAGAGTTTCACCATTATTCAAGGATACACCTACGTGTTTATATCAGACTTGGAAAGATAGTGGTATAAAGACTTTTACTGGAAGAACAAGGAGTCAGACTAGACAACAACAACAAGATCATGTAAGAACAAGAAGTCAAACTAGACAGCAAAAAGATCATGTAAGTTTTGCTGAAGACTTTGAGATGCATGATATTTTGGCACTTATGACTGTTGAAGATGAACTTGCGTGTGTTAAAGATGCACTTAACATTCCTATTTGGAGAAAAGCTATGCAAGAAAAGATTGATTCTATTCATAAGAATCAAATTTGGCAGCTATGTGAGTTACCAGAAGGAAAGAAGGCTATAGGTGTAAAATGGATCTTCAAAATCAAAAGGAAACCAGATGCTACTATTGATAGATACAAAGCCAACTTGGTTGTCAAAGGTTATGCACAACAAAAAGGTATTGATTATGATGAGACATTTGCTCCTACATCTAGGATGACTGTTATTAGGTCACTACTTGCTCTAGCAGCACATTTTGGTTGGCATATATATCAACTTGACATCAGGATTGCTTTTCTTAATGGTGATTTACATGAGGATGTGTATATTCAGCAGCCAGAAGGTTTTGAAGAGACAGGTAAAGAACACTTAGTGTGTAAGCTTATAAAAGCTTTATATGGTTTAAAACAGACACCTAGAGCATGGTATGAAAAGATACATACATATCTTTTATCCATTGGTTTCCATAACTCAGATGCAGCTCCAACTCTTTATGTCAAAGCTGAAATAGGTATGATGATTATAGCAATCATTTATGTGGATGATATTATAGTCACAGATCCTAGAGATGCAGATTTGCAGATGTTCAAAAAAGAATTGAAGCAAACATTTGATGTAAATGATTTAGGCATTTTACATTATTATCTTGGGATTCAGTTTCTTTTTCAAGATGAGTGTATCTACATGATACAACAGAAGTACATTGAGAAGCTTTTGGAAAGGTTTCAGATGAGTGATTCTAAACCTATGCAAACACCTATGGATCAAAACATATCTTTACAAATGGTAGCAGATGCAAAGCCATTTGATGCTTGTTGGAAGATGCATTTTTGGAAACCTTTTTTTTGAAGGAAAAATATTGTAAAATGATAGAAATTTGTAGAAATATTTATGCAATGGTTGTAAAAATGAGGAAGAGTTTTCCTTATGTAGGATAGAATCTTATGTATTTTTTCTAGAATTTTTGGAAACTCTTAGATAGCATATTTTTAGAATAATAGAGGAAAGGACCAAAATTCAAGTGTGAAAGAGGACACGAAAATGTATATAAGTCAATTTTCTCTATTTTGGAGAGGTTGGTTAGTCATTTGTACATGCTATCAATAGAGAAGAGAGAGTTTCTGCTGAAATCGTGTTTTCTCCTGTTGAGTGTGTTTCCTTTGATGTGAGAGCTTGTTTCTTGTTTAATCATGGAGATTTGTGAGTTTCATTTGTGTAATGCTGAGTAAGATCTATGAAGAGAGATGATTACTGATGTATTGAGTGAAGAAGGATTGAAGAATGTTGCAGAAATGTGAAAATCGTCTACTGGTACAGAATCGCGATTGTCTTGTCTCTGTGATACAGGTGATATTTTCTGATTCTGATTTCATATTTGTATTCTGATGAGAAAATAACATGAATTAGACACAAAGATCATAGAAAATGATGAAGATTTGCTCTAGATAAGGTAAACCCTAGATATTTCCTCTTCATTTTCATTTTCTCAGAATTCCAGCCATCAATCTCTTATTTCTATGAATCTATCATCTAGAAGGGGCTGTGGTCTTATGGATATTCCCAGGATTGACAAAATAAAGATGATTTGTTGATTCTTTTGTACTTCATGATTGGAGAGGACAACTCCAAAGTCAATAATAAACATTTTTTGGCGCCGTTGCCGAGGAAATTCCAAGAACTTCATTGAAGTTGGACCTTTGCTGGATCTTCTGTTGATGATGGTAACCAACACAAGAAAAAGGTAAAACTCATCAATCAAGAAATGTGCACATGAATAGGTAGATGTCATTGTTTGTCTTTGGGGAAAAAAGAAAGCAATTGATATCTTGTAGAATTGGAAGTGCTGAAATCTTTGTAAATTGATAGTTGCTCATCATATTGTTGAAGTAAAAGTGCAGGTGTATGGAAGATTTGAGCCAAGAAAGCTGAAGATGAGGTAACTTGAGTCTATTCTTGCATTTCTAGATTTCTTTTTGCCCAAGTACTAGGCACCATGGGTGATCTTGGGAAGATAACATGGTGATACTAAGGAAAGGACAGCTAAAGTAGCTAGATGTAAGTATAAAGGATTCAGTTGTTGACCAAATCTAAGCATCAATCTTGAGTTGTCCTGCATTTTGAAAAGAAAGATGTGATTGAGTTTATCTTTGCAGAAATTGTTTGCCTTCTATAACACATTTTCATTTGAGAGATTTTCTGTTGCACTTTAGTGATAGCTAAGGACATAGAAACTCATAACCAATCAAGAAACATGGAATCAGTGGATCACCAAAACCAGAAACCCTAAGTAAAGTGTTCACCTTTATTTTTAGGGCAAAAATACCAAAAAAATTCATAAAACTCATCAAAAACAATCAAACAAATTTCTTTTCTTGTTAGGAAGCTGAAGTGAGGTGTAGTGGATAAGAGTGATTGTGGAAAAGTGGAAGAAGAACAAAAAATGGTCAAAAAACCAAAAAATTAGAAAACACGATTCTCTAACACAGAATCACGACTTTCTGAAAAAAAGTGTTCATTTTGGAGTAATATTTCAAGTGATTGATGAATTAAAGTTGTTGAGGGCTATGGAAGGGAATTAAGAAGAAAAGACTACTCAAATTGGCATAAAATCAACAGTAAGCAAAAACACGACTTTCTGTACAAAATCGCGATTTTCTAAGTAAGGTTGAGGTTTTTGTGCAATAGTTCAGGATTTTTGGAGGATTACAAAGAAGAGAAGGTATTGAAAGAAAGCAAGGACAAAGAATACTCAAAATTGCACAAGATAAGATCTACAAGAAAAAAACACGATTCTCTACACAAAATCGCGATTTTCTGTAAAAGAAAATTTTTGGAATTTCTAGTACACTTGGGTACTTTGAGATAAGAAAGTGTAGAGGAGGTCATTAAGATTGAGTAAGGGAAGTTGAACAAGTGAAAGAGTGAGGAATAGTGGAAATCATACAAAATCGCGATTTTCTGGACACTATAAAAACCTGAAATTCAAAGAAAAATTCATTTCAGTAAGAGTGAGTGAGAGAGAGAGAGAGCAAAATCGCGACTTCCAGCAACCAGTGGATTTTGGAGGATTTCTCTACCAAGCAAGCAAGGTAAAGACTTTAGCATTAATTTGGAATATACATTTTTTCATTAAGTGATCACATAGCACCAAGAAATGAGAAATAACTAAAAATCACAGAATCGCAATTTTCTGTATTTTGAGTTTTTTCATTAGGAAAACCTTAATTTTGCATTTAAATGTTTCATTGCATGTCAAAATTTCAGTAAGGCGATTCTGGTATAGAAAGAAAATTTTGAAAAATCAAAACTTGTAAAATTCAAAAAATCATTCAGAATCGCGATTCTGTAAGTCACGCACAAAATCGCGATTTTGAACAATTAGGACAACATTGCGAATTCCAGAACGCGATTTTCTTAAGAAAATCGTGTTTTTACAATTCGTGAGCAATCACGATTGTCTGGGATCAAAATCGTGAAAAACACGATTTTCACACAAAATCGTGAAAAACACGATTTTCACTCAAAATTGTGAAAAACACGATTTTGATCACAAAATCGTGAAAAACACGATTTTCACCCAAAATCGTGAAAAACACGATTTTTATCACAAAATCGTGAAAAACACGATTTTCACTCAAAATCGTGAAAAACACGATTTTCACACAAAATCGTGAAAAACACGATTTTCACTCAAGATCGTGAAAAACACGATTTTCATCACAAAATCGTGAAAAACACGATTTTCACTCAAAATCGTGAAAAACACGATTTTCACTCAAAATCGTGAAAAACACGATTTTTACCCAAAATCGTGAAAAACACGATTTTCACTCAAAATCGTGAAAAACACGATTTTCATCACAAAATCGTGAAAAACACGATTTTCACCCAAAATCGTGAAAAACACGATTTTTATCACAAAATCGTGAAAAGCACGATTTTCACACAAAATCGTGAAAAACACGATTTTCACTCAAGATCGTGAAAAACACGATTTTCATCACAAAATCGTGAAAAACACGATTTTCACTCAAGATCGTGAAAAACACGATTTTCACTCAAAATCGTGAAAAACACGATTTTCACTCAAAATCGTGAAAAACACGATTTTCATCACAAAATCGTGAAAAACACGATTTTCACTCAAAATCGTGAAAAACACGATTTTCACTCAAAATCGTGAAAAACACGATTTTGACTACAAAATCGTGAAAAAACACAGAAATAATCATAAAATTTTGGGAAACATGATTCTGATCATAAAATCGTGAAAAACACGATTTTTATCACAAAATCGTGAAAAACATAGAGATAATCAGAAAACACGATTCTGATCATAAAATCGTGGAAAATCAATACTTTAGGCAGAAAATTGTGGGAAAACACGATTTTGATCACAAAATCGTGAAAAATACAAAAATAGTCAAAAAATCGTGAAAAAAAAAAACAAATATAGTCAGAAAATTGTGGAAAAAGTAATACCTTAGTTAGGAAATTGTGACAAACACTCTGTTGAGTTTGAGATTGAGAAAATTAATTGAATGATACTTAGATCTGGAAACAAACTTTCTAAACAAGACCTAACAAGGAAGGAGACAGAAACAGTAAAAGGTAAAGGGCAAGAAAGAAGTTTAGGGCAAGAAAACAACATGGAAAACATAAATGAAACAAATGAGCCTATGGAAACTGGGGATTTTAGAAACATCTTCAAGTATATGTATACAAATAGGTTTGGAACCTATGTATATCAGGATGGAATGCATAAATTTCTCATTAGATTGAGAAATTTAGAAGTTCCCCTGAATATAACCCCTGTAGCTCAATTCAAAGATGGGAGATATGAAGATAGGCAAAGATGTGTGTACATATTCTCTCAAGACCCAGAAAATTCAAATGATCTAGGGCAATGTACTGACAAAGGACCTTGGGAACATAACATGGAGCAGACAAATTTACCTAGGCCAAATGAAAACTATAACGGTAATGAACAACAACATGGGAGGAGGACACAGATTTCCCCAAATCCCTTTCACACCAGAAGGATATAATGACTTCCCATTCAGAAGAAGATCCCATTGGCAGCCTCAGGGTAGAATGCTTAGACCATACCAAGTTGCCAAATGTATGAAGAACCAATATGAGGGTTATTCAGATCCACATGCTCATGCTGCAGAATTTAGGCAATTGATTAGAGCTGAAGAGGTAGAAGATTATAAAGTACAATTTGAGGCATTTGGTCTAACCCTAACAGGACCAGCCTTATCTTGGTTCATTCCTTTGAGAAAGGAAATGTACCAGGATATTGAATCTTTCTTAGAAGCCTTCATTGGGGAATTCTCTAAGACCGGGATAAAACATAGTACAGCCACATTGATACATAGTTTCAAACAACAAAAGGATGAAAATGTTAGAGAAGCAGCCAAAAGATTTAAACAATACATTGATAGATGCCCAAGAGAGGAAGTACCTTCCATGGCAAAACAAGTATCCTTATTCATTGAGGGTTTGAGAAGTGCCCAACTAAGAACCCTAGTGTATTATAGAAGATGTCCTGATTTAGCAGCCTGTGTAAAGGAAGCAATAGATTTGGAGGACAACAGAGGTCAAGATCTGTTAGCATTTGATCAACCTAGATCATATGAAGACAAAATTCCTCCAGCAGAAGAGTTGGCTCAGGCTATTGCTAAAGCCCTAGAGGTAAGCACTAAAACTAATCTGATAAACTCTAGGATAGACACAAATAAAAAATGTTACATTTGTGGAGAAAATCATCTGGCACAACAATGCCCATATCAGAAGCCACCACACTTACAAGATAGGAAGACACTTAAGTACTGTACACTAGAGAGAAGATGGACAAACCATATCAGGGAGGAATGCTTCTATAACAAACAACTCATCAAGGAAAGAGATTATATGGCTCAAAGGGAATCAGGTTATACTGAACAACCAAAACCTGTGCTTGGACAACAACCTCCTATACCAACTAATGTGGTACCAATCAAGTATACACCAATAGAGGAGGGGAATTCAAGACTAAGATCACCATATAAGGAAGAATATCAATGGAGTGAGGGATATCAAGAAGATTGGGAAGAATATGAAATAAGAGAACCTGAGTTAAAAGCCCTAGACTTGGGAAATGGGAAAATTGAAATGGACACAGCAACATTCATGTACATTACCAACAATTACATGTCCAACCAAAAACCTCAATTCAAAGGGGGACCAAAGATAACTTGTTATAGGTGTGGGGGAGAGCATTTCATTAGAGACTGTCCGCAACCTCCTACATTGAGAATAGAGGGAGCCTACTGTAAGGATTGTGGAAGAGAACATTTGATAAAAGATTGCCCAAAGAATCCCCAAAAACAACAGAACACACCTAATAACATACCTTTAAAAACAGTTAACATTATGGAACAGGAAGAATTGAGTGAAAATGACCAAGTTGGAATAAATATTATAACAAGGGCTCAAGCCAAGCAACAAGGAACAATTAAGGAACAAAATGAAGGTTCAGCCTCAAAGGTGAAGAGAAATAGACAAAAAGGGAAATGGGAAAAGAAGAGAAGGATGGGCAAAAATTTGAAAGAAGACAATCTGGATCAGTCAAAAAGTACTTCTCCTCAAAAGACACAAAATCAGTCTGAAATAGGAAGTTCTCAGAGTCTAGACACCCTAATCAAAGCATATAAGGGAAGGATTCAAGAAGGACCAAGTCCTACAGATCATGCAGTGGCCTATCCCATTGTAGCTCAATGATGAGTAGCACCTCCTTTAATGTCAATCCGGGAAGACGTGAGGATGGTATGAAGACCTCGAGCAAGTGGCGGCACAAGTGTGTGAGTGAGAAGCGCACTAGCATGCACACACATACACACACACGCACACACACAGTAAGACAAAGAGGGAGAGTCAATGGAGTTCTTTAGATTACTTTCAAAATGCTCTTACAAGTTTGTTTCAATTACAATCCAACCTCAAAAATGAGCTCTCTAGCTCCTTTTATAGTTTTTGACTAGCTTTGGCCCTGTTCAGACCTAGTGTCCGGCCTAGTTAAAAATTAGGTTCCAGGGCTTATTTGAGGGTTCAAACGAGATCCAAAAATTACGAAAATTGGCAGGTAGATACTTCTAAAGCTCCTTAAGCTCAAGGACTCCTTGGCTTGCACAAAATGGAGCTACAAAAATATGAAATTGTATTTACAATGGTGTTAAGTGATGAAAATCACTTTTAATCGGTGTAAAGGTTTTTGAAAAGTTAAAAGGTTGCCTAAGTGCTAGATTTGCGTGATTGCTCGTACTTGCTTCTTCATGAGGAAAATTATTGGACTATTTGCCAGATCTTCTTTGACTGCCGTGTCTGCTTGTGCTGTCCCTTCGCTCTGACTCTCTTCGTCTTGTAGCTCCTTCTGTTCCCTGACTGCTACCAACACCTCCCCCCACTCTCGTGTCTGTCGCCCCTGACAGACCCTTGTCTAGAGGATTTTTGAACATAGTATTGGACGACATCGGAGGCTAGGTGGTGTTCTTCGAGTCGCAGGCCACGTGCTAGATCTGTGAGCAGCTCATCCCAATTCACAGGACCGGGAACATCTGGATGAGGCACCCGCAATTGTTCTGAGTAGATAGTTCTCTCCACAGCAAATAATTGGAGGAGATGGGATGGTCTGGGTATAAAGATTTCGGAGTGATATTCCCAGAATCCTGTGATGAACATCTCCTCAAAGGTCTGTTTGAAGCAGGCTGGGAGGTATTTGATTCTGGCGTGCCAAGCATATATTACTTCAATGGACGGGGTGGTACTCATATCATACACTAGATCTTGGTTTCCTGTCATAAAGCCTGCACCTGAGAAGTGAGGGTCCTTAATGTTTTTAAACGTCCTGAAAGTGATCAGCATTAATTCAAATATTTTCATGCACATCTGGGCCATCACATCAGGATTATTGCGTAGCCTAGTACTCCAGTGACGGATTGTAGAAATCATGTAATTGACTGTGGGAGGTCCTCGTGGGGGTGCTAGATAAACATAATTCAACCATTTTGCACAGGCTTTAATGTCTCTGACAGCTATAGTGAATTCAGGCCATGTGCGTCGTCGTAGAACTGGAATGTAACAAGGGTTGTACTTAATAAACAACGGCATATTATTCCAGGTTCGGACCATTTCTGGATACGTTTCCAAAAGCCTGATTCTCCAGGTGGGTTGATGGATGGACCCACGCTGAGCACTTTCCGGTAGATCATCTGGACCAAATTGTGTAGCAAAGGTGGGAGGTTTGCCACATTGTCGTTGAATCTCCGCGTTGTAATCGGCCAAAAGTATACAGAATGGCACATACTGGTCATTATTGGTGCCGATCCATCTATGGTGAGACATGCTTCTGAAGTATTCAGACTTTATGACAGTCTCTTCTAAATTCGCTAGTGATTGGATCTGAATTGCCACCCGTTCTTCGTGAGTGTTCGCTGTCCTTTCTAGTGTCTGAAGCCACTCGGGTGCTTCCACTTCCAATGTGTCTAGTCCCTCTGAGGTTCGTCGCCCGCCTGGCATTGGCATAGGAACATACGGTTCCTCGTAAGAATCATCTACCTCAATAGGGACTAGCTCTTCTTGCTCTGGTTCTACCACAGGGGATGGCTGCCCCTCGTATGTCAGTAACCTCTTTTGTAATTCTGCTACCTGCTCGGTTAAGGCCTTTACTTCGTCTGAGGTGGAGGTTGATGGGACACTCTTCGGTTGTTCTTCCTGTTCCTTCAGCCTGCTCTGAAGTGTGTCACGCTCTCTTTCCAAGTCATCATGGGCTTCCAAGAGATCTGCATAGCTTTCCAAAATGGTTTTCATCGTCTTCGTTGGAACTGCTTTGAACTGCTCTGGATCTATCTCGTGAGGGGAGCCTTCCATTACTGCTTCCAGATTCTCTTCGTTTTGTTTTTGCAGTCTTTTGTTCTCCTCCAGTGCTGTGGCCATATGTTTCCGTAGTAGCGCCAAGTTGCGTCTGACTCGCAGGTTATCGATCTGGTATACTTCAAGCAAAGCTTCTAGTTGTTTGACGCCTGATTCTGTCGATGGTTGGGGTGCCTCCAATAATGTGTGGTGAGCCTGCTCAAGCGTTGTGTAGCGTTGATTCATTTCTGCATTTTCTGTTTGTAGAATGTGAAATTGCCTTTGTAAGTTCTGATGGTGTGTTGTCAGTTGTTGATACCGGCCGTCCAGAGCTCTGTACTCATTCTGGAGCTGATATACACATTGATTTAATGCTAAAAATATGCTATTTACATTAAATAATGCTGGGAGGGGTGAAGATGCAGGGGGAATGGGGGCGGGAATGGGAGATGTGAATGATGTGGATGCAAGTGGAGATGTGGGTGGAGGGGGTATGGGAGATGAAGGTGGCATGGGGGGAGGGAGCGGTGCTGTGGCAGGAGACGTTTCCATAGTGTCGATTGTTTGAGTGACAGTGTAGATGGGGATTGTGGGTGGAGTGGATGTGATGTCAGTGAACAGAGTGGTGAAAGTGGGCATGGTGACTCCCCCGAATTGGATTCCCGGAGAGAGTGGGATGCCCATGACAATGGTAGTGGTAGTGGACGTGGTAGTGCTAGTGTCATGTGGTGGAGTGAAGTGTGTAGTGCGAGGTGGGGATGGTGGTGACAGTGGTGCTTCCTGATATTCTTCTGCTTGCGTTGTCTCTCCTGGTGCTGATACATTGGTATGAATTTGTTTCCCGGACCTCCTGGGACGAACGGGAACCCTCTTCTCAAATCTGTGAATGTAGGCCATTGCCTCATGGATGGCCTCATCCAATCCTACTGCGTCGGCATGAAGGTTTATGGACTCAATGAACAACTCGTCCACACCTTCCTCAGCTAGCAACTGGTTCATGAGTTTCTTGCCAGATTCCAGTGACATCTTATGCTGTTCTTGAACCAGTTGCATGGTTCGATATAGTCTCTTGATTTGTGCCGAATACGCAGGGGCACTTGCTAGCTCGGAGAGCTCGTCATATTCTTGTTCCTCGTAGGTTTCTTCTTCTTGTTCGGCCTCTTGTTCCTCGGCGTCGACTTCTACCTCCTCTGGTCGGGTGGGGGCTGCTGTTGTTGCCTGGGGTTGTGGTTCCTGAGCTTCCGTCTCGAGATTAGAGTCATAGATCAGTCTAGCCACTTCTTCATCCGTGAGATCGTTGAGAGTAAAACCTTGTGGGAATTCCAGATCTGAAGGGACGGGTGGAAACACCAGATTAGGCCCCTCTGTGCTTGGTCTTGGTAGCCGGATTGTGAATGGCCTAACGCGTCGTGTCTGGGGAGGGGTAATTTCTGGTGTAGTGGTGGCTCCCCTTGGTTGAGCACAGGGTAATTGTACTCCCCCCCTCATCTTCTTTGATGGGGGGCCTGCTGCTGATAGTCTTCTTTGGAATTCCTGGGCGCGGGGCCATATGAGTGCCCTCTGAATAGGCACGTCATAAGCCAGACATCGGTAGATTATCTTTGTTAGTGCGCAACATCCATGAAGCACATTTTTCTGCTTCTTGTTCCACCTTTGATGGGCTAGGTGGATCTGATCTATGATCCAGTGTGGCACATTGATGGGAAGGCTTTCTGTCTCTGCTAGATACAAGCTGAACCATATTTTCTTCGGGGGCATTGTGAATCGTTCCTGGGCGGGGAAAGCAAAATGTTGCATGATGGTCCGCAGGTGAAGCGCAATGGTAGGTGTCATCGCTACCATATCCTTCAACTTATTAAGATCTTTGTGTTTCATTCGACCTGGAACCATGGTTTCCTTTTCTGTTGGGATGTGCATGCCATACATACCCAATGCTTCTCTTACCAGATCGAGGGTCAACTTGAATCTTTTAAGCTCATGACCCGGCAGCAGTGATGGCAACACAAAGGTGTTGTCGCCTCCCTTGGCCCTGCTTGGCGTGATGGTACTGATCAGATATGAGCATCGTGAGAAATCCGGCTTTGGTAAGTGGGCCCTGAAATAACTGTCCACACCCGCTTTGATCCAAACTGATCTCATGACTTCGGCGTTTTGGTAGCTTTCAAACTCGCGCGTGAAAAAGTGGTATCGACCCCATTTGCCATTAAATTCCAATTCTGCTTCCCAGAAATAGGTTCCATCGCCCAATGGTCCCGCGACATCACTGAACCAATGCGCGTGCTTACCTACTTGAGAAGTATGCCCTTGTGGAGGATCCTGAATGGGGAGCACATGCACGGCTTGAAGTTCTTGCGGCCTTGCGGTGAGATGTGGCTCGAGGAGGAGTGTTTCTATGTCCACAATCTGGGCACCAGTTCCGGCTTGAGAACTTGCACCTGCTTCTGCCATGGCCCTGTTTGCTGGTTGGTTCTGTGAGAATATAGAACCACGTGTTAACATCGTAATGGACAGAATAAATCCGTTGTTGTCCCCGTTACAACATTAACATGAGGTAAATGGTGAGTTAGTGGTTGGTAAGTGCACGAAGACAGTGTGTGTAGTTAATGCTTGGGTATTCCTAGGAGACTAATGCAGTTAGTAAGTGGGGTTGAATTTACAATTTGGGGTCGGGGGGTTTATTACAGGTCTTAAGCTGCCAAATGCAGTGGATGGGTTTTTCTCTTGGTTTCGTAGAGACGCTAGAGAACATTATAGGTGTATCATCTTGAACATGAGGCCTTTTAGGGACCCATTTACAAATGATTCTGTTCGTGCTCATGGGCCTTGGTGTGTTCGTGAGTGTTGAAAACGAGTGGATGCCGGTTGTGCGAGTGAATGGGTTACGCTGTATAGGTTGTGGCTTTGGCATAGCTATTTGTGCCCGCAAGCAAGCCTTAGGCACCCAAATTTGTCTTGATTGTGGGCTAGCCTTCATCGACTTCTTGGGCACCCAAATAGATTTCACGTTAGCAGAAGAATTTCCGAAAGACTTCTTATTAGTGTCGTGTTGTCGGTTACTAATAAGAGGCTTTGCCCGTGTGGTTGGCTTGAGTGCAACCGGGTGTTCGCCTTTCCGCACCCACACTTGTTTCACTTGCTGAGATATTTTGCTGCGCAGGTACTTTTGATTTCCGGCATGGGTAGTACTCTGCTTCTTTTGCTTTTGATCCTCCTTTGGTTGCTGCCTCCTTCTGGCCTTTGGAAAAGAAGGGAGTTCCGTTGCATCCCTGACTCCTTTTTTGAGAATATCATTCCTCTGCAACACATAGTTTTGGACAAGAACAGCATGGTCAACTTCATGTGCACCCCTGGAGGGACCAGGAGTCTATGCCTTTCCTAGTTCCTTGAGTGCTCCATTATCTAACTCTACTGTAATTCGACTATGATTGACCCATACCTGAAGAAGTCCACTTCTTAGGTTCAAGTTGACTGCTTGGTCATAGATCCAGTCTTGACCCAAGACAAGGGGTTCCGTGAGGTCCTCATCTTGACACACTAGTACTTTAACTGTCATTGTCTCATCATGAATGTAGAGGGGAAGTTCCACCTCGCCCGTGCAAGGGGTTTCCACTCCTCCCAATCCTATGAGATATGCTTCCACAGGATTGACAGTTAACTGCAACTCTTGACAGTAAGTCATTCTAACAGCACTAGTGGCTGCACCTGAGTCAATCAAGGCTCTTACAGTCCTTGCATTCTTTCCTTGTCCTATATCTAAGGTTACGAAAGGACGTCGATCAGTTATCCTATGTGAGCTTGTTCCTGCGACTTCACACATTGCCAAATGATATCCTTGATCGGCATAGTCATTTGTTCTAGGCTGATCTCTACCTTGCCTTCGTAATTTCATCCTTCTGATGCGTTCTAACGCTTCTGCTTGAGCCTCTTCTCGAATTCGCTTTTCTTCTTCTTTGCGTTTCTTAGCAGTGTTGAGTCGGCTGAGCATTTCCTCCGTGAGGGGTTCCTGATACAACTTGACTCTGCAACCGCTAATATAGTTTGGGAGAATATCACCTTCTAACGTGGCTAATTGTACTGCTCCACTCGTGGAGATCCTATTGATGATCATAGGTCCGTAGCCTCTCTTTTCTAGCTTCCTTGCGTGTTGTTTCAGTGTATAGACTAAAACTAGATCTCCTGCTTTCAAGCCCTTTTCCTTCACATGGGCATCGAAGTATGCCTTCTGTCTCTTCTTGGCTGCATATATTCCTGCAGCGGCTCTCAGTCTTGTTTCTCCTAATTGTTCAAGGTCAAAGATCCTAGAGGAGAGCTCATGACCTGTCCATTCGTGCTCTTGTGCTACTCTCAATGTAGGAATCAAGAAGTCCAAGGGTAGCACAACGTTTTGGCCAAATACCATCTGAAAGGGAGTGGCTTGGAGTACCTTTTTGTAGGCCACTCGGTATGCCCAAACAGCATGGTGTAGCTGTTTGTCCCAATCAGAGCGTTTTGTGTTCACTAATTTTGTCAGTACATTGCATAAGATCTTATTAGTGCTCTCAGCTTGTCCATTAGCTTGAGGGTGATAGGGGGCAGACTTCTTGTGTATTACCAAGAATTCTTGGAGTAGATTTTCAATCACTTCGTTCAAGAAATGAGTGCCTCTATCACTTACAAGCTCTATTGGTAGCCCATATCTCGTGAATACATTCTCAAACAAGAATTTAGCAGTTGTCTGAGCGTCATTCTTTGTCGTAGCATTTACCTCTACCCACTTAGTTAGATAGTCTGTTGCAACAATGATGTATTCCGCATGAGAACCCTTAGCTGGGGGATTAATAGGACCTACGAAGTCTATTCCCCACTTAGAGAACGCACGTCCACCCATCATAGGTTTCAGTGGCATCTCATCTTTGCGTATAGGATACTGAGTCCTCTGACAAACATCACACCGTTTCACATAGGTATGTGCATCCATGTGAAGGGTAGGCCACCAGAAGCCCGCAAATAGTATTGCCTTGATCACCCGATCCGGTCCAAAGTGTCCTCCTGCTACACCTTGGTGAGCAGTTTCTAAGATCTTAAGATATTCACTTTCATGGACACATAGCCTCAGGTAACCATCTTTACCACGCTTATATAGATTATCACCAATGAGTGAGTAATCCAGGGCTTCTTGTTCTAAACTCCTTTTCCTAGCCAGAGTCATGTCTGGAGGGAATGTGTTTGTCCTCAGGAAGGATACTAGAGGTTCGCTCCAATCTGGCACAATGGATACTTGATAAAGAGTGGCGTGTTCCACTGGTGGTTTAGTGCAACAGATTGGGCATTCCTTGCACAACTTTTGGACATCCGCTTCCATAGTCGGCCAATGCACTCCGAGTCTCTTTAGGGTCTGTAAAGTTCGTTGCTTTGAGTAGTGTTGCTCTAACGCACCTACATGTGCGAATTGCAACCATTTAGCGTACTCATCCTCTTCTACGCAACAAGCCAAGATCCCTTGATCTGTGTGCTTGTACATAGTTCCTGCCATGATGTGGTACTTTTGGGCTTTTACAACCTCTCTATTCCATGTGTTTACCACTGGATGGTTAGGCCCGTATGTCAATACTGGTACCAATGGCTTAGCCCACTGCGGCACCACTTCCAAATTAAACAAGTAAGCATCAGGAAGGTCATCTGATACTCCTTGTGGGGCTTCTCCCGATGTGAGCCTAGAAAGATGATCAGCTCTCAAATGAGTCCTCCCTTTCCTTACCACAACCTCGAAATCATATTCCATTAGCAAGAGAAACCATCTCACTAATCTTCCTGTATTGCATGGTTTGTTTACGAGGTACAGCAATGCCTGATGATCAGTAAAAAATTTAAACTTATTTGCAAGCAAATAGTGTCTAAATTTCTTAACTGCATATACCATGCCTAAACCTTCTCTCTCCGTAGTGGTGTAATTTCGTTCAGCTGCATTCAACTGTCTACTGGCATAGGCAATTGGAAGATCCATATTACCTTCACCAGTAGGTTGTGCAAGCACACATCCAATGGCATAATTGGATGCATCCACGTGAACATGGAATGGCTTATTCCAATCTGGTGTGGTCAAGATTGGTGCTGAACATAATCTTCGTTTAAGCTCCTGGAAGGAATTCTCACATTCATCCGTCCACTCAAAGTTTGTCAGAAGTCCGTACATGGGCTTTGCAATGACAGCATACATGTGTATAAATCGTCGGTAATAACCACAATGCCCCATGAAAGCTTGTACTTCCTTGACATTCTTTGGCCTAGGTAGTTCTGCTATAGCTCGCACTTTCTCTTCGTCAGTGGATATGCCATTCTTTGACACTGTGTCCTAGAATCTTGCCTTGCCTGACCATGAAAACACACTTTTCTGGGTTCAGGTAGACTTGATATTCTCTACATTTGTCAAAGATTTGTCTGAGTTCAGGAATATGGGTTTGCCTAATGTTGGAATGGGCACAAAGATCATCAACATAGACTTCTAAATTCTTCCTCAGGAACTCCTTAAATACATAGCACATCAGCCTCTGGAAGGTTGCTGGTGCATTGGTAAGCCCAAATGGCATTACTCTAAAAGCAAAAATGCCCCATTCTGTGGCAAAGGCTGTCTTATGCTGATCCTCTGGAGCTATGGCTACTTGATTGTAACCCGAAAACCCATCAAGGAAGCTGTACACTTCCTTGCCTGCCACTCTTTCTAAGAGATGTTCTGTGATGGGAAGCGGATAGTTATCTCGAATCGTGGCTGCATTAACCTTTTTCAAGTTAATACACACACGTAGCTTGCCATTCTTCTTGGGCACCACTACGATGGGGGATACCCATTCAGTGTGCTCAATTTCATAGATAAATCCAGCTTCGACCAGTCTATCTATCTCTTCTTTGATCTTAGCAGCGTAATTATCGTTATATGTGTAGGGTTTTTGCTTAGAGGGTTTAGCATCTGAGGTCATGGGGATGGTGTGTGAGCATATGTCGGGGTCAACACCTTTCAAATCCTTGTAACTCCAAGCGAATACATCTCTGTATTCTCTTAGCAAGGCGATTAATGCATGCTCTTCTTCTTCTGTTAGGTCATGGCCTATGTATGTGCATGTCTCCTCTCCTTCTTCTAGGGCCACTACAATCTTCTTGGTGGTTTCTTTGTTATCATAGGCCTCTCCTGATTGTGCCTCTCGTTTAGGCATTCTTATCATGACTCGCCTGTCGTCTATCTCATACTTCTTAAAATTTTCTGGGACCTCAAACAAAGATTCTTCCTCCTCTGGTGAGACTTCTTTCTTCTTTCGTTTCTTTCCTTCTTCCTTCGGGGTCACATGTGTTGCTAATCTTACATCATTTGTAACCTCTCCATGCCTCTGGGGTTGAAATTCTACTTCATGGAAGTATTCTTCATCTGATGCAAATGGTGGGTCCATAATGATTAACTCTAGATCGGAGTCACTTGCATCCTCAAATGCATCAGGGCTAGGTTCGCATTCTTCTAGAACTGCCTCTCCCATGATTGGCTCTATGGAGAAGACTGAAATGTCATAGCCATCCTCATCACAGTGAGGTGTCCATTGTTCTTCATTGATGGCTACATCCATTGTTGCTAAAATTTCTGCCCAACCGTGAGGTTCAAATTCTTCGTCTGGAAAAACTACAGGTGCATAGGCTGGGTCTTGGACTGATCTATGGGTTTCTTTCGCACCTACCTCTCTGGCTTTCTCTCTCTTCTCTTCTTCTACTGCTACCTTGCACATCCATAAGTGAGTGTCTTCATGCATCCATGAGGATCCAGATCCTATGGAATGCACCGATTCTGTATCATCTTTGGCTCTATGGATGGGATTCCATTGGATAGGAGGGACATCTCTATGAGAATAATCCTTGAGATTGACTTTGGTCGTAACACCCAAGTGTTGCAAATACAAGGAGTTGGTTCCCCAATCCTGTACCACTTGCAACTGTCGCATGAATGGTCTTCCCAAAATCATCTCATAGGCATGATTTTTGCTGAAGTCACATATGGCAAATGTATGCTCAAACTCGACACCACAAGTGGTGAGAGTTATTCCTTCTAGCAATCCTAGGGGTCTCTCTATGTGACCATCGGCCATCTGCAATTTCATTCTCGTTGGCCTGAGTGCCGGCTTGCCCCAACGCTTCCAAAGGGAAGTAGTGGCAATTGCAACTCCTGCACCTGAGTCCAAAATTGCCTTGGTGGTGTACTCCTGGTAGGTGATGGGAAGATAGGTGTTCCCTTCTTCACCTTCACACATATCTCCTATCTTATCCAAGGGAATTTTTGGCACTGTCCTATGGGATCCTACCTGGGAACGAGGTTTTGCTATCTCTGGTACTTGTTTGGCGACATGTTTCCATAATTCAGGTCTAACCTTGAGTAGCTCTTCTAACTTGAGATTACACTGCACGTTAGTGTTCTTCACTACCTCTATGTTCCTAGGTATGACTGAATCTTCGTTTCTTACCATGACTGTAGGTGCTCTCATACATGTGGACTTTGCTTCCCATGGTCCTGTGAAGTGGGGTAACTCTTGTATGGAATTAGATACAAAGTCCAATCTCTCGTGAGATTGAGTACTCTCATGTTCCCCGTAAATAGATGGGATGTCTTGTGGGAATTGGTCGTGTGCATCATCCACAAGTTCAAAGGGAGGGGCGACTTCACTTTCGTTATCCCATTTGTCTTCTTGAATCTCTCGTAGGAAGTCTGGTGCAAACCGATTCATAGAAGAAGAAGTATCTGGCTCCGTAGAATTAGGTGCATAAGCAACCTGGGAAGGAGGGCTTATTCTATCGTTGGCTCTCTCCTCGTTCTCATAGATGGCTGGAGCACAAGCTTCCTGGGGAGGGTTACTCATTCTATTACTTTTCCGAACAGGCTCATATGCTCCCTGAGAAGGAATGTAGGCAACCTGTGGAGGTACGCAAGCTTTCGAGGGAGGCTCATGTGCCTTTTGGGGGGGAAGATAAGCTTCTTGAGGAGGCACTTGGGCTTCCTGAAGAGGCTTGCTTATCTTTTCTCTCGGCCGTTCCTGTCTTTGAGGGGCAGGTTCCTTTTCTGATTGTGCAATTAGCCTCTTTATTCTTTCTAAGGAGGGGAAGTTGTCTGGTTTAGTGGAATTGGCCACATCAACTTCCGATGGGGGATGGTTCATGTTTTTGCTTGCTTTATCTTTTTCTTGATTTTTTTCTTCCTTGGCAGATCTTGCAATTATTCCCTCTAACTTCTCTAGGAATCCATCCAAATGTAATTGCGTCTTGGCTGAGCCCGAGTAATTGAAAAGGCGACTGGCTTCAAACATAGTCTGAGCCAATGCGACCATTTTCGCGCACAGCTTGGTTCTTTCTATCTCTAGGTCAGCTCTGGGATAGCACTTGTCATGATCCGTGACGTTTGGCCCTTCTTGGATTTTGGCCTGATATGCTTTAAGCATCATGTCTATGTCTTCAGGAGTGGGATCAGCTAATACTGATCCTGTTTGGGGTGGTGGGTGGGTTACGTGGGGTGTCTTAGAGGGTGGAGGGATGGAGGGTGATGGGGATGGTAGCGGTGGGAATGTGTGAGAGTGCGGTTGAGATGTGATCTCTATGATTTTAGCCTTGGTTTCTCGTAGACTTTCCTCAAGTTCACTCATCTTCTTTGCCCATTGCCTTTTCATGCGTTCGCGGCTATCTCTCCAAGCTCTTTTTCTCTTTTTATTTTGGCTTTCAGTATCGCTAGCTTCTGGGCTCTTTTCCTTGCCTACCACTTGGTTTTGTTGCACTGCTTGAGCTCTCGTGACTACCTTTACGGGTGCAGTGGAAGTAACACTTCCGCTGGAATCTACCACTAACTCAATAACATTGATAGGCGTGATTTTTGGCATATTATTGGGGTTCTTTGGGCAATCTCGTAAGAGATGCTCTTTTCCACAATCTTGGCAAAAGCCTTGGATCGTCCCTGACTGGTTTTGTGTAGGTGGAGGTAAGGGGCAATCACGAATGAGGTGATCTCCTTGGCATCTGTAGCACGGTCCTCTTGGGAATGGAGGTCTTACCTGCCTAGGTTGGGGCCTAGGGTTGGGGTTTGCATACATGACGTTCGTGTAATCTGACTCCCAACTAGGTTCGTTTGGCTCTTCGCTGTAATAGGACTCACCATGTTCTGGAGACTGCATGTAGTACGCCTGGGGACTATCGACATGTGTAGAATCGAAGCTATGGTCACCGGGGTCACTTTCAGAAAGCAAGGATGTTACAGGGACTATAGCTCTATTCAGGTTCTCTTCTGCAGCAGTATACTTTACCGGAATCACATTAGCTGAGGCTGGGGGTTGTTGTGCTAGCACAGGCTGAGGCCTTTGTTGGTTTTGATATTGAGGTTGGAAATTTTGTTGTGGCCTGCCATATGGTTGTGGAGGGTACAGGTTCTGGTATCTTCCCTGCTGAGGGTATGGCTGAGGGTGGGGTTGCCTAACTGCCTGCTTGTTGTAAGGGCAATCTTGTGCGGTGTGATTGGTATATCTCCGTTCTATGGTGCAGTACTGGCTATTAGGATTTACTTGGGGCTGAGCCATAATGGGGCAGACATTCGCCATGTGGTCACCACCACAAGTATAGCACCTTTTCACAGGGGCAAACCTTGGGATTTGTTTGCTAGTTACACCTAATTTCTGAGCTACCTTCTCTGCGAGCTCCTCAATTGATGTGGATTGCGTGGAAGAGTGACTAGATGCACTATCTGAATCTTTGTAGATTTTGGAAAGCTCTAGTTCTTCCCCTAGGTTATCTTCAATGTCAATGCACATGCGTACACACTCTTCTATAGTCCTAGGGTCTTTCAGATACACATAGGATCTCAATTTTGTACTCAGCAATCCATCAAGGAATAAGGCTACTTGTTTGGCAGATGTGGGTAGCTCCGAAACAGGACATCTTTCAAGGTATTGCCTAAATCTTCTTCCTGCAAGTCTCACAGTCTCTTGAGGGGTTTGCTTAAAGCTGTGAATCAGTGAAGAGGTATTGTGTCTTATGCCACTCTTGGAGAATTCAATAATAAATGCTTCTAGGAGTTGGTCTATGCTCCTGAACTGGCGCTCATCCAATGGCTGAAACCATGTAAGTGATGTGTTCCTAAGGGTTAGACCGAAGGCATTGTACTGCGTGAATAGATCCTCCACTTGTTCAGCTCTTAAGACTTGCTTGAACTCCGCCACATGATCATAGGGATCTCCTGTGCCATCAAAGTAATTCTTCATGGACTTAACTAGCTGAGTCGGTCTCAGAGTTCTTGCGTGCTCTCTAGGTCTCGGTAGAGGGAATCCATCCACATTTCTTTGGTTCCTGTGAGCTCTAAGCACCTCAGGTTCTACTCTATTCGTCTCCGTCCTCGTTCTTTCTCTGCCCACTGGATTGGCAAAACTTACTTCTGGTCTATCTCTACTTCTGTCTCTGTGCAGTCCATGAGCTTGGGATGTTCCAGCTCCAGGGTGACCATAGGATACATTCGATCTTGGTTGAGGGAAAATGAATTCACCCTTCCAAGTGTAAGCATGCCTATCTTTTTCTCTCACCACAAAGATCCGTTCCGAAGTGTGATCTAAGTAGGTCACTCTACCTGGGCTATCCGGATCCTTAAACTCATAGATCATGATAGTTTCTATATCAGTTGGCTGATTAGATTTATACCTCCAGAAGGCTTCGTCAGTTTCTCGATTGAGGAGCAACTCTATGCTCTTGTTGTCTTGGGGAACCCACTCAGGTGTGATAATCCTAGTGAGAACAGATTTGCCTCGGGGTGTTCTAGGTTCTACTCCCATGTTTCCCTGTTCCAAGTCACCTAAGTCCGCTTCTGAGATTACATTCCCAAATTCATCTGTCCTATCTGGGTGACTGGTGACAACGTATATGGTTCCTTCTTTGTCCAGGTATGCACCGTTTTCAAACTTGACAGCTGGGTGCTCTAGTCCTATGGATTGATCAGGATTCTTGATCTGTACCACAGATCTTCCTAGGCCGTCCTCATAGATGCTAGCACCTAATCGGTTGGTCCTAAGGTATTCCAACTGTGTTTTGTAAGGGCCTTCTACCCTGTGCAAGTAAGGCACTCCTGAACTTCCTGTAGGTCTGTCCATGCCTTGAGACATCTCTGACTCACTGGTCTCAGAGCTAGGGTAGTACGAGTGGTGGCTCAACTGCTGGGCCCAAGACCTTGCAGTGTGATTGACGCTAGCCTCGGAAGACCTAAGGCTTTGTCTCTCTCTTGCTAGGTGTCGTCCTGATCTAAGGTTCACATGCCTAACTGATTAACCCAATGTTTTCCCAGGTACAACCACGTTTCTGAGTCCTTTTGTATCTGTCACTTAGTTCTTTTTATGTTGATTATCGTGTTTATACTCTTGTCTGATATCACGTCGTCAGGAATACTTGAGTTTAGTTTCACACTTTAGTTTGGTCGTTTCACGTTAGGTTCTTTCCCTTTTAAGATTGACGTTCGCACACACACAGGTTATCTCTTAACTTGCACTTGATTTTCTTAGATAGTCTTTGACTTAGCTCGTGCCTGTCGTTCCCTGGAATTACTTCTAACACTATCCGCACTTAGCCTAAACTAAGAATTGACAGAGAGTGTTGCGGATTTTCCAACCTTGAGTTCCTTTCCTTGTGGTGTTGCCCAGATGTGCCCAGGACGCGCGTTCCCAAGCTTGCACTTACTCTTGCCTTGCGTACCTTTTGCTTCTCTCAAAGGACCTGTAAAAGGCCCACTGTTAGCTCAAGACTTAAATTCAAAAGACAGAACCAATCACTTTCATTCATGCAACCCTTCACCAATTTACACTATGACCTTTTGGACACAACTCTAGAGATCCCTGAATTTTTGTTCCCCCTGGGTATGGTCAACTTCAAAATACCATAGCAAATATTCCTGATCTTAATTTAACTATAACCAGTCGATGTTTTTGTTGTACTCCCTGTGAGCTTTCCAACAAAACAAAAATCACGGCAAACGGATTTCGTATGAGAAAGTTGTGCCGGTTCAGGGTTTGGGGCTAAAACAGGATTGAGCTACGTTATCAGGCAAACAGGAATTCCAGAGTTACTTGGGTCGTGTCCTCGTAATGCAATGCTACACCCTTGTGTTTGTCCCACACTTGGCCAAAATGTAAGCCACTATTTTTACCTTAAAAATTTGACCTAAATTGCCCTTCTAACGTGTTCGCAAAGTTTGTCGGTCGCGATTGACAGGTCAATCGCGATCGACGTGTCGATCGCGATTGACAGGTCCGTCGTGGCTGTCTGTCACGATTGACTGGTCAGTCGCGATTGACAGGGGTTACGAAAAGTCAATCAGTCGTGGTCAAAGGGTCGTTGACTCTGTCGGTCGCGATTGATAGGTCGATCGCGATTGACAGGTCAGTCGCGAGGGTCTGTCGGTCGTGGTCAAACGGTCGTTGACTGTGTCGGTCGCGATTGACAGAGCCGTCGTGGGCTGTCGGTCGCGATTGACGTGTCGATCGCGATTGACAGATCTGTCCGTCGTGGTTTGTCGGTCGCGATTGACGTGTCGATCGCGATTGACAGATCTGTCCGTCGTGGTTTGTCGGTCGCGATTGACGTGTCGATCGCGATTGACAGATCTGTCCGTCATGGTTTGTCGGTCGCGATTGACGTGTCGATCGCGATTGACAGATCTGTCCGTCGTGGTTTGTCGGTCGCGATTGACAGAGCGATCGCGATTGACAGAAATCTGAGGAGTTTCAAAATTCTAAACACATTTTTGGGAAGCTCTAGGCCTGTAGATCATGGTTTTGCACTTTGTTTGATGACTTGAGCGTTTTTTCTGTCGGTCGCGATTGACAGAGGTCGGCGACACACAGACAGTTACTTCGAAATCCGTACCTGCGCAGAGTGCTGGGGACGATGATGTGACCTGTACCTGCAAGATAGCTCAAGAAACATGCAAAAACAGCACACGCAATTTCGCTCTCTCGCTCTCTCTCACAAGTGAAATGAGGGAAATGAGGTGGAGATGGGGATATAGTCAAAAAACTGAAATTTTCACGATGATGGAGATGGAGGTGGAAGATGGTGATGATGATGATGGAGATGATGGTGGTGAGGCAAGAAAGAGAAAAATAGGAAAAATAAAGAAATTACCTACAACTCCAACGCGTCAACTCTACGTCTTACCATCACACGCTCGTCCTCAAAGCTCGATCCCCGGCAACGGCGCCAAAATTTGGTGTAGCTCAATGATGAGTAGCACCTCCTTTAATGTCAATCCGGGAAGATGTGAGGATGGTATGAAGACCTCGAGCAAGTGGCGGCACAAGTGTGTGAGTGAGAAGCGCACTAGCATGCACACACATACACACGCACACACACAGTAAGACAAAGAGGGAGAGTCAATGGAGTTCTTTAGATTACTTTCAAAATGCTCTTACAAGTTTGTTTCAATTACAATCCAACCTCAAAAATGAGCTCTCTAGCTCCTTTTATAGTTTTTGACTAGCTTTGGCCCTGTTCAGACCTAGTGTCCGGCCTAGTTAAAAATTAGGTTCCAGGGCTTATTTGAGGGTTCAAACGAGATCCAAAAATTACGAAAATTGGCAGGTAGATACTTCTAAAGCTCCTCAAGCTCAAGGACTCCTTGGCTTGCACAAAATGGAGCTACAAAAATATGAAATGGTATTTACAATGGTGTTAAGTGATGAAAATCACTTTTAATCGGTGTAAAGGTTTTTGAAAAGTTAAAAGGTTGCCTAAGTGCTAGATTTGCGTGAATGCTCGTACTTGCTTCTTCATGAGGAAAATTATTGGCCTATTTGCCAGATCTTCTTTGACTGCCGTGTCTACTTGTGCTGTCCCTTCGCTCTGACTCTCTTCGTCTTGTAGCTCCTTCTGTTCCCTGACTGCTGCCAACACCCATGCCAGAGTTAGAGCATGAAAGGATGCAAAAATGCAAACAAATCATTCAGGAAGTACAACTCAGAATGGGGGAAGGAGGTAGCTCGCAGAGAACAGTTGAACAACTTGAGAAAATGAAAACAAGGGAAAATGCTAACAAAAAAGAAAATCCACAAATAACATTCCAGATGATTATAGATGAACAATGTAGCATTACATGTCACACAACATGGGAAGAACTGTTGAAACAAAATCCTCACTTACAAAACAAAATGAACAAAGGGGAAACAATACCTGGAAACCTTCATTCACCATTACAAGAATTAGAGGAATTATGGTATATTCCTATTGATAAAATAGGAGGGTATTGTGAAGGGGAAGAAGGAAATTCAACCCTAAAAATACAATATGGAAAAAACTTTGCTAAAGCCATTTTGGATAGTGGATCAGGAGTGGCCATAATGACTAAACAAACTTGGGAGAAATGGGGAAGCAATGAATTACTACCCACTAAGATGAGATTGCAACTTGCAGATGGGCATATAGAAAAACCCCTAGGTATTTGGGAAAAAGTAATTGTGGACATATGTGGAACAGAAATAGAACATACTTTTGCCATAGTAGAATTTCCACAATCCACTTCATATGAAATCATCTTAGGAAGGCCTTTCATGAGACAAATGCAAATTGTGCAGGATTGGGGTAATGATTGTTTATATCTCCAAAGCAAAGGAAGAATAACAAGAGTGAACTTAAGAAATGGGCACTACTGTGATATATCTCCTCAAGAATGGTACAAAATACATCAAAATCAAGAAGAAAGTGAAGAATCAGAGTTGGAGGATCAGGAAGAGAGTGAATCAGCAATATGGAAGTGTAACATAATAAGAAACCTCACCAATAGAAAAAGGAGACTGAAAAGAGAAGATTGTGTGGAAGGAAGAAAAGTGCAAGATGAAAGTTATGTGCCACAACAATTTAAGGATGAAGAGTTTGAGCCCTACGGGTGGAACCAAATTTTGGCTACCATGGACATAGCCAGTGAGGAGTATGTAGGAGTGGAATTTCAAAATGAAGAAGGGTTTGATATTTTTCACATTGGTATAAACATGATAAGTGTATCAAAAACAGAGGAGGATCAAGATTCAGAAATGGTATTAAAAAAAGGAAAAAAAAAATATTTGGAGATAGTAAAAGCTGAAGATGCAATCAAAGATAAAATCTCAGGCAAATACAAGGAACATAAACACATAGAAATGGAAAAGGAACAAGAAATTGAGAAGAAAGAGAAGGAAATAAACAAGGATCAATACTTTGATGTACCAGCAAATTTTAAAACCTATGAAGTGGAAGACAAACTACTTCTAAAAATGAAACCAAAGAGAGAAAAAAAGAAAGGAGAAGCTTATGATAATGAAGAACAAACTAAAAAGATCATGATTACTTAGGAAGAAGGAGAGGAAAGACATATTGTAATAGCTGATGATATGACCATAGAGGAAGAAGAAGCACTAAAGAACCTAGCAAAGAATTATAGGGATGTATTTGCTTACAGTTATAAAGATTTAAAAGGAATTGATCCAAAAATCTGTGAGCACAAAGTTCCTATGACTCCAGATGCAAAACCTAGTAAACAGAGACATTATACATTCAATGATAAATACTCTGCCAAGATAAAGGAAGAAATTGACAAGTTGTTGGCTGCTAACTTCATTTATGAAATTGAGTATACTGAATGGATATCACCTATAGTTGTGGTGCCAAAAAAGAATGGAAAACTTAGGGTATGCATTAACTTGAAAAAAGTGAATGGAGCAACTATAAGGGATAATTATCCATTGCTAATAACAGATCATCTTCTTGAGAGAGTTGCAGGAAAGGAAGTTTATAGCTTTCTAGATGGTTTCTCAGGATACAATCAAGTACCTATAGCCTTGGAGGACCAACATAAGACTGCCTTTTCTACAGAATGGGGGATTTATGCTTTTAGGGTTATGCCCTTTGGATTGACCAATGCCCCAGCAACTTTTCAAAGATTGATGTGTCATATCTTCAAAGAATTCCTGAGAAATGTGATGGAAATCTATGTAGATGATCTGTGCACTTTCTCTTTAAAAAGACAGGATCATTTACAAGATTTAGAAAGAATATTCAGGAAATGCAGGACATACAGAGTATGCTTAAATCCTAAAAAGTGTGTATTCTTTGTAAGACAAGGAAGAATGTTGGGTCACATAGTTTCAAAAAATGGAATTTCTACTGATGAGAAGAAGATAAAAGCTATAGTAGAGCTTCCAAGACCTACAAATGTGAAGGAACTCCAAACTTTTATGGGACATTGTGGGTACTATAGGAAATTTGTTCACAAATTTGCAGATATAGCTAAACCCTTATATGCCCTCATCACAAAGTTTGAGTGGAATAAAGAATGTAACCAAGCCTTTGAAACATTGAAAACTTGTTTGGTGACAGCCCCAATTCTAAAAACACCTCAGTGGGATAAAATATTTAATGTGCATGTAGATGCTTCAAATTATGCTTTGGGATGTGTGTTGGCACAACCTATAGAAGGAAGTAAATTAGATTTCCCAGTAGCATATGCTAGTAGACAATTGAACATTGCAGAAAAGAACTATACAACCATTGAGAGAGAAGGGTTGGGAATGATATTTGTTGTTAAAAAATACAGACATTACCTATTGGCCAACAAGTTTAAATTCTTTGTGGATCACCAAGCTCTACTTTATTTAGTAAATAAACCATGTCATACAGGAAGAATAGTTAGATGGTTTCTTTTACTAATGGAATTCGAATTTGAGGTGGTGGTTAGACAAGGCAAAACACACTTAAGAGCAGATCATTTGTCTAGAATTCAGTCCAAAGAACCTAGTTCACCCTTAGACGATGACCTGCCAGATACATACCTATTCAAAGTAGAAAGTGTTCCTGAATGGTCCATATCATTAGTTCCTTTGTTAACCATGGGACCTTGTAAGTCATTAGCAAATAACACACATTTGGTGTTACAAAGCAGGAATTTTATGTTGCTAGCTGGGCATTTGTATCACCTCAATCAGTCAGGTATACTGGAATACTGTACCCCATAAGAGGAGCAACATGAATATGTAAGAAGAGCTCATTGTTGGAACCCATGTACTCATGCTTCCAAAATAGTCACTTTAAGCAATCTTAGTAGGATGGGAGTACAGTGGCCAAATAAAATTCAAGATGTGGAAAGATATGTTGCTAAATGTCAAGAATGTCAAGATTTGCAGAATTCAGATTTAATAACTCTATATTGGTTTAAAAAAAACCCTGAATGGAGTGAGAACATTGTTGAAGAGTTAAAGAAAAAGGAGAAAGGGAAGCAACTTATAGCTGGTACAGATTCAAGAAATTTACAAGAAATCTCTGAAGAATATCAACTCATAGGAGAACAATTATACAAAAAAGGAATGGATGGTTATTTAAGAATATGTGTTCCTGAAGAGAAGTATTTGGAGATGTTGGAAATGGCACACTGTGGAGTGGCAGGAGGACACTTTTCTAGTGATAGAACAACCAAACTCATTTTGTATTGTGGCTTTTGATGGCCAACTCTATTTCTTGATGCAAGAACTTATGTAAAAAGATGTGACATCTGTCAACGAGTGAGTCAACCAAATAAAAGAGATAACATGCCATTAATCCCATTAATTTCAGCCAGAGCTTTTAGCAAATGGGGATTGGACTTTATTGGACCTATACATCCTCCAGCTAGACAATCTCATGCAGAATACATATTAGTGGCTACTGATTATTTGACAAAATGGGCTGAGGCCAAAGCCACTAAAAGAAATGATGCTCATACAACTGCTAAATTTTTGTATGAAAATATTGTTACTAGATTTGGACTTCCAATTGAATTAGTAAGTGATAGGGGAACTCATTTTTTGAACCAGATCATAGAAAACATGACCAAATATTTCATGATTCGTCATAGTAAGTCAGCCCCATATCACCCACAAGCTAATGGGTTAGTAGAAAGTACTAATAAAGTACTTTGCACTGTATTGTCCAAATTAGTCAACACAAACAGAAATGATTGGGATTCTCAACTTAATCATGTTCTCTAGGCTTATAGAGTGGCATACAAAACTGCTTTAGGGACTACTCCATTTAATTTGGTATATGGACAAAATGCAGTTTTACCCATGGAATTTCTTATTCCAACATTAAAAGTGGGTAGTCAATACAATTGGACAGGACATGAACTATCTGAGAGGGTCATAGATTTAGAAAAGCTGGGAGCTTCTCGACTTCAAGCAGTAATGAGTATATATACAGACAAGAGAAGACAAAAAGCCTACCATGATGTGCATATAAAAGAAAAAGATCTCCAAGAAGGAGACTTGGTTCTGGCATACACAGTCAAGGAGCATCAGAAAAAATTTCAGAAGAAAGGTCATGGGCCATACATCATACATAAGATAAGCAAGAGTGGAGCCATTCAATTAGCTAACATTGATGGAGAAATCATGCCAAATTTTATAAGTGGATGTAGAGTTAAGAGGTATGAGTGTCCATTAACTACTGATGAATGGAGAAGACTGCAAAAGGCTCAAAATAGGAAAAAAGAAGAAGAAAACATCAGAAAGGAGGCTCAACAAGAAGCAAAGGAGAGAATAAGAAAAATGAAAGAACTTAAGGACGTGTGTTTATGTGAAAGCACTCTAAAACAAAGAGAACATTTGCCTGTGATAGAAATGGATCATCAAAATGAAAACATAAGGGTTTTGGTAGATTCAGGAGCTCAAGTGAACTTGATCAGTTCAGCCTTGGTAAATAAATTTAGCATAAAGAGGAATAAAAGCAGACTGTTGATTAAAACATTAGAAGGAAAAATGATTCAGAGTTTGTCTTCACTTGTTATTAAAGTTAAATTTAATAATGAATATATGAAGATAGATTGTGAAGAGTGGCCAGAGCATTTGATGACTGAAAAATTGATTTTGGGACAACCCTGGCTCAAACAAGGTAAAGTTATTTTGAACTTTGAAAAAATGAAGCTCAGTTTGACCACAAATGACAAAAAATTTTTAATGTTTTTTCTGAATAATGAAAAACAGGAAGTTCATCTAGATGTTCATGACCCAGATATGGAAGGATTTACTTTCTCAATGAAGGACAGGGACATATTGCCACTACAAAATGATCAAGCTTCTTACAATCAAAACCAGCAAGAGAATTCAGGAGTAAAGAAGAATGGTGAGACAAAACGAGGAAGACACTTATTGCCTAATTTGAAACATCAACAAATCAGAACAAGAGGGACATGGAAAGAAGGCATACACTGATATTACTCATTAAAACAGGAAGTTAGAGCAAAATGGGTATGGAGACCAAAAAATGCTACAAAATGTTGGTCTGGGAAGCATGGATGTTTGGATGACATAAGGACAATTGCAGTTAAACATTATTGGGTAAAAAAATCAGAATTATGTCAATGGCAGAAAGATCATCCACATTTGACCTATCTTCAGAATTTTGGAACAAAATATTTTTCAAAAAAAAAAAAAAGAAGAGAGAAGGATGACAAAAGTATTTTCTTTTTTCCCCTTAAAAAAGAAAACATTAATTTTTCTGGATTTTTGTGACTTATATGGGTGGAGTGTTTTCTCTTCTTTGGTATGTTACAAATACAGGATGGTGAATACGAAAGAATTACAAATCCATGACTTCAGAGCAGATTCGGTAACTTTGTCCAGAGGACACTGGTTCCTGGATAGTGATGCAGCTGAGGAACAGGTGGACTTAGAATCAGATGAAGAAGCGGAAATTCCAGAAGCTGAGAAGGTTTCAAAGAGTTGCTATCAATATGAAAAGATGGAAGGCAGTAGGGCTGCACAGAATATTGGAGGAGCCCATCTTTTTCATTGATTTCGAGAGAGTATCACAAGTAATGAACAGTTTGACAGAAATAGGAAGAGGGAATGATGCCTATTTCAGATGCAAAGTCAAAAACAAGGATAACCAGGAAGTAGGTATCACTATCAAGGGAGAACATATCAGAGCAGCACTGCAATTCTACACAATGGGAACCAAACTTGATCCGAGTTTTGTCAAAAAGAATAAGGAAACTTACACAGGATATGCAAAATTCACTGACTTTAAAGGAAGGGAGAATGAAGAATATGCCGCAAGGATGTTTTTATAGTACTTTTGTTTTCCAAAATTACCAAGATATACCATGCCGCATAAGTCAGTGACATTATTGATGTTTAACAACAAGGACAGAACCAAACCTTTTGGAGTAATGGATGTCTCACCATACATCCATGAACAGCTGAGAGAAGCAGCAAAACATTGGGAACAGAAGAAGTTCATGAATGGAGCCCAGTTCTTAACAAGAATCATTTATTATGTTCTAGGGATGGAAGATCAACTAAAATTGGCTCCAGAGGCACAGTATTTCAGAAGCCTTATGGCAGGAATCAAGAGTCCTCCAAGGAAAATGACTGAAAGGGAAACAAAAGGACAAACCCGCATGAGGGGAACAGGTATGAAAAGGAAGATGATATCTGAGGAAGTAATTCCTGTAAAGAAAAGAAGGGTGGACCCAAGGAAAGTGGAACTAGAAATGGAGGAAGCTACAAAAGAGGAACATGAGGAGGCACAGAAACAGGTTCAATCTTCTAGTGAACCTCATCCTCCACAGACAAGTAAAGAACAGCTCTACACTTATCTTACCCAAGGAAACAACAAAAGAGCTATGTATGAGACACATTATCAAAAAATGTTGGAAAATTACTCATGCAAAGCTACAGATTGGATCCAAGAAGAAGTGGAGCATTATGAAACATTACATGATGAAATGATGGCAGCTGATACAGAAGAGGTAAGAAGGAAGTGGAGTTGCTGGCCTACTTCAAGGAATTACAAGGACCTCCAGAGACCAGAACCACTATTGTTGTGAAAAAGAAGGTGCCAAGGAAACCAGTTCAAAAGAAGAAATTGCTTAAGAAGGGGAAAGGAAAAGTAATAACTAAAGTTGCAACAATGAAAGGCACAGAAGAAGTGATCAGGGAAGCAACACAGAAGCCTATCACAGTGGAAGAAGTATCAAAGCCTACAGAACCTGAAATAGGGGGGTCTTCACGATTTTCATCCGATTCAGATAGTGATATTGAAAGCTTCTTGTTAAAAAGTCTAAATCTTTCAATACCAAATACTCCTAATGTGGTTACACAGGCCACAGAGAAGCTGAAGACACCTGAGGATTCAAGTAAGAAGTCTCAAGAAAAGCAGACACAGGAGGAAATAGTTCAACAGATGAGCTCAGAAGAAGGAAGAAGGCTGTTAAAAGGAAAGGCAATAATGACAGAAGAGGAAGGCCGAATAAGAGAAGAAGTCAGTTATGGGTGGGTGCATACAGGGTTAAAACCCATATGGACAAAACCATCACAGACTCACTTCAAATTGGATGAAAAGCTAGAGGAGTTGACAAAGGAGATACAGAAGAGTAGTTCAATTAAAGAACAAAAGGATGTGAATAAGGATCAAGAAATAAAGAAGATAGAAATGGGAAAGAGTGCTCCAAAGGTCACAGGGAAAGTTATGGAAGAAGAGATCATTCAAAGTATAAAGGGTGTATTACATGATATAAAAAGTAGTGAGGAATTTACATCCAAGGATGATCAAGAACAAGAGGAAGAAGCAGACCTCATGGACATTGATGACCAGGAACGAGAACACACAAATGAGAAAAGTAATGACCAGGTTGCTTGTATGAAAGAAATTGAATCAGTTTTAGTTCAGGAAAAACAGGGACAGGAAGAGCAACTCAGGAAGGTTCAAATAGCTCTTGTTGGAAAGGACTCAAACAGAAGTCAGGAAACCCTAATACAAGAGAAGGAGATACAAACTAAGGGAGACCAGCTCTTTACAGAGAAGCAACAAGTATTGGAAGAAAAGAAGTCATTAGAAGAGAAGAGGGCTTCAGATTTTTCAGAGCAGAAGAGTGCAAATGACAAAGCATTAGATTCTGAAGAAGATGATACCAATCAGGAGACAAAGAATGATGATCACAGTTATGAAGAACAAGACATTCAGGATATAGATGATGAAACAGCAGCAGAAGAAGATGATGTGGGTAAAGAAGACAAGCAAATTGAAGTTAGACAGACAGGAATAGAAGTAGGGTTGGAAAGAATACCCAAAAACATAAGATCAGCTTGTCAAATAATCATGAGCAACATTGAACAGTTCAGACCATCTAGTAGAAATATGATCCTATCAGGAATGGTGGCTGAATCGGAATTTGAAAAAGGAAGTTTAATTATCAAAGAGCACAAGAAGGAAAAAGAGCAGATGTCAGAGCAATTAAGGGTGATGAAGGAAAAGAATGAAGAATATATCAATAGAATCATTGCTTTGGAAGAAGCTGAGGTTCAGAAGCAGAACAGAATCCAATATTTGGAAGAAAAGAGTGTAAAGTTATCAGAGCAGAATACCAAAATGGAAATGGAATTAAAAACCATAGGAGGAAGATACATAACTTTACAAACATCATATCAAATTCTGACCAGAGCACATGAAGAGATTAATAAATTGTTGTTAGAAGAAGGTCAACTAAAAGATGGAGGTAAACCTGCTCAATTGACAGAGGAAGAAAAGGAAGAGCTGCATAAAGAAATTCAAAGACTTCAAATAGAATTAAAAGAGGCCAAAGAAATGGAGAAACAGGCAAACACTAATGCTGCCACATCAATGAGAGGGTATCATCAATTACATATGGAGGTAGAAAAGGAAAGAAGGGAATGGCAGACAAAGATGGAGAAAGAAAGAGATGAGTGGAGGAAGGAAAAGGAGTTATGGGCAGCTCAGAACAAAAGTTCAATGATGACTATAGAAGAATTACAGAAACAGTTGGAGAAACCAAAAGTTCAAGAAGAAATTCAAGATCAAGTACAGGCAGAAGATACAGATAAAAGGGAATATGAAACAGGGAATTTTGATAGAGAACAAGAGAACAAGGAACCAGCAGCCGAAGAATCAGAGGAAAACTATTCTGAAGATTTTGTTCAGAAATTATTGACCAATAGAAAGTCAAGAATGGAATTTATCAGAAAAATGCATGATGAGTATGAAGATCAAATAGTTACCTTTGCTCTGAATAAAGGCATTAATCCAGATCAGCATCATTGGGTTGCAGATGGATTAGGAATACCCTTCTGTATGATGTTGGAGAGTATAAAGAATTATCAATTGGCCAGAGTAGGGTTATCTCCAAACAAATGCCTTGAATATGAAGAAGATATTAATGTCACGAAGGAGTTATTCGAAAGAGCCAATCCCAAATGGAGAAATAAGTGGCTGGATGCCAATAAGGAATGTAGGAAAATCTGGAAAGAGGCACCTCTGCATTTAAAGATCAATCCAGCTTATTGCCCAGTTGCCAGAAGAAGAGAATGGACTGTTTTTTGGAAGAGAAGAAAAGAAGGTCAGATCCCAGCTAAATGGTTAAACTTCCCTAAGATAGCAGGTCCAAAGGCAGGAACTTGGCCTACAAAGAGTTATATGGTGAACACTACCGAGTCAGTCATAGCTATGTATAAAGATGTTAATGACCCTGCTTGCATATTACCTATCAAAATAATGAGGGTACTTTTAGCTTGTATAGAAACATATACAGATACAGATGTCAGAATTTTGAATTACATTGGTTTCAATTCTCCTACGGATGCCTTATTATTTGATCTAAGTGAGACACCTGATAGGATCTGTCTGATGGCCTACTACAATAGAATTATATTTTTGGGTAGCCATTATTTACAGATTTTTGAGGATGCCTTCGATTATGGATTTTTTGAGAGGGAGTCAGAGATTTTTGGAAATCTATGAGTCGTTACCAAGTCCAGACTTACAGCATATGAAGCTGCTTACACAGAGTACTTGAAAAAGGATGTCATAGATAAACCTGAAGCTGCAGTACAGTGGAGAAAGGCTTTATTCGAGATGGTCAACAATCTAAATGTAACAGAAAGAAAAAGTCATGAATTGCTGTCACAAGTATATCAAAGAAAGAAGAAATGAAGAGAAGTGATCAGTGCAGAGGAGCAGGAAAATCTTTCGTCAGGAGCCAAAAGGCTTAGGAGGGGAAGGATGTTGGAAGATGCATTTTTGGAAACCTTTTTTTTGAAGGAAAAATATTGTAAAATGATAGAAATTTGTAGAAATATTTATGCAATGGTTGTAAAAATGAGGAAGAGTTTTCCTTATGTAGGATAGAATCTTATGTATTTTTTCTAGAATTTTTGGAAACTCTTAGATAGCATATTTTTAGAATAATAGAGGAAAGGACCAAAATTCAAGTGTGAAAGAGGACACTTGAAAATGTATATAAGTCAATTTTCTCTATTTTGGAGAGGTTGGTTAGTCATTTGTACATGCTATCAATAGAGAAGAGAGAGTTTCTGCTGAAATCGTGTTTTCTCCTGTTGAGTGTGTTTCCTTTGATGTGAGAGCTTGTTTCTTGTTTAATCATGGAGATTTGTGAGTTTCATTTGTGTAATGCTGAGTAAGATGTATGAAGAGAGATGATTACTGATGTATTGAGTGAAGAAGGATTGAAGAATGTTGCAGAAATGTGAAAATCGTCTACTGGTATAGAATCACGATTGTCTCGTCTCTGTGATACAGATGATATTTTCTGATTCTGATTTCATATTTGTATTCTGATGAGAAAATAACATGAATTAGACACAAAGATCATAGAAAATGATGAAGATTTGCTCTAGATAAGGTAAACCCTAGATATTTCCTCTTCATTTTCATTTTCTCAGAATTCCAGCCATCAATCTCTTATTTCTATGAATCTATCATCTAGAAGGGGCTGTGGTCTTATGGATATTCCCAGGATTGACAAAATAAAGATGATTTGTTGATTCTTTTGTACTTCATGATTGGAGAGGACAACTCCAAAGTCAATAACAAACAATGCTACTCTATATAGTCAAGCAGTTGGTTGCTTGATATATCTTTGTAATACACGTCCTGATATATAGTTTGCAGTTTCTCAAGTATCAAGGTTCATGCAGAATCCGACAGTGTTACATTGGAAAGCAATAAAGCGGATCTTTCGTTATTTGAAGGGAACTTCAAATTATGCTATGGTATTTTCGAAATCTACACATTTGTTACCAAAAGGATTTTTAGATTTGGATTGGGCAGGTGACAGAGACACAAGAAGAAGTACTAGTGGATTTTGTTTTTATCTTGGAGAATGTCTTATCTCATGGCTTTCAAAGAGACAACCCACTATTGCCACTTCATCATGTGAAGCTGAATATCATGCAACATTTACAGCTACTCTAGAGTCAGTATGGTTGCAGAAGATTTTCAGTTATCTTGATGTAAGAGTACATAAACCCATTCAGATATTTTTAGATAGCCAGAGTGCTATAGCTACAGCTAAGAATCCAGTGCATCATGCAAGGACAAAACATATAGAGGTACACTACCACTATATTCGAGACCAGATAGCTAAAAAGCACATTGAGCTGGTTTATGTTCCTTCTAGTGAGAATGTTGCAGATATATTTACCAAAGCATTGACTAGAGATAGTCATGAAAAGTTTTGCAGATTACTGAAGCTTGTACCAATATGACATTGAAGGAGGGATTGTTGGAGTCAATATCATTTGGTCCAACACTATCTTCTATAGAAGATTTCTTCAATTACATATATTAAAAGCAGACTCTAAAATATGAGTATGTGGCAGCGTGCATCGACTTGGTCTAGCCCAAAGCTTCCAAAAGCAATCGCTATCTGCTCGAGTTCGAATCCCGTACGCGATAGCAGCGAAAGAGTTTTTTGTTTTCATTAAACTTTGCTTTTAGGAAACGCACACGCACGGACTACGGAAGGGCTTTCTTTTTTTCATAAGCGATCAATCATGATTGTTGTGCTTTCTTTTAGCTTTTCATGAGTACTCAACAACTATATAAGAAGGGCCTTGGCTCATTGTATAATCACTCACTCAAATCTAGAGCTTGGAGATCTTCTTGAAGACAGAGTGTTCTCACACTCTTGAAGGAGGTGAAGTTTTGGTGAAGGAGAGGCTACTCTCATTGGAGCAAGAAGTCTTCTACGAGGTGGTGGTAACTATCTTTTGTGAGTTAACCTTGTGGTTGATTTACAATTTTGTTACACTATTTTGTGAGAATAAGGTTAGCTTCGTTGCTTTGTTCACTTCACACACACTTAGATTATTTCGACATAATCTAAATTTTGTATCATCATCTTCTTATTCTTCCATTAGTGAGTGCACCACTTTATATGGTTGAGTAGTACTCCCATGTTGTAATTTGGACATCTATTATTTTTAGTGAAGTAAGCATCCAGCTTACGTTCCCTATCCTTGTCTCAAGATCTTTTTTTCTCTATCTCACTCATCATCTTGTCAATTAAGTTGTGTATGCTCAAAAGGTTTTAGTATTGGAATGATCCTGGGGCCCCAAATTCCAACACTATCATCCATTGTGTCTAGCTTCTCTTTCTTGTGTGTGTGTATGTGTGTGTGCATCTCCATGCTTCTCACCTTTACTCTCACTACATCTCGCATTCACGATCTTCATATCACTCCTATCTCTTCCGCGGATTGACATTAAGGAGGTGGAGCTTCTTAACGTGGTGCTTACCATCGTACTAGAGCAACAAAAGGATACATCCATGAAGATTATTTGGAGCTTGTACACACTGATGTGTGGGGTCCTAGCAAAAATCCATCCATCTCAAGTTCAAGGTACTATGTCTCTCTTATTGATGGTTACAGTAGGTGGACAATTCTCACTTTATGAATCATAAGGATGAGGTGTTTTCATGTTTCAAGAAGTATTTGGCACTAGTTGAAAACCAAACAGGAAGGAGCTTGAAGAGAATCAAGTCTGATGGAGGTGGTGAGTACTTTTCACATGAGTTTGATCTATTTCTACAGGACAGAGGCATAAAGAGGGAAGTAACAACTAGGTATACCCTTGAATTGAATGGAGTGGCAGAGAGAAGGAACACGTTAATTGTTGAGGCAGCTAGGCCTATGTTAAATGAGAAAAAATTACCTAATTATTTATGGATAGAGGTTGTTTCTACAACCACCTATTTGGTTAACAGGCTTCCATCCAAGTCATTCGATGGTATGACATCATATGACGCTTGCAATGGCAGGAGACCCTCATTGGATCATTGCAAGATATTTGGGTGCATTGCCTATGCACACATCCCATCACAAATCAGAGGGAAACTTGACCCTAAGGCTGAGAAATGCATATTTATTGGGTATGATAAGAATCAAAAGGGATATAGCTTTATAATCCCATTAACAAGGCATTCATAGTTAGTAGGGATGTAGTATTTGATGAGAATAATTCCTGGTTTGAAGATGATTGCAGGAAAGTCAAATTACCATATGATTTGGAGACTCATTTTCCAACCCTAACACAAGAAAACCAACACCAGGCAGAGGAAATCAACTTAGAAGATGAGGATCATATTGACTTCAAAGCTTGGAAGTCAAGAGGCAAGCTCAAATACAAACAATTAGAGGATCTACCCGAGTCTTCAAATCAAGCTTTAAGGAGATCACAAAGAGAAAGTAGGAAGCCCATAAGGTATGGATATGATACATCCTTAGTCACAAAGCACTCTATGTACATAACTAAAGATTCAATGGTAGAGGAGCCTTCTTCATTTAACGAGGCTAAGAAGAAGAAAGAGTGGAGAGAATCCACGCAGGAGGAAGTGAAAGCATTGCAGGAAAACCACACTTGGGACCTAGTTCCCAAGAAACCAGATATGAAGGTAATTGGTTCAATGTGGATATATAAAGTTAAAAGAACTCTGATGGTTCTATAAACAGGTACAAGGCAAGACTAGTGGCAAAGGGATTTGACCAAACACATGGAGTAGACTATGAAGGAAAATTTTCAACCATGACAAAGATGCCAAAAATCAGGTATTGGTAAGTCTTGCTGCATCCAAAAATTGGAATTTATATCAGTTAGATGTCAAGAATATCAAGAAATTCAAGGCTCAACTGATGAAGGAATTCAAAATCAATGATCTAGGGTTGTTAACCTATTTCCTTGGCTTAGAACTTGTGTATACAAATTCAGGTATATTCATCACACAAAGGAAGTACATAAATGATATTTTAATAAAGTTTAAGGTGGATAACACGAAAGTTGTAGGTATTCCCATCAAGATCAATCATACACCAAGTTCACATGAAGGTGAACCACTTGATGATATTATAGGGTATCAACAAGTTGTGGGTAGTCTTAATCATGTTGCTTTGACAAGAGTGGATATTGCATATGTTGTGAGTACATTGAGTCAATTCATGCATGTACCAAGGAAGCCATACATGGAAGCGACAAAGAGGGTGCTCAAGTACCTAAAGGGTACAATGAATGAGGGATTATTCTATCCCTTCACTTCTGGCATAGATATGAAGTTATATTTTGATGCAGATTGGGTTGGCTCCAAGGATGATAGGAGAAGCACTTTCAGGGTACCTATCTTTTGCAGGTTCAAAACTCATGTCATGTTCATCCAAGAAGCAACTAACTGTGGCCTTATCTTCCACAGAAGTAGAATATAGAGGCTTGGCTAATGCAACGTAGGAAGCTATGTGGCTTAAGCAATTGTATGTAGATTTGGAGATACATTCCTACACTCCAATTATCTTTGGAGATAACACTAGCTCACTTCAGTTGGTTGCTAATCCTTTGTACCATGCCAAGATTAAGCACATTGAAGTGCACTATCATTATGTTAGAGAAAAATTGCTTAGCAAGGATATCCAATTATCCTATGTATCAACTCATTTGCAATGTGCAGATTTACTCAGCAAAGCATTGGATGGAATAAAGATGAGCATGTTCAAACTAATGATTGGGCTGCAAGAGATCAAGGAGCAATGAAGATCAAGCATGTTAGGCTTGAGGGGGAGTTGTTGGTTCAATTAAGCCCAAGCCTACATACTTGATGAATACACATAAGCTTGATTTATTAGCATATCACTTGAGAAGCTTCATATGTACAACCTCTTGTAACTTTGAGTTTAATTACCCATTGTAAAAGGTCAATAAACCCACAAAGAGTTAGGAAGCATCTGTCTCATATCATTCAGTAGTTGAAGTCAAGAGAGAATCAATCCTATACTTTAGGATTACTTTTAGGTGGAGATTTGAATTTAGATTCAAATGCTTGGCTCCAATAAAAAGCTATAAAAACATGAGACTCAGGAAATCTTGCATGTATCTCAAGGTTGAGAGATCATTTTCCATGTACGTTCATTGAGAAGAGGAGCTCATACCATAGCTCACTCATTCCTCACTCATTGAGCAATGTTTTATTGCCAATGACTTTGTAATTTTACATTATTTAGTCAATACATGTTCATTACTTCCTACTCTCATATCTCTATCACACTCCATTAGAACAGTAACTTTTTTTTACCAGGTTCTCACTGTATACTACATCATTTTACATGATTTAAAGCATGACATCTTCATCATACTTACTCCTACAAAGTTTCATCTATAATGGTTCACTCGATCGTCAGCTATTAATCAAACATTGCTCACTGGTCTGTGACTATCAAGGCCCATAAAAGCCAGGGTGTATGCTCAACTTGTTAAACATAATTCTCTGCATATAGTTTATCATTTTAGACGATTCCACTCATGAATGGTAGCTTGTTAAGCTAATTGAAGTTCCCCAAAAGGAATTTTACTAATTGTTGTTGTACTTAGAGAATTGAGTAAAACACTGAGCAGGTGTCTCAACCAAAATAGCAAGTTTTGTGCATTGGATCATATGCCTACCTATCTATTTTGATCCTATCATTTGTGCATCATCTTCCAAGCAACATATATGATCATTTATGCTTATTAGCTAGCTAAAGAGGCCCACAACACTCTCCAGCCATCACTTATAGTAGGTGTGAAGTAGGTTTTAGCTACACCAACTCATCTCTTGTGATTATCCACCATCTCCTCCAACATTTCTTATATCATGGTCCGGTTGTACGGTCTCTTTTACAATTGGAATTCCTCATTTCCCTATTCTACAAGGGTCGCTGTGACTCTAGAATTTGTTCTCTTGTTGGGACAATTAACTGCAATATGTCTAGGGTTTCCACAATAGAGGCATAGCTTGTTGTCTCTCCTTCTCTGTTTCTCTTGTGGTGTTAGAGGTTGGAACCTAGTTACATCTATTTGCATAGGTTCAGGCATAGACTCATCTTTAGGAGTGGGTTGGAAGGGTTTCCATTAGCGAGGTTTTCCTTCTTCTTGTTTTTTTGGTTTTCTTTCAAAAAGTTAGTTATCACATTGAATAGCTTGCATGGTGTATTCATTCAATTTCTTGACCTCTAGCATCATGAGCAAAAGGTCCTTCACATCATCTCTTAAACCCCATCTAAATTGGCTTATGAAAAAGTCTTTGTGCCAAGTGAGATCACATATCAACTGCCTAAATTCTGATGCATAGGTAGAGGCAAGGCGGTTACCTTGACCTAGTTTCCAAAGTTTTGTTTCTACCACTCGACTTGCATCTGCATCTCCAAATGTGGCGATGAGTTCTCGAAGAGACCCCTCATAGTCCTGAAGTGCTGCCATGTTCTTCTCCAAGATTGGGGCAAATCATGATAATGCTTGGCCAGAGAGCAAGATTCCAATAAACCCAACCTTGGATGCCTCGTCGGGGTATCTATCAGGTTGCATACGGATGTACAATTTAACTTGTTGGAGAAATCTGTGAAACTTTGTGCGATCCCCATCAAACTTTTCTCCCATGCAAATCTTGGGTTCCTTTATGAAGGATGTACTAGGCCATTGATTCACTTGAATACTCCCTTGATTTGCTTGAAGATTCTCGATTCATTCTTGTAATTCTTGGAGAAGTGTGCCTACATGCAGTGGATGTCCCATCTCAACTTGTGTTTGTCGATGAGTTAGGTCCTTGACTTGTTGTTGGAGACTCTGAAATGATGCTACATTCTGTTCATAAGCATTGTCCATGATGCTTGGTCTTGGATAGAAGCTAGTCTTGACAAAATGTCAAGGGAGCACTAGATTGTGCTCTTTGACTCCAGAAGACAAGATTTTGAAAATACATATCTGATTATAAGAACACCTAGGTAGGGAAAATGATATAAGAATATGTATCTAATGCAAGACGTCCCACAACCCGAGAGTGATAGGTATGAATACCTAGACTAGAGATGAGACAAGACATCCCACAACGTGGGACTGATAGGTAAAAGCAAGATCTCTGGGTTATAAAATCTTCCTTCAGGGAGATGATCTAGATACAAGAAATAACTAGACGAGATCTCATATTACGAGATTACAAGAGGACAAGGCTAGATGTCCAAGCACTAGACTAGACAAGTCTAGAACAAGGAACAAGACAAGAACTGCAACTAGAACTTGAAGGGTACTTAATTGGTAGTCACTGGTCCTTGAGATCCCAAGACTGGTAATGGAAAGACTTAGTATGTATGTGGCCAACCCCTCCTTATATAGGTTTTCAGGAGTGGTTCATCAAAGGCAATTATGAACTAATGATGTTATCAATTCAAAACATGATCTTTGGATATCAGAATTAAGTAAAAAGACAATCAACCTTAGGGTTTTGGCACATTTTGGATGCAATGGAAGCATTAGTTTCTCCGAATTCTGAACCAATCATGAGGTATAGAAGTTGCATGGAATTTGAGGTTCAAGATGGTTTCCTTTGTCCATTACAATATGTACCTTGAAGAATAGCACTTATGTGCACATTATTTATTTGTATTAATTGGTTGATCACTTATGATCATTTCTTGTAAGGTTCAAGGTATTTGCCTTAATAAAAGGCCTAAAAGCCATGAGTTAGAAGTGGTTGAGATTGATTCTCAATCAATCAATCAAGAAATAGATATGACTTTAATTTTCTCTTTTCCTAGATTGTAGGAAAAGACTCCAATCAATCTAAGCTACCAAATCCACCTAATTTCAAATGTGAATTCATGAAGAAAATGTTGGAACATCAAGCTTACACTATGCTTGAGGTGGATTTGATCTACATCAAAGGCTATCGCGTCGAAAGAATATCCGTTGGAGAGTTCTTTTTCATATGCTCATTTATTGTATTTTTTTGAGAATATTTTGATGGCTCATTTACCATTGTAAAAGCCTTGAGCTTGAAACATGTAAAGGTAGAAATATAGAGCCAAAATCCCACGAAATTTTGGTGGTTGAAGTTGCATTCAATCAAGCAAATCAAGTCACCTAAAAGTAGATCAATCAAGATCTTCACTTTTCCTAGATTGTAGGGAAGTGAATTGATTCCCTCCAACAACCATTCCCACCTTCATTTGAATTCAAATTCAAGTTGTAAAAGTCGTGGAACACTCCTAGAGGCTATATAAGGATTTGAAATCACTTGTATTATACATGGAAGCAATATACATACACTTGTGACCATCATTGTCTTGCTCCTTCAATTTTCTGCATCATCTTCTTCGCAAACAGTAATCTTGCAGAGGCTGCTGCTCTCTCCTCAGAGCTTCAAATTGAGTGCAAGAGGACTCATTGGAAAGGTATTAGTTTCTAGTTTATGCCTGTAAATTTTCATAGCATTTGTCTCAGCAGATTTGGAGAAATCTTAGTTTTTCTGCCTCGGGGTCAATCTCTGCGTATTCCTGAAAAATAGGAAGTACCACCGGTGAATGTCGCATTCATTCCTATAGCATATTTTGCTTATTCCTTATACTTTTGTGCATTCCATACACTCAACCCTATGTGTATCACTCCCATAAAAGGATTTTTTCTAATTGTAATCACGCTGGTCGCTATGGGCATTTGAAGTTCATTGTCTCTTCCATAGATAGTAAGTTTTTTTGAGCTAGTCAACCCGCGAACCTATCTGTTTTGTATCGAATCATTCTCCTTGATGCTCCAAAGTACATAGTGTGTTTCTTTGCACTTATAGCATGACTATAAGGTCTATTTGAGTCTCCAAAAGCTCAAGGGCTGGTCTTGTGCCGGTTGGCTTGACCAAACTTCATCGCTTCGAAACGCATTTTTCTACCTTCGACAAGCTTCTCCAAGTTTCTTTCAGTGGTATCAGAGCTAGATCAAGATGGGTGACGACTTTCCCTCAATGATCGAGAAACTTGATCGACACAACTACGCGGCTTGGCAAATCAGAATGGAGGCCTATTTGCAAGGTAGAAATCTTTATGGAATCGTAGCAGGTGATGAAGCTATGCCTATTCTAAGATCCAAAGGAGGACCTACACAAGAGGAGACAGATAAGCTCACACTTTGGTGCGCAAGGGATGCTCAAGCAAGGTCGTACATACTAAACTCAATCTCTGACTTTCTATTACCACATATTAGAGGATGCAAGACATCTCAAGAGACTTGGGATGCCCTGGAGACTTTCTTTTCTGCTAGTACCAAAGCAAGAAAGAATCATCTTTGGAACGAGTTCAACCAAATGAAGAAGACACCTAAACAAACCATCACAGAGTTTGTTACCAAGGTGTTGGAAGCAGTCAGAGGCACAGTCAGAGGCACAGACGACATGGAAGCATGTAAAGACGGAGCAGGGAGCCAGTCGGATCATTCTTTCAAACAGTTATATTTTTATTACTTCTTCAAACATCCAACAGTGATTTTCATCACTCTTGTAACATAGGTAATATAGACAAAACCCCATTTTGTAATCCATAGCTCCATTTTGTGCAAGCCGAGGAGTCCTCGAGCTTGAGGAGCTTAGGTAGAATGCGCGTACCAATTTTCGTTATTTTTAGACATCGTTTACCCTTCCAAATAGCCTCTAGGACCTATTTTTTAACTAGGCCGGTCACTAGATGTGAAACCGGTCAAAACTAGTCTAGAAACTATAAAAAGAGCTAGAGAGCTCATTTTTGAGGGTGGTTCATTTTGGTTAGTGTGAGCTTAGAGCTAGTTTGAGCTTGTAAGAGCATTCTTGAGTAATAGAGCTAATTTCCCACCTTCCATTGTGTCTTGTTTGTCTCTTCATTGTGTGTGTGTATGTGTGTGTGCATCTTTGTGCTTCTCACCTTCACTCTCACATCATCTCACGTTCACGATCTTCATATCACTCCTACCTCTCCCACGGATTGACATTAAGGAGGTGAAGCTTCTTAACGTGGTTCTCACCATTGTGCTAGAGCAACACCAAATTTGGCGCCGTTGTCGGGGATCGAGTCTAGGACGAATGTGTGATGGTAAGAGTATAGCAAGAAGTGGCGTTGGAAGGTAAAAATTTCAGTTTTTGTTGTTGTTTTTACTTAGCTTTTAGTGTTTTTCACCTTCCCCACACTCCATCTTCATCATCGCATCATCATCTTCATCTCCAAAAAAATCGGAAAATTCACCATATCCACCCATTCACCTCATTTCCCCTCATTTGTGCATGCGAGAGAGCGAGAGAGAACTTTTGTGCTTGTGTGTGCTTGTGTTTTCTTGAGTTTTCTTGCAGGTACAGAGCTCCAGTGCATCAGGAAAGCTTGGAAAAGGTAAAAATTTACTCTCTGTCAAAGATCTGCCGAGTGTGGCGGACCATCGCGATGGTCTGCAACTTTCGGAATTTTTGGTAGGCGACCACACCACGAGGTAGGCGATCCCTGCGCATACACGAAACCATAGCTGCATCTCGAAAATTCGCATTTTGGTGGACCATCGCGATTGGCTCGGACCATCGCGATTGTGTCGCACCATCGCGATTGGCTCAAGCCATCGCGACGGCTCGGCCGGACCATTGCGACGGTTCGCTTTTTCGGACCATCGCGACGGTTCACTTGAGCCATCGCGACGGTCCACTTCGGACCATCGCGATTGTTCAGCTGACCCCGGACCATCGCGATTGGCTCACGCCATCGCCACGACAGTGCCACGTGTCAAGTTAGACCATCGCGACGGTTCGTTTTTCAGACCATCACGACACTTCAAAAATTCGGACCATCGCGATTGGCTCACGCCATCGCGCCCAGACCATCGCGATTGGCTCAAGCCATCGCATCGCGGACCATCGCGACTGTTCACTTCGGACCATCGCGATTGTCCACCTTTGACCGTTGACCGTGCCATCGCGATTGTCCGCCTGATCACGCCATCGCGACGGTTCATTTTTCGGGCCATCGCGACGGTTCGACCTCACGCCATCGCGACGGTTCGACCTCACACCATCGCGATCGTTCACTCCACGCCATCGCGACGGTTCACTTTTTCGGACCATCGCGACGGTTCGACCTCACGCCATCGCGACGGTTCATTTTTCGGGCCATCGCGACGGTTCGACCTCGAACCATCGCGATCGTTCACTTCGGGCCATCGCGACGGTTCGCCTTTTCGCGCCATCGCGATTGTCCAAATCCCACGCCATCGCGACGGTTCGCTCGGACCATCGCGACGGTCCCAGACCATCGCGATTGTGCACCCCCATCGCAAATTTTGGGCTCCAATTTTGACCAATTTTGAGGGTATTTTTGAGAGATTTTTGGACCATTAGACTCATAGGAGACCCCTTAGCTCATATTTGAAGGAAAACCTGATTGTCAGTTTTTACCCCCCAGGGCCTGAACGCTCATAACTTTTTCATCCGAAGTCCGTTTTTTGAGCTTAATAGCTCGTTAGAAAGCTCGTGACGAGTACTACGTGACCTCAACTGTTCTTTTCCTAAAGAATACATCTATTTTTGGATAAGCTATTTTGAGGTTCACCTAGTTGGGACTAGGAAGCCAGGGGGCAAGTATTGAAAATTTGGGCAAAAAGGGAAGGGACCTAAAAGGTGTATATGCTCAAGTGTTTGATCATCTTGTGAATTGGTCTAATATTGGAATTTTCCAGGTCTAGCAATGGCAATCAAAGGCAAGCAAGCAAGGCAGTGAAGACAGCAGAGCTTGGGAAGCGCGGCTTCTTGGGCAACAGGGCATCAGAGCAACCAGAAGAGCCACCCTCGAGCTGATCTAGAAATTGAGAGAACTAAACTTTGCATGAAAATGGTAGAACTAGCACAAGCTTTGTTTGAAGCCTCTAGATATCTTAATTGGAATAACATGGCAAAACCAGAACTACACTTTCAAGGACTAATGGAGAGGCTAGAACACTTGATAGAAAGCAAAGAGAAAAAGGATCATTCTAGGAACCCTATTGCCCCAGAGACACAGGAAAGGAATGCACCATCCCTGTCTCAAGTACCCAATACAGAAAGTCAAGACAATTTGTCTTCCATACATAGGTACTCACATGAATTTTTGAGGGAGATCCAAGAAGAGAAATGGAGAAAAGAACAAGGAACTCATCCTCCTATTCAAGAAATAAACGACTTGCAGGAACAATTTCCCCAAGACATCCCCTCTATATATGATGATGTAGAGGTGGAACAACTGAGTGAACCCACAGGATTTGAATCTAATTCTCTACAAGAATTACCTCAGTTCACAGGACCTTGGGAAGCAAAGTCTATTAGTATGAGAGCACCCACGATAATAGTGAGGAATGAAGAATCAGTGATCCCTAGGAACACGGAAGTGATCAAGAATACCAAAGTACAATGTAATCTCACTCTAGAGGAATTGAGGTCAAACCAGAATTGTGGAAGCATGTAGCAAATCAATTCCCTGAGCTAGCCACCACACCCTCTCAGATAGGGTCACATAAGAAGGTACCAGAGATACCCGTGGAAAAGATTGGAGACGTAAGCGAAGGAGAGGAAGGTAACACATATCTTCCAATAACCCATCAGGGCTACACCACGAAAGCCATCTTAGATTCAGGAGCCGGAGTGGCCATCGCTACCACCGCTTTATGGAAACGTTGGGGTAAGCCAGCCCTCAGACCCACCAGGATGAAGCTACAAATGGCTGATGGACACATAGAAAAACCATTAGGCTTACTAGAAGGCATATCTCTCACCACTTGTGGTGTAGAATTTGAGCATACTTTCGCCATTTGTGACTTTGCGAAAAATCGTGCTTACGAGATGATATTGGGACGACCATTCATGCGTCAGTTGCAAATTGTACAAGATTGGGGAACTAATTCTTTGTACTTGCAACATTTAGGAGTGACTACTAAAGTCAATCTTAAAGACTATTCACATAGAGATGTGCCCCCAATACAATGGAATACCATCCATAAGACACCAGCAGAGACGGAATCCGTGCACTCATTAGAATCAGATCCTTCTTGGTTGCATGAGGATACCCATTTATGGATGTGTAAAGTAGCCAAACAAGAGGAAGAACGATTAGAAGCAAGGACCTTAGGTGCAGAACAACATCCACGAACCCTTCAAGATCAAGCCTACGCACCTGTAGTATTCCCAGACGAAGAGTTTGAACCCCATGGTTGGGCGGAAATCCTAGCAACCATGGATGTAGCCATCAATGAAGAACAATGGACACCCCACTGTGACGAGGATGGCTATGACATTCCAGTTTTCATGATAGAGCCAATCATGTGCGATGCAATTTTAGAAGAGTGTGAACCGAACACTGATGCATTCGAGGATGCAAGCGATTTTGATTTAGAATCAATTCTCATGGACCCACCCTTTGCATCAGAGGAAGAATATTTCTACGAAGTAGAGACTCACACTCAGAGACACAGGGAAATTACGAACGAGGTAAGATTAGCCACGGAAGTGACTACCAAGAGTGAAGGCAAGAAAAGAAAGAAGAAAGAAACCATGTCAGAAAAAGAAGAATCTTTGTTTGAAGTACCCGAGAATTTCAAGAAATATGAAATTGAAGATAGAAGAATCATGGTACGAATGCCCAATAGAAAGGCGAATGACGGACAAGTATATGATAACCGAGAGAAAACCAAAAAAGTAATAGTTGCCATAGAAGGAGAAGAAGAAAAATGCACATATATAGGGCATGATTTGACGACTGAAGAAGAAGAAGAGTTAATTGCCCTATTGCGCGAATATAGAGATGTTTTTGCTTGGAGTTACAAAGATTTGAAAGGAGTAGATCCAGATATTTGTTCTCATAGAATCCCTATGACTCCAGATGCAAAACCGACAAAACAGAAACCTTACACGTACAATGATAACTACGCTGCGAAGATTAAAGAGGAGATAGATCGCTTGATAGAAGCAGGATTTATTTACGAAATTGAACATACCGAATGGGTATCCCCCATTGTGGTTGTGCCCAAGAAGAATGGAAAACTGCGCGTGTGTATTAACCTTAAAAAAGTTAATGCCGCAACGATTAGAGACAGTTATCCTCTTCCTATCACAGAACATCTATTGGAGAGAGTTGCGGGCAAGGAAGTTTACAGCTTTCTTGATGGATTTTCAGGCTACAATCAAGTAGCCATTGCTCCAGAAGACCAACACAAGACGGCTTTCGCCACTGAATGGGGCATATTTGCATTTCGTGTAATGCCATTTGGCTTAACAAATGCACCCGCCACTTTCCAGCGACTCATGTGTCATGTTTTTAAGGAATTCTTACGCAAGAGCTTGGAAGTTTATGTCGATGACTTATGTGCTCATTCAAATGTAAGACAGACACATATCCCAGAGTTAAGACAAATATTTGACAAATGTCGAGAATATTAGGTTTGTTTGAACCCAGAAAAATGCGTTTTCATGGTCAGACAAGGCAAAATTCTAGGACACATTGTGTCAAAAAATGGAATCTCTACGGACGAGGAAAAGGTGAAGGTAATTGCAGAATTACCTAGACCAACTAATGTGAAAGAGGTACAGGCATTTATGGGCCATTGTGGTTATTATAGGAGATTCATACACATGTATGCAATCATAGCCAAGCCTCTGTACTCTCTTTTAACCAATTTTGAGTGGACAGATGAATGTGAAAATTCATTCAATGAACTTAAACGACGCTTGTGCTCAGCACCTATATTGACTACCCCAGATTGGAGTAAGCCATTCCATGTACATGTGGATGCATCCAATTACGCCATAGGATGTGTGTTAGCACAACCCACGAATGAAGGTAACATAGATCTCCCCATAGCTTACGCTAGCAGACAACTGAACGCAGCAGAAAGAAATTACACCATGACGGAACGAGAAGGATTAGGGATGATCTACGCTGTAAAGAAGTTTAGGCACTACTTGTTGGCCAACAAATTCAAGTTCTTTACAGATCATCAAGCCCTATTGTACTTAGTCAACAAACCATGTAACACAGGACGATTAATACGCTGGTTTCTATTGCTCATGGAGTACGATTTTGAAGTGGTAGTTAGGAAAGGAAAGACGCATCTTAGAGCCGACCACCTTTCAAGATTAACCTCAGGAGAAGCTCCTCAAGGAGTAGCAGATGAATTACTAGATGCATACTTGTTTAACCTTGAGATAGCACCAGAATGGGCTAAGCCTATAGTCCCTATTCTGACATACGGACCCAAGAATCCTAGGATAAAGATCAGAGAAGGAGAGATTACCAAGTCTCAGAAATATCAAATAATGGCCGGAAGCATATATAAACAGGATAATCAAAAGATTCTTGCTTGTTGTGAAGATGAATCAGAACATGCGAATTGGTTGCAATTAGCACACATAGGTGCACTAAAGCAACATCATTCAAAACATCGAACATTACAGACTCTGCAGAGATTGGGAGTATATTGGCCTTCTATGGAAGCAGATGTCTACAAGTTGTGTAAAGAATGTCAGGTGTGTTGTGAAAGACCACCAGTAGAGCATGCGACATTATATCATGTGTCTCTCACACCAAACTGGAGTGAACCTTTAGTGACATACTTGAGGACGACCACATTCCCTCAAGGCATGACCTTAGCTCGACAACGCAGTCTAGAGCAGGAAGCTCAAGACTATTCACTTATTGGCGATAATTTATACAAAAGAGGACGAGATGGATATTTAAGACAATGTGTTCATGAAAGCGATTATCTTAGCATACTAGAGACTGCACACCAAGGTGTTGCAGGAGGTCATTTTGGACCAGATAGGATAATCAAAGCCATTCTCTTTGCAGGATTATGGTGGCCCACTCTTCACATGGATGCTCATACCTATGTAAAGAGATGTGATGTGTGCCAAAGAACTCAGTTTCCTACTCGCAGAGATGAAATGCCATTGAAACCCATGATGGGCGGACGTGCATTTTCAAAGTGGGGTATAGACTTTGTAGGACCCATTAACCCCCCTGCAAAAGGTACACATGCGGAATACATTATTGTTGCCACAGATTATCTAACCAAATGGGTAGAGGCAAAAGCCACAAAAAAGAATGATGCTCACACGACTGCAAAATTCTTATTTGAAAATGTCTTTACAAGATATGGATTGCCTATAGAGTTGGTGAGCGATCGAGGCACTCACTTTCTAAACCAAGTCATTGAATATTTGTTACAGGATTTTATGGTGATTCACAAGAAATCTGCACCATATCATCCTCAGGCCAATGGTCAGGCTGAAAGCACTAACAAGATACTCTGTAACGTACTGACGAAACTCGTGAACAACAAACGTTCAGATTGGGACAAACAGTTACACCACGCTGTTTGGGCATATCGAGTGGCCTACAAGACCGTACTCAATGCAACTCCCTTTCAGATGGTTTTTGGTCAGAATGTTGTGCTTCCTTTGGACTTCTTGATACCGACCCTTAAGGTTGCACAAGAACATCAGTGGACCGGCCATGAATTATCAGCAAGAATAATGGACTTGGAACGATTAGGAGAAACCAGGCTGAAAGCAGCAGCAGGAATATACGCAGCGAAGAAGCGACAGAAAGCATATTTTGATGCACATGTGAAAGATAAAGGCCTAAAAGAAGGAGATTTAGTTCTAGTGTATACGCTGAAACAGCACGCACGGAAGTTAGAAAAGCGAGGTTATGGACCTATGATCATTAACAGACTTTCGACTAGTGGAGCAGTGCAGTTAGCCACCTTAGAAGGAGATATAATGCCTAATTACATTAGTGGCTGTAGAGTCAAGCTATATCAAGAACCTCTTACTGAGGATATGCTTAGACGACTCACATTGGCAAAGAAGCGTAAGGAGGAAGAAAATAGAATACGAGCGGAAGCTCAGGCAGAAGCCATAGAACGCATTAAGCGCATGAAGCTAAGAAAACAAGGACTAGGGAGAGAATATTATAACCATCTGGAAACATTCCCCAGATATCCCATGGCCATGTGTCAAGTAAAGTCAACCACTCATCCTAGCATAGTGGACAGGAGACCATTCATTACAGTTAGGCTAGAGCATGGCAACCCTTGCCAAGAACTCAGGGCTTTAATTAACTCAGGTGCTGCGACTAGTGCGATTAGATGGTCCCACTATAAGGATTCAGGAATAGAAATGCGACCAAGTGAGGCATACCTCATAGGCCTAGGAGGCATGGAAACCCCTTGCATGGGCGAGGTGGACCTTCCTATCCTCATTAAGGATGTGACCATGACAGCGAAGCTACTAGTGTGCCATGATGACGACCTGATAGAACCCCTAATCCTTGGCCAAGATTGGCTATACGATCACTCAGTGGACTTAAATCTTAGACAAGGCTCCTTACAGATTGGAACCTTAGAACAGAAGCGAGTGATACCGCTTGACTTCCCTAACGGCATTCCGACTGAGGTTTGTAACCCTAGACCCTATGAAATACATGCGACGGAAGACCGGAAGATCTTTAAACAGACCAGTCACATTACGTCTTCACCAACCCACTCGGGCTTGGCTATGGACAATTGTCAATCAGAAGGACGACAGGAGATCTTCCCTGGGACTTCCTGCAAACTAGAAGAGGCAGTTACCCAACCGCAAGGGCAGATGGACACAATCAGCGGTCAGGTGGGTTGCATCAGCGGCCAAATGAGCACGACACCCTGCGGTGCTCATCCTTCCAAACTTGTTGCGGACTGGCCTAGATCAAAGTTAAAGAACGAATCACTTCCTAATGGGCAGGTCACGCAAGTGTTGGATCTCCCTTCTTTTCCAAATCAGAGTGTCCATCCGACCTCTCAACCTCAACCACGACAGAGTCAACCACGACGAAAGAACCCAGACCGACTGCAGTACCAGAAGATACAACAAGGAAGGCAGTTTAGGCCACCCAAAGGAAGCGGCACCAGACAAATATGGGTGCCAAAAGGACAAAAAGCACCGAAGAACTCCAACCATGCAGAGATCGACAAGAAAAAGGCAAGGCAGAAACAGAATCAGTATCCACCATCCCCTTGACCTTCTTCTACAGGTCCGAGCATTCGACAAATTTGGATCGCCAAGAAATACCTTACCCATAGACCCACACCCACGCAGATTTGGGTACCCAAACCATGTATCATAGCTCAACCCTTAAGCCATGTAATACATACCCCTCACAAATCTTTCCATCCCTCAACACCACCACACCCGATACTACCTTTGACCCCTCAACAGAAACCCACCACCCACTCAAAGACTCTTAGGAAATGGATACCGAAGCGTGTCCAATCGTCTTCCCCTAACCCACTGTCTAACTACCCCCCGACTAACATACAACCTTGTAATAAATCACTAACCTTTAAACCTTGTATAAATTCACCCACCATCATCACACGTCACTCATAATCTCATCTCATCAAGGAACGTATGCATCATCTGAAACGTCTAGGTGTCTAGAGACCTGCACTAGTGCTGCAAGAAGCATTGCATGCATCACATCACAGCACTTGGCTACACGGGTTACGCATCAGTTATGGAAAGGGATTGCGGTCTCACTTTAATGGGATCATAATTAATTTCCATGCTAATGTGTTAATCTTTTGTAGCAGATCTTTCTCATTAGCGCACCAGTCATCATGCAAACTGACGCAGGACCATCAGGAGCAGGCCCTAGTGTAGCTGCGGTGCCCCTCAACGTGTTACTAGCAGAATCCCACCCGACTGCTCCACCGCCAGAATTCCAAGGATTTCCAGGGCCCATGCCTATCGACAACCCACCTATGGGCTACACAGAAAAGATACACCGTAACTCTCATTGGTTTCAGGGACTTGCAGGACCCTTAGCGGACGTGGATTTCATATTTGAATCTACTTTGACATTTGATGACCGCACTTGGGGAAAATACCAATTCTTCTCCAGAGAGTTCGAAGCCCTACAGAACACTCAGGACTTAACTCATGTTTGGGCCAGAGCCGGCTTCACGGAGTATTTCAGTGATCCTCTGCCCAAACCTGACTTTTATCGATGTTATTATTTAATCACTACCTTACTGGCCTCAGAGAATAAGGACATCCCAGGAACTTTTATTTTGCCTTCTTTAGTGGATGATCCACCTTACAAAAGGTTTTATCTCTCGAAGGATTTAATCAGAGCGGCCATCAAGATTCATGGAACCCACACACCCACAGATCGAGAAAGATTAATTCCAGACCCTATGAAACGTGGGGATGTCACTAAGTGGGAGGAGATCTCAGCAATTACACCTGAGTTGTCAAAGCCGCTACGGATATGCATGCAACACTTCGCATTCCCCGCTCAGGACAGATTTACCATGCCACACAAAAGAATATGGTTTGGATTGTACTTAGCGTGTACCGGACCTCAGACTGTTGATCTGGCGAGCTGGATCATTGATCAAATGTATTTGGCACAACACAGATGGGAACGCAAGAAAGTGCTTAATGGATGTTGTGCGCTGACAAGAATTGTTTATATGTGCTTGGCTTATGACTTGCCAATTGAACGTGCATTAACAGGAGAAGAGCTGAAAGCATTCAAAGGAACGACGAAGAAAGCCAGGAAGCACAGTAGAACACGGGCAGGTAAGCGCATGAGAGGCACTATTCCTTGCCTTCAAGTGCCAGAGTCACCATCACCACAACCCTCTCCAGAGCGATCACCAACAGAAGCCGCTCCCACAGTACAACCTATTCGCATAAGGTTGTCTAGACCAGTGGTCACGGAGGGCACTACTAGTGTCGCTGCACCTCAGGCAGCTGTAACCACAGAACCCACCACCACTTCAGCAGAAGCTCCCACCACTATTGGTGCGGAAGCCTTTTCTTTCCCAATACCACACATGGAGGCAGAACCAATAAACACAACATTCGATTTTGAGATGCCGGATGCATTCTCAAATGAATTCCAGTTTTCAGAGGCACAGATGTTCTCCCAAGAATATGAACGCCCCAGTTACCCTACCACATCGCGGGATCTGCCACAGGGACAAGTTGTGTCGAGCTCTGATGACGAAAGAACAGCCACCGACGACGAAGAAGGTGACGATGAAGCCAGCCAGGGCACGCATGATTCCCAAGAACAAGGACAGACAGACGGCCAAGGCCAACAAACTGATGCACACGGTGACACCAGCACACACGAAGAGGAGACTTTCGAAGCAGCAGCTTACACGCTGGCAATCAAGAAATTATATCGTACGATGGAGAAAGTATGGGCACGGAAGAAATTGACTGAAGCAGAGAGCCAGGCCCTAATCGAACAAGAACTAGTCTCCGGAGGATTTGAAGAAGTCTACATCAGAGGGTTCAAAGAACTGGTCCAATCCATCGGCCCGGTCGAAGCACTGAGGTATTTACAAAGGAAGCCACTCCCCCAATATGACCCTCGCAGAGTTCGCCTGCTATCGAAACCCGGTGAATATATTCGAGTTCCGGTAGGTGCTCAATCATCCCACCAGGCACAAGATGCACTACGGCCGGAAAGATCCTTCACCGAAGAAGCCATCCTAGTCGACTCCCCGCCACGTACTACCGTTGTACATACTACCACTATCCTTGAAATAACATCCACACCATCTACTCCTCTCTCACCTCATATTTCACCAACCCATCCTGTATCCCCAGCACACCCACCTGCTCCTCCCACATCCACACCAGTCCATGGCAACATAGCCACAGCCTTTACTCCGCCCATTCATGCCACCATGCCTGCACCCACCCCACCTCGTCTACATGTTAACCCCTTCACCCCTTCATCCTTCCCATCCTTTCCCCCACCTTTAAGACACCCTTTCACCTTTCTAACCCCACTAACCTTCTCACCAGTTTCACCTCCCCAACCCACCATAACCCCTATTTCCCCTTTTCACCAAGCCGCTCCAACCATTCCCCCTGTAAACTACTCTACATTTGTAAATCCCGTCTTCACACCTACACAACCACCCACATACACACCGCTTTTCACAGTCACCGCACTTGACACGTCCAATGACATGGACATCTCACCACCCACCGCACCAGCACCCACTCCACTCACAGCACCATCATATGTAGGTACATCACAATTTTCCACGATCACCACTGCATCCACCTTCCCAACCCCATTCCCCATTCCCGTTGCATCTACTTCTACTGCATCCTCACTTAACACTTCATTACTATTATCGCCCACCATAGACACTGCACTTCAACAAATGTTCACATGCATGTCACAAGTACGAGATGAGTTCGCATCTCTGGGCAACAATTATCAACAGCTGCAGAGGACGACAAATGAATTACAGTCGCAACTCAATTCATTATCAATCGAGAATGCCTCGTTAAATACGCGACACCAAGAACTGAGAGAGGCATATCATAAGCTAGAGCTAGAATGTGAAGAGAAGACAAAAGAAGCCACTGCTGATCTGGACAACCTGCTTCGAGCCCAAACAATTAGGAATGCGACGCTGACCAGAAATATGGGCCTACTCAGGAGGCACCTAGCCGCAGCCCAGGAGGAGAACGTGAGACTCCAAGCGCAGAATAGAGAAAATTTGGAAGCCGCACTGGACCACCCTGAACAACCATTAAGTCCGAGCAGATTCAAGGCAATCCCATCTGAATCGATGCGGATGTTGCTAGATGACCATGTTCGATTGCTAGAGGATTATGATCGAATGAACGAAGAACATCAGAAGCTAAAAGAAGATCACAAGTTACTACAGCTCAGAGAACCGGCACCACAACAACTACCAGTGGCAGCAGAAGTACCAGAACCTGTGGACTCCTCTCCTGAACTCATAGAGGAACTAAACGCATTACGGGCCCAGGTAACCACTCTCCAATCACGCATAGATGTATACGAAGCACCACCACGGCCTGATTCCCCACCGGAGATCCCAGCTAACGACGAGAACATAACCATTCCGGTGGAGGAAACGTTTGAAGAAGCATACGAGCCCACACCCATCCCAGGCGGACAAGTCACGGCTGAAGGCCAGATGACGTACGAACTTCTGACCCCCGCATGGATGAAGACTGTGGAGGAGATTGGAACAACGCACTCAGCTAGAGTCGAGGCCCAGCTGCATGCTATGGCCATGATCGAAGAACGAATTTTGCAATCTCCCTACTTTGCTCAATTGGCCCCACGCAGGTACATATCCGGGCATGAGCTTCAATACAAACCTTACTTCATGCTAATGGCCGAATACCAGCTGGCCATAGAAAAGCGAACTGGCAAGAAGCCATCACATGCAACCCAGTTCGAGCCTGAAGACTTGCCACTGGATGCGCAACAAGGCACTATTTATCAACCAGATTGGCGTACACGTCTTTTACAGGAGTACCCAGAAATGATGAGCACATGGATGAAAGCGCCCTTACACTTAAAGTATAATCCTTGCTGGGGACCAGTACCACGACGCCGCTCCTGGACTGCATTCGCTATCAAAGTACAAAACAATAGGCAGTGTCAGGATTGGCTGAATTACCCCTACTTCAAGCCACCTACCGAGTTGCCCACTGTTGGCTATATGATGGCCACAATCCGTCACTGGCTCCCTCGCCTGAAGCATATGGATGATATCGCCGCGCATATGACTGTCAAGATATTTGACATGATGCAAATGATATTTAAAGTCTTCCGACGCGTCAAGGCACCGCATGTAAACACCCCGGGATTTGAGCATGGTAACTTTGATCTAGTATATGACATGAGCACAACGCCATCGCTCCGGGTGTGTTATGCCTGGCACTGTAGGATAAAATACCTCCCGGCATGCTACAAACAAACCTTTGAAGAGATGTTCACCACCGGGTTTTGGGAATACCATTCCGAGGTATTCATCAGCAGGCCCACACATTTATTGCAACCTTTTGCCTGTGAACGAATGGTTTATTCCACGCATTATCAACTCCCGCCACCCGACGAACCGCAACCGATAGACTGGGAGAAGCTCGAGGCTGATCTGGCCCGAGGCATTCGAGTATCTGAGCACACCCTCGCTCACGACCTCCTACAAAACTACATCCGGCAGACCGTACAACAAGGTTCTGTCGAGGACGACAGAAGCGAGAGGGAGGGGGGTGTTGGAAGCAGTCAGAGGCACAGTCAGAGGCACAGACGACATGGAAGCATGTAAAGATGGAGCAGGGAGCCAGTCGGATCATTCTTTCAAACAGTTATATTTTTATTACTTCTTCAAACATCCAACAGTGATTTTCATCACTCTTGTAACATAGGTAATATAGACAAAACCCCATTTTGTAATCCATAGCTCCATTTTGTGCAATCCGAGGAGTCCTCGAGCTTGAGGAGCTTAGGTAGAATGCGCGTACCAATTTTCGTTATTTTTAGACATCGTTTACCCTTCCAAATAGCCTCTAGGACCTATTTTTTAACTAGGCCGGTCACTAGATGTGAAACCGGTCAAAACTAGTCTAGAAACTATAAAAAGAGCTAGAGAGCTCATTTTTGAGGGTGGTTCATTTTGGTTAGTGTGAGCTTAGAGCTAGTTTGAGCTTGTAAGAGCATTCTTGAGTAATAGAGCTAATTTCCCACCTTCCATTGTGTCTTGCTTGTCTCTTCATTGTGTGTGTGTATGTGTGTGTGCATCTTTGTGCTTCTCACCTTCACTCTCACATCATCTCACCTTCACGATCTTCATATCACTCCTACCTCTCCCACGGATTGACATTAAGGAGGTGAAGCTTCTTAACGTGGTTCTCACCATTGTGCTAGAGCAACACAAGGTCAAGGAGGTTGCGGATCAGTTAGCATCCATTGGAGAGCTGATTGAAGAAGAGGTCATCATGAGGCAAATTCTCAACGGCATTCGAAGTGATAAGCAATGGCAATCCTTCACGACGGCTTATGATCTCATCATGGATGTGCAAACTCCAGACTTCAACATCTTTCTTGGACAACTCTTCAATCAAGAAGCCAACAACAGCATAAAGGAAGGTAACTCTTATCATGGTAATTCAACTAGTGCTCTATATGCAGATAAGAAGGATAAGAAGCAGAAAGGTAAGAAGAAGGAAGAAGACGAAGAAGAGACTTCCCAAGCCAACTTCGCAAGCAAGAGCAAGTGGAAAGGGAAGAAGAAAGGACCAAAGCAAGACAAAGCCAAAGGTCAGAATGTTCAACCTTGTGCCATATGCGATAAGACCAACCACACCACTCAGAATTGCTGGTTCAATGGGAAGACCCAGAAAGGAAGTGGAAGAGGTGGATATGGCGGCAATAGAGGCAGAGGTGGACACAACTTCAACAACAACAATAGAAGCTATAATAGAAGAGACTACAACAATTATTCAGAAGATCAACCACATGAAGACTCATTACTTCTCATGAATCTAAGCCACAAAGAAGGTAAAGAAGATGATCATTTGTTCTACATAGATTCAGGATGTTCGAATCATGTTGCAGGCAACATTGCTCTTCTATCTGACTTGGAAAGTCCAAAGCATAGACATGAAGTGCAAACAGGGGATGACACGAAGCACAATGTGGAGAAGATTGGTAATGTCAAAGCTTCCAATGGCAGGACAAACATTCTGAGTAAGGTTCTCTATGTACCCACTATCACTAAAAACCTAATAAGTGTAGGCCAAATAGTTGAAAAAGGCTTGCAAGTTAGGTTCACCCAACATGGAGCTTTTGTGGAAGATCCATGTCAAGGCTTCAAGAAGATAGCCCGAGGTGAGAAGCATGGTAGGCTCTTTACTTTTGAAGTAGGAGATACCAGGAACATAGCTCTATTCAACTTTGGGTCTCAAACCCTAAGTGAGCTTGAAGTGTGGCATAAGAGACTTGCTCATGTGAATGAAAGAACCTTGAAGGATATATGCAGGGATCAAAGTGTTCTAGGACTGCCGAACATATCAAAGCAACACATGATCAACAGGTGTGATGCATGTCAGATTGGGAAGGCACAAAGACAACCATTCAACCACAAAGGCTACATCCACAACAACTTATTGGACTTAGTACATACAGATGTATGGGGACCAAGTCAAGAACCTTCATTGGCAGGATCAAGGTATTATGTCTCATTTATTGACGACCATAGTAGATGGACTGTTCTATACTTTATCAAGAGTAAGAATGAAGTATTTGATTGCTTCAAGAAGTATCTTGCACATGTGGAGAATCATACAGGTAGATCACTAAAGAAGCTCAGATCTGATGGAGGGGGAGAATACTTCTCCAAAGAGTTTGATGAGTTCTTGCAGGACAAAGATATCAAAAGGGAAGTGACTACTAGGTACTCTCCTCAACTAAATGGAATTGCAGAGAGGAGAAACAAGACATTGGTTGGATCAGCCCGAACAATGCTTGAAGAGAAGAAGTTGCCACATTATCTTTGGGCAGAAGCTATTTCAACTGCAGTGTACCTTGTCAATCGACTACCATCCAAATCACTTCAAGGTATGACTCCTTATGAAGCATGGCATGGAAGAAAACCTAGTCTTGGACATTGCAAGGTTTTTGGTTGTTTAGCTTATGTTCATGTACCATCACAAATAAGAGGTAAGCTAGATGAAAGGGCAACAAAGGCAGTGTTTATTGGATATGATTCAAGTCAGATGGGTTACAGGTTCTTCAATCCTTCAACCAAGCAATTCACTACAAGTAGAGATGTTGTGTTTGAAGAACACAGGTCTTGGTATGATGAAGACAAACAAAAGGTAACATTAGCATATGATCTTGATTATGACTCTCATCAATTAGGAAGCAAGCATGATACACAGGTTCAGGATCCAAGAAGTGATACAGACGATGACCAAGATGAAAGAGAAAGGGATTACAAGCTATGGAATTCAAGAGGCAAAGCAAAGATGCAAGAGGTTGGAGAATGCTCCAAACAAGCACCTAGAAGATCAGCAAGAGAGAAGAAACAACCAGAAAGGTATGGATATGATTCCACATTTGTTACAAAGCATTCAATCTACTTGGCAAAAGACTCTATTTTAGAGGAACCCTCAACCTATGAAGAGGCAAAGGGAAACCCTAATTGGGAAAAGGCCATGAACGAAGAGATAGATGCATTGAAGGAGATGGACACTTGGGATTTGGTTCCAATGTCGCCGAATCAAAAGGTAATTGGTTGCAGATGGGTATATAAAGTTAAAAGAAATTCAGATGGATCAGTTTGCAGGTACAAGGCAAGATTAGTTGCCAAAGGATGCTCACAAACTCATGGTATAGACTATGAGGAAACATTCTCACCAGTTGCAAAGATGACTACAATCAGGACACTGATAAGTGTAGCTGCTGCAAGGAATTGGAGACTCCTCCAACTTGATGTGAAAAATGCATTCTTAAATGGTTGGATAAGTGAAGAGGTATACATGTCACAACCACCAGGTTTTGAAAACCCTAATCATCCATCTCATGTTTGCAGACTTAAGAAAGCATTGTATGGATTGAAACAAGCTCCAAGAGCTTGGAATTACAGGTTGGTTACATATCTTCAAGATCAAGGGTTCAAAGCTAGCAGCTCAGATCCTTCTCTATTCATCAAAAGGGATCACAATGAGGTTATCTATCTATGTGTATATGTAGATGATATTATTGTGACAGGTGATGATCTAAATGGCATTCAAAGGATCAAGAGACACATGCAAGAGGAGTTCAAAATCAGTGACCTAGGTGAGCTCACATATTTCCTAGGTATGCAGGTGATATACACAGATGAAGGAATGTATTTGACTCAAAGAAGATACATTCAAGATCTTCTTCTCAAGTTCAAAATGGAGAACACTAAACCTGCAGGTACACCTTTGGAGATGAATCATAAACTTAGCGTCTATGAAGGTGAGAAAATTGAAGACATTAAAGAGTATCAAAGCTTGGTAGGTAGCTTGATATATGCTACTCACACAAAGGCAGACATCTCATATAGTGTGGGAGTGCTTAGTCAGTTCATGCACTCACCAAGAAGACCACACATGGATGCGGCTAAGAGAGTACTTAAGTATCTCAAAGGTACAATCAACGAAGGTATATTCTATCCTTACTCTTCAGATTTGGATATCAAAATCTACTCAGATGCAGATTGGGCAGGAGCTAAGGATGATAGAAAAAGTACATCTGGTTACTTAGCATTTGCAGGTTCGAAGCTAGTGTCATGGAGTTCCAAGAAGCAACCAACAGTTGCTTTATCTTCAATTGAAGCAGAGTACAGAGGCTTGACCATAGCAACTCAAGAGGCAATATGGTTAAAAGCATTGTATACAGATTTGGGACTTGTGAGTTCCAAACCTCACATATTTGGAGATAATGTAAGTTCCATGCATCTAGCGGCAAATCCTATTTTCCATGCGAGAACCAAGCACATAGAAGTCCATTATCACTTCATCAGGGAGAAGCTCATGACAAAGGAGATTGACATTTCTTTTGTTCCTACTGAAAAGCAAGTAGCAGATATGATGACGAAGGCACTTGATGGAATAAAGCTTTGTAGATTCAAAGCTATGGTAGGTATTCAACCTATCAGAGAATGAAGACTCAAGCATACTTTAGCTTGAGGGGGAGCTGTTGGAACATCAAGCTTAAACTATGTTTGAGGTGGATTTGATCTACATCAAAGGCTATCGCGTCGAAAGAATATCCGTTGGAGAGTTCTTTTTCATATGCTCATTTATTGTATTTTTTTGAGAATATTTTGATGGCTCATTTACCATTGTAAAAGCCTTGAGCTTGAAACATGTAAAGGTAGAAATATAGAGCCAAAATCCCATGAAATTTTGGTGGTTGAAGTTGCAGATCAATCAAGATCTTCACTTTTCCTAGATTGTAGGGAAGTGAATTGATTCCCTCCAACAACCATTCCCACCTTCATTTGAATTCAAATTCAAGTTGTAAAAGTCGTGGAACACTCCTAGAGGCTATATAAGGAGTTGAAATCACTTGTATTATACATGGAAGCAAAATACATACACTTGTGACCATCATTGTCTTGCTCCTTCAATTTTCTGCATGATCTTCTTCGCCAACAGTAATCTTGCAGAGGCTGCTTCTCTCTCCTCAGAGCTCCAAATTGCGTGCAAGAGGACTCATTGGAAAGGTATTAGTGTCTAGTTTATGCCTGTAAATTTTCATAGCATTTGGGTCAGCAGATTTGGAGAAATATTAGTTTTTCTGCCTCGGGGTCAATCTCTGCGTATTCCTGAAAAATAGGAAGTACCACCGGTGAATGTCGCATTCATTCCTATAGCATATTTTGCTTATTCCTTATACTTTTGTGCATTCCATACACTCAACCCTATGTGTATCACTCCCATAAAAGGATTTTTTCTAATTGTAATCACGCTGGTCGCTATGGGCATTTGAAGTTCATTGTCTCTTCCATAGATAGTAAGTTTTTTTGAGCTAGTCAACCTGCGAACCTATCTGTTTTGTATCGACTCATTCTCCTTGATGCTCCAAAGTACATAGTGTGTTTCTTTGCACTTATAGCATGCCTATAAGGTCTATTTGAGTCTCCAAAATCTCAAGGGCTGGTCTTGTGCCGGTTGGCTTGACCAAACTTCATCGCTTCGAAACGCATTTTTCTACCTTCGACAAGCTTCTCCATGTTTCTTTCAGAAAAGGCATGGATAGATCCTCAAGATTCTATATTAAGACTCCAAATAATTTGTACATAAATTAGAGTGTTGATTTGAAGCAATACATATACTCTTTGATCATTGCTTGGTGCCACTTCAATTCTCTGCTCCTTCCTTAGACTAAGTCAACTTATAGAGTTTGTTGCTCTCTCCACAGAGCTCCAAATCAAGTGTTTAAGCATTCACTCAAAAGATATAACTATCTAGTTTATGTATACAAATTTTCAAGTCATTTCATTCATTAAAGTCAGAGTCATATGAGTTTCACAGTCTCGGGTTCATTGTTTGCATATACCTGAAAAATCGAGATGACATCCAATCAATGTTAAGGTGATTGTTCCTTCATTAGTTGATATAAATTAGGGATTTTATGCATTTTATCAAGCCAACCCTATTTATGACACTCCATTAAGAAGAACCTTTCCAATAGTAACTATGTTGGCTACTTTCAGTGTTTGAAGTCACTTCTATCCATTTTTAGAAGGTTTTTGATAGCTAGTCAAGGTGCAAGTTATTTGTTTTGCATCAACTTCTTGTTGATGTTCCAAAGTACATATTGGGTTTTATTGCATTAACCACAAGCCTACAAGGTCTACTTTACATATCCAAAGAGCTAGGGCTGGTCTTATGCTGGTTCGCTGGACCAATTTCACCACTTGAAAACTCTCTCTCTCTCTCTCTCTCTCTCTCTCTCTCTCTCTCTCTCTCTCTCTCTCTCTCTCTCTCTCTCTCTCTCTCTCTCTCTCTCTCTCTCTCTCTCTCTCTCTCTCTCTCTCTCTCTCTCTCTCTCTCTCTCTCTCTCTCTCTCTCTCTCTCTCTCTCTCTCTCTCTCTCTCTCTCTCTCTCTCTCTCCCTCTCTCTCTCTCCCTACTCGATATCGGAGTTCCAAATGAGATGATATGGAGGATCTACACCTTATATGAGCGAGTATCTGGTAGAGTTAGATCTCCTAGTGGCTTATCCAACTTATTTGCAAGCACTATTGGGTTGAAGCAAGGGTGCCCTACCCAACCTCTTTGGTCTATACATTGATGAGATAGTGGACTTCATATGACAACAGCGAGGGGTGGGCATTGATGTACGAGGGATAGAGGTAAGCGTCCTTAGCTATTCTACAAGAGCTAAGTGTATCCCAAGCGTCCTTAGCTATTCTACAAGAGCAAATGTAAGGAATAATGGCAAATTTGATAGAAGAGGCTATCAATGCATGTGCTTGAGCATCTCTGCCATCCCAATGAGTTTGCGTTGTAGTAGGTGCAATAGAAATTACAACACGAATAGGAATCTGCAAAATATCACCATTTTCGACACCATCAGGATCAGCTTCAGTACCTGTATTTGCAGTACCTATATTTGCAGGTGTAATAGGGCGTTTTTCAACACCCTGCACAATATTCCACAATCTTTTGCAACCAATACATGACGTGTCATATAACCCATAAGGGGTATTTGGTACCATCCAAGCTATCCTCAATAGCCAACATGCAGAATACATCACTGCTTTCAGCCGTGGCCAGTGACTAATATACTCTGATGCAAAAAATTGATTGTATCTAAAAAGGTTGAATAGAAGTACCCTTATATATTCTATTAAACATGTAGCAGACTTCGAGATGCTTATACTCGCAAACCGAAACTGGTATATATGTTTGAACCAAAAAGACAAAATAGCCTACACAAGCATTGTGATAGTGCGTTCAAAGGCATGTGACCAGAGAGGTGCATACCAAATTTTGTGCGATTCTGAGACTGTGACTAGAGAGGTGTTGATGATGCCCTAGATGAAGTAGCGACCTACTCTGATACCAATTATTGGAGTTAGACATCTGCAAAAGCATGCGAACAACACGAGGAAGGAGAAGAAGCTTGGAGCACAACACACAATACTGAATGTATTACCACTAGAATGTACAAAGATAAGTGAGCCCTTAGGGCAATGGGTATATATACAAGCCAGCAAAAAAACCTCTTAACGAGGGAAAAAAGTGCCCCACCAGTGCTACTGTGTTCACACACATCACTACCTACATATATCAACAAGATGTACCCCAAATCTAGTGGAATACCATCCATAGGACACCAGAAGAAATAGAGTATGTGCATTCATTAGAATCAGATCCATCATGGTTGCATGAGGACACTCATCTCTGGATGTGTAAAGTGCTAAACAAGAGGAAGAATGATTAGAAGCCGGGACCTTAGGTTCAGAGCAACACCCATGAACTCTTGAAGATCCTACTTATGCACTGATAGTGTTTCTCGATGAGGATTTGAGCCTTACAATTGGGTAGAGATCTTAGCTACCATGGATATAGCAATAAATGAAGAACAATGGACCCCTCACTACGACAAGCACAGATATGACATTTCCATCTTTATGATAGAGCCCTTAGAGGAAGAGCCTATCCTAGAAAAATCCAAGGAATTGGTCCTAGAGCCAGATGAAACAAGTGACAAGGACCTAGAGTCCATCATCATGGAACCCTTCCGCTAGACAGAAGAGGACACCACTACCCCTGAGATGGGTAAGGAAAATCAAACTGAACAACTCAACAGAATGTAAAGAAAGTAAGCACAAAAAGAAGAGAGAAAGAAGAAGAAGAACCACTCATGGAAGTGTCAGAGAACTTTTAAAAGTATGAAATAGAAGATAGAAGAATCATGGTACAAATGCCTAAACGATAAGCATTCATTGGAGAAGTGTACAATAATCGAGAGAAAACCAAAAAAATAATAGTCACAATCGAAGAAGGAGAAGAAAAATGCACATACATAGGACATGATTTGACAAAGGAAGAAGAAGAAGAGTTAACTGTCCTATTGCGAGAATATAGAGATGTGCTCGCTTGGAGTTACAAACACTTGAAAGGACTGGACCCAACTATATACTCCCATAGAATTCCTATGAATCTAGAGGCCAAGCCTTCTAAGAAAAAACCATACACCTATAATGATAATTATGTTGCAAAGATTATTTAAGAGGAGATAGATCATCTGATAGAAGTAGGATTTATTTACGAGATCGAGCATACCAAATGGGTATCCCCCATTGTGGTCATGCCCAAGAAAAATGGGAAATTGCATGTGTACTAACCTTAAAAAATTTAATGCCACCACGATTAGAGATAGTTATCCTCGTCCTATCACGAAACATCTATTGGAACGAGTTGCGGGCAAGGAATTCTATAGTTTTCTTGATGGATTCTTAGGATATAATCAAGTAGCCATTGCTCCTAAAGACCAACATAAGCTAGCTTTTGCCACAGAGTAGGGCATATTTGCATTTCATGTGATGCCATTTGGGCTCAGAATGTGCCTGCCATGTTTCAATGACTAATGTGTCATGTCTTTAAGGAATTCCTACGCAAAAACTTGGAAGTTTATGTGGATAATTTGTGTGCTCATTTTAACATGTGGCAAACCCACATCCCTGAATTAAGGCAATTTTTGACAAATGTCGAGAATATAAGGTCTCTCTGAACCCAAAAAAGTGTGTTTTCATGATCAAATAAGGCAAACTTCTAGGTCAGATTATGTCAAATAATGGAATCTATATGGATGAAGAAAAAGTTAGAGTGATTGCATATCTACCTAGGTCAAAAAATGTAAAGGAGGTATCATCAATCGAAGAGTAGAGGCAAAACTCTGATATGAATCAGGAAGGCCATTCAGAACGGTCTGCACAAGTGAGCTATCTGGTATAACCTCATCAGCAGAAATCAATTGTTCCTTCAGGTCTTTGATCTTTGTAAGAAAACTGTCCATCGAATCACCTTCATTCATGTGCTCACTCTCCAACTGTTTTCGGAGGTAAGCAACACGAGCCTCATTCCTAGCCTGGTACAAAGTGGTAAGTGTATCCCAAGCATCCTTTGCTGTTCTGCAAGAGCGAATGTGAGGAATAATGGCACGTTTGACAGACAAAGCTATCAATGCATGTGCCTGGGCATCTCTGCCATCCCAACGAATCTGCTCTGCAGTAGGTGCAACAGAAACAGCAGCACGAATAGGAATCTGCGGAATATCATCTTCGACACCATCTTCATCAGCTCCAACACCTGTATTTGGAGTACCTGTCGTTACAGGTGTAACAGGACGTCTTTCAACACCCTGCACAATGTTCCACAATCCTTTTGCAACCAGTACATGTCGCATCATATAAGCCCATAATGGGTAGTTGGTACCATCCAACTTATCCTCAACAGCCAACATACGGAATACATCACTGCTTTCAGCCATGGCCGGTGACTAAAATACCTTGATGCAGAAAATTGACTGTATCTCAAAAAGTTGAATAGAACTGCCCAGACGAGTTCTGCTAGACCTGTAGCAGACTTCGAGACGCTTAAACTGGCGAACAGAAACTGGTATATACCTTTGGCACAAAAGGACGAAATAGCCCGCACAAGCACTGCGATAGTGCGTTCGGAGGCCGAAACGAGCTCAGATCGTGATTTCGGCACCACACAGCGAAGCTGTTTTGATCTCGGAAACACCCTGAGTATGCTCACCAAATTTTGTGCGAATCTGAGACTGCAAACGGAGGAGTGTCGACGGCGCCCTAGAAGAAGCAACGACCTGCTCTGATACCAATTGTTGGAGTTAGACGTCTGCGGAAGCACGTGAACAGCACAAGGAAGAAGAAGAAGCTTGGAGCACAACACACAAGATTGAATGTATTACTAGAGAATGTACAAAGATAAGTAGCCCATTAGGGCAATAGGCGTATATACAAGCCGGGGGAAAAAAACCTCCTAAAGAGGGAAAAAAGTGCCCCGGCGGTCCTAGAGTGTTCACACACATCACTACCTAAATATATCAACAGCACATACTAAAGTTACTGTGTATACAGATCACAAGAACTTAGAGTATTTTATGACCACCTGCATCCTCAATAGAAGAAAATCTTGATGGAATAAATTTTTATCCAAGTTTGATTTTGTCATGACATACCATCCAAGAAGTCAACAATGTCAATCAGATGCCTCGTCTAGAATTTACCTTGCACCAAAGAAGGGTGAAGAGGCCTTTGATTAACAAGAGAGTGTATTAATTAAGCTTGAACATCTCCAGTTGGTAGCTATCCCTTGAAGCCATCATGAAGATTTAGCCTTGAATCATTTGATCCATGAGAATCTACCACAAGATGAATTGTTTTGTAACGTTAAGCAAAAAACTCAAGAAGAAAAAATCCAAGAAGTAAACGAATTTTAGGAAAAGGATGGGTTACTATTCTATAAGAACCTACTATATGTCCCTCTAGGAAAGCCTAGGATCCAAGTACTTCAACAATGTCATGACAACCTTACAACTTGACATTTTGGAGTGAATAAAACAATAGAACTCATATCAAGGGATTTTTGGTGGCCTCAAATATGGAAGCAAGTCAAAGGATATATATGAACCTGTGACACTTGCAATAGATCTAAGATATCGTGACATAAACCTAAATGGCCTCTTGCAAGCTTTACCTTTTCTAGAAAGGCCATGGCTTCATTATCTATGGATTTCATCACAAATCTATCAAAGTCAAATAAGTTTGATGTCGTTCTTGTTATAGTGGATAGATTTACAAAGATGGCACACTTCATTCAAGCTACCAAGGCAATCACAGGTGCAACCACTACTAGACTTTTTCTCAGATACGTCTTTAGGCTTCATGGATTTCCTGATGAAATTTTTAGTGATCAAGGTCTGCAGTTCATATCTAGCTTTTGGAATAATCTTTGCAAGCTCCTTGGTGTTCAAGTTAAACTATCTACAACCAATCATCCATAGATTGATGGACAAACTGAATGGGTGAATCAAGCCCTAGAAAAATATCTCCATTGCACCATCAACTATCCTCAAAATGATTGGTTTGAGCTTTTAACCTTTGAAGAGTTTTCCTATAACAATAGTGTTCACATATCTACTAAGCAGACTCCCTTCTTTGAAAATTAGGGACAACATCCAAGGATGGATATACAACTCTCAAATCATGTCAAGAACCTAGCTGCCAAAGATAAGGCCCAGTGTCTCAAGGATATTCACAAAGAACTCAAGAAAGAGATCCATAGAGCTCAAGAACAATATAAGTATTATGCAAATCAACATCGTGTTCAAAATCCATCTTATCACATTGGGGATAAAGTGTGGCTACTCAAAAATAATTCGCAGACTTCGAGGCCTTGAACAAAGCTAGAACATCAGAGATTTGGTCCATTCACCATCTTGGCCAAGATTAATCTAGTCACTTTCAAGCTCCATTTACCAAGTACCATGAGAATACATCCACTTTTCCTTGTATCTATGTTGGAACCATATCAGACTTTACCATTGAGGGAGGAGAGACCTAGTCCTTCACCACCTATTGAGATTGATGATCATGAAGAATTCGAAGTCGAACATGTCTTAGATTCAAGAATATCCTGAGGAAGATTGGAGTACCTTGTTCATTGGAAAGGGTATGAAATTAGTGATTGCACTTGGGAACCTCCAGAGAACCTTCACAAGCACCAATCAAGGTTCGAGCATTTCATAAGAAAAATCCAATGAAACCGAGGCTCCTCGTGGAACTCGTCGCTTGAGAGGGAGATGATATCATGGACGAAGGAAACCATCTTGAACCTCAGATTCCATGTGACTTCTATATGTCATGATTGGTTGAGAATTTGGAGAAACCAATGCTTCCATTGCATCTGGAATGTGCCAAAACCCTAAGATCGATTGTCTTCTTACTTAATTTTGATATCTAGATATCATGTTTTGAATTGATGACATCATCAATGACATTATTATCTCATAACTACCTTTGATGAACCGCCCTTGAAAACCTATATAAGGAGGGATTGGCCACATACATACTCAGACTTGCCATTCCCAATCTTGGGAGCTCAAGGAGTCATGTTCGGCAAGTAAGTACTCTTCAAGTTCCAATTCTAATTCTTATCTTGTTCCTTGTTCTAGTCTTGTCTAGTCTAGTTCTTGGACATCTAGCCTTGTCCTCTTGTAATCTCATCATGTATGTTATTTGCTACTCAGTAGGAACAAATGAAATGTCAATTTCCTTTGCCATAAGCTTCCCTATTACAAAGTGGTAATGGAATTCTATGTGCTTTATCCTTGCATGAAAAATTGGATTTGCAACTAGATGCAAGGAACTTACATTATCTCCAAGTAAGTGATGTATAAAGAAGACTAGAGCTAAAATCCTAGAATTAACTTTGCAAGAGTCGAACTGAGAGACTTTGAACTAGGAATCAGGATTAGTTTCATGGAACACAGGGTTCCATGCAACTGCGAATGCGCTCTGACTGTCAGTGAAGATGGTGGTAGCAGAAGGCTGACCAACACCCAAACCAGCCATAAGGCGTCTGAACCACACACACTCAACAATCGCTATGAAAGCTGCCCTATACTCAGCCTCACAACTAGAAGTGGCCATAGTAGGATGCTTCTTGCTCAACCAAGATATACATGAGATACCAAGCATGAAGCAAACGCCACTAGTGGACACATGAGTGTCATAGCAACCAACCCAATCACTATCAGAAAAAGCATGCAAATCTAGCAGTAGTGAACCCCCTTGGGACAAAACAATACAAGTAGTCGGGTACCACTAGCGAAAGATGCACTTAACTGCCTGCCAATGCTTGACACTTGGGCAATGCATAAACATGCTCATCTATGAGATAGCAAACTGAATATATGTCCGAGTAATGCATAAATAAATCAAGCATCCAACAACCTGCTCATAAAGAATAGCATCAAATGCATATCGAGCATCATGAAGTCTCAACCGTTAACCTGTCTCCATAGGAGTGGCAATAGTTTTGTAGTGTTCAAGGCCAAAACTCTGCAATAATATGACAATATATTTTGTTTGATACAAGGCTATTCCACTATCAACTTGCATAAATTAAATGCCCAAATAGTGATGCAAATGCCCCAAATCAGACATCTCAAATGAGGCATGTAAATCAGCTTTAAAATCAGCAATATGCCTGTCATGAGGACCAGTGAGTAGCATGCCATCAACATACACAACAATAATCAGAAGCACATCATTAGCACCCTTAAAATATAAGGTGCTTTCAATTGGATTGTTCTCAAAACCATGGGCAATAAGATAGACATGTATCTCTTCATACCAAGCACGTGGTGCTTGCTTTAAACCATATAATGCTTTCTTCACCCTGCACACCTTGTTTTCATGCTCTTTCTGCACAAAGCCACGGGGTTGAAAAACACACACTTCTTCATGCAACTCACCATTCAGAAATGCAGTTTTAATGTCCAACTAATGTACATTCCAACCATGATGAGATGCAAGTGCACAGATGCTACGAACAATAGTCATTCCGCAAGTAGGAGTAAAGGTCTCATCAAAATCAGTGCCTCTTTCTTGTGCATAACCCTTTGCAACAAGCCTAGCTTATACCTGTCAACTATTCCATCAAGCTTACACTTAAGCTTGTATACCCACTTAGTGCCAATGGCCTTCTTGCCAGGAGGCAAGTCACATAAAGACTAGTTACCATTCTTCATTATAGCATCATATTCAGATTACATAGCAATCATCCAATTTTTAGAATTTTGTGCTTCATCAAACGAAATGGGCTCATTCTCATCACAGAGACTAGACGCAGCCATAGCATAGCAATCTGATGCAAAATAGGCACTATGAGAGCCTGACTGAACATGATATGATAGAGGTGCATCTAATTTGTTGTCACACAAAGTCTGCACTAGCCATTTTGGCATAGTTTTTGCCTCCTCAATATCAGCACTCTCATCAACAAGTGCATCATGTAAATCTACATCAGAAATGGGATGATTTGCATCATCACATGAAACCTACAAAGGTTGAGGAGTTGCCTCATTTGGACCAGCGCCAGACTGTCCACTTGTAAAAAGAGGTAGCAAAGTATCATACATGTCTTTGGAGCTAATAGATACCTCCTTAGTACATGAAAGCAATGGTTGAATAGCATCTTCTATAAAAAAAACATCACGGCTAACCAAAAATGTGTTTAGTCTGTGGATGATAAAGACGATAGCCTTTACTTTTTGAATTGTACCCAACAAAAATACATTTCATTGCTTTATCATCTAATTTTCTGCGATGTTGTTCTAGCACTAATGCATATGCCAAACAACCAAAAACACGTAGATGAGAAACAGATGGATTGTGACCATGTCAAGCCTCATATGGAGTGATAGACTGCAGCACTTTAGTAGGGTACCTATTAAGTACATATGCTGCACACATGACAACCTCAAGCCAGAAACTATGTGGTAAGGCTTGGCTCTTGACCATACACCTCGCCATCTCCATGAGTGACTTGTTCTTCTGTTCAATAACTCCATTCTATTGAGGTGTATAGGGCACTGGACACTGGTGTTTTATCCCACATTCAGCCAAAAATGCATTAGAGTCAGAAGACATATATTCCCTACCTCGATCAGAATGGAGGGTGCCCATTTTACATGTTGATAGATGTTCAGCCATTACCAAAAACTGTTTGAAGCACAAAAACACTTTGGACTTTGCTTTCAATGGATATACTCATGCATGCCTAGAAAAATCATCAATGAAAGTCACGAAGTAAAGATAGCTTCCAAACGAATGTGTATGCATACAACCACACACATCACTATATACAAGCTACAATTTCTTAGTAGCCTGAACTGAACCATCTTTTGGGAAGGATGAATGCTGCATTTTGCCCAAAATATAGGCTTCACAAACATGTTTACCGGGTGCCTCAAGTTTGGGCAAAGAGGGCACTATTTCAAATTTCTGCAAGCATATCAAACTAGAAAAATTCAAATGACCAAAGCGTGCATGCCAAATCTTTACATCTGACATAGCCTAAGAATCATGTACTACACATGTTGAATCATTCATAGATTTTTCATATCTATGAGCTTATACAACCCACGACATAAAATGTGAGAAGCAATAATCACATCGCCATTTGATAGATCATGAACTGTACATTTGTCATCAACAAATTTCACTACCAAGCCAATCTTGGCTAAAGTTGAAACTCATAACAGATTCTTCTTGATCCCTGGCACAAATAAAGCATCTGAAAAAGTGAAAGAACTACCATCAGCAATAGTCAGTATCATCTTACCAACTCCCATAACAGGATAAGAGGAGTTATTGGCGCATGTGACAGTATTCCTTGTAGGGGCAAGCTCAAGTGAAGTGAGGAAACTACGCTGCGAGGTAATATGTTTAGTTGCCCCACTATCAAAATACCAAACATTTGAGTCTAATGCAGACATGCACTGCTCATGAGAAGATGGATCAAAGCTGCAAACAATAGTAAATGCCCATTCTTCTTCCTGCACAAGATTAGCAGACTTTGTTTTCAATGTAGAGGCATTTGCAACAACCATTCCAGCCTCTTTTTTCTTTGCCTCTTTTGCAGCCAGTTTTGGACAATTATTTATGACATGATCATTAGCTTTATAGTACTTGCAAAACAATTTTTGCTTTTTTGTTTTCTTGTAATCTCTATCGTCCTTCTTTGTTTGTGCAAAATTAGTAGATTTTTGTTTACTAGTAGAAGAGCTCCATTTTCCTTTGCCCTTCTGACTAGCCAAGAAATCTTGATCTGCAACACGCATAATGACTACCACCACTATAGTATGACTTATAGGCCCCCACCTATTCACTCTCCCACTAGGAAAGGAATAGGATCATTCGCCAAGAGATATGGCATACATATATACAGAGGACATGGATTAGCCCCAGGGATATACTTCCACTGAAAATGCACCACTACCACGAGCATTTTCTATAGTCAGACCAAGGCATCATTGAGACTCCACAATACATGTAGACATACTTACCACACCACCTCCGAGTCAACATTGGGAAGCTTTGAGTTTCATCACGTCAGCTCGAGATCGAGAGGGGTCAGACTAGGGGAGTACCTAGAGAGGAGACGTGGTGCCAAATATACCATACAGAGACAGAGAGCGAGGAGCACTTTGTTACCAGATGCCGAGCATACTCAGATCTACGAGCACAGTTCCATATAGAGGAGTCACTACAGTTGTGCATGATCATTGGAGACCAATAGAGGTTGGGACAATTCCTCAAAGCAGCCTATGAGAGACGAGAGCAGTTGTTATAGCCCATGCATCAGTCATGAATGAGTACACAACAGACCACTACTCAATTCTTTCAATGAGATGGGCTACATCAGACTAGCCCACCTTCCAAAGGCATAGGCCTAACGCTCCAGCAGGCAATGGCACAGAGAGTGCGATGTCAACCACATAGAGCTGGATACGTGTTGAGATATCAAGCTCAACATGTGATGATCCAAGATGACACATATCATTTTTCATTTCTCTGACATGTATAGTGGTCACGCTGGTATATGTCAAGGACACTTCATTGAGCTTTATTAGATTTATCTACCGAGAGTGATGGCACATTTGTTTCTTGCCAGCTCGCTCATCCGCGGACATTAAGATTTTCCTTATGTATTGTTCTTTATATATTGCACTTGTTGTACTCTTGTTTTAGGTCATTCTTGAACATTCCTTTTATGTAATAAAAGAAGAAGAAAGAAGATCATTCTTCCTTGCCTCAATGTGTGTGTGTATGGTCCTCTTTGAGTGTGAGAGTGTGTGTGTGAGATCTCTTCCTTATCTCCTTCCTTGTGACATGGTATCAGAGCAAATGTGGTTGTAGAGAGCTTGTGGAGAAAGCCGACGATGAAGAGTACATGAGAAGGCGTGATTCACAAACGACCTCAAGTTGCTACGAAAATTGGCGTGAAGGTAGAAGGCCTCAAAATATTTTCGAGAGCTATCCCTTTAGGATCACTTGTTTCTATCATATCAGAGTTTTCGAGTCATCTCAACCTCCGTTTCAATCCCACAAGGTGGGGCCCTCAAAAAAATAGGTCAGTTTGTAAAACTATGACTTGCATCCTATTCGACAACACTCATATATTCCAAATCTAGGATTTTGAGCAATTCTCTATACTGTCGATACACAAATACGTGTTTTTATGTCATCGAGCTATCACATTATAGTGGGACAGCGTTCAAGCAGAACAGTTGCTTGTAGTGTTTTGCAGTGTTGTGAATTGTCGTAGAAATGACAAACACAGATGGAATGAGTCAGCTTATGAGTGATAAGCTGGACAAGAACAACTTCCATGCTTGGAGATTTCGTATGAAGGATTTCTTGATGGGAAAAGGCTACTGGAAGTACATCAAAGGAGAGAACGAAAATGCTCCACAGTTACCACAGAGGAATCATATTGCAAACCAATTAAGAGCATATGAGGAATGGAATGAAGGAGCACGAAAGGTAATATATTGGCTATCTGTTAGCATACAAGATAGCGTGATTGGGCATATACAAGATGCCAAGACTCGAAAAGAGACATGGAACAATTTGGTCACATTGTATGAGACCAATACAAAGCATAGAATTCGCAACTCAAGAACAAGCTGCATACATTGGAAAAGAAGGGAATGTCGATAAGTGACTACACTCTGAAAATCAAAAGCATATGTGATTGACTTGCATCTATTGGCGTGAATGTCGATGATGATGATGATAAGGTGGAAGTGTGCCTTCGTGGTTTAAGAGCTGCATATAAGCAATTCAGAACTTCTATACGAACCAGGGAAAATATTTTGAATTTTGCTGATCTGGTATCCATGTTGATCTGGTATCCATGCTGATTATTGAAGAAAAGAATCTTGGTGAGGATTCAAACTCCCAAGGAAAACCTAGTTCAGAGCAGGTATTCTACTTTGGTACAGAAAGAGGCAGAGGTAGAGGCTTCGGAAGTGGAAGAGGACACAATAACCAAGATCAAGGACAACAACAAAATCATGTAGGAGGTAGAGGGCAATTTCGAGGAAGGGGGAGCCAAAGAGGTCGTAAAAATTTCCAAAGAAATGATTCAGGTAATGACATTAAGGATGTTGGAATTGTGGTAAAGTTAGACACTTTGAACGTGATTGTAGGTTGAAAAATCAAAATAACAGGAGGCAACAAAACAACTATGCATTCACAAGTGCAGATGACTCTGAGAAGATGTTCATGGTTCAACATCATATGATGAATACAATGTCTGTTGATGTTTCAAAATCAAATGGTAATGTTTGGTATGTTGATTCAGGCGCTTCCAATCACATGACCACTCATGCGGAATGGTTTAGTAGTTTGCAAAAATTGCCAATTCCTAGATATGTTGAAACACGTGATGACACAGCACACCCTATCGAGCATACAGGACACATAGCATTGTCTATGGAGAATGGGAAGGTAATGTAAGACAATAGTTACGCAATATAACACAGGAGCAATAGCAGAGAAGATAACAGATATAGGAGAATCTCAACAATTTTCTACTAGCAGCAAGTACAAAGATGATGGCGTTGTCCACCCGTGCGCTCTCAAGGTAGAGCTTAAATGGTGATCTAGACAACTCTAGATAGGGAGATACAAGGTAGAGGTATGCTGGCTCAACTCAATTTCTTAGGTAGTGCAGAAGTCATGTATATATAGGATCATGGGTGGCCTGCCATGGACGGCTATACATGGGCGGTAGAGCGTGGGCGGCCACCGCCCGCGTAATTGCCATACACGGCTTAGACTGGTTGAACCGACCTAACAAATATAAATGATTTCTGAATCCGACAGGGAATATTCCATGGAATATTCCCTTTAGCCAGGGGGCCCGCTGGCCCCCTTGGACCCCCCAGCCGGGGCTGCTCACCGCTGCCCCGGACCCCACAATTGGGGACCCTGGTAACTCCTTTTCCTTATAATATCTTACATGGTCCAATATGACCTTCATCCAACATTCAAGTTGGGATTCCCATCAATTGGGTAATGCACGCTTGGCTTCTCCTCATAAAGGGGGCCTTACAAAATGTGCATACAATCATGAGGGGTAGACATTGATCATACTCTAACACCCCCCCTCAATGTTTACCGATGATAAATCAAGTAGGTCTCGGTCCTATGCCCATCTGTTGAAGATGCTTGTTGAGCTGCTCTCTTCCAAGTGCTTTAGTGAATATGTCAGCACAATTTGCCTCTGTTGGGCAATATTCTAGCTCCACAATTTCATCTTCAATTAGCTCACGAATGTAATGGTACTGTACTTCTATGTGCTTGGTGCGAGCATGAAATACTGGGTTCTTTGCAATAGCCATACAACTTTGATTATCACACTTGAGTACAATTGGCATATTTGATGGAAAGCCTATATCTGCAAGGATTCTCCTTAACCAGACTGCCTCACAAGAAGCAAAACAAGCTGCTTTGTACTCTGCTTCAGTGGAGGAGAGTGCGAGAGTTGGTTGCTTCCTACTTACCCAAGAAAATATTCCTGAACCAAGTGAGAAACAATATCCAGAAACTGATTTTCTAGAATCACAATCTCCAGCCCAATCTGAATCACAATATCCTTGGAGTGTATCACCTGTGGTATACAAAATACCAAAATCCAAGGTTCCTGCAATGTACCTTAGAATTCGCATTCCAGCATTCTAGTGACTCTCCTTAGGTTTGTTGGAAAACCTGCTTAACACTCCAACAGCATAGCAAATGTCTGGTCTAGTGTTGCACAGAAAAATAAGACTTCCAACGAGCTTCCTATACTTCTTAGCATCTACATCAGGCATGTTATCATCCATAGATAGCTTATGATTTACCTCCATAGGTGTGCTAGTTGGTTTGCAGTCCATCATTCCAAATGCCTTGAGAATTTCTTTGGAATATTTTTGTTGTGAGATGAAAATGCCATCCTTCCTTTGCCATACTTCAATTCCCAGACAAAAATGGAGTAGACCTAAGTCTGTCATTTCAAACTCAGTTCCCAAGCTGATCCGAGTTTGATTGATGAGTTCCTGATGATCTCCTGTAATGATCAAATCATCTACATATACAATGACAACAACTAGCTTGCTATCCCTTTTCGTTACATACAAGTTAGCATCAGAAGTACTTCTTTCAAAACCCATATTTTTGAAAAAATGATCAATTCGTTGGTACCAAGCCCGTGGAGCTTGCTTAAGTCCATACAAAGCTTTCTTCAACCTGCAAACTTTATTTTCTGAATTGGGCACCTCAAAACCTGGTGGTTGAGATACATATACCTCCTCCTTGAGGTGACCATTCAAAAATGCAGATTTGACATCCATCTGGAAAATAGGCCAAGACTTTTGTGCAGCTACTGCAAGTACCGTCCGAATAGTTGTCATGCGTGCTGTTGGTGCAAAAGTTTCTTGAACATCAAATCCTTCAATCTGTGAAAAACCCTGTGCAACTAATCGTGCCTTATACTTTTCTAATGTTCCATCAGCTTTATACTTAGCTTTCCAAATCCATTTAGTACCTATTACCTTCTTCTTTGGCGGCAAGTCGACTAGATCCCATGTATCATTTTTGAGTATACTATCATACTCAGACTGCATTGCCGCTCTCCAATCTGGATCATCAATGGCTTCTTCAATGGTGGTAGGTTCCTTTATCGAACCCATGATATCTGCCATTAGAGCCATGTTAACAATGTGTTCTGAGGCTCTTCTTTGCTCCTCTATTCTCTTTGATCTTCGTAATCCATCCGATGATGATTCTGGTGCATCTACATGTGGATTGTGATCATCAAAGAGCTGTTGTGCCCACTTCGGTAGTGGCTTACGCTGTGCAGCTACAATTGGTTGGCTTTTTATTGAGGAAATTTCTCCATCAGATGTTTCCTCCTCCTCAACTTTAACCTGTCTTTTGATAGGCACAAGGTGAGATATTTCTCCGTTTGATGAGATAGTAGATTTACCTTTATCTTCTACTAAGTGTGGTCGTTCATCAAACACCACATCTCGGCTGACAAAAATCTTCCTTGCCTCAGGATCCCATAACCTGTATGCTTTAGACTCTTCACTATATCCTAGGAAGACACACTTTTTGCTTTTTGAATCCAACTTTGATCTTGTTGAATCAGGAATATGTGCATAACAGAAACAACCAAAAATTCTGAAATGCAAAACTGAAGGCTTTTTACCAGAATATGCTTCTTGAGGAGTCATCCCCTTCAGAGCTTTTGTGTAGCTTCGATTGAGGATGTAGACTGCTGTATTGACTGCTTCTGCCCAGAATGAATCAGGCATGTCTTGAGCCTTTAACATACAACGAGCCATTTCAACTACTGTCCTGTTCCTGCGCTCAACAACGCCATTTTGTTGAGGTGTATGAGCTGTGGTAAGTTGCCTTTTCACACCATGCTCCTTACAGTAATTGTTGAATTCTGTTGACAAGAATTCACCTCCTCTATCTGTTCTAAATTTCTTCAGTTTCCTTCCTGATTCACTTTCTACATACTTATGCCACGCTTTAAATTTTTCAAAAGCATCAGCCTTCTCTCGAATGAAATAAACCCACATCTTTCTACTATAATCGTCGACTAACAGCAAGAAGTAGAAAGATCCTCCTAAAGCAGGTGTAGACATTTTACCGCAGAGATCAGCATGTACCAACTCTAGAGGAGCTTGAGATCGATTGCTGGTCTCTCTTGGAAATGCCTTTCGTTGTTGCTTGCCCATCATACAAGCTTCACAAGGTTCCTGCAACTCTGAAAATGCAGGCAAATGAGCAACCATCCCTGTTCGTTGCATCTCCTTCAAAACTGCAAATCCGAGATGCCCAAATCGTTGGTGCCATAACCTGCTTACATCTTTATCTTCTGTAGCAGTTAAAGCACTTAACTCATACAAGTTATCCCGTCGTGTGCCTTTACCTACAACATTACCTGATGAATCCATGATTTCCGCACCACTCTTATTGAAGTGAACTTCGAGTCCACGATCTGTTATTGCAGAAACTGACAACAAATTTCTTTTGAGTGTAGGTACATAGAGAACATCGGATAACTTTTTCTCAACACCTGGAGAAGTGATAAAAGAGATGGTTCCAGTTCCTTCAGTTGGACACTTGGAGTCGTTTCCCACCACTACATTGATGGATTCCCGCAGAGGCACTAGGGAACTATACCAATCCTTTTTACTAGTCATATGGCGAGAAGCTCCACTATCTAAAATCCATGGTTCATCAACACGAGCTTGAGCAGATGAACATACCTCTTCAATAGCTACCCAAAGTTCCAGCTCTGTGTTGTTTGCAGACTCTTTGTTCTTCCATGATGATTTTACAGTCCCATTCCGTTCATGAGCTTGCTTCTTTCTGCAATCCTTGATGGCATGGCCTTTCTTTTCACAATAGAAGCAACTTCCTGTGAACTTTTTCTTCTTTGGCTTCTTCTTTGATCCCTCTGAAGAGCCTTTACCTTTTGCATTTGCTGAGAATGCAGCATCAGTTGTACTTTGCCGATTCTTCAGCCGCATCTCTTCTTCTAAAAGCATGGCACAAAACTCTTCAAATGTAAGAGGAGTTGGCCTTACCTGAGTGTTAAGGGCTGTTACTAATCCATCATACTTTGCTGGAAGAACACGTACAGATCTTCGAGCTAGCTCTTCTGGTGTTATAACAACACCAACTGCAGCCAATTGATCTTGAAGATGCTTTATCCATTTGATAAAATCTTCAACCTTTTCAGAATCAGAATGCTTTTCATTTGCCAACTGATTTTCTAAATTCTGTATCCTAGTGTGGTTCTTGGTCTCATATTGTCGAGCCAATATGCCCCAAGCCTCATGTGCTTTAGTAGTATGTTGAACTAAAGTAAGCACAGAATCACTTACACTAGTGACAATCGCACATAATGCATCAGCATTCCGCCTCTTCCAAGCTCGTAGAAGATCTGGATCTGGCTGAATCATCAATCTTGAATTTGCTGGATCTTCAACTGGTATAGGCTCTGGATCCAATCCCATCGGTCCCATGACAGTGTCAAGTAATTCATAGGAGTCCAAAATTGCAGAAATTTTGAACTTCCAGAGTGTATAGTTGGTTCCATCCAGCTTCCCTTCAGGGAATGCAGGTGGACGAATTCGAATAGGTGCAGCATTAACATTAGGTGAAGCACCAAGACTAGTGTTCGACGATGAAGCCATCATGTAATCACTCGAATAATCTACTGATATTCTAGTCTGCTAGTAGGCTAAAATAATGATACTTCTCAAGCTATTCGAACCTTACAGCTCTGATACCATGTAAGACAATAGTTACGCAATATAACACAGGAGCAATAGCAGAGAAGATAACAGATATAGGAGAATCTCAACAATTTTCTACTAGCAGCAAGTACAAAGATGATGGCGTTGTCCACCCGTGCGCTCTCAAGGTAGAGCTTAAATGGTGATCTAGACAACTCTAGATAGGGAGATACAAGGTAGAGGTATGCTGGCTCAACTCAATTTCTTAGGTAGTGCAGAAGTCATGTATATATAGGATCATGGGTGGCCTGCCATGGACGGCTATACATGGGCGGTAGAGCGTGGGCGGCCACCGCCCGCGTAATTGCCATACACGGCTTAGACTGGTTGAACCGACCTAACAAATATAAATGATTTCTGACTCCGATAGGGAATATTCCATGGAATATTCCCTTTACCGTCGCGCCCCACAATTGGGAACCCTGGAATATTCCCCGGACCCCACAATTGGGAACCCTGGTAACTCCCTTTCCTTATAATATCTTACATGGTCCAATATGACCTTCATCCAACATTCAAGTTGGGATTCCCATCAATTGGGTAATGCACGCTTGGCTTCTCCTCATAAAGGGGGCCTTACAAAATGTGCATACAATCATGAGGGGTAGACATTGATCATACTCTAACAGGTAAAACATCTTGTTGATGTGCTACATGTTCCAAATATAACAAAGAATCTGGTCTCTGTTGGACAAATGGTTGACCAAGGATTACAAGTCAGGTTCAATGCTGATGGCTTATATGTAGAACAGTAAAAGCAGGATGGACGATTGATTGCCAAGGGAAACAAAGTGGATAAGATGTTTACCTTAAATGTGAAAATTCCTGAAACGAATGCAACCATGTTTGCAAAAGGTGTAGGAGTTATTGTTGATAGAGAGATCTAGCACAAATGAATTGGACATGTAAATTTATAGAGGCTGAAATTGATGCAATCCAAGGAGATTGTCAATGGATTACCAAATTTCAAAGTTGCAAAAATGCAAAAGGTATATGCATCATGTCAATTTGGTAAACACTCAAGAGCATCATTTTTGTATGACATGCATGTTAGTGAGAATGTACTAGAAATAGTACATATAGATGTTTGGGGTCCTGCAAAGATCATATCTATGGACGATTGCAAGTTTTATGTTACTTTCATTGATGACCATACACGAAAAGTATGGGTATATTTCATGAAAGAGAAGGTGTTCACTCACGTCCAAAATGTTAAGGCTATGGTGGAAAAGCAGACATGAAAGTATGTTCAGATATTAAGATCTGATGGAGGAGGTGAATACAAATGAGTTCAGCAATTTTCTTAAAAGTCATGGAATTCGACGTCAATTTTCATGCAAGTACACACAACAAAATGGCAATGGCATTGCTAAATGCAAAAATAGACATATTGCAAAAATAGCAAGAGCTTTGATGGCCGAGAAGAATATGCCTCATTATTATTGGGCAAAAACTATGCAAATTGCTGTACACATCATGAATAGAACTCCGATTGCTGTTGTATATCAAGTTACACCTGAAGAGAAGTTTACAGGTAAAAAGCTAAACTTATCACATATGAAAGTATTTGGTTGTATTGCATATGTACATGTTCCAGATGAGTTGAGGACAAAGCTTGATCCAAAAGCAAAAAGATGTATCTTCATTGGATACTCCCTTGAGCAAAAGGGGTATAAATGTTATAACCCACTCACACGACAGGTGAAGGTAAGCAGAGATGTGGTGTTTGATGAAATGTCAAGATTCTATGTAGATGCCAAAGATGGACTTAATCTTGAATCAAATGACAAAGTAAATGCTGAAAAATCAAGTGCAGAATCTCAAGTTTTGAGTGGACCAAATGCATCACCAAGCAATAGTTCCAATTCAAATCCATGGGGCAGAATCAAGACGGCACAAGAACACGACAACCGAGTTCAACAACTCATGCATGAGGTCCGCAACACCTCGCACCTGGGCAGGTACAACCTCTCCCCATACCAAACAGACCCTGACATGATCAATATGGACTTCATAACTGAGCTCCCACCATCCAAAGGGTATTCAATCATATTCGTCGTAGTGGACTATTTCATCAAACAGGCTCATTTTATCCGGGCTAAGCCTCCCCTAAATGCAAAGGCAGTAGCCAAACTATTTTTCACACACATAGTAAGCATCACGGCTTGCCATACCAAAGAGACCCTGACATGATCAATATGGACTTCATAACTGAGCTCCCACCATCCAAAGGGTATTCAATCATATTCGTCGTAGTGGACTATTTCATCAAACAGGCTAATTTTATCTGGGCTAAGCCTCCCTTATACGCAAAGGCAGTAGCCAAACTATTTTTCACACACATAGTCAAGTATCACGGCTTGCCGCTCGCGATCATGTCAGATTGAGATGGTCGTTTTTTTAGTCAATTATGGACCGAACTATTTCGTTTACTCAGCAAACAACTTAGATTTTTGAGCGCTTATCATCCACAAACTGATGGGCAAACCGAGCAGTTCAACCAAACAATTGAGGATTACATCCGCAACTACGTGCAAACAAACCAAGGCGATTGGGCCAAACACTTAGACATCCTCGAGTTTCACTACAACGCAATTGGGCCAAACACTTAGACATCCTTGAGTTTCCCTCCCTCCCTCCCTCCCTCCCTCCCTCCCTCCCTCCCTCCCTCCCTCTCTCTCTCTCTCTCTCTCTCTCTCTCTCTCTCTCTCTCTCTCTCTCTCTCTCTCTCTCTCTCTCTCTCTCTCTCTCTCTCTCTCTCTCTCTCTCTCTCTCTCTCTCTCTCTCTCTCTCTCTCTCTCTCTCTCTCTCTCTCTCTCTCTCTCTCTCTCTCTCTCTCTCTCTCTCTCCCCCCCCCCTCTCTCTCTCTCTCTCTCTCTCTCCCCCGCTCCCTATCTCCCCTCCACCTTCCTCCCCCTGAATAGCTGGAGTCGATACTTTTGCCCCTTGTCAAGCAAAAAAGAAAGTCATTGAGAAACACTGCACAAAATGAAATTGTAATCTCTCGATGTGGTTAATTGAGTCATTGAACCAAATCCTCATAAAGATCATAGAGATTGGCATCAATTACACACTGTATTTCTCACTAATTTACAAAAATAATCATAGCTATTTGCTGCCAGATTGGACTACATGAAAATCAGATGTCACAGAGATGAAAAGGAAAAATATATCTTGGAAGGCCTTGATCTGAAAAACCACAAAGAGGCAAGGGATGCTATACAGTTTTGTTTAAGCATGTGCAGGATCCCTGGATCTTAATTTGCATTCACCTCCCTTGCTGCGAAAAGAAGACAGCGAAAAGAATGACCTAGGTGCTGCAAAAAAGTAGAAAGCGCAAAAAAAAGATCAGATTAAAAAAAAAAGGAACAATGCACCCAATAATTTCATTTAGGCCCTATTGAACAGATATTATCATTGCACAAGACTAAAAAACAATCTATCAGCCCACCTCTTAACATAGTGCTTGTGCTGATGTGATCATCCCGCAATCTGAAGTTGGCTGGCGGATTCGGGATTGAACTCCTCAAACAATAAGCTGCAAACAGCATTTCTCTTACTTATGTCTGGCCTAATAGTGAACATGATTACTATGGACACGGTAGCAAACTCAGATGTCACTGCTAGCATGTAAATCCTAAGCTACTTGTACATCAGATAAATGATTGGTATGACAGCTAATTATCAATGCAATATACAAAATGTTAACCAAATTCTTTTCCATCAGTCTGAGTAGGGCTTTCATATGTACCCTCAGATACTTGTACATCAGATAGTTGTTAAAGCTAGGTATCAATACAATTTATAAAATATTTACCTGATTTTTCTTCTTCAGCCTGACTAGTGCTTCCAAACTCATCATCATTGTACCTCCTTTCAGGCAGCCTTCTTCTGCTTGTAATTTCATCTGTGAAATGACTTTGCACTTCTGGTTCATCATCACCAGAAGTTGTGGATGCAGAGATGCAATCGGTAGCAGCAACCTCTGACATACGGTTCTTTCTCCCAAATTTCAGCAATCTTTTAAAGCCTCTCACTTGTTCTTTAGGTTGTGAAGCTGTGGTTGCCTTTTCAAGAGCTTCCCATCTTATGTCTGGTTGAGGTCGTGGAAAATTCCAGGTGGTAGACTCTCCTTTGACATCAGTAGTGGGACTCGAATTCTCGCTGTATAATAGACTAGACAATGGTGGGTGATAAAAGGAAGCAAATGGAGTTTTATGCAATGGACTGCTCGTAGACATCAATGAAGGTGCTGTTTCAACATGCTCAATCTGTATGGATTCCACTACATCTTCATCAGAGTGAGACAAAGACTTAGCATTTTCTTCTGAATTCAGCCCAGCAGTTTCTGAAATGAAATTGGAATTCAATATTGATTTAGGCAAAACTGGAGAGTCATTCAGCATCTCGTTATCAATGAGCGAGGACACTGAATCATGTATCTCCTGTATATCAGTTACACAGCATGGCAGAGCATCTGAATGTGCAGAAGTATCAACTTTGATGGATTCATCCAGCCTCATTTCACTATTATCTTCGCAAAGAATACTTGTTTCTGATTGTTGCACATCAATCTGATTCACTGGGATGAGATCATCATCATCTTTTACATCCATTTTTTCTGCCTTCAAAAGATTTCCAGCAATGCTTTTATCATGGATCTCCTGAGCAGTTTCATTTTCAGAACAAATTTTGTTTTGTAGAGCTTCAGCATCAGCCTCTCCATTGGAAATTTTTGCGACATTAACAGAGGAAATACCCTTAGATCTCAGTGTATGAGTCAATGATCCTGGTCCACTTCCACATCCCTTTCTCAGGAAGGGCTTCCCCTCTTGAAAGGAACCAACAGTACTTTGCCTTAACTTATTGTTAGTAACAGAATCAACAATCTTATCTCGCTTACTCTTACAATTCCCATCATCAATCGAGGTTGAAAGGGCTTTCAAATCATTCATGTTAGCACAGCTTTTTCTGAGAAGTGTAGAACGATTTCTTGGTTCTTCCTTGCTGGTCACACTGCGAGAAAAGTTACTGCAGGCAGGTACATTCCCATTGCCATTGGACTCTAATGGTGGAGTACCAAACACACCTGGTGCCCCTCCAGGATCCGCTTTCTTGGGATGAACACGAGAAGACCTTAATGAACCTCCAGAAGAAGGCTTGGTATTTTCCTTCCGCATATTGGCAAAACATGGGACAGATTTTGTCAATGGATTATCTCCTTTACTTGCAGCAGTTGTTTTATGTATATTGACACCCATTGCTGAACTTCGTGAGGACATCCTTGGGGAAACAGAGGGAATCAGCTTGTTGGAGTTGCGCGGAGGAGTTGCACCCTTCTGAGAAACAGGTCCAGGTTTCCTTGCACTTTGAGGTTTCAGAGTTGAAACCGTTTCCTTGCGAGAAGGCAGTGGTGAAGATGATGAGACCATCATAGGCTTGACTTGATCTTTCCCAGCCAGTTTTTTGGCTTCAGTGTCTGCAGCCTGACAGTCAACATAACACATGCAACCATAAAAAGACAAGCAAAAATACCTAATATGAAGGAATGCAGAAAAAATCCTCATTTCATGAGACACCACTTACTGTATCATCTAACTTCATTGTAAAAGATTGACTACAAATGTTTCTTGATAATCTTGTCGTTTGTATGTCCATCTCTGCTTTTCTCCTTCTCAGAGTTTCCTCCATCATCTTTAGCTTTGCTTCCCTCTCTGCTCTCATTGAGTCTTGGTCCTTAAGTTTTGCATCCCTAAGCTTCCTGTATTGTTCATATAGCCTGCCTTTTGGCCCATCAGCATCTTTGCCATTCATGCACCTCTCATCCTCAGCCATAACACAAAGAGACTGCATATCCTGATCTAAAGAACTTCCTGAAGATCTTTCAAGACTATCAGTATTGTGACTATGCTCTAGTGGGAGATCTGAAGATACAATAATGTTTTCAATTTGATTTATTTCCTGTCTTTCCAGTTCGGTGGCAGATTCCATCTCAAGCTTCGGGCCCAAGTAGTCAGATTTGTGTGCCCTAGCAACAAGTTCACTGATCTCAGGCTCTATGCTTCTTGACTCTACAAATTTCACTGCATCTGTATTCAAAGAATAAGAGCTGCCTTCCCCAAGACTCTTCTGTAGTCCAGTACTCAAATCTTCAATGCCTAATGGTGACAAAACCTCCCTTGAGTCATCAAGAACACAGCCTGCTGATTCCTTTCTCTTGTGTTCCACAAAATAAATTGCATTAGCAGGCCCAGTTCTATCTAAACAGTCAGTTTTTGAGTAGACAATGGGTTCTCCCACACATAATTGATTGCTCTCAACATCCTTAACTGAAGGTGCTGTTTCAAGCACAGCTCCCTTGAGCTGCCCTTTCAATTGCCTTTCAGACGGATGATTTCCCTCAGAATGCTTTTTTGTGGTTGCTTCAACTGAGTTTGGAATCAAAGATGATGCAGAAGGTTGCAACTGAACGCAAGACGAAGCTTTGTCAAAAGCTCCAGAAATTGAGTGCACCTTAGACCCTATGTATCTTCCTTGAATCGACTCATGTGAAACCTCTATGCTGTTTACAGGAGCATCCAAAGAGCATTCCATGCCCATTATAGCAATCCCACTTTTGCATGACAGTCCACACAACTGTAGCCCAATTGTTTCAGGGTCTTTCCTGGAATCCCAGCATTTCGGACTGGTACCTTCTACTTCAAGAGATGTTCTTCTATCAGGTTCCTGTTTGATAATACGGCGTTTCGCAACAGAATCCACTGAGTGTCTTCTTTGCTTGTTCTCAAATAAACTTATTGCATCTTGTACGCTCAGCCTTCGGCCAGGTGCCACAGCAGTGTCAGAACAATCAAAGCCCCGACCATCGCATTTGCTCACACAATTGCTGCTGCTGTTCAGAATTTCAGCTCTGCTCTTCTCTAACGAGGATTTCTCTAAAGCTGAATTACCTGGTACTGACACACTCTGTACAGACGAGGAGACTTTGTCCTGAGAGGATAAGGAGTCTGCTTCATTTGCTTCCATGTATGAACTTTGTTTTAAGCTAGAAATGTATCCTGCTAGCACCACATCAGCTTCTGCTGTAGTATTTGTCATAGATTCCCTCTGCACACTTGGACATGACTCCTGCTCAATGCAGACCTTCATGCATCTTTGAACTTCAGGGCTACATTCTACAGAACCTCCATTTGATGATTCACAAGATGCCGAATCTGTCTCATTTTGAGATAGAAACAACTCGGTCCGAATATTTTCTGGTGGTCCCCATCTCTTTCGCATTTCTGTACCCTTCGCCTCTCTGCTTCTACCCCCTACATTCTCAAACATAATCGTATCACTTTTATCAGTCCTGTCACCTTGACAGAGATGACTTCCTTCTGGCTTGCTACCATCCAAATTTTGGCAAACCTTTTCAGTCACGTATGGTACACTGCCCTGCTGAATTTTGGAGCACCTTAATGCTTCCAGAGATTCGTACCTGATGGACCTTTCATGTCTGTTTTTCAGCACTGCCAAAAAGTTCGAGCATGCTGTCCTGCAACCCTCAATAAAGTTCAAAGTATCAGATGACAACCTGATATATTGTTATGATATCAGTAACCTTTTTATTATTTATATTCAAATAATTAAGAGATCTGCATACCTGAAACGTTGTGCCCCAAAATGATCTGAAAATGCAATAAGATCTGCCATATTGTCTGCATGAAAACCAGCCGCAGTTGCACGTTCGAAAGCAGCATTCTGTTCCTGCCAGAGAGCCAGAATCCGCACATCCATGGCCCTAAGAAGCTCTACTCTGAAACCAAGCAGCAAACATTCAAAGATATATGTTTTAGAAAGTTGACCAAGAATCTTCATAAAAGAAGATACATGAAAAGCGTCTAACAAAAGTGTGACTCACTTAGATGTTTCTGCCCCCGCATCCCTACCATCAACTCTAGACTGCAAATGGAAATAATTGGCTTAGCTCCAAATATATTCATTCATCCATCAAGAATTGAGGTCAATGCCTAAAACACAGGCACTTGACATCTGCTTACCAGCTTCACTTTTTCTATCCTGTCTAGTGCTTCAGAGTATGTTTTACCCCCTGAGAATATACAAACGTTCAGCTTAGAACAAGTATATCTGCTTAGAGACTGCTCAATCATTAAAAGCAAGCAACGCAAAGAACAGTCCCTCACAATTCGTGTGTGTGTGTGTGTGTGTGTGTGTGTGTGTGTGTGTGTGTGTGTGTGTGTGTGTGTTTGTTTTGGGGGGGGGGGGGGGGGGGGGGGGGGGTCGGATTTGAAATGAAATGGTATATTAATTTCTCTCAAAGTCCCCGATGACCTATGAGAGAATATAAAGACATCTTTGAGAGATGGTCACACAATAGAACAGATACAAACAAGAGAAATACAGCAATAAAAAGCACTATACCAAGGAAACAAAACATTTAAAGCCATTCATCATCAGCTGTATCAGATGCATCAACTCATTAAGATTAAATGCATTTATAAAACCATTAGAAACCAGCACATACTGAATAATGATATACACAAGTCAGGTAATAGAAAGCACAATGAACATTAAACAAATGATGTGGGAAAATCTCCATAGCTTATCATAATAGTCTGCCTTTTGTACCCATAAAAGAAAAAAGAAGAAAACATTGTGAATAGCTTAGTATTATAAGTGCAACAGAAACCATATGTGGCAATTAAGTTTACATTGGAACCCTGATTAAAGAAATAAGCTGCCACAAGGTAAGCAGATTGATTGGCTCCTGTGTTGCAATGCAACACGTTGCTAATGTTAGCACATTGGCCAACATGTTTGCAATGTATTCTGGATGCAATGAAAAAAAAATAGGGTCACCCGAGCCAAGCGAGAGGCCCTTCATTTTGTATCCCCTTGAGTCCTGACTTGAAAGCATAGCCAGCTGCCTGAGCGACTCCATCGACCGAGTCTTGAAAGTTGAGAGCGCTAACCTAGGAGCTTGTAGCCTTGAGGCTTGTACTCAATGTGTGTGTGTGTGTGTGTGTGTGTGTGTGTGTGTGTGTGTGTGTGTGTGTGTGTGTGTGTGACAGAGAGAGAGAGAGAGAAAGAGAGAAGAAGAAGAAGAAGAAGAAGAAGAAGAAGAAGACAAAGAAGAAGAAAGTTTTTTTCTATGTCTATGACAGGCCAAAAAATCATTCATCACTAGCATCTCATCCTAGTGGAGAAAGAAGGAAAGAACGAAAATGATATTAACGTCTTCCGAAGGCCAAACTTGGCCTATGAGACAAAATCATGTACAATTGTAATAAGCCCTGTGTAGAAATAAAATGGAATAGTACTCGCTTCACAAAATTGTGTAGGCTGAAAAAGGCTGGAAACAACCACAGGATAGTGTATCGGGTGATGGAGAGGTAGTGGGGAATGTAGTGGTGTGTGAGGGGATGTGGCTCTGACTCTGCCGATAATGACCTCCTAATACATGGGGGCCCCCTGACAGGAGTGAATATGTATATCCTTATTACAAATAATGGGTGGAGTTGAGTGGAGTATGTAGTACATCGACGGCGGTCTAAGTGCCTCCTCAAGGAGGGCTACCCAGGTGGTGGCAGTGCTCCTGTGTTCCATCATGTGGTCATGAGATATCATGATGCGTGAGATATCCTCTTGGTATAGTGGTGTGGTCATCCATATCCAATCCTATGAGGTTGACGTCGCACTCTCTGTGCCGCTGCCTGCTTGAGCGTGAGCCCTATGCCTATGGAAGGCGGGCCCGTTTGATGTAGCCCATCTCGTTGAAAGAACTGAGTAACGGTCTGTTGGGTACTCACCCATGTCTCATGCATGGGCTGTAGCCACTGCCCATGTCTCTCATGTGCTGCCATGAGGAAACCTCCCAACCTCCGCTGGTCTCCAGTGGTCATTCACAACTGTAGTGACTCCACGTCTCCCCTCTATGGACTCCCTTGGTCCGACCACTCTCGATCTCGAGCTAATGAAACTCGAAGTTGCCCAATGACGACTTGCAGGTGGTATGGTAGGTATGTCTGCATGTATCACGGAGTCGCAATGAAGCCCTCGTCTAGATCCTTCCCTTCCCCTTCAACCCGCTTTGCGCTCTCGGCTTCGTTCGCCGTAGCTTTCACTACGCCCCTTTTTTTCGTTTCGACCAACTGAACTGCTCGCGAACTCGATGGATTATTAGCCCAACCAAGATGTTTGTTGTATTGGCCGAGTCAAACATCGTTAAGGGTATTCCTCTGAAAAAGAGCCTCACACGGCACACCGTAGATGTAATTACCAGAGCCATTACAAAAGGAAAAAAATTAGCACTTGGAGGTGGAATAGGTTCTTTTAAAATTGATTTAGTGGAGCATTTTCGATGGCAATGTATCCCTAGGGCTAATCCATGACCTCTATATGTATGTATGCCATAGCTCCTCTCGAATGATCCTATTCCTCTCCTAGTGGGAGAGCCAGTAGGTGGGGGCATGTAAGTCGTACTACAATGGTGGCAATCTGTCAATATCAAACCCATGATGGGCCAGCCAATCTCTTCTCTCCTATCTATGCGTACCGTGAGGAGGTGTCTTCGCCTATTACCATGTTGCATGACGCCTGGAAAGCTCGATAAGTGATGCACTCTGTCCATGCTCCGGATCCTATGTAATAGGCATACTGTCTGGAACAGTGCCTCTATTAGCATCGATGGTGCAGCGAGCTCTGCTCTGATGATATCATGTAGTACCGAAGGCTTGCTGCAGATGAATCCGGCAATAATGAGAATCTGTTGCCTCTCCAATGTTCTCCATGCTGATGTCGCTAATCCCGGCCCCCATATGGCTGCTCCATAAACTAAATAGGACCTTATATTACAAGATTACAAGATGACAGGACAAGATGTCTAGAAACAAGGGCACTAGACGCAATGTCAAGGATGGTTTTGTTAGATGATGTCATTGATTATGTTGGATTTTCCAAATTCTTCATCAATCATGAGATATGAAAAGTCTTATGAAATCTAGGATTCAAAATGATTCTTTGGATGTCGAAACAAGGCATATACCTCGTCACTCTCAGGGTCCAAATATGATGGTTATGTTAGATTTTCCAAATTCTTCACCAATCAAGAGACGTGAAAAGTCATATGAAATCTATGATTCAAAATGATTCCCTTAATGTTCATGATAATGGATATACTGGTACTTTACCACAAGCACTCCCTTTGAAGTCTATTACTACAACAAGAAGCCTTATGTTGACTATTTCAAGGTTTTTTGGGAGTGATGTGTTCATGCATGTACCCAAGGAATACAGGCATATGCTTCCTTCTAAGTCCAAGACGCACATTGTCTTGAGCTATAATGACCATTCCGAGACTTATCAACTCTATGACATTGAGAATCATTCCATCACAATTTCCAAGGATATTATCTTTGATGAACATTCAAGTATCGATCAAACTTGACACACCCAAGGCCAAGGATCCTCCCATCTACTCATCATAGGGGAATAAACTCATTTGAAAGTCAAAAAATAATGGCCCACAAAACAAGATATGATCAATACTTATAAGACATTGAAGAGGCAATTTCCAAATGTACAAGATCCAACATGCATATTGACAGCAAGGATGGCAGATTTGATAAAAAGTGTCTCAAATCTTTTTTGAATATAAAGAATAGCCACACTGAGGCTATAGGTTTTCGCACAAGCAATCGGGAATGTATATTAGCTTATTTTTCATGGCTTATCTTTATGTCAAGCTCCTGTATGCAAACGTTCGAGGATGCTTTCCACACATGTTTCTTTGAAAAGCATACCAATTTTTTACATGACACATGGAGTTTTTGAACTCAGACTCCTTGCTTATGAATGGATCTACTCACAGAGTCTACTTTCCATGGACCATCATGGAGGACATCCCTAAAGTCTAAAGTCGTTCACTGGGAAAAGTTGCTCTATAATATGGTTTACGAAATCAACATGGATGAAGATGCAAAACATAATTATTACACCCGATGCAAGCAGAAAGGCCTAAACGTCTAGTCAAGGACAATAGACTTTAGGAGGGGGAGGATGTTATAAACATATGGGTCAAGACAAAGTTTGTGATTCCAACTTGTAAAATGTATTTCTCTTTAACCAAGAAGTGAAACTTCATTTTGGAAGAGAGATTATTTGTTTGAGAAATAAACCCTTTTATGGTGAGAAATATATAAGTCACTTCTCACTCTCCCATTGTAACATTTGTTGAATAGTGAAGTGGAGTGTGCAGAGGTAACTTGTTCTTCTCCATCTTCTTACTCTTCGTGGTTGCTTCGTAAGGCTTATTTCTATTGTGAACTCCTGACATGCTCTGCATTCTACTTCTAGGAAGCTTCTTCGGGCTGCATTTGGCATGGCATTGTGTTGTTAGATAGTTTTCACAGGTCAACCGTCTCGTGATTTGCGAATTACCAAAGATAGCTTATTGGAGTATTGACTACTTGTTCGCAAGTTTGGGGAGTGCTCTTGAGCTGTGCATCGAGGTGGTTTGCTAGTATCTAACTGCATAATGTGAGTGGTGAAGTGTGTGCATACTTATTCTTTTGTCATGGCCTATTTTGTCTGATTCGCGAATGCTGCATGAGTTGTAACTTGGGAGCTTGGGAGTGTTGTGAAATCACCTTCTTGAAAGTGGCCAACCATTCATTGCTAGCACTAGGTTTCCATGCACTTAACTGGGTTTTGGTCTTTGGATTGACAATCAGGAGTTGTGGTTGGATCCAATCTTCCAATTCAAGGAGAGAGCAGTGCAACTTCAACAGAGCTATTTCTGCTCAAAGAACTGTTGGCAGATTGTTTACAGATTGAATAATAAAGCTGCATTGTTTTTCATCACTTTCCTTGAAATCACATAAACCAAAATTGAATTACAAGTTCAGGGGATTTGATCCCAAGTGCATCATTACACTTCCTATTTTCTCCGAGCCATGTTTTGAGTACCTGGCCAGAAGGATATCAAAGTCTGCCCATATTTCGAGTACCTGTACAGCAGGTTGTAGAGGCCAGAATGATATTGAAGTGATGGTTTATGACAGCAGCACTCTCTTGTAGCTTCAAAGTCAATAAAGAAAAACAATACCACCACAGATGCCAGATCTTGGGACCAACAAGGTGTTGATGGCTAGCTTTTGCATTCACATTTTTATTTTCCTTCCACTGTGATTAATCTGAGACTATTGTAATTTGTCCAGTTTAAGTGAAGGAATCCCATATTAGTGGTCTTGAAGAGCACTCTAGCTCTTAAATCTCCATTTTTATTTTCCTGCCAGTTTGAAAAATCTGTGAATTTCATAATTTGCCCAGTTTAGTGAAGAAATCCTATACAGCTATCGCAGTGAATAGTTCCAGCATGAAAGAATTAATGTGAAAGTGCAAAGTCAATCCAAATTACAAAAGAATGATTAAAACTTGTTTGCAGATAAACCAGTAGCAAATACCCTTCCTAAGAAAGGGAAAACAAAAAGATACAAAATAATGAACTGAACAATTTCTTCCAGCGTTTTGCTCTTTCTTTCAGTTGATCAATATAACTAGCAGTAAAATGCTGCATGGGGCTCAAAAAGCTTTTCTGAACTTCAATTAGACAATATCTATAAATTGTTAAAAATATCAGAGGACTGCATTTAAAATTGCAAAGCAGAGAAGTTAGGAAATACATGCTCATATTTTCTGATATTTCTTTGTGATAGCTCAAAGTTTGCATTCATATGTCCTCAGGAATTCCAAAGTTTGATGAGCTTAATGGGATCTTTGCACATTATTAAGAAATCATAGTATACTATTTATGGATTCCCAGGAAGATTTCAAAAGATACTTCATGGTGCTCCTGCAATAAAAGTTTTGAATATGCATAAAACAGAGTGAACATATGTCCCTCGTTATAAAGGATTTAGTTTTCCAATGTATACCACTGCAAACTTCATATTTGCTTTTTTTTTTTTCCTCATGAAATGCTGGCCATTTAAGTTTCCCATACCTATGAAGCACATGAATATCACAGGAAAACTATAAAGCGACAAAAAAGAACGTTTTGTGTCCTGCTTAATATTATATTTAATTATTTGAATTCCATAAAAGCATAAAAGTAAATACAAGCCATAGTCAACATCACTGACAAAGATTGAAATGGGTTGCTAAATATGGAACGTGGATATATTCATTCAATATGATCTAGCCTTGAATTTCAAGCACATGATAGATCATACATACCTACATATAGTCTTGCCAGTTCTAAGACCAAGAGCCCAAGCCATTGCTTCCTCTCTCTTGGTCAAAAGACCTAGGAAGTATAAGGCTGGGGAGAGAATGCAAGAGACAAGGGAAGAGGGCACTAGAGGGCTGAAAAGAGGAAAATGGGAAAAATAGAGGTGGGAGAGGAAGAAAGTGAGAGGGGCAAAGTAAAAGCCATTCCCCTCCACCGAATCATGAGAGGTAATACTTGGAATACCTTCACTAAATAAATAGAAATAGAAGTTCTAGCATGCTTTTCATATTAAGAAAAATGCAAGCTCCCCTGAATCATGATTTTGAATCTCACAGTAGGAATGGAATCATTGTGAAAGAGCTTGAAACAAAGGAAGGGCTTACTGATTCTTCCCAATGGCTGACCGAGCCCCACAGGGACACCCTCACCCTGTAGTCAAACACATTTACATGATCAATTGAGAGTACCACAATACAAATGCCTTGCATTAAGAAATGATTTTAGTTGAATGTTCATTTGCAGTCATAATACCTGAAAAAGACTGCTTGCTTGGATGGTCCTAACTTCTTCCAATTGCACCAACTCATCTTCAACAGACTTAATTCGCTCTAGAATGTTAGGTGTACTAACAAATCGTACAAACCTGACAAAAAAAATGGACTGCATGATTGTGTTTCCCGTTCTTATACATCTATAAAAAAAATGCAAGGATCAGAGTTCCTACTCATATGAATTCACCCATTGGACAAGGAATGAAAAGAAATCCATGAATACCTCATTCAGCAGAGTAGTTTAAGTGTCCTTGCCCAACTAAATAATCGAGATAAAACTAGCAATTTACATACAGAAACCATAGAAGCCTTAAAACAAAGAATGGTTTGCATGATTGTATATATAATTCTTTAGTTTTGCAAGGTGGGGAATTGGTAAGTTCCTGTCACGTGATATAATAGAGGCAAAATCTACAAGCACTTAAGAATAAAAATTAGTAGCAAGGATTCTAGATAAGAGTCCTAGGGACAATTGCACCGAAAATCAAGAACTTGATAATATGACCTCAACTACTGCTGAAAAACGACTACTTAAATATATTAATTAATTGAATATGACATTTAATCGAATAACACATAATCAAAAACCACTCTGTGTACCTTTCAAGGGTTCCTTTTGTGAACCATGACCTGGTACCAGAAGACTCTGGACATTCCAGCTTCAACAAGCTGTGACCCTGGGCAATCTGCTCCTCTAGTGTTCGAAGATGTGTAAGAAACGGTTTCACAAAGCCAGATGCTAGCTTTTCAGTGATACCATTTGCTGAAATGAGGAGCTCACATCTGTTCGCATTCACAAATAAATGGATTTAGCTAAAAAAACACCCCACCAGTGATACATAGACTTAACGATTTATAAAGACCGACTCAACTGATCCATTCTTGGTACATGTAAGAAAGAGGGACACGATAAAGCGATCACAATCAGTAGCCGTCAAAATTTCTGCCACTTAACTTTTAACCTGACCCTTGCATTGAGTATGAAAAGTCGCTAACATGTAAAGATACCAATTTATACTCCCCTTCATTATTCTATAATGATTGAAGGTCATTAAAAACGGCCTAGCGGATAGGATGAAGATCGAAAGTTAGCTTCATGATGCATTTCAGTCATCCCTTGCACAACTCTCTCTCTCTCTCTCTCTCTCTCTCTCTCTCTCTCTCTCTCTCTCTCTCTCTCTCTCTCTCTCTCTCTCTCTCTCTCTCTCTCTCTCTCTCTCTCTCTCTCTCTCTCTCTCTCTCTCTCTCTCTCTCTCTCTCTCTCTCTCTCTCTCTCTCTCTCTCTCTCTCTCTCTCTCTCTCTCTCTCTCTCTCTCTCTCTCTCTCTCTCTATATCTATCTATCTATCTATCTATCTATCTATCTATCTATCTATCTATCTATCTATCTATCTATCTATCTATCTATCTATATATATATATATATATATATATATATATATATATATATATATATATATATATATATATATATATATATATATATATATATATATATAGTATCTCCTCATATTATTGTTAAGTGTTTTTCTTGGCCCCTTTTGCATCATGGTACTGCCTAGAGAGCCTCAGGTCCATCCACCTTTCCTACTCCACGGCCACTAGACTAATTGTTTAAATTTATTTTCTTGAGCATTTCTCATTGCACAGTCATTGTATCAGATTCCCCAATTCATAAATTTACGTCTCATAGGTCATTTTGGCCTTTAACAGACATTAATATGCCATTTTATTCACTTGTGTGTGTGTGTGTGTGCGTGCACGTGTGTATGTAACTCTGTGTGTGTGTGTGTGTGTATGGGGGTGTGTGTGTATCTGTATGTGTGTGTGTATGTGTGTGAGCGTGTGTGTGTGTGTGTGAGTGAGCACATGCGCATGAAAGTCTGCGTTGCGTTTGTTATGAGTCTGAGAGATCCAGAGGACCAGACTACGAAATACCCTAAGAGCTACCGCACAGTCCTCTTATTACATAATTGTCCAAGAGGAAGCTATACTTCCTGTGCAACCTATCATGGATGTACTTTTATAGCATACGGTTCCGTTCTCTCCATCCTGCCATTGTACACCGCGATACAGCGTATGATAATATTCCATTCAGGACACTTCCATTTTTACACTTGCTGTTCATTTCTATAAGGCAGGATTTTATGTGCCTTACAATTTGCGTTCTGTATCATGGACCGATTTGGCTCCACGTGGGGGTAATTATATCTTTTTCTCTTTCTCTCCTTCTCTCGCGCACAGGCACAGGCCTTTGAACGAATGCAGACAGGACTCCTGCAATTTCCGAGAAGTTTAAGCGAACTTGGGTTGATTAGGATGTGCCCATGCAAAATCCTAGAGTATGTAAGTTGTTTACAGAGATCATCCCCTGCACGGACTACTAGTACTATGCTGCTTATCAACGAGATAAATCAGTGTAGCGCGTCCAAGGTACAGTGTTAACATGAACATATTAGACTACGAATATATTCAATTGTAAATACATAAAACGTATGAACTTAAAAATGGATTCTCGATCACTATCTCGCGCTCGACAAATCAAAGGTAGCTTTCCTTGATTCTGAATGTGCAAAATTAAAACATTTAGGTAGACTATCTCTTGCATAGATTGATATAATGCTGGTTGTCAACGAAATGCATCAGCGTAGTGCAGTCCATCGTACAGCAGCTAACATTGCGGTCCAACAGATATTAACTTTGAACGTTGAGCATAACTTCTTACCCCACCACGAGCAAATTTAGACCTTTTCGAGAAAGAGAGAGAGAGAGAGAGAGAGAGAGAGAGGGGGGGAGGGAGAGAGAGATTCAACATATCAGCCCAAATACTGATTATCGTTACGAGATGTATATCAGTATATATGCAAACGCATTATGCGTATGTTAGCAATTATGCACTTCTCTAATCACATGATATTGAAAGTAGCGGCCCTTCTAGATCTACAAAATTGATACCGACTCGTGTTCCAACAAGCACAGAATCTATTTAAACACCTCTCTCTCTCTCTCTCTCTCTCTCTCTCTCTCTCTCTCTCTCTCTCTCTCTCTCTCTCTCTCTCTCTCTCTCTCTCTCTCACCTCGAATGAGGTGGAAAAATATGCAGCTCCACAGAGTCCAACACAGCTGTTCCGTTCATTGACATTATGTTCGTGCAGTCAATTGCATTATAGTCTGCTGTCAAAGGCGTATGATTCGAGCTTGAATTTCCTAGATATGTCGTTGGGTTTCATCTGCTTTCCTTTCGTGCGAACAAGCAGATCAATCACGCAGGAAAACGGCCTCCCCCTCCAGGACGCACACAATTGTGTCCCACACGCGAAACGCGGAAGAGAAACGCAAAGGGAAAAACAGATGAGAAGCTGGAAAGTGTTGAAGGTGGTAGCGGACGACAGGGATAGGTACCTCAAGTGGGCAATGGGATCAAAGAAACCCACATCAGCAACACTACCAGCTCTAAAGACCGCGCACACAGATGGGAGAGTAGGTAGCTGTTTCAGGAATTAGGGGAGAGCGGAGCGGACTGTGCTGCGAATGTCTTGAGCAGAGGGCGTAAGGTAGGAGGAGGAGAGAAAATCAATTTTTGAACTAAGAATTTCAAAAGTAGGAGGAACTCTCTCTCCCCCTCCCCTCCCTACACACGCACACACTCGCTTCGAAGCAGTAATCCGCAAGCTGATGAAAGCATTTGCATATCTGAAACGGGCAGATTTGCCTTAAAACTTTCAAATTCTCTGATCTTTTTCCACATCTCTCCTCCGGTTTTCTGAGTGAGGACTTGGGCAAGTGTGCCTGAGGGAGTGAGCGTCTCTCGCTAAGAGCTTTGTGGGTGTTGGTGGTGAAAAAGAGTGACAATTGGCCATCATCATCCTCGTGGAGCATCGCGATATAGTGGGTTTCGCTTCTGTCACACACTTGCCTTTCCTTCTTCTTCTTCTTTGCCCTTGTACTTCTTCTCGAGGGTTAGCTTCCAAATGCATCATCTATTAACATTATGCACTCGTACCATCATCATGAAATCTTGCCCACCATGCTTGTGTAGGGTGACCTCCAAAGTGACTCTAAAGAAAGAGCTTTGGGCCCTTTTCATGAAGTTGGTAAAATCTGGAATGCACTCACTTTCATATTGACTTAAAGCATGGACAATGTATGTGTATTAAAAAAAAAGCCACATTTTTGGGCCCACACAAGTGGGTGATCCTCCCTCCAATGTAATGGAGAGGAACTAAAAAACAGAAAAATCTTGATCCAAGATTTCTCTAGCAAGAGGTTTAAGAAATGAGGAGCTTGTTTCCTTCAAAAGTCACCATGTTGTTATCCTTGGTGTGAATGAGTATTTGAGGCACCTACTTGGGAAGAGATAAATAACTACATAGTAAGATCAACCACCACTTTGTGGGAAAATGCGAAAAAGTGGTACATGTGCCTAATGTAGTAGAGGTTTATAGTAAATACCAAAGTTTAGATTGATCATCTTCTACCTTGTTCTAATCACTTTACACCCAAAGGAAATTTAAATGTGAGCATTATTTTTTTCAATGGACGTTTGGCAAGCGCCCACTCCCTGGTTTTAACTTTGAAAATACAATTGTACAGGCGAATGGGTATAGTACTTATGGAACCCTTTGTATCCCACAAAGCAGGAGTTAGGCAAGGTTACAATTAGATTAAACTGGTTGGATTACATGTCCAACCCCAAGGTTGAACACTAGAACTGAGCCTCAAGAGGTCAGCACCATGCCAGTATGCCTACAGTACGTAGACAATTTAAATAAGAGCGTTGGTACTCAATCTCTACTGCATTTGTTTAGTATGCAATAGCTCCATCTTATGCCCACTCATTACAACCCCCCCTCTTGTTTAACTTACTAATCTAAGTGAGATCATAACATTCTACTTCACTTTCTTCTGCTTCTAATCCCCATGTGGCTACCTCTTATAGCATTTTCTTTTATATTTCAAGTTGGCGCTTGAATGAAGATCTCGAAGTTTGAAATAGAATGAAGCAACTCGAATGCACCATGAAAAAGCAAAATTCCTTTTAACGTATGGGTCCATCTACCCTAAAAAAGGAAGTGTGGGGAGCCCATTGCCACTCTTCTTTTTCTTTGTACCATTCTCCATGTCCATGTACTTGTCATTAGTCACTAGTGGTATAGCCAGTGCTTTGCATCTTCTCGAGCTTGCTTTCTCTAAAATGTCTCATCTCATTTGACCACCACCACCCTTGTATTCCTTGTTCTTCTTGATGGGTCTTTCTATTGTCTTCACTCCAATGGTGGGGCCCTTGGTGTGGCCACAAAGAAGAACAGACTCCAAGGTTGGGGCCCTATGTGTGACCACAAAAGAAGATTGACCCCAAGAAATTGGGGCCCTTTGTGTGGCCACAAAAGAAGAGTGACCCCAAAAAAGTGGGTCCCTTGGTGCGGCCACAAAGAAGAGTGAAGTCCAAAAGTGAGGCCTCTGTGTGGCATCAAAGAAGGATGGACCTTGAAAGTTGCAAGGGAGTACAATTTGGTTGTGTTTGAGGCAAAGGAGTGTACCATTAGATTGGTTGATTGTTGTTACAACATTCAAGGGCGGTTTACTTTCAGTCTCATCTCTTGGTAGTTCTCCAATACTAAGAGTGTGAGCTAGTCTCATCTCTTGGTAGTTCTCCAATACTAAGAGTGTGAGCTAGCACTTCTACTTCTTATCTTCACTCATCAATTGACATATACTCTCAAAAATTAAAAAAATAATGAGAGTCTCGTCCCGTGGTAGTTCTCCAATACTAAGAGTGGGAGCTAGCATTGCCTCTTAAAGTCACTTCTACTTCTTACCTTCACTCATCCAATGACATGTCCTCTCAAACATTAAAAAACTAATGAGACTCAACCTGACTTGTGCAAGCATGGAATATTGAATACCACTATGAATAAAATCCATACAACATACAAAGGAAATCTGATGATAGGCATAGAACCACTTGTGAAGGAAAATTGATGATAGGTACAGGAACACTTGTAGTCTAAGGAAGATAAGAGTTTCCATTGTCTCTTCAGATTGGATTTACTCCTTGCCTGTTATAGTACCCATGAGCAATTCATCCTACATCAAGGTATTTCAAGATATTATAATTTGTTGGTTGACTCTTTGAGTTGCTGGCTATCAAGGCTCTTCATAGTTAACATGTTTGCATTCACCAATGGGAGCTCCAAAGTGTGCCTCTTTCTATTTGTATAAATGAGTTGGAGTAGATTTTGTGACACATATTGGTCCACGAGGAACAAATATACAAGGACATGTGTAGATGGATTCCCTCTATGAGACTGATTTTTTTCTTCTCCGTGTGGAGACTATCCTTCCCTATGAACCAATTAAAAAGGTACATTTTTGGTTCCCATAAATTAAAAAAGGACAGTACTATATTTCTCCTTCCCTTATAAGCATGATAGAGTAGTGTATGCTTTTCTATCCCCCCCCCCCCCCCCCCCCGCTCACATGCTAGCATGGTACAAACCTTTACATGGCGGTACATATGAATTACATGTTTGAATGTGGTTGGTGTTTTTGTCTCCTTTGTTCTTGTCCTTATCCATGTCCTTATTTCTCTCTATGCCATATGATGGTGTTTGTTGGTACATATAGGCACATATAGAAACTATAGATTTTAAAACTAGAGCAAGGTCTGGCTCAAGGATCTTGGATCTTAGTGTATAGTTACCTTTTCTCAAAGTATATATATATATATATATATATATATATATATATATATTGTTGATATATTCAGGTAGTGATGTGTGTGAACACATTAGGACCATCGGGGCACTTTTTTCCCTCCTTCGGAGGTTTTTTTCCTCCGGCTTGTATATACCCCTATTGCCCTAACGGGTTAGTTATCTTTGTACATTCTAGTGGTAATACATTCAATATTGTGTGTTCTGCTCCAAGCTTCTTCTTCTTCTTCTTCTTCCTTGTGTTGTTTGCATGCTTCCGCAGACCTCAAACTCCAACAATTGGTATCATATCAGGTCACCGCTTCATCTAGGGTGTCACTGACACCTCTCTGGTCATAGTCTCAGAATCACACAAAATTTGGTGAGCATACTCAGGGTGATTAGGAGATCAAAATTGCTTTGCTTTGTGGTACCGAAACCGTGATATGAGCTCGTTTCGACCTCTGAATGCACTATCACAGCGCTTATGCAAGCTATTTCATCTTTTTGTGCCAAAGATATATACAAGTTTCGGTTCGCCAGTATAAGCATCTCGAAGTCTGCTACAGGTCTAGCAGAACTTGATAGGGTAGTTCTGTTCAACTTTTTGATATACAATTATTTTTTTGCATTAGGGTATTTTAGTCAGTGGCCATGGCTAAAAGCAGTGATGTATTTCGTATGTTGGCCATTGAGGATAAGTTGGACGGTACCAATTACCCATTGTGGGCTTATATGATGCATCATGTATTGGTTGCAAAAGGACTATGGAATATTGTGTAGGGTGTTGAAAAACGTCATATTACACCTACAAACACAATTGTTGAAGGTGATGCAGATGGTGTTGAAGACGACGATATTCTTCATGTTCCTATTCGTGCTACGATTCTTATTGCACCTATTACAGAGCAAATTTGGTGGGATGGCAGAGATGCTCAAGCACATGCATTGATAGCCTTGTCTGTCAAACGTGCCATTATTCCTCACATTTGCTCTCGCAGAATAGCTAAGGATGTTTGGGATACACTAACCACATTATACCAGGCGAGGAATGAGGCTCGTGTTGCTTACCTCTGAAAATAGTTGGAGAATGAGCAGATGAATGAAGGTGATTCTATGGACAATTTTCTAACAAAGATCAAAGACTTGAAGGAACAATTGATTTTTGCTGATGAAGGTATACCAGATAGTTCACTTGTGCAGACCGTTCTAAATGGTCTTCCTGATTCATATCAAAGTTTTGCTTCAACTCTTCATTTGATGATGAAAGGCAATTCAAATGCCCTGACATGTGAGGAGGTAGTCTCTGTTTTGTTGCAGGAAAATTAGTCTAGGCAGAATAGGTCCATTATGCATGTTGTAGATCAAGCTTTCCTAGCTAGTCAAAAGGGCAAAGGTAAATGGAACTCATCTACTAGTAAGCAAAAATCAGCAAATGTTGCACATTCAAAGAAGGAAGACAAAGATGAGAAGAAATAAAAAATGCAAAAATTCTTTTGTAAGTACTGTAAAGGAAATGATCATGTCATAAAGAACTGTCCAAAACTGGCTGCAAAAGAGGCAAAGAAAAAACAGGTTGGAATGGTTGTTGTAGAGGCCTCTACACCGAAAATAAAGTCTATTAATCTTGTGTACAATGAAGAATGTGAGTTTACTACTATTTGCAATTTTGACCCATCTTCTCATGAACAGTGTACGTTTGTAGTAGACTCACATGTTTGGTACTTTGATAGTGGGGCAACCAAACATATTACCTCACAGCGCAGTTTCTTCACTTCACTTGAGCCTACCCCTACAAGGAACACTGTCACATGCACCAACAACTCATCTTATCTTGTTATGGGAGATGGTAAGATCATTTTGACTATTGTTGATGGTAGTTCTTTTACATTGTTAGATGCTTTATTTGTGCCAAGGATTGAAAAATCTTTTATTAGTTTCTACATTAGCCAAGATTGGCTTGGTTGTGAAATTTGTTGATGACAGATGTACATTTCATGATCTGTCAAATGGCAACATGATTATTGCTTGTGGCGTTTTATGTCATGGACAGTATAAGCTCATATACTATGAAAAATTTGTGAATGATTCAACATTTAGCAGTACATTGAAGTGATTCGATAGCAATGCACCATGGTGCGCTCTCCTGCTTGAGAGCTCCACGACGATATCCTTGGTATAGAAAATGGAGCTCCTATGGCTGCACACAGTTCTCCGCACATAGGCTATAGAATATGCAGAAAAACACAGTACACAGTGAGCACGAAGGCAGACTTCTTAGGTCTTACAAATGCGGTCGAACTTACTGTCTGAGGCTAACCAGGACACTATATGTTTTATGAAAGAACATATACAAAGAAGTGTCCAGTGGCCATTTGGCCTTGCACATGGACACTAACGATAACAATCTCCCACTAAAGGCCAACATGGCCAAAGTAACTATGGGAGAAAAATAAAGAATGATAAAGAATACTTGAGTGTTAGTATACAAACTATACCTCCCACCTGATGGCCATGTTACATACTATACAAGTGACTATGTAAAATCATGAATCAAGTAACCCCCATCAAGTGACAATAGTGTCGAAGGCTATCTTGTGGTAGAGCTTTAGTCAAAGCATCTACATCATTATCTTGAGTGTGAACCTTCTCAAGAATAACGCGCTCAGTGGCTAAGCAATCTCTAATGAAGTGATAACTCATCTCAATGTGCTTGGTCTTTGCATGATAGACCGGATTCTTAGCCAAAGCAATGGCACTCTGACTATCACCGAGCAAACGAGGTACATGTTGAGGTAAACCCATATCACAAGCAAGAAGAGAAAGCCACAATGCTTCCTTACATGCCTCACTTGATGCAACATACTCTGCTTCTGTGGTGGAAACAGCTATATATTCTTAAAGACGAGATCTCCAAGAGATGGCATCTCCAGCAAAATGAAAAAATTACCCTTATGTAGACTTACGATTGTCTACACAACCAGCATAGTCAGAATCTGTGTAACCAATAATGGATGCTTTCCCTCTACCTAAGCATAGATACTTGTCCTTTGTGCCACTCAGATATCTCAAAATCATCTTGACCGCTTCCCAATGTTTCTTGCCCGGATTAGACATATATTTGCTCACAACTCCCACTGCAAATGCAATGTCTCGTCTCGTAGCTACCATAGCATACATGAGACTACCAACAACAGACTGATACGAAATTTTGGTCATGAATTCCTTTTCCTTATCTGATTTGGGGCAATCGTCCTTGCTCAATTTCACATATGTGGGTAAAGGTGTACTCAATGCCTTTCCACCCTGCATATTGAACTTGTGAAGTACTTTGGATATGTATTTACTTTGAGACAAGTATATGCATCTTTTAGTCTTATCACGAGTAATGTGCATGCCAAGAATATGTTTGGCATCCCCCAAATTCTTCATATCAAATATCTGACTCAACTTCTTTTTCATAATTGACAAGTCATAAGAGGACTTCCCATCAATTAACATATCATCAACATACAATATCAAGCATAGCAAGTTGCCATCCGAGCATCTCTTTGTGTAGAGACAATGATCCTCATTGCTTCGAGAATAGCTTTGAGACTTCATAAAAGCATCAAACTTTTGGTACCATTGTCTAGGGGATTGTTTAAGTCCATACAAGCTCTTCTTGAGCTTACAAACTAGACTTTCCTTGCCAGAAACTACATAACCCTTGGGTTGTTCCATATAGATCTCATCTGTAAGATCTCCATGCAAGAAAGCAGTTTTCACATCCATTTGGGGTAGCTCTAAGTCCTCCATTGCAACGAATCCAAGAAACATGTGCAAGGTAGCCATCTTTACCACTGGAGAGAAGATTTCCTCGAAATCAACACCATGTTGTTGCTTAAAACCCTTTGCAACAAGTCGTACTTTATACTTTGGAGAAGCACTATCTGATGTGAATTTCAGCTTATATACCCATTTACATGGTAAAGCTTTCCTGCCCTTTGGCAAAGGTACTAAATCCCAAGTACCATTTTTGTGAATAGAATCCAACTCACTCTTCATGGCACGCTCCCACTTGACATGATCCTCTGTCTGCACAGTCTCTTTGTAGCAAGAAGGCTCACCAGCATGTGTTAGCATAACAAAATTGAAACCTAGAACATATCTATCAGGTGGATATGAGACACATGTAGAACGTCTTAATGGTTGCTGAACATGAACATGTACAGACTGATCTGAATGGACATTATCTTGAACATCCCTATGTGTAGCATCTTTATGCATGCTAACTAGAGGACTAGTATCCTCAAACACCATTCTTCTCACTTCAACCTCCTTAATGGGTTGTTTAAGCATCTTAGACTCATTGAAAATGACATCACTACTTATGATCACTGACCATCTTTCAGGATCCCATAAGCGATATCCAAACTTTCCTTCTCGACCATATCCAAGAAAAATGCATTTCTTTGACTTATGGTCCAACTTTTGTCTAAGACTCTTGGGTATATGAACATATGCTTCACACCTAAAAACTCGAAGATGATCATAATATGGTGGCTTCCCTGTCCATAACTCTTGTGCCACTTTCAGACCTTTAGCAGTACTAGGTGAAAGGTTGATCACATGAACTGTAGTCAATACTACTTCTACCCAAAAGCCTTGTGAGAGGTTTGCATGATGCAACATAGAAACTACTATATCTTGAATAGTTCTATTCATCCTTTCAACTACACATTCTGTACTGGGGTATAAGGAGCTGTAAACTCTCTACGAATCCCTCTAGACTGACAGAAAAGGCTGAATTCATGTGAGGTATACTCACCCCCATTATCTGAACGTAAAGCCTTAAGCTTAGTTCCTTTTTCAGTCTCAATTGAAGCAATCCATTTTCTAAAAGTAGGGAATACCTCATCCTTCGATTTGATAGGATATACCCAGACTTTTCTAGTAGCATCATCTATGAAAGTAACAAAGTAAAGAGAACCACCCAAGGACCTAGTGAGCATAGGGCCACACACATCTGTATGAACAAGATTTAAAGGCTGAATTGAAGAGTCAATGTGTATTCTATGCACATTTCTGGTTTGCTTTCCATATTGACAATGCTCACAAAATGAAAAATCAGATAAAGATAACACAGGTAAATATTCAGAAAGAGAAAGATGTTCCATTCCACTACGAGATATATGGCCCAAACGACCATGCCAAATACAAGCCATAGGTTTTTCAATAACATCTAACGTGTGTTCTTTTTGTGATACAAATAAAGGATAAAGTGAGCCAACTTTGCTTTCTTTTGCAATAACCATATTGCCCGATGATCTACAAAAGGACTGGCATAGAAGACCACCTTGTAACCAAGGTCATCAAGTTGACCAACTGACATCAAACTGTGTGATAACTGAGCTACATGGCGTACATTATGCATAGTATTTTGAACCATCAATGAACTGCACAACCACATTTCCAATCCCCATAACATCAGGCTGGTAAGAGTCACCAAGTCTCATGGTACCAAGAGACTTTGCTGCATAATTAGAGAACCATTCTCTGTGTGGTGTCACATGGAAAGAAGCACCAGAATCTAGCAGCCATGTGTGGGAAAGAGAATCAACCATAAGAGCCTTAGTTGGCATAGTACTATCAAGTGTCAACACATCAACATCATCAAAAATAGCATTATTTTTTTCAATCTTCATAGTCGAAGTAGATGGTGCAGGTAATTGTTTAGCATGCCCATCAACATTATGTCCTTTACCTTTAGCATTCTTTAATGCATAACAATCTTTCTTCATGTGTCCTTTCTTATGACAATAATGGCATTCGATATCCCTCTTCCTTGATTTACTTCTACCCTTATTCCATTGACCATTCTTTTCCTTGTTCTTGCTCCTGCCACATTGCTAATTCTTTCCTTGGTAAGAATCACGAACATTATATGCATCTCCACTCTGAGTGCCAACCATAAATTTTCTACAAATTTCCTCACTCAAGAGTGCTCCACATATGTCATCATAGACGAGTTTACCACCAGGTGCATTGTTGCTAATGGCTATACAAAAAGTATTCCATGATGATGGCAGGGTGCATAACAACAATAATGCTTTCATTTCATTATCTACATCCATTTTCTGAGCCTGTAACTGGGAGAATATAGCATCAACCTCATTTAGATGAGTAGCAACACTATCTGTGTCCTTCATGTGAAGGTCATATAATTTTCTCATCAGATACACTTTATTTGGTGCCGTCTCTTTTTCATATGTACTGCATAACTTCTTCCAAAGATCCTCTACACTTTCACAGTCTAATACTGTTAAGTAAACATTATCTGCCAGGTGCAAGCGAATGGTAGACCTAGCCATTTCATCTAACTCATCCCAATCATCTTCATCCATGTCAGCAGGCTTCTTTGAAATCCCACTTACTAGCTTCCATTGCCTTCTTTGAATCAACACATCTTTAACCTGATTCTTCCATAGAGAAAAGTTTGTGCCATCAAATTTTCAAATCTCAAAATGATCTTTGCCCTACAAGTTATAGCTCCTTCTCGGAACACGGGCACTAGACCCTGATCCACCAGATGTGCGTGAGACCTCTGATGCCATGATGGTAGAGAATTGAATAGAATGATAATGGAGCTAGAAGAGTCGAGACACCAACGAATAAGTGTATTAAGAAGTAAATCAACCATTGTATAGTTGACTAAACCAAAAATCTAGAAACATTTTGCTAGAGTATCCTTTGCAAAATGAGCATATGACTAGTGTCAAATATATCATAAAACTGCAAGTATTGACATGTTTACTTGCATAGTGAATCACTGACTTCATTGCATATAATCAGTTATCCAATAGAAGCCAACTAGGCTTATCGAGCACCTATGAACAACTATCATACATCTCCTATGGCGAGGTTGGGTAAGTCTTCCACCTGCATGACCGAAGAGACCCAGACATCTGGGTGTCTCCTAGTTAAGAAAACCACACCACGACCCTCTTTATCAAATGTAAAAGGCTTTATGCAAAAAACGTAACCGCTATATCAATGACCACATGGACGTACAAAAGTGGTATCCACAAAAGCATACATCGTGTGTATGTGCTCAATATATGTAGTAAAATGACACCAAAAGGCTGAATGCACAACCCAAAACCTAGCCAACAACACCTGCAAGTGTCTATCAACTCTGATGTTTTTGGCTCAAAAACCTGCATAAATATTCAGCGACTGCTCCCACCAAAACTGAAAACCTTTCCAAAAAACCTGTAGTTTTACGAGTGTGGCTGAAAACACAGCCCCAAAGGTTGGTATTTGCTATCGGAGAAGTATAAAGAACACTCTTCTTGATATTCTTGGACCTGTGTGAAGAGAACTATGTGCGAAAGGACTCCAAAATGGCTCTAAAAGACACCCCAAAAATGCTTCAAAAACAGGCTTTGAAAGCAAAGAATGAAGCTTTGATGGGACCAAAACATGTTCAAGATAATGTAAACCTTAGTCTTTCCCCTTCTTCGGAAACCACAAGAGTGTAGCTTAGTGGCAAGAGATTGCCACGGTTAAGCGGGCTCTAGGGGGAACAGTACTGGGATGGGTGACCTCCCGGGAAGTATCGGGAACCTCTATCTTCCTTGATCATTGAGGTCCTCTATGCATTAGTGCTTGAACAACAACACAGAAAATTGGATGATAAAACAATGAAATGTATTTTTGTTGGGTATAATTATGAAAGCAAAGGTTATCATCTGTATCATCCACATATTAAATGCATTTTGTTTAGCCATGATGTTGTTTTTGTGGAAGATGCTATTCAGCCACTACTTTCATGTACTAAGGAGACATCTATTAGCTCCAAGGACATGTATGATACTTTGCTGCCTCTTTTTATAGATGGATAGTCTAGTGATGGTCCTAATAAGGCAACTTCTCAGCCTTTACAAGTTTCATATGATGATGTAGATCATTCCATTTCTGATGGAGATTTGCATGATGCACTTATTGATGAGAGAGCTGATATTGAGGAGGCAAAAACTATGCCAAAATGGCTAGTGCAAACTTTGCGTGACAACAAATTAGATGCCTCTTTCATATCATACTCGTTCAGGATCTCATAGTGCTTCTTTTGCATGAGATTGCTATGCTATGGCTACCTCTAGTCTCTCTAATGAGAATGAGCCTATTTCATTTGATGAAGCACAAAATTCTGAAAATTGGATGGCTGCTATGCAATCAGAACATGATGCTATCATGAAAAATGGTACTTGGTCTTTATGTGACTTGCCTCCTAGCAAGAAGGCCATTGGCACCAAGTGGATATACAAGGTGAAGTGTAAGCATGATGGAATAGTTGACTAGTATAAGGCTAGGCTTGTTGCAAAGGGTTATGCTCAAGAAAGAGGAATTGATTTTGATGAGACCTTTGCTCCTACTTGCGAATGACAACTGTTCATAGCATCTGTGCACTTGTAGCTCATCATGGTTGGAATGTACATCAATTGAACATTAAAACTGCATAACTGTATGTTTTTCAGCCCCGTGGCTTTGTGCAAAAAGGGCATGAAAACTAGGTGTGCAAGTTAAAGAAGGCATTATATGGTTGAAAGCAAGCATCGCGTGCTTGGTATGAAAAGATACATGCCTATCTGATTGCACATGGTTTTGAGAATAGTCCAACTGAAAGCACCTTATATGTTAAGCATGCTAATGATGTACTTCGGATCATTGTTGTGTATGTTGATGACATGTTGCTCACTGGTCCTCATGAGAAGCATATTGTTGATTTTAAGGCTAATCTACATGCCTCATTCGAGATGTCAGATTTGGGACATTTGCATCATATTTGGGCATCTAGTTTATGCAAGTTGATGGCGGAATAACTCTGTGTCAAACGAAATATATTGACACATTATTGGAGCATTTTGGCCTTGCAACCTAGACAGATCAGACCCCAAGCACCTAGAGGACCGTGATATAGATGCCAAGTTGATTACTTCATTCGTGATTGCCCTATGCCTGCACCAATGCAGCCCCAATCAATGACAATTCAAGGTTTTTGTCAAGATTGTGGGAAAGAGCACCTCTTATGAGACTACCTGAAGAACCCAAATAATGGGCCAAAGATCACTCCTATCAATGTGATTGGGTTAGTAGTAGGCTCAACTGGAAGTTTGACTTCCATTGCCCTAGTGCATGTGGTCACGAGAGCTCAGGCATTACAAAAGAGCCACGACTTAGGACACAAAAAGAGTTTTGATGCCAGTGAGACTGAGAGTATAACTAAGAAAAGGACAAGAGCTTGGAAAGATAGTCACGAAAGAATGAAAAGGCAATGGTCTAAGAAGATGAGCGAGCTAGAGGAAAGCTTAAAAGAAATAGAAGCCAAAATAGTTGAGCTCACATATCAAATGCACTCTCTCATACCACCACCGTTGCCATCCCCATTACCTTCCAATCCACCACCTTCTAACCTGCCTCATACAATTCCACCACCACCTAGGGTAGGATCAGTCCTAGCCAATCCCACTCCAGAAGACCTAGACATGATGCTTAAAGCATATCACACCAGAATCCAAGAAGGGCCAAATGTGACAGATCATCAAAAGTGCTACCTCAGAGCCGATCTAGAGATGGAATGAACTAAGGTTTGTGCTAAGATGGTAGAATTGGCTCAAGCCATGTTTGAAGCCAGTCATCTCTTCAATTAATCTAGTTCAGACAAAACTCAGTTGCACTTTGATGGGTTATTAGAAAGATTAGAAAGAATGATACATGAGTTAGGAAAACAAACTACATTATAGGTGAGTAATACCAAAAGTGAAAGAATAAGCCTTCCTCCCAAGGAAGCCTATGTGCCTAAGTCCACTGAACCAGACACCTCTTCTTCTATGAATCAGTACTCCCAAGAATTTCTAAGAGAGATTCAAGAAGAGAAGTGGGCTAAAGAAAGTGAAAATCCTCCTCCGATTGAACTTGTGGAGGACCTACATGAGAAATTCCCACAAGCCATTCCTTCTATTTAGGAAGAATAGGAGGATGCCCAATCTAGTGAGAGATTAGACTTTGATTCTAATTCCTTGCAGGAACTACCCCATTTTACAGGTCCATTGGAAGCGAAGTCTACCTGTATGAGAGCACCCATGTTCATGATAAGAAATGAAAACTCAATCATACCTAGGAATATAGAGGTAGTAAAGAACACTAAAGTGCAGTGCAATCTCGCTCTAGAGGGGCTACTCAAGGTTAAACCAGAACTGTGGAAACATGTAGCCAATCAAGTGACAAAAGTAGCTAAACCTCATTCTTAGGTAAGATCTCATAGAACAGTGCCAAAAATACCCTTGGATAAGATAGGATACATGGGTGAAGGAGAGGAAGGAAACCCCTATCTTCCTATCACTCATCAAGGTTACACCACCAAGGTTATTTTGGACTCATGTGTAGGAGTTGCAATTGCTACCACTTCCCTATGGAAATGATGGGGCAAACTAGCACTTAGGCCAATGAGAATGAAATTGCAAATGGCTGATGGTCACATAGAGAGACCATTAGGGTTGCTAGAAGGAATAACTCTCCCTACTTGTGGTGTAGAGTTCGAGCATACATTTGCCATATGCGACTTTAGTAAAAATCAGGCCTATGAGATGATTTTGGAAAGACCATTCATGAGACAATTGCAAGTAGTACAAGATTGGGGAATAAATTCCTTAACACTTAGATGTTACAACCAAAGTCAATCTCAAGGATTACTCTCATAGAGACGTGCCCCCCATATAATGGAATCCCATCCATAGAGACACAGATGATACAAAATCGATGCATTCCATAGGATCAAGATTCTCATGGATGCATGAAGACACTCATGGATGTGAAAAGTGGTAGTAGAAGAAGAGAAGAGAGAAAGGGCTAGAGAAATTGGTGCGAAGGAAACTCATAGATCGATTCAAGACCCAACCTATGCACCTGTAGTATTCCCAGACAAAGAATTTGAACCTTATGGTTGGGCAAAAATCTTAGCCACAATGGATGTAGGCATCAATGAAGAGCAATGGACCCCACACTGTGATGAAGATGGCTCTTCATGATAGAGCCAATTATCCCACGTTCAGCCAGAAATGCATTAAAGTCAGAAGACATATATTCCCCCCCTCGATCAGAGTGGAGGGTTCTCATTTTACATGCTGACAGATTTTCAGCCAAAACCAGAAATTATTTGAAGCACGTAAACACTTCAGACTTTTCTTTCAATGGATATACCCATGCATGCCTGGAAAAATCATCAATGAAAGTCACAAAGTAATGATAGTTCCTAAACGAGGGTGTCTGCATAGGACCACAGACATCACTGTGAAAAAGCTATAATTTCTGAGTAGCTCGAACTGAACCATCCTTTGGGAAGGAGAAATGCTGCATTTTGCCCAAAATACAACCTTCACATACATGTTTACCAGGTGCCTCAAGTTTGGGCAAAGAGGACACCATTTCAGATTTTTGTAGGTTTAGCAAACTAGCAAAATTCAGATTACCAAAGCGTGAATGCCAAAGCTTTGCATCTGACATAGCCTGAGAATCATGTACTACACATGCTGAATCATTCACTGATTTTTCATAGTCTATGAGCTTATATTTCCCACGACATAAAATGCCAAAAGCAATAATCTTGTCGCCATTTAACAAATCATGAACTATAACTAATAACAAATTCTCCTTGATCCATGGCATAAATAAGGCATCCGACAATGTAAAAGAACTACCATCAACAATAGTCAAAATGATCTTACCAACTCCCATGACAAGATAAGAGGAGTTGTTGGGACATGTGACAGTATTCCTTGTAGGGGCAGGCTCAAGTGAAGTGAAGAAACTATGTTGGGAGGTAATATGTTTGGTTGCCCCACTATCAAAGTACCAAACATCTGAGTCTACTGTAGACACACACTATTCAGGAGAAGATGGGCCAAAACTGCAAACAATAGTAGACACCCATTCTTCATTCTACACTAAATTAGTAGACTCTGTTTTTGGTGTAGAGGCATCTGCAACAACCATTCCAACCTCTTTTTTCTTTGCCTCTTTAGTAGTCAGTTTTGGACAACTCTTTATAACATGATCATTTGCTTTACAATATTTGCAAAGCAGTTTTTTCTTTTTTGATTTCTTCTCATCTCTATCATCCTTCTTTGATTGTGTAGAATTAGCAAATTTTTGCTTACTAGTAGAAGAGCTCTATTTATCCTTGATGCAAAAAAATTGATTGTATCTCAAAAAGTTGCATAAGTAAATCAAGGACCCAAAAACTTGTTGATAGAGAAAAACATTAAGCGGGTTGCATATTGCAGTATAGGAGCCTGGGTTAAGAGTATTTTCAGTCGCTCAAAGGCAATTTGACACTCCTCAGTCCACACAAACTGTCAGGGATTGCTAGTAATCAATGGATTCAGGGGTATAGCTAAATGTGCGAGCCACCGAAGATGTCGTCCATGCCAGCATATCTGTCCAAGGAATCGCATAACTTCTTTTGGTGTTGTAGGGGCAAGAGCCTTCAACACAGCTTGCACTTTATCTAGGTCTACTTGAATACCTTGCTGTGAAATAATATGACCAAGCAATTTGCCACAAGAAATTTAAAAGATGACTTGTTGGGATTCAAGCACAAATGAAACTCCCTACACTTAGAAAAGCAGCATCGTAAGTGATAGAGATGAGCCGGTGCGTCATCAGATAATGAAAAATCATCCAGATACACCCGCATAAAGGTGGTTAAGTAAGGGGAAAAAATTTCTTGCATGCATCGTTGGAAGGTACTAGGAGCATTGCGGAGATTGAACCACATCACCGTACACGCATATACACCCCAGTTTGTAATAAACACAATTTTTGGTATATCCATTTTGGCCATGCGCACCTGATTATAGCCACTATAACCATTCAAAAAGCAATACATTTCTCGTCCGGCAACATCATCGAGCATCCTATCCAAAAAGGGAAGTGGGAATGGATCGCATTTAATTTTTGGTAATCCACACAGATACACAACTGCTTGTTTTTCTTTGGGACAATGACAATAGGCCAGATCCATTTTGCATGCTCAATGGGGACAATGAAACCTGCTTTCAGGAAACGATCCAATTCAGCTTTCACTTGAGCAGCATAATTGGGATTCATGTGATAACTGGGTTGTTTGATTGGACGCGCGTCCAGTTTTAGCATCACACGCTGTTGATAGATGCGAGGGTCCAAACCTTTCATATCTTGATAATCCCATGCAAATACATCTTGAAACTTGGTCAGCAACTGTAGTAGATCATTTTGAAAAGTTTCCGGTAACCCAGCCTTAAAGCTTAACCGATCGCGGTGTAACCTCATTCCCAAATTGCAAGTGATGAGTTGATCTTCTGATACATAAAACTGTCGAGGCATGGATATATCCTCAGGTGATTGGAATAATTGGTGTAAATTTGTGGCATTCAAAACTTGATCTGGAGCTGGGTCCACTTCTTAAGCAGAACTATCGTACAAACAACCGGATTCCAATTATCTGCAACCGCTTGTAAGTCGACTATACCCAAGGCTAGCAGATCTTGGATAGCATTAAGAAAAGCTTCTTCTTCATCATCTGAAAGTCCATCCAGCATATGCATAGGTTCAGCCACGTAAGGTCGAGCATGAAGGTCGCAAGGTTTCATCTCGTCCAAGGGTACTACATATTTTCGATGATTTCTTTTGAAAATAAGTTTGTGTGCAGACCAGTCCTGTAGCACTTTGGCTTGTTTTAGCCAAGGCCTCCCAAACAGTAAGTTGTAATCTAGACTTGAGTCAGGTAATTCCAGAACAACAAAAGTCATTTTGAACACTGTTCCCTGAAGAGTAATGGGTATTCACATACCAAACCCACTGGATCGACCCTAGATTGATCCACCATTCTCACAAAAAATGGAACAGGTTCGATCTGAGTCCATCCTAACCATTTACAAAGTGCAACTATAGCAATATTCACACCGGAGCCTGCGTCAATTAACACTTGAGTAATTTTATGGTTTTTATACCATATTGTAATTAAAGGAACAACATGGTCCATCGTAGAATTAATTTCTGGATTGATAGTTGTCGTAGCAGGTGTACACGAAGATCATGGACTAATTTGTTACTGGAATTGTTTTTGTACACCCGGAACCAAAAGCTAACAATTGCCCCAATGGTATTGTAATAGATGCCTGAGATAGAATATTCCATAAAGAGTCAAAATTTGACGTACCTGATATCGGATTCGATGGACTCTCCGACGACACTTTCACCAAAATCAGTTCTTCCAAGCGGTAGATTCGGTGTTGTCTGCTGGACCACAGGTACCGGATCGGGGAAAATAGTTGGTTCTTGACTGGCCCACGTACTAGCTTTGGCAAAAACTCTCTGTTGTTCTCGAATGCGAGGCTCAAAAATCTTAGCAGCTGGTTGTAACTTCTTGCCGGACCGTGTTTGAATTGCTGCCGCTTGGGTATTTACTGCTAAAATATATACCATATTTGCCATTGGATGTTGCGGTTATTTTCTTCATTTATCATACTCGGACACCTCTTTACAATATCTGCGGATATGTCCAATTCGCCACAGAAATGGCATCTTGGTGGTGGAAGAGATATGCCTTCACCCGATTGACCTGAGTTCCATCGGGTCTGGCCGAAATTGTTTGCTCGCGGTCCCCTGTAGGTTCTGTAACTTTGGTAAGAAGTATTCCTCAAATGCGGTGGTACATAGTGTGTAGCCTATTGTCTCTGCTCCTGTATTATAGCATTTATGGTTGGTCTCGTCTGTACTTTGGTATTATATGGACACGTTTTGGTAGAATGACTCGCCGTATTACAAATAGCACACATTTGGTCTAGTGCACATGCAAAAGTAGTGTGTCCCGGGTTCTTGCATTTTGTGTAGTACACCTGTTTCAATGGATCCTTCCTCGTACACTTGGACACCTTTAACCAATCTAGATCTTCAGTGAACCTGCCAACTTTATGCTCCAACTGCAATGCCATGGCGATTACCGCATCCAAGGTCATACCGCCCACACATCGTATAATCATTACTTGCTTGAGCTGAAGGTTTAATCCATTAATGAACCACTGAGTAATCACATCATCTGGTAGGTTAGCATGCACCGGTGGCAGTTGCCGTAGATGAGTACGAAATAGAGTTGCATACTCCTGCACATTCTAATGTGGTTTCTGTCTATTGTTTTGCAAATAGTCAAAGATCTCAACCGCATTTTTCTTCAACTGAAAACATTGTAAGAAGGCATCCTTAACATCGTCACATTGATCAAAATGATTAATGTCATATTCGATTAACCACCGGGCAGCCTCATTAACCAGAGTATATTGGAACACTATAGCCTTATATGCCGGATCCACTGGATAGTTGAGTACAACATAACTGATTCCAAAAGTACGCACATGGGCATTAGGATCATCATCGAGAAATCCTCCAAATTTCGTATACGTAACTCCAGCCAGTACCAGTCATGGGGGTATGATCTGTTGCTACTGTTGTTGTTGTTGCTGTTGTTGTTGTTGCTGTTGCTGTTGCTGTTGCGAACCACTCATGTTGCTTAAATCAAGAGGAAGTAATACTACCGAATGATTGGAACAAGTTAATCCTAGTTGTTGCTGAGTCTTCTCGCCACCTTGCAAGTTCTCTAGTAATCTAATATCGTTAAGTTGATCACACATGCCTACACCCAACTGCCATTCCTCGTACTTGGCTTCTGAGGTAAACTTTTCACAAGAACTTTAATCCAGCAATACACTAGTGTCTTCGAAATTGAAACCCAAAGTAAAGCTATCACCGAAATTCTGCAAACTGACCCCCGAATTATTTGAATTACCACCAAAATTCCACAAATTGCTGCTGGAATTTTCCACACGGTCATTAGAATTCCACAAACTGCTACCGGAATGAGTGATTACTTCCCCAACCATACTTTCCACAGATGGGATTGGTTGCACTTCTGGTATACCCTGTAGTCCTTGCACAAGGAAATGCTGAGGTGGCACCCCACTAGCCCATATTTCTCGCTTTCCTTCTGACGATTGTCCATCACCACTACCATCTAGAGGTGTTCCCAATGTGCTAGGAACTTTCCAGGGATGCTGATCCCTTCTGTACTTTGGGTACAATTCTTTGGAACGCGTTACATGCATATATCATAGGATTCTTTCTCAAATCCTAATCTGTTCACTGACTGGCTACTTCATGCCCCATGGCTGGTGCTAGTGTTAACCTTCTTTTGCAGATCTAAATTGTTAACAGATATGTACATGGGTTCTTGGGATGGTCAGGGGTCTGTAATACAGAGGCTCTTTATGTATTTTCCCAATCACTTCATTATCTTCTAACAATTACAACAGATTTAACTACCACTCTCCTAAGCATAAAAAATTCTAACAACTATCATATCCACATGCGCAGAAACTTCTAGTGTTCACTTAACGTTACTGTTATACTCGCACTTCAACAATAATGCAATAAGATTTTAACACAGTACCTTAGTTACTTCAATATTGAACAATGACACTACAGACGACACCGCAACTATTAATAAAAAAAAGAGTTACAACATTTTGTGCGACACCCTTTCAGTGCACGTCTTTTCCTAATTACAATTCTACTAAATAATATTCCGGCGGCCTGACAAGCACAAGTGAAAGTAGCGATGATGCGAGTCATTCCGATTCCCAACATTGTGGATATGACTACTAGCCTTCATGAAATGTAAGCTTGACGGTAAGAACTAAACCCCATGGAAGTTTAAAATTACTTATATCCTTTATTCATATGAGCTTCTAGAGATGGTGGTTGGGATTGAACATGAGCCTCAAGAAACACCCTATCCAAATAATTCCAATCAAATTATTCCTCTTGATGATGATCCTCTATGTGCTTGTAAATGTAGAAATGTAGATGCATTTTATGCTTTTGTTACAAGTACTATTGATAGGACTCTAATTCAACATAATACTAAGTCTTGTGAAGCTTGAAATAATGCAGGATATCTTACATTATTTCCTATATTTATTATGATCAATTCCTTTAGATGTTGTAAGAAATTGTAAAGGTCTTTTCTACTCTTCATGTGATGTTCCAAGCTTCACAAGACTTATGAGTCACATGATGACTACAAAAGACCTTTATAGTTCCTTACAACATCTAAAGGAACCCATCGTAATAACGATAGGAAATAATGTAAGATATCTTGCAAAGGGTGGTGGTATATTTTCTTTTATTAATACTAATTGGGATATCAAAAAACTTTCAAATGCGTTGTATGATCTATAAATAAAAATAAATTTGCTTTCCATAGCTTCTATAACTAGTCAAGGTCATGAAGCATCTTTTAGCAAGACAAGGGTGCAAATTATGGAAAGTAACAACAACACTATTGGCATTAGCATAAGGAGGAACAACCATAATGAGTTGTCTATTGTTAGATCCCTTATAAGTGTGTTCACAAGTAATCTATGTCATGAGAGATTTGGCCATATTGGATACCTTGTTAATCTCACATTGCAAAGGTATGGTTGCACACCTACCATTGATTGCAGACACGAATGAACCATGTGAAGCTTGCATGATGGGAAACCAAAGAGGAAGGCATTTCCACAAGAAAGCAACAATAGATCAATATATCCTCTAGATTTGGTGTTGTTGACTTGTGTCACAAGATATCTACACATGCCTTGGGTAGTATATTCCTACTTCATGTTAGTCATTGACAATTATAGAAGGAAGATGTGGTTGTACTTGGTTTTTGATAAGGCTCAAGCTTTTGGTAATTCTAAAGAGTGGCGACAGCTTGTGGAAAATGAAATGGAGAAGAAGATGAAGAAATTTAAGATGGATGGTGATGGGGATTTTAAATCAAAAGAATTTTAATATTTTTGTATGAATAAAAGAATCAAGCTTCAACTCATACTAGGAAATATCCTTTCACAAAGCGGTGTTGCAAAACATCATTATGGAAACATCATGGAGATGGAAAGATGCATGTTAAAAGGAAAATGTTTGCCTAATCAATTCTCAATAGAGGCCATCAACACTCCCATCTACATCTTGAATAGAGGTACACCAAGGCACGCAATGAAAAATTCCACAAGAGGCATACACCATAAAGAAGCCATCAATTTCCCATTTCAAAGCATTTGGAGGTGAATGTTATGTACATGTTCCAGATAGGGAGATAAACAAGCTTCAACTAAAAACCATCAAATTTATTTGTTTATGGTATATTGAGGATAAGAAGGCTTATAAACTTTATGGTCCCTAAGGCTAAGAAGATCATGGTGAGCCCGCATTGGAGGAGGTAAAGGGAGCTTCCACTTTATCACCACGATAAGGAGAAATCCACTATGAACCTAGCCCAAGAGTTATCCCTTCTACACAAGAAGGAAGAATCATCTTTAGATGATGAGTTTGAAATTCACAAACATGTAATCACACAGATAGAAAATCCATAGCCAAGTTGGGTGAGACAACTCTATTATTCTAGAAGCCCTATCCCATATTCACTAGAACAAATTGCATATGTACCAAGGTGATCATAGAGAATAGAGGAGTAGAGAAGGGCAAGCACCCATATTGCAAACAAAGCCTTGATGGTTGAGCTCATTCAAGAACAAATAACGGAATGAGAAAATGTGGAAGAGGCACTCTGTGATCCCAATTGCAAGATTTTTGTGCAAACAGGATACAACAAGATTGTGTGAGATCTATCTTTCTTATCTTCGTTCTCTTGACATTGTATCAATGCGAGTGTGGTTGTAGAGAGCTCATGAAGAAGGCCGATAGTGAAGAGTTCTTTGAGAAGGTGTGGAGAATGTGCGCTTCACAAACAATCTTAGACTACTATGAAATTTGGTGTGCAGGTAGAAGATGCTAAGATATCTTTGGGAATTATCCCTTTAGGATCATTCTTTTGCTTAGATTACAGTTTGGGAGCCATTTTGACCTTTGTTTCAAGCTCAAAAGGTGGGGCCCATGAAAATGAATAGGTCAATTTGCAAAACTATGACTTGGATTTTGTTCGGCATCTCCCAAAAATTTAAGATCCAAAATTTCAAGAGATTTTGTGCACTGTTGACACACAAAATTTGTGTTTTTATGAAATTGAACTATCAAGTCACAATGTGACATTGTTCAAGTAGAGGTACTACTTCTAGTGTCTTTTGCAATATTGTAAAGTGCTATAGAATTGGTGAATGCTAATGGAATGACTCAACTTATGAGCGATAAGTTGTACAAGAAAAAATTTCATGCTTGGAGTTTCAGAATGAGAAATTTCCTAATGGGAGAAGGCTCCTACAAGTACATCAAAGGAGAGAATGAAAACCCTCCATAGTTACCAGAACTGAATTAGACGAGCATATGGAGAATGAAATCAAGAAGCACAAAAGGTAATGAATTGGTTATATGTTAATATATAAGATAACATGATTGGGCACATACAGGATGCAAAAAATCTGAAAGATGCTTGGAATAGTTTTGTCACATTGAAACAGACCAATGCAAAGGTATGGAAATTGAAACTAAAAAATGAGTTGCATACACTTGAGATAAAGAGCATGTCAGTAAGTGACTAAACCTTAAAAATCAAAAGCATATGTGAGTCACTCACATCCATTGGCTTCAATGTAGATGACGATGATGATAAGGTTGAAGTGTGCCTTTGTGGTGTGGAGCTGAATAAAAGCAATTCAAAATGTCTATTAAAACTAGGTAAAATATTCCAACTTTTGTTGATCTTTTGTCCATGTTGATAATTGAACAAAAGAACCTTGGTGAAGACTCAAATTCCCAAGGAAAAGCTAGTTCTGAGTAGGTATTCTACTCTAGCAAACAAAGAGGTTGACACACATTCTTCGAAGTGCAAGAGGAAACAATAACTAGGACCATGATCAACAACATCCTTGGAGGCAAGAAGAGCCAAAGAGTCCATAGAAATTTCCAATGAAATGATTCAGATAATGACAATAAGGGATGCTAAAATTATGATAAACTTGGTCAATTTGGATGTGGTTGTAGGTTGAAGAATCAAAACAATGATGCACCCACGTGTGCATGACTTGGAGAAGCCCTTCATGGTCCAACATCATATGATGAATACAATGTCTACTGGTGTTTCAAAATCAATGGTAATGTCTTGTATGTTGATTCAAGTGCATCAAATCACATTACCAACTGAATGGTTTAGTAGTTTGTAAAAATTGCCAATTCTTGGATTTGTTGAAATAGGCGATAATACATCACATCCTATTGAGCATTCTAGAAGCATAGCACTGTTCACAGAGGATGGGAAGGTAAAACATCTCATTGATGTATTGCATGTTCCTAGTATAATGAAGAACCTAGTTTCTGTTGGAAAAATGGTTGATCAGGGATTATATGTTAGGTTCAATTCTAATGGTTTATATGTAGAAGTATACAATCAAAATGGAAGGTTGATCACCAAAGGGAACAAGGTGGGTAGGATGTTTACCTTGAATGTAAAAACTCACAAAATGGATGCAGTCATGTTTGCAAGAGGTGTAGTGTTATTGCTGACATAGAGATATGGCACAATTAGAATGATCCAAGATCCATTCTTGCCCAAGCACTATGTTGTCTATTAGATCATCATCAAGAAAGACTAGGAATGTGGCTCTAGTAGTTTCATCTCTAATGTGGAGGGATCTAGATGCTTCTCCACAACATTGAGTGTATGTATTTCCCATTCCAATAAGATTAGCATTGATTGGAAGGATCATGTATCCAAGCCCTTATGCAAGAGATAGTCCCATAACATTGTTGACTACCCCAATATCTATGAGGATTCTTATAGCTACTAAGAACTTATGTCCTATTGAAGCCCAAATATGTAGTCATCAATCAATAATCCATCAAGAAGGATCATCAACCTCACATATCCCCATGGAAATGCCTTGTTATCTATCTATATATTTATAAATTTGTTGTTACATATGTTTATGCTTTTTTATGTGAGCTAAAGCTTCCTTTTTAGATTCTTTATTTTTATATAACTCTTCAAACTTATGATCCTTAGCCATCTATAGCTATCACAACATATCTTTGGTAAGAGGCTCTTGGTAGAGTTTGAATCTACACCCAATTATGTAATTTGGAATTATAACACCTTCAAGGGACACCAATGGTATAGCACCACTAGGTGATATAGGATGTATCACTAATGGATTGTAACCTCAGTTTTTGAGTTTTTTTGTATGTTGTTTAAAGGTGTAGACTAGTACTAAGTCTTCTTCCTTCAATTCTTTGTCCTTAATGTGTGCATAAAAGTATGCCTTTGGTTGTTTCTTGTCTACATTGATGTCTACCACTGGTAAGTGAAAGTTTGTGTCCCATCTATGCATACCCTTTTGCAATTTTGCAAGTTGGTACCAAAAATTGCTATCATAATGTGACTTGATGGTTTATATTAAGAAAAACACAATTTTTGTGTATCATCATTACATGAAAACACTTGAAATACTAGATCTATACTATTTTATGTTATAGTTATGTGTTCCTCGAGTAGCTTTGATGTGAACCTTCTTCATACACATGGGCACATTTTACTCTATTGATGGCTAGGGGTTTCTTTCCCATGATACCACATACATGATACACTCATATGCGGTGGTACTTTGTACTTAGAAATATTATTCAGCTCTTAGTTCCTTCCTATTTGTCATCAATAGAGAGATCTCTTTATATTCACGCAATAGGGTAACTAACTCTTCCTCTTCTTCATTTGTCAAATCATGCCCTATGTATGTACATTTTTCTTCTGCTCCTTCTATGGTTACTATGATTTTTTTGGTTTTCTCTCGATTATCATATACTTCTCCAACATCAACTTTTCTTTTAGGCATTTGTACCATGATTCGTCTATCTTCTATTTCATACTTCTTGAAGTTCTCTGGTACTTCAAACAAGGATTCTTCTGCCTCTGACGTGGTTTCTTTCTTCTTTCTTTTCTTACCTTCACTTTCGACAGTCACTTGTGTGGCTAACCTCACATCATTCATAATTTCTTCGTGTCTCTGAGGGTGAGCTTCTACTTCGTAGAAATATTCTTCATCTGATGCAAAGGGAGGGTCCATAATGATTGACTCTAGATCAAAGTCACTTGCGTCCTCGAATGCATCAGTGCTAGGTTTGCATTCTTCAATAAGGAAATCACACATGATTGGCTGTATTGTGAAGATTGAAATGTCATAGCCATCCTCGTCACAGTGGGGTGTCCATTGTTCTTCATTGATTGCTACATCCATTGTTGCTAAAATTTTTGCCCAACCATGAGGCTCGAATTCTTCATCTGGAAATACTACAGATGCGTAAGCTGGGTCTTGAAGGGTTCGTGGATGTTGTTTTGAACCTAAGGTCCTGTGTAGCTCAGTGATGAGTAGCACCTCCTTTAATGTCAATCCGGGAAGACGTGAGGATGGTATGAAGACCTCGAGCAAGTGGAGGCACAAGTGCGTGAGTGAGAAGCACACAAACATGCACACACATACACACACACACGCACACACGGCAAGACAAAGAGTGAGAAGCAATGGAGTTCTTAGATTACTTTCAAAAAGCTCTTACAAGTTCGTTTCAATTACAATCTAACCTCAAAAATGAGCTCTCTAGCTCTTGTAGGAATATGCATTCCGCGCATATCTAGAGCCTCTCTCACCAAGTTGTTTGATAGCCTGAACCTCTTGAGCTCATTCCCCTTTGTCAGAGATGGGATCACAAATGAGCTTGCACCTTTTGGGTTCTGGTTTGGAGTCAAGGTGTTGATGAGATAGTAGCATCGCATGAAGTCAGGTTTTGGGAGCCGTGCACTGAAATATGCATTCAAGCCTGCCTTTTCCCATATCGAACGTAGACCTTCTGCATTTTGTAATTTCTCGAATTCTCTTGTAAAGAAATGGTATCTGCCTTGTTTCCCATTGAAGTCCAACTCTGATTCCCATAGGTACGTTCCTTCACCCAAGGGTCCTGCCACTTCGCTAAACCAGTGGGAAGTCTTTCCTACGGGCATGGTGTGGCCACGCGGAGGGTCCGCAATAGGTATGATTTTGATGGCCTGCAATTCTTCTGGTCTTTCATTTGTCTCAGGCAAAATGGGTAAACTGTCTAAGTCCACCACTTGCGGGCTTGTTTCTGTGTGAGAGCTAGTTCCTGCTGCCTCAGCCATGTTGAAAACTTCGCAGCTGGTTCTGTGAGAATATATGAATAAATGTTAACATTGCAATGGACACAAAAATGACACAGTGTCCCTTGTTACAACATTAACCTAAAGTTCGGGAGAGGTTAGGGGTTAATAAGTGCTCGGTGCTAGTGTGTGTAGTTAGAAATTGGGTAGACCTACGAGCTAAGCGGAATGATGTGATGTGATAGTGAAGTAGTTAGTAGGTGGACATGGATTTACAATTGGGGTCCGGGGGTTTATTACAAGTTTTAGGTTGCCAAATGCAACGGATAGGTTTTGAGTTTGACTTTGTGGAGGCTCTGGAAAGTGTGATAGGGTATTTACTTGAAAAATGGGGCTGTTTAAGGACCCATCTACGAGTGAGTCTGTGCGTGCTTCTAGGTGGTAGTGTGTTCGAGTGTATCAGACAAGAGTGGGTGGCGGCTGCTTGAGCGAGTGAACCCTGTCGTGTATGATGTGAATTGTGTGGGAATAGTTGAGCCCGCAAGCAAGCCTTAGGCACCCAAATTTGTCTTGATTGTGGGTCAACCTTCATCGACTTCTTGGGTACCCAAATGGATTTCACTTTCTCAACAGAGGTTTTAGGAGTCCTCTTATTAGCATCAAGTTGTTGATTACTAATAGGAAGTTGAGACCGTTGTTGCAGCTTAGTTACGGCCGGTAGCTCGTCTTTCCGCACCCACATTTGTTTCATCGGCTGAGTTGTTCTGCTTCGCGTGTTCTTTTGGTCTCTCGCCTGGAGAATCTTGAGTGATTGATCTGCCCTTAGTTGCTGCCTCCTTGTGGCCTTTGGAAAAGAAGGGAGTTCCATTGTGGTTCTGGCTCCTTCTTTAAGATCTTCGTTCTTTTGTATCACATAGCCTTGGACAAGAACAACATGGTCAACTTCATGTGTACCCCTGGAGGGACCAGGAGTCTGTGCCTTTCCTAGTTCCTTGAGCGTTCCATTATTTAACTCGATTGTAATTCTAGTCTGATTCACCCATACCTGAAGAAGTCCACTTCTTAGGTTTAAGTTGACTGCTTGGTCATAAATCCAGTCTTGACCCAGGACAAGGGGTTCAGTGAGGTCCTCATCTTGACATACTAGCACTTTAACTGTCATTGCCTCATCATGAATATAGAGGGGAAGTTCCACCTCGCCCATGCAAGGGGTTTCCACGCCTCCCAATCCTATGAGATATGCTTCCACAGGATTGACAGTTAATTGCAACTCTTGACAGTAAGACAATTTAACAGCACTAGTGGCTGCACCTGAGTCAATCAAGGCTCTTACAGTCTTTGCACTCTTTCCTTGTCCTATATCTAAGGTTATGAAAGGACGTCGATCAATTATCCTATGTGAGCTAACACCTGAAACTTCACACATAGCCACGTGATATCCTGGATTTGCGTATGCATCTGGCACAGGTTGCTCTCTACCTTGTCTTCTTAATTTCATTCTCCGTATGCGCTCTAGGGCTTCTGCTTGAGCTTCTTCTCGAATTCGCTTTTCTTCCTCTTTGCATTTCTTAGCAGTGTTGAGTCGACTTAGCATTTCCTCTGTGAGAGGTTCCTGATACAACTTGACTCTGCATCCGCTAATATAGTTTGGGAGAACATCACCCTCTAAAGTGGCTAGTTGTACTGTTCCACTCGTGGAGATCCTATTGATGATCATAGGTCCGTAGCCTCTCTTTTCTAGCTTCCTTGCGTGTTGTTTCAATGTGTACACTAAAACTAGATCTCCTGCTTTCAAGCCCTTATCCTTCACATGGGCATCAAAGTATGCCTTCTGTCTCTTCTTAGCTGCATATATCCCTGCAGCTGCTCTCAGTCTTGTTTCTCCTAATCGTTCAAGGTCAAAAAGTCTAGAGGAGAGTTCATGACCCGTCCATTCGTGCTCTTGTGCTACTTTCAATGTAGGTATTAAGAAGTCCAAAGGTAGCACGGCGTTTTGGCCAAACACCATCTGAAAGGGGGTGGCTTGGAGTACCGTCTTGTAGGCAACTCGGTATGCCCAAACAGCATGGTGTAGCTGTTTGTCCCAATCAGAGCGTTTAGTGTTCACTAATTTTGTCAGTACATTGCATAAGATCTTGTTGGTGCTTTCGGCTTGTCCATTAGCTTGAGGGTGATAAGGGGCAGACTTCTTATGAACTACCAAGAATTCTTGGAGTAGATTTTCAATCACTTCATTCAAGAAGTGAGTGCCTCTATCACTAACTAGCTCTATAGGTAGCCCATATCTTGTGAATACATTCTCAAATAAAAACTTAGCTGTTGTTTGAGCATCGTTCTTCGTTGTGGCTTTTACCTCTACCCACTTAGTTAGATAGTCTGTTGCTACAATGATGTATTCTGCATGAGAACCCTTAGCTGGGGGATTAATAGGACCTACGAAGTCTATTCCCCACTTAGAGAATGCACGTCCACCCATCATAGGTTTCAGTGGCATCTCATCTTTGCGTATAGGATACTGAGTTCGCTGACAGACATCACACCGTTTCACATAGGTATGTGCATCCATGTGAAGGGTCGGCCACCAGAAGCCCGCAAATAGTATTGCCTTGATCACCCGATCTGGTCCAAAGTGTCCTCCTGCTACACCTTGGTGAGCAGTGTCCAAGATCTTGAGATACTCACTCTCATGGACACATAGTCTCAGGTAACCGTCTTTACCACGTTTGTATAGATTATCACCAATAAGTGAGTAATCCTGGGCTTCTTGTTCTAAACTCCTTTTCCTCGCCAGAGTCATGTCTGGAGGGAATGTTTTCGTCCTCAGGAAGGATACTAGTGGTTCACTCCAATCTGGCACTATGGACACTTGATAAAGAGTGGCATGTTCCACCGGTGGTTTAGTGCGACAGATTGGGCATTCCTTGCACAATTTTTGGACATCAGCTTCCATCGTTGGCCAATGCACTCCTAGTCTCCTTAGTGTTTGTAGGGTTTCTTGCTTTGAATAGTGTTGCTCTAATGCACCTACATGTGCTAATTGCAACCATTTTGCGTACTCATCCTCTTCCACACAACAAGCCAAGATCCCTTGATCTGTGTGCTTGTACATACTTCCAGCCATGATGTGATACTTTTGGGCTTTTACGACCTCTCTATTCTGTGTGTTTACTACTGGATGGTTAGGCCCGTATGTCAATACTGGCACCAATTGCTTAGCCCACTGCGGCACCACTTCCAAATTAAACAAGTAAGCATCAGGAAGATCATCTGATACTCCTTGTGGGGCTTCTCCCGATGTGAGCCTAGAAAGGTGATCTGCTCTCAAATGAGTCTTCCCTTTCCTTACCACAACCTTGAAATCATATTCCATTAGTAAGAGAAACCATCTTACTAATCTTCCTGAATTGCATGGCTTGTTCACGAGATATAACAATGCTTGATGATCAGTAAAAAATTTAAACTTATTTGCAAGCAAATAGTGTCTAAATTTCTTAACTGCATATATCATGCCTAAGCCTTCTCTCTCAGTAGTGGTATAATTTCGTTCAGCTGCATTCAATTGTCTACTAGCGTAGGCAATTGGAAGATCCATATTACCTTCACCAGTAGGTTGTGCAAGCACACATCCAATGGCATAATTGGATGCATCCACATGAACATGGAATGGCTTATTCCAATCTGGCGTGGTCAAGATTGGTGCTGAACATAATCTTCGTTTAAGCTCCTGGAAGGAATTCTCACATTCATCCGTCCACTCAAAGTTAGTCAGAAGTCCGTACATGGGCTTTGCAATGACAGCATACATGTGAATGAACCGGCGGTAGTAACCACAATGTCCCATGAAAGCTTGTACTTCCTTGACATTCCTTGGCCTAGGTAGCTCTGCTATGGCTCTCACTTTCTCTTCATCAGTGGATATGCCATTCTTTGACACTATGTGTCCTAGAATCTTGCCTTGCCTGACCATAAAAACGCACTTTTCTGGGTTCAGGCAGACTTGGTATTCTCTACATTTGTCAAAGATTTGTCTGAGTTCAGGAATATGGGTTTGTCTAATGTTGGAATGAGCACAAAGATCATCAACATAGACTTCTAAATTCTTTCTCAAGAACTCCTTAAATACATGGCACATTAGTCTCTGGAAGGTGGTTGGTGCATTGGTAAGTCCAAATGGCATTACACGAAAGGCAAATATACCCCACTCTGTGGCAAAAGCCGTCTTATGCTGATCTTCTGGAGCTATGGCTACTTGATTGTAGCCCAAAAATCCATCAAGGAAGCTATACACTTCCTTGCCTGCCACTCTTTCTAAGAGATGTTCTGTGATGGGAAGTGGATAGTTATCTCGGATTGTGGCTGCATTGACCTCCTTTAAGTTAATGCATACATGCAGCTTGCCATTCTTCTTGGGCACCACTACGATGGGGGATACCCACTCAGTGTGCTCAATTTCATAGATAAATCCAGCTTCGACCAGTCTATCTATCTCCTCTTTGATCTTAGCAGCGTAATTATCGTTATATGTATAGGGCTTTTGCTTAGAGGGTTTGGCATCTGAAGTCATGGGGATAGTGTGTGAGCATATGTCAGGGTCAACACCTTTCAAATCCTTGTAACTCCAAGCGAATACATCTCTGTATTCTCTTAGCAAGGCAATTAACGCATGCTCTTCTTCCTCTGTTAGGTCATGGCCTATGTATGTGCATCTCTCCTCTCCTTCTTCTAGGGCCACTACTATTTTCTTGGTGGTTTCTTTGTTATCATAGGCCTCTCCTGATTGTGCCTCTCGTTTCGGCATTCTGATCATGACTCTCCTGTCATCTATCTCATACTTCTTAAAATTTTCTGGGACCTCAAACAAAGATTCTTCCTCTTCTGGTGAGACTTCTCTCTTCTTTTGTTTCTTCCCTTCTTCCTTCGGGGTCACATGTGTTGCTAATCTTACATCATTTGTAAGCTCTCCATGCCTCTGGGGTTGAAATTCTACTTCATGGAAGTATTCTTCATCTGATGCAAATGGTGGGTCCATAATGATTGACTCTAGATCGGAGTCACTTGCATCCTCAAATGCATCAGGGCTAGGTTCGCATTCTTCTAGAACTGCCTCTCCCATGATTGGCTCTATGGAGAAGACTGAAATGTCATAGCCATCCTCATCACAGTGAGGTGTCCATTGTTCCTCATTGATGGCTACATCCATGGTTGCTAAAATTTCTGCCTAGCCGTGAGGTTCAAATTCTTCGTCAGGAAAGACTACAGGTGCATAGGCTGGGTCTTGGATTGATCTATGGGTTTCTTTTGCACCTATCTCCCTGGCTTTTTCTCTCTTCTCTTCTTCTACTGCTACCTTACACTGACATCTGTAGCATGGTCCTCTAGGGAATGGGGGTCTTACCTACCTAGGTTGAGGTCTAGGGTTGGGGTTTGCATACATGACATTTGTGTAATCTGACTCCCAACTAGGTTCATTTGGCTCTTCACTATAGTAGGACTCACCATGTTCAGGAGATTGCATGTAGTAAGCCTGGGGGCTATCAACATGTGTAGAATCGAAGCTATGGTCACTGGGATCACTTTCTGAAAGCACTGGTGTTACAGGGACTATAGCTCTATTCAGGTTTTCTTCTGCAACAGCATACTTTACCGGAATCACATTAGCTGGAGTTGGGGGTTGTTGTGCTAGCACAGGCTGAGGCCTGTGTTGGTTTTGATAGGGTTGGTAGGTTTGTTGAGGCCTAGCATATTGCTGAGGTGGGTACTGATTCTGGTATCTTCCTTGTTGAGGGTATGGCTGTGGGTACGTCTGCCTAACGGTTTGCTTATTGTAGGGGCAATCTTGCGCGGTGTGATTGGTGTACCTTCGTTCTATAGTGCAGTACTGGCTACTAGGATTAACTTGGGGTTGGGCCATAATGGGACATACATTCGCCATGTGGTCGCCACCACAAGTATAGCACCTTTTCACAGGGGCAAACCTTGGGATTTGCTTGTTAGTGACACCTAATTTCTGAGCTACTTTCTCTGCAAGTTCCTCAATTGATGTGGATTGCGTGGAAGAGAGGTTAGAGGCACTATCTGAATCTTTGTATATCTTGGAAAGCTCTAACTCCTCCCCTAGGTTATCCTCGATGTCAATGCACATGCGCAAACACTCTTCTATGGTCCTAGGGTCCTTCAAGTACACATAAGATCTCAATTTAGTACTTAGCAATCCATCCAGGAATAAAGCCACTTGCTTAGCTGGTGTGGGGAGCTCCGAAACAGGGCATCTTTCTAAGTATTGCCTAAATCTTCTTCCTGCAAGTCTCACGGTTTCTTGAGGGGTTTGCTTGAAGCTGTGAATCAGCGAGGAGGTATTATGCCTTATGCCACTCTTAGAGAATTCAATAATGAAAGCCTCTAGGAGTTGATCTATGCTCCTGAACTGCCTCTCATTTAGTGGCTGAAACCATGTCAGGGTAGTGTTCCTAAGGGTTAGACCAAAGGCATTGTACTGCGTGAATAGATCCTCCACTTGTTCAGCTCTCAGGACTTGCCTAAACTCAGCCACATGATCGTATGGATCTCCAGTGCCATCGAAGTAGTTCTTCATGGACTTAACTAGCTGAGTCGGTCTCAAAGTCCTTGTGTGCTCTCTAGGTCGTGGTAGAGGGAACTCATCCGCATTTCTTTGATTCCTGTGAGCTCTAAGTATCTCAGGTTCTACTCTATTTGTTTCCGTTCTCATTCTTTCTCTGCCCACTGGGTTGGCAAAGCTGACTTCTAGTCTATCTCTACTTCTGTCTCTTTGCATTCCATGAGCTTGGGATGTTCCAGCTCCAGGGTGACCATAGGATACATTCGATCTTGGTTGGGGGAAAACGAATTCACCCTTCCAAGTGTAAGCATGCCTATCATTTTCTGTCACCACAAAGATCCTCTCCGAAGCGTGATCTAAGTAGGTCACTCTACCTGGGCTATCAGGATCCTTAAACTCATAGATCATGATTGTTCCTATATCAATTAGCCGATCAGGTTTGTACCTCCAAAAGGCTTCGTCAGTCTCTCGATTGAGGAGCAAATCTATGCTCTTATTATCCTGGGGAATCCACTCCGGTGTGATAATCCTAGTGAGAACCGATTTACCTCGAGGGGTTCTAGGTTCTGCACCCATGTTTCCTTGCTCCAGGTCACCTAAGTCTGCTTCGGGGATCACATTTCCAAATTCGTCCGTACTATCTGGGTGACTGGTGACTACGTATATGGTTCCTTCTTTGTCCAAGTATGCTCCATTTTCAAACTTGACAGCTGGGTGCTCTAATCCAATGGATTGATCAGGATTCTTAATCTGTACCACAGATCTTCCTAGACCGTCCTCATAGATGCTAGCACCTAATCGGTTGGTCCTAAGGCATTCCAACTGCGTTTTGTAAGGGCCTTCTACCCTATGCAAGTATGGCACTCCTGAACTTCCTGTAGGTCTCTCCATACCTTGAGACATCTCGGATTCACTGGTCTCAGAACTTGGGTAGTATGAGTGGTGGCTCAACTGCTGGGCCCACGACCTAGCAGTGTGGTTGACACTAGCCTCTGAAGACCTAAGGCTTTGTCTATCCCTTACTAGATGTTGCCCTGATCTAAGGTTCATAAGCCTAATTGAATAACCCAAATTTGCCCAAGTACAACCTCATTGCAGAGTCCTTTTGTATCAGTTACTTGATTCTTTTTAGTTGATTCCTGTGTTAAAATTCTTGTCTGATATCACGTTGCAAGGTATATTTGAGTGTAGTTCCGCACTTAAAGTTGCTCGTTCCACGTTAAGTTCTTTTCCTTTAAAGTTCTCGATAGTACAAAGATAATGTCCTTAGCTTGAACTTGAGAGTTTAGGTGTGCTTCAACTTGATAATTGCCTATCGTCGCCCTGACTTACTCCTACCTCTAGTCGTTCTTAGCCTAAGCTAGGAATGGACAGAGAGGGTCAAAAGTTTCCAACCTTTTGTTTCTTGCTTGGTTGCCCTTGAATGCCCAGGAAGTGTGTTCCCAAGCTTGCACTTACACTTGCTTAGAACGCCTTTCGATGCTCTCAATAGATCTGTAGAGTTCCAAAGTTAGCTTTAATATTTAAATTCCAAAGACAGAACCAATGATTCTCATTCCTGTAGCACAAATACTAATTTGCATAGTGATTTTTAGGACAACAATTCTTAAGACCCCTGACTTTGATCCCCCTGGGTATGGTCAACTTCAAAATACCCTAGCTAAAAATCAACGCATTATCTTTATAAAAAACAGTTGAGGGCGTGTAGTATATGCCACGAGCTTTCCAACAAGCCCTAGAGCTCAAAAAATGGATTTCGTATGAAAAAGTTATGACCGTTCAGGGTTCTAGGGTTAAGACAGGGTTCAAACAGGGGCACTGTGCAACAGGTTTTCCCAAAGTTGTTTTCCTAAGGCCTCCTTATGTGCTCTAGAGTAAAATGTTTATGCCCAAAATTAGCCCAACTCTTCAATTAAAAAACCCTAAAAAATTTGGCTAAAATTGGCTGTCAATCGCGATCGACAGGGCTGTCAATCGCGATGGACAGGGCTGTCAATCGCGATGGACAGAGTATCAATCGCGATAGACAGAGTATCAATCGCGATGGATAGGAGTCGGTCGCGATGGACAGGCAATCAATCGCGATGGACAGGGGTCAGTCGGTCGCGATGGACAGGCAATCAATCGCGATGGACAGGCGGTCAGTCAATCGCGATGGACAGGAGTCGGTCGCGATGGACAGGCAATCAATCGCGATGGACAGGCAATCAATCGCGATAAACAGGGGTAAATCAATCGCGATGGACAGGCGGTCAATCGCGATGGATAGGGGTCAATCAATCGCGATGGACAGGCAGTCAGTCGTGATGGACAGGGGTCAGTCAATCGCGATGGACAGGCAATCAGTCAATCGCGATGGACAGGCAGTCAGTCGCGATGGACAGGGGTCAGTCAATCGCGATGGACAGGCAATCAATCGCGATGGACAGGCAGTCAGTCGCGATGGACAGAGCTGTCAATCGCGATGGACAGGGTATCAATCGCGATGGACAGGGTATCAATCAATCGCGATGGACAGGCAGTCAGTCGCGATGGACAGAGCTGTCAATCGCGATGGACATAGCTGTCAATCGCGATGGACTGAAATTTTGCAAATTTTTCAAAAATTTTTGTGGAAATGTGGTGTGCAGGGTCTCTAGTCCACTGTGGTGCACTCAGATTTACCAAAAGGTGAAAATTTCTGTCAATCGCGATCGACAGGAGTCGGCGATTGTGAGACAGTTTTGCACATTTCCGTACCTGCGCGACGTGCTGGAGGGGATGATGCTGCTGAAACCTGCAAGAAACTCCAAAAGCATGCAAAAAATAGCACACAACAGTTCGCTCTCTCGCTCTCTCTCACAAGTGAAATGAGGGAAATGAGGTGGAGAAGGTGATATAATCAAAAAACTGAAATTTTCGCGATGATGGAAGTGGAGGTGGAAGATGGTGATGATGATGATGGTGATGATGGTGGTAAGGTAAGAAAGAGAAAAATAGGAAAAGTAGAGAAATTACCTACAACGCCAACGTCTCCAATCTACGTCTTACCATCACACGCTCGTCCTCAAAGCTCGATCCCCGACAACGGCGCCAAAATTTGGTGTAGCTCAGTGATGAGTAGCACCTCCTTTAATGTCAATCCGGGAAGACGTGAGGATGGTATGAAGACCTCGAGCAAGTGGAGGCACAAGTGCGTGAGTGAGAAGCACACAAACATGCACACACATACACACACACGCGCACACACGGCAAGACAAAGAGTGAGAAGCAATGGAGTTCTTAGATTACTTTCAAAAAGCTCTTACAAGTTCATTTCAATTACAATCTAACCTCAAAAATGAGCTCTCTAGCTCTTTTTATAGTTTTTGACTAGGTTTTGGCCCTGTCCAGACCTAGTGTCCGGCCTAGTTAAAAATTAGGTTCCAAGGCCAATTTGAGGGCTTAAACGGAGTCTAAAAAATACGGAAATTGATATGTAGGTACTTCTAAGGCTCCTCAAGCTCAAGGACTCCTTGGCTTGCACAAAATGGAGCTACAAAAATTTGAAATGGTATTTACAATGATTGTTAGTGATAAGAATCACTGTTATAAAGATGTTGATTGGAAAAACTTGAAGGGCCTATCTGCCAGATTTGCGTCGACTGCTTTGTCTACTTACTCCTTCACCTCGCTCTGACTCTCTCCGCTGGCTTCCTTGTCTAGTCAGTCCTTGGGTGCCCATACTGCTCTCAACATCCTGGCTTCTAACCGTTCTTCCTCTTGTTTTGCTACTTTACACATCCATAGATGAGTGTCCTCGTGCAACCATGAGGGATCTGATTCCAATGATTGTACTGACTCTGTTTCCTCTTGTGTCTTATGGATGGTATTCCATTGTATTGGGGGTACATCTCGATGTGAATAGTCTTTAAGATTGACTTTGGTAGTCACTCCTAAATGTTGCAAGTACAAAGAATTAGTTCCCCAATCTTGTACAATTTGCAGCTGATGCATGAATGGTCATCCTAAGATCATCTCGTAAGCGTGATTTTTCCCAAAATCATAAATGGCAAAAGTATGCTCAAACTCCACACCACAAGTGGTGAGAGATATGCCTTCTAGTAAGCCCAATGGCTTCTCTATATGTCCGTCAGCCATTTGTAGCTTCATCTTGGTGGGTCTCAATGCTGGCTTACCCCAACGTGTGGTAGCTATGGCTACTCCAGCTCTTGAATCTAAGATGGCTTTCGTGGTGTAGCCCTGATGGGTTATTGGAAGATATGTGTTACCTTCCTCTCCTTCGCTTACATCTCTGATCCTTTCTATGGGTATCTCTGGTACCTTCTTGTGTGACCCTATCTATGAGGGAGTAGTAGCAAGCTCAGGGAATCGATTTGCTACATGCTTCCACAATTCTGGTTTAACCTTTAATAATTCCTCTAGAGTGAGGTGACATTGTACTTTAGTGTTCTTGATCACTTCCATCTTTCTAGGGATTACTGATTCTTCATTCCTCACTAGTACTGTGGGTGCTCTCATGCTAATAGACTTGGCTTCCCAAGGTCCTATGAACTGAGGTAATTCTTGCAAAGAATTGGATTCAAAACCTGTGTGTTCACTCAATTGCTCTTTATCTACATCATCGTAGATAGAGGGATGTCTTGGGGAAATTGCTCCTGCAAGTCATCTATTTCTTGAATAGGAGGATGGGTTCCTTGTTCTTTTCTCCACTTCTCTTCTTGGATTTCTCTTAGAAATTCATATGAATACTTATGTATGGAAGACAAATTGTCTCCATCTTCTGTATTTGGTACTTGAAACAGGGATGGTGCATTCTTTTCATGTGCCTCAAAGTCGTCTGGATTCCTATGCAGATTCTTTTTCTCCTTACTTTCGATCAAGTATTCTAACCTCTCCATTAGTCCTTGAAAGTGTGGTTCAGGTTTTGCCATGTTATTCCAATTAAGATAACAAGAGGCGTCGAACATAGTATGTGTTAGTTCTACCATCTTCATGCAAAGTTTAGTTCTCTTAATTTCTAAGTCTGCTCGAGGGTAGTTCTTACTCATTTCAGCTATCTGGGGTCCTTCCTTTATTCTAGCATGATATGCACGAAACATCATGTCTAGGTTTTCGGTATGGGTTCTGCTAGAACTGATCCTGATCTTTGAGCTAGGTTCTCTTGATTAGATTCTTGCGAAGTCAATTCTAAGATTTTAGCTCTCGATTCCTTTAAACTTCCTTCCAACTCAGTTATCTTTTTACTCCACTTTCTCTTGATTCTTTGTCTAGAATCTTTCCAAGATTTCGTTTTTTTGTTACTAGACTCTCCAACTTCACTAGTTCCGACTATTTACTCCTGATTAGGCTGTTGATTCTGTAAGAGTGCCTGGGCTCTGGTTATAGCTTGGATAGGCATGTATGTAGGGTTCGATCCATCTGCATTGTGTACAATACCTATCACGTTGATCGGTGTCACTTTTGAAGCATTAGTAGGGTTCTTGGGACAATCTTTGATGACATGCTCTTTACCACAACCAGTGCAAAAACCTTGTATGTGACTGTCCTGCTATTGGAGGATGTGGACAATCTTTTATGAAATGATCTCCTTGGCACCTAAAGCATGGTCCTCTAGGGCCCTGTGGTCTTTGCTATCTCAATTGGGGCCGTGGATTAGGGTTGGTATACATCACATTAGCATAGTCAGGCTCCCAACTGGGTTCCAATGGTGGACTATCATATTGATATGTTTCCACATGTTTTGGTGACTCTGAGTAATATGCGGGTGGATTGTCTACATGAGTAGAGTCAAAATTGTTTGAGTTTGGGTCACTTTCTGTGATAAAGGGAGATGAAGACACTAAAGCCCTATTGAAATTTTCTTCTGTAGTAGCGTATTTGACTGAGATGACATTAGCAGGTGGGGGTGGCTGCTGAGCTAAAATAAGTTGAGGTCTCTATTGAGCCTGATAAGGATAGTTCTGAGGAGGCCTATAGTAATGAGGCTAAGCATTATACTGACCTTGATACCTACTTGGCTGGGGGTATGCTTGCGGGTAGTTCTGTCTCACTGCTTGTTTGTTGTATGGGCAGTCCTGAGCCGTATGATTCGTGTATCATCTCTCTATTGTACAGTATTGGCCACTAGGGTTGGCTTGCGATTGCATTACATTGGGACACACATTTGCGATATGATCACCACCACATGTGTAACAACGCTTGTTTGTTGTTAACGTAGGCATCTGTTTGCTAGAAACTCCCAGTTTCTGGGCCACTTTTTTTGCTAGGTCTTCTATTGAGCTAGACAGTTTCGAGGATGCTAGAGAAGAACAATCTGAGTCCTTGTAGACCTTTGAGAGTTCCAACTCGTCTCCAAGGTTGTCCTCAATGTCTATACAAATTCTTACACATTGCTCTAGCGTTCTGGGTTCCTTCAACTATACATAGGAGCATAGTTTAGAGCTCAAGAGGCCATCTAAAAATAGTGACACTTGCTTGGCTTGTGAGGGTAACTCTTGCATCGGACATCTTTCAACATATTGTCTAAATCTACCTCCTGCCAATGTGACTGTTTCCTGAGGGGTCTGTTTGAAACTATGAATTAACGAAGACGTATCATGTCTGATTCCACTTTAGAGAACTCAGTGATGAATGACTCTAAAAAGTGATGGATATCTCTAAATTGCCTCTGTTGCAATGGTTGGAACCAAGTTAAAGAGGTGTTCTTTAACGTTAGTCCAAATGCATTGTATTGCGTGAACATGTCTTCTACTTGCTCTGCTCGTAACACTTGCTTGAATTTCGCAACATGGTCATAGGGATCTCCTGTCCCATCAAAATAGTTTTTCATTGACTTAGCACCCTGGGGTCAATGAGTGGGTCTTAGCACCCTGGGGTGTTTGCATGGTCTAGGTGGAGGAAAATCATCTCCCACCTGGTATTCTAGGTTCCCTTTGTCTTTCCACTCTATCAGTGTCCGTGTTCATTCTATCTCTCCCTATGGGATGAGTGAAACTTGGTCTCTCTTTGCTCTTGTCTCTTTGATTGCCATGGGCTGAGGATGTTCCAACACCCTGATGGTTTGTATTTACATTTGTTCTCGATGGAGGGAATACTAAATCACCTCTCCATGTATAGGTATTTCTCACATGGTTTGGTACCACAAATACTCGTTCTGAAGTTTCGTCCAAGTATACAACCTTTCCAGGTGTATCTGGGTCCTTAAATTCGTAAATCATGATGGAGCCTACCTCACTAGTGTTGGTGCATTTTACCCAAGCCTACATGCTTGATATGTTTGATATCATCCTCATTTGTAAGTCACATGAGTAGTCATGTGAACACCTCTTGTAAAAGAGTTCATTTTTATCTCTTGCAATTGAAAAAAGAAAAAGGAAAAGGATGGCTTACCTCATGCATGATGTAAAAGAAATTTTGTGGCTCCAACTACCAAAATCACGAATTTTTGAGCTGAGGGAATATCTCCTAACTTTGGGGATCACTTTTAGGTGGAGCCATTCGAATTCAAATTCAAAACTCCCTCCAAGAATAGCTATAAAAAGAGCAAGAAGGAAGAGCTGATTAGCAAGCCTTGTACGTGACCACTTCATGTCATTTTGTAGAGATTGAAGAGCTTACTCCATAGCTCTATCATTCTACTCCCATTGTGCAAAGATTCATTGCCAATGTGGTTGTAATCATATATGAATTTATACATTTATCATCATTCACTTCTCCGTTTTGTTCTCTGCTATACTCACTCAGACCAGTACCTTAAGAAGGTCATATCTCGAGTTCTACTGATCCTTTTTCGGTGATTTAACATGCGTTGGATAGCTCTTACTGTCTAGTTTCTGCATATTAATTTTCAAGGTCATTGGATTTATAGTTTTGGAGATATCTGCATTTTACTGCTCACTGGTCTATCTCTGTAGAGCCCCGAGAATGGTGGGCATGTTTCAAAAATTGATAAATCTTGTTCTCAGTGCTCAGTCCATCATTTGAAGTGTTTTAACTTGGATTGGGAAGCTTGTTAAGTCTATTTGCTATGCCCAAAAGGAATTTTTCTAATTCCTACCAGGTTGAGAGCACTCTTTATTTTTTCTAGCAGGTGTATGTCCAAAAATAGCAAGTTTTGGGAGCTAGTCATTTCGCAACTTGTCAATCTTCACTTAAACTTTTGGGATACATGTTCCAAAGTACTTGGCTGATATTTTGGTGGATTTAGGAAGCTCAAAGGGTCTACTAATCAACTCTGAAGTCTCAGTTGGCTGGTGTGAAGCTGGTTGTAGCAGCACCTACTCATCTTTGGATTGCATCCACCATCTCTCTTCACAACTAGGTTGTTCCAATCTATACTTCCAAAATGCTTCATCAGTTTCTTTATTCACAAACAACTCTATGCTTCTGTTGTCCTGAGGGATCCAATCTAGAATTAGTACTCGTGTTAGTACAAATTTCCCTCTAGATGTCCTAGGTTCTTCTCCTACTGGTTCTTTTCCTTGGGCTTTAGCTTCCGTCTCTAACTAAATCACACCAAACTCATTGGTATTATTTGGCTGAGTACTTATGATGTACATTGTTCCTTCTTTGTCTATGTATGTGTCTCTTTCAAATTTCACCACTGGACGTTCCAATCCAATGGGTTGATCAGGGTTGTGCATTTGCACCACTTGTCTTCGCAAACCATCCTCATAGATGCGAGCACCTAAGCGGTTGGCTCGAAGAAATTCTAATTGAGTTCTATAGGGTCCTTCGGGTCTTTCTAAGTATGCTATGTTTAACCCTCCTTTTGGTCTTTCCCTACTAAAAGCCATTTCTGATTCACTCGTATCTGAGCTCAACTCGTAAGGGTAGCTATTCAACTGTTGTGCCCACGAATGTGCAGTAGTTCCTACACTTGCTTCTGATGATCTAAGGCTTCATCGGTCTGACTTACCTATATGCTTGCCCGATCTAAGGTTCATGAATTTATGTCCTTGCACTCTTTGATCGTCAATGGTTCTTTGTTCTTTTGTTGCTTGTTTCTTTTAAATTCCCTTAAATTCCTTTAAGTTCTTTTCTTGTCTCAATGTATACGTCAGGAATCGACTTTCCGTGGTACTTTTGAGTTCTCGTTCCGTCAGACTTTGATTCTTTCCTTTAGGTTTCCTTATCGCACACTCTTACTTTAGTCTTGGACTTGAAAGATTAAGTCTCTTGAACTTCATGAGGTTTTTGAAGCAACTCGATGCCTGGCCTCGAATTTTAGTGTGAAGTCAATGGCTAGCATTGAATTCCCACATATAAGTGGTTTTCTTCATACCTGGTGTTCAGGAGGGTATTTTAGGTGTTGAAAAAGTGGTTGAAACCACACCAATTCAATGTCTGGCATTGAATTCTTGTTGCAAGTTGATGCTAAGTTTGAAACTTTTATTTTTGGACAGGCGCTTTTACTTAAATAGGCAAAATTTCCTATTTTGATATTTAGACATAGTCATCTTGTGAAGGCCATAACCTGGTGTGTAGTGAAGCATTTTTAGCAAATAGTAGCTTGTTAGAGAGCTCTTTTCTTCTACTTTCACCCATAAGAAAATATTGCCTAAATAATATTTTTGCTAAGAGAAATAAGCAAAAGAGTGAAGGTATGTTATTTTAGTGACTAGAAATTTCTGAAGAAGTAAAGTTCTCAGTTTAAGCAATCATTTCTCAAAGTTTGGAGAAGCATTGAGTTAATGGTGACCATAGAGGTTGCCTAGTGTCACATTAATTCATTTCTTGTGATGTTTCATACATCAACACATGGTTGTCTTTGTTTTACTACTAGCTTTAATTGTGTCGAATCCACATTGAGCCATGTTTTGGGTATGCTCGACTCTTCACCTATTTGTGCATCCTTGCCCTTGTCAACATGTACTGTCTCATTATGCGGTTGCCTGATTTGTAATTGAATTTGATGCTCTTCTTTTGCATATTTAGTAGACTTAGTAGCACTTCCTTGAAATGTTACATCCAGAGGTGATGGCTCTACTACCACCTTCATTGGAGTAATTGGTTCTTGTTCAATGATTACTTCTTCCATGTGTTCCTCCTTTGGATGTTTTATTCGAGGTTGATCTTCCCTTGCGGCTTCCTTAAATTGAAGTATAGTCATTTCATTCATCTTGAGAATGTGTGATTCCTCTTTTTGGTGTTCATCCATATTTTCATCATGTAGTTCAATATCTTGATCGTATTCTTGTGCCTTGCACTCTGCTTCATGTGGTTCCTGTACCTGATTCAATTCTTCCCACTTTCCATCATCATAGGATTAACTTTGGATCTCTTTATTTATGGTGGATTGGTCATGATCTTCATGTAGCTCAGACAAAGAGCTAGAGTTGACTAATCCCAACTCTCAGTATCTGTGGAACTTGGTTAGCCTCATATTGGGCATTGACATGGTATGTGCTTGATGATAATGATGCCCTTGAACTGGCAGATTGATTTGTCCTTCCATGAACTTGTGAATCTCCTCCATGGCTTCTTGCAATTCCACTTCAGTGATAGGTGTGGACTGTCCTACTTAGGTTCTCGGGAGCACATGTATCCTCTTTGATGTTGGAGCTACTTCTTCTTCTCTTAATATCTCCCTTAGTCATTTTGCTCCTTGCATCACTGGTTGTGAGCTTGTTCCTAATTCCTCGGTAATCCACACCCCTTTCTTTTTCGGTACTATGGCTGACTTTGCGTATTTAGCCATGTTGATACCAACCAGGGTAGTTAAGGCCTTACGAGATAGGGAAGCCAATGAAGGGAGTTAGAACAAAGGGAGAGCCAAGCAGGATTAAGTTGGCAAAGCAGTCAATGTAGATTCGACAAGTAGGCCACATAATTTTCCATGGAGAAATATTTCCCAAACAGTGATTTTAGTCGCTTCACACCATTGTAAATATCATTTTTTCATTATTCCTACTCCATTTTGTGCAAGCCAAGGAATCCTCAAGCTTGAGGATATTAGAAATATTTATGTACCAATTTTCATAATTTTTAGAGCTCATTTGAGCCTCCAAAATAGCCTAGAAACCTAATTTTTTACTAGGCCGGACACTAGGTCTAGACAGGGCCAAAACTTAGTCAAAAACTACAAAAAGAGCTAGAGAGCTCATTTTTGAGGTTAGCTAGTTGGAGATTGGAGCTAGTTTTGAGCTTTGTATACTTTCTTGGGGCTTGCTAATAGAAGATTCCATTGTTCCACTCTTTGTCTTGCCTTGTGTGCACATGTGTGTGCATGTTTGTGTGCTTCTCAACTCACACACTTGTGCATTCACTTGCTCACAGTTGTCAAACTAGTCCTCACATCTCCACGAATTGACAATTATGAGGTGGATCTCCTCACGTTGGTACTTTCTATTATGCTAGAGTGACACCAAATTTGGCACCGTTGTTGGGGAGAGGGCTTCGAGGATGAGTGTGTGATGGTAAGACGTAGGGTTGTGACATTGGAGTCGTAGGTAATTTCTCTACTTTTCCTTATTTTCTCTTTCTTACTTCACCATCGTCATCACCATCATCATCCTCACCATCTCCCACCTCCATCTCCACCTTCATAAAATTTTCAGTTTTTTGGTCATATCACCTTCCCCACCTCATTCCCCTCATTTCACTTGTGAGAGAGAGAGTGAGAGAGAGCTATTGTTCATTCTCTTTTTGTGTGTTCTTGAGCATTTCTTGCAAGTTTTGGCTACATCATCATCAACAGTAGCTTGTGCAGGTACAAAAAATGTGTGCACAAGTCCCGGGGTATTGAGCTTTGTCAATCGAGGTTGACAAAAAAATCAACTCTTTGGTAAAACTAAGTGCATATTCTTAATCTAGAGGCCTTGCACATCACTAATCCACAAAAAAAATTCAAAAATTTTCATTTTCTCTGTCCATCACGATTGATAGCATCAATCGTGATTGATAGTGTCCATTGCGATGGATTGTCTGTCCATTGCGATCAACAAACCCCGACGGACAGCCCATCAATCATAATTGATAGCATCCGCATGGACTTAGCTTGTCTCTGTTTTAACCCCCTGAACCTTAAACTATCATAAATTCTTCATACGAAATCCATTTGTTGTGATCTTGAGCTCATTGGAAAGCTCGTTTGAAATCCTAGGAAAACCTTGACTGGTTGGTAAAACTAATATAGGGAGTTATAGATATGGTATTTTGAAGTTGACCTTCCACAGGGGTGAGAAAGTTGAGGGATCTCTAAGGGAAATTTTCATAAAGACAAAGCAACATTGGGTCTTTGAATTACATGAAGGAAAATGGCCTATTGTGTCAATTAGATTTAAATTGTGAGCTAACTTTGGGACTTTTATAGGTCCATTGAGAGTATTGAAGGGCGTCCAAGGCATGAGAGTACTACAAGATTGACAACGATTGTCTTGAGCACTCAAGCGTGAGCAAGGGATAAGTGACTTGAGGTTGGATCATTCTCAACCCCGCTATTAATTCCTAGATTAGGCTGACTACAGATAGAGGTTTTGATTAATTAGGGCAACATTAAGCACGATCAAGTATGAGAACCCTAATTTCTCAAGTGCAAGCATCAATAATTGAGTTCGGCAACAAACTTTAAGGTGGAAGTGTATAAATCAAGCGATCAAACTTCAGGTGTTCCTCACAATGAAAACTTGTGGACAAGAAGTAACAGCCTAGGGAAATTAAATGGAATAAGGGATGAATACAAAGGAACTTTGCAACAAGGTTGTACTTGGGAAAGTTGGGATAAAGGGAGAAGCATATGAACCTTAGGTCAAGAAGATATCTAGGCCATGATAGACAAAGCCTCAGATCATCTGAAGCTAGTGGCAATCATACTGCTAGGTGTTGGGCCCAACAATTGAGTGATTACCCATACACACTAAATTTTGAAATGAGTGATTTTGAGATGTCATATAGCATGGAAAGACCCATAGGTAGCTCAGGAGTGGCATACCTAGAAAAACTAGAAGGACCTTACAAGACTCAGTTGGAATATATCAAGACCAACCGACTAGGTGCTCACATCTACGAGGACAGTCTGAGAAGATCTGTTGTCCAAATCAAAAACATGAATCAACCCATTGGACTAGAACATCTAGTCATCAAATTCAAAAATGGTGCATACATAGATAAAGAAGGGACCATGTATGTGGTCACCAACCAACCAGATAGGACATACGAATTTTGAAATATAGTCTCGGAGGCTGAAATCGGTGACATAGAGCAAGGGAACTTAGGAAGAGAGCCAAGAACCCCTCAAGGCAAATCAGTCTTGACTAGAATAATCACTCCAGAGTGGGTTCCCCAGGACAATAAGAGCACATATTTGTTGTTAAATCAAGAGATCCATGAGGCTTTCTGGAGGTATAAACTTGACTAGCCTAATGAAGTGGGAATGCTTACCATATATGAATTCAACGATCTTGATTCCCCAAGAAAGGTGACCTACTTAGACAATACTTCAATTTTGGTCATCAAGGAGCTGGAACATCCCAAGCTCATGGAGCTCAAAGGGAGAGGAGTAGAGATAGGCCTAAAGTAAGATTTGCTAACCCAATAGGAAGAGAAAGAATGAGAACTAAGATGGAACAAATGGAAATGAAAGTCATAGAGACCCAAGAAATCAGAGAAACGTAGACGGTTTCCCTCTGCCAATACCTAGAGAGCACACTAGGACGTTAAGGCCTACACAACTGGTCAAGTCCATGAAGAATTATTCCGATGGTATAGGAGATGCTTATGATCATGTGGCCGAATTTAGGCAAGTATTGAGAGTTGAGTAAGTTGATGACCTATTCACACAATACAATGCTTTTAGTCTAACACTCAAGAACATTGCTCTTACAAGGTTTCAACCACTGCACGAGAGGCAATTCAAAAGCATAGAGTAACTGTTAGAAGCCTTCATCACGGAGTTTTCTAAGAGTGGCATCAGACATAATACTTCCTCTCTGATACATAGCTTCAAACAGACACCTCAAGAAGTAGTTAGACTTGCAAGAAGAAGGTTCAGACAATACCTAGAGAGATGCCCAATTCCAGATTTACCCACTCGAGCCAAACAAGTGGCTTTATTCTTAGATGGATTTTTAAGTACCAAATTGAGATCCTATGTGTACTTAAAGGATCTTAGATCCATACAAGAGTGTGTACACATGCCCATAGACATTGAGGATAAGCTAGGGGAGGAATTGGAGCTTTCAAAAATCTATAAAGATTTAGATAGATCTAGTAGCATCACCTCCAAACAATCTACATCTATCAAGGAACTTGCAGAGAAGGTAGCTCAAAATGCCCCAGTGAAAAGTTGCTACACATGTGGAGTAGCTCACATGGCTAATGTGTGTCCAATTATGGCTCAACCCCAAGCAAACCCGAACACCCAATACTGCACCATAGAAAGGAGGTACACTAACCACACCGCACAAGATTGCCCTTATAACAAGCAAGTGGTGAGACAAAATTATCCAGACCCATACCCACAACAAGGGAGATATCAAAATCAGTACCCACAGCAGTATGGTAGGCCTCAACAAGCCTATCAGCCACTCTACCAGGCTCAACAAAGGCCTTAGCATGTGTTAGTCCAACAACCTCCAACTCCAGCCAAACTAGCAACTTCCGTTCCATGTTTTTATGGATGCATCGAACAACACAATTGGTAGTGTGCTTCTGCAACAATAGGATAAGTGGTTCCATCCTGTTTATTATGCTAGTCGATGATTAACTGCTGCTGAACGAAATTATTTCGTCACTTAGCGCAAATGTCTGGGTTTGGTTTATTCGGTGAAGAAATTCCGGAATTATTTATTGGGATGACCATTTACCTTTCATGTGGACCATGCGGCATCCGGGGTCAGCGCATGTGTTGGCTAATTTCTTATCTCGACTTGATTCCGGTGAACTTCTCGGCAAAATTGATGATACTATCCCTGCTATCTACGTGACTGATTCGGACTAGGATGATTGTCAAGAGCTCCCTGTGCCACCTTCGTATTATGATACTCTTATGATCTTTCTCACGAGTGGAAGCTCCCCGACTAATACTGCTACTTCTGCTCGTCATAAACTGGCGATGTATAGTCGATGATTTCGGATCATTGTAGGACAGTTGTATTTCATGGATCCATCTGGTGTAGTCTTATGTTGTATCCCTCCCCATGAAGTTCCTTCAGTTATTGACATGGCCCATTCTACTCTTTCTGGTGGTCATTTTTCGGTAGATCTTACTTATCGGAAAGTTCTACACAGTGGCTTATGGTGGCCTACTATGCAGCGTGACATTGCTGCTTCTGTCAAACAATGTGATGCTTGCCAATGATCGGGGCAGCCCTTACAATGACATCATTTCCCATTGCAGCCTATCTCTCCCCTTGAGCCTTTTCAAAAGTGGGGCTTGGATTTCATTGGTCCCATTACACCTCTGCTACGGTTACTAATCATCCGTATATACTTACTTGTACTGATTATGCTACTCGGTGGGCTGAAGCTTGGGCTTTATGGTCCGCAACTACATCGGTGGTGGCCAAATGTTTGATGACTGATGTTTTTCCTCGCTTTGGTCTTCCCTTAGAGATTTTTTTGGATCAAGGCACACATTTTGTTAATTCTTTGATGCAGACACTTACCCATACCCTGAAGATTGTCCATAAATTTAGCTCCCTGTATTATCCTCGCACCAATGGACTTGCGAAAAGCACCAATAAGACCCTTCTTAACATGCTCCAGAAACTAGTGCTGGAATGTCCGGAGCATTGGGATCAATTCCTTCCTTCGATCATATGGGCTTACCGTACTACTTACAAAGTGGCTACAAGAAATACGCCTTTTAAATTGGCATATGGGATGGAGGCCATTGCACCCATGGAGTTGGTGGTACCTAGTCTAAGGGTGGCATTGGATCACAAGCTATTACCGGAAGAGTCTTTTCGTTTCCGGTTGGATGTGTTGCAGTCCTTGGACAAACAATGCCTGGAAAGTTTCTTGATGCTGCAAGAAGTGCAACTGAGGCAAGCTAAGACACATGATCGATTTCTCCGGACTCTCGTTTTTACCAAAGGACAGTTAGTTCTATTCTATAATGCTAAGTCTAATCGTTCAATGGGCAAGTTCAAGCTTTGGTGGTTTGGTCCCTACCATATTGCAGATTAGGTGGGACCCACTACTTTCCAGTTATCTTTAAATGGTACTCTTCTTCCTAAACCCATCAATGGGTCGAAACTTCGTCCGTATTATGACATGCCTTCCTCATCTTAATTACTTGTTGGTATTTTTTATTCTTCGCCCGATTTATGTTGGTTTTGTCGCTTGACTTCTATTTCCATTATGCACGTTCCGGTTGACTATCTGACTGTAAAATTCCCATTTTATTACATAACCATGATTAACCACCGCACTACACATTTGGGATTTCGTTAATGCGTGAATGTCATCATTATGCATGCATGTTCCCAACCACTTAATCAAGTGTTTACCCATGTTTCCATTCAGTGTTTTTACTTAATCAACTTCTTCATCCTCTTTTTCACTATTGTGTTCTTGCGCTCTTTGTGTTCTTTGTTGTCTTCTGCATTTGCGTTTTGTTGCTTGCCATGGAAGCATTAGCAAACATCATCACCTTTCATGCTAGCCTCGCTCCTGATTTGAGTGAGTTTTTGCGAGCACGTGGGCTCTTAGCATTCGCCAAATTGCCATGGCATTCGATCGAATGTCACCCATTCTTTGCTCAGATCATCTCTGCTAGCATCGACATTCCCCAGACAGAGACGTGTTGGCCGATTACCTGTCTCAACCCGTGCATTGTAGTGACCCTGAACACCGTAGCCGAGGGATTCCATCTCCCTCAAGAGGGCAGTGTCGATGTGCCCCTCTTGCCGATGGCGACCATGAAGCAACTCTTCCCGCATTAGTCATCTAATGAATTTGCCATTCTCTATTGCCCTGAACCGGAGTGCTCAAGCCTACAATTCCTGGTGGCTGCGCTCAACCTCCAAAAATGCACCTACGATATTTCCTGTCCATTTTATTCTATGATCGATGTCGTTGCACGTGAAGCAATTAATTGGGCCTTGTTTTTCTTCCGGCGTATTCATCAGGAATGTCAAATGGTCTCCTGGTAGATTGCGAAGGGCGACATCCCTCAAACGAGACGCCCTCATCTTCTGTCCTTCCTTCTTCCGACGATTCAACCTGAGCAGCCTCCTCCAATGCATGCCCGTCTATTCCACGAAGAATCCGCGCAAGTGATGGAGGTTGACGACAACGATGACCTCCTACAATTCTTTCGGGGGAAGCATCGTAAACTGAGCCCCTCACAGAGTCAAGTTCAGCCACCTCAACTGTCAATTTGCAGGATACTACCTCTTCTGTGCCTATCCTCTCTACCCCCACCATCTCCTAAGGATCAAACTGCTACAGAAACAGTAATGGGAGATGTTCAACCCATCGATATGGTTGCTCATCCACAGACCCACTCTCATGAGCAAGTGCCTGACACAGTCACGGAGGTTGTGCATCTCGTGCAGCAAGCACAACCCGAGGAAGTATTGGTTCAGCCGGATGTTCAACTCGTTCCGGTAAGCTCCCCTGTCCCTCCTTCTTCACCAAAAGCTACGCCACCTCCTCTTTCCCCTTCCAAAGTGCCCTTACCTCATAGCCCTCCTCCTTTGCCTCATCATTCGGTAGCCATTCACCATCCCCAACCTATCCCTTCCTCCCTGGATTATTCTCCCCCTTCCTCTTCAGCAATCGTATCTGTTAATCCCTCTAGACCCATTTCTACTTCTATCGTTCCTGAATCCTTTGCTCAATTAGCCCAAATTGGGAATTTCCTTATCCACCTCTCCAAGCAACTCCCTCACCAATTACAAGATGCCCATTAGTCCCTGCGTACGGAGTACCAGTCAAAGGTAGATTTACTCGAAGCTGATATCGCACCCTGGAGTGTTGGCATACAAGCAAAAAGAAGAGAGTACCAGCACAAAGGAGCAGTCATGCACAATCCGATAACAATGCCTAATGATTTTTTTCCATGAACTATTTCCCACTCAAGTGATTTTCATCACTACACAAACATTGTAAATTCCGTTTTTGGTAGAATAGACTCCATTTTGTTCAAGCTGAGGAGTCCTCGAGCTTGAGGAGTATTAGAATTAGATACCTACCAATTTTCATAATTTTAAGATTCCGTTTGAGCCCTCAAATAAGCTCTAGAACCTAATTTTTAACTAGGCCGGACACTACGTTTGGACAGGGCCAAAGCTAGTCAAAAAACTATAAAAATAGCTAGAGAGCTCATTTTTGAGGTTAGATTGTTAGTGATTTGAGCTTATGTAAGAGAATTTTTGACTAATGCAAAGAACTCCATTGTTCCTCTCCTTGTTCTTGCCTTGTGTGCGTGTGTGTATGTGTGTGTATGTTTGTGTGCTTCTCACTCACACATGTGCCATCACTTGCTCAAAGTCTTCATAATAGTCCTCACGTCTCCACGGATTGACAATTATGAGGTGGATCTCCTCACGTTGGTACTTGCCATTGTGCTAGAGTGACACCAAAGACGAGCATGTGATGGTAAGATGTAGAGTTGAGACATTGGAGTCATAGGTAATATCCTTTCTTTTCCTTATTTTCTTCATTTTTTCTTGTTTTTTGCATCACCATCATCATCCTCACCATCTCCCACCTCCATCTCCATCTTCACAAAAAATTCAATTTTTTGGTCATATTCCCCTACCGACCTCATCCCCCTCATTCCATTTGTGTGTGTGTGTGTGTGTGTGTGAGAGAGAGAGAGAGAGAGAGAGAGAGAGAGAGCTTGCATGCTATCTGTTTTTGTGTGTTTTTGAGCTTTTCCTACAGGATCAAGCTGTAACACCATCTCCAGTAGCTTGCGCTGTCGGTGCAAAAGCGACGGTCGGTGGATCAGGCCAACCGCCGAAAAATACGGCGCACGCCGGGTGCTTGGAGCGAGCTCAGGTGGAGTTAGCTTTCATCTCACAAGAAAGCAACACTTGGGAACAATTGATTAGAAATGAACTTGCTCTCATGCATTCTTATGCTCGGTGACTTCTAATAATTCAGAGAATAATTAAGAAGAAGATTAGATTGTTTCGAAAGATCTTCCTTATTTTCTTGACCATAATAAATTTCATAGAACATCATCATAGTTTTGTATTTATCTTTGTTGGTTTGAAACAAAATTAATCACAAGGGTAAGCAGTTTTCGCTTTTAACATAGATGCATGTAAAATAATAAACCGAATATATATTTTGATATTCATATCTGTTCATTAGAACTGATATTCTAATACACAGCGTACGTAAAACCTTGATTGCTTTAGATTGTATGATCAAAGCACTAAGCTAATGAAAATACTATGTTAAGATAGCTGTAAAAATAAATGCGTAAAACAAACCAGATCCGCACACAACACAACTTTCACAATAGAGCGAAAGCAATCAAAATAAAGAAACCTGAGTTTTTTCCGCTAAACCCACTAAGATATTGAGGAGATATTTAGTTTGTTTGCAAATTTGATGTTTAAATTGGGCGCAGAATAATAGAATTTATCTAAAGATCACATATCATTATAATTTTTTATTGTAATGTTTTTGTAGATTTAAGCGCAACTCTCAGTAGTTCTACAATGATTGCATAATCAGAATGTTCATAATCTTAATATAGAAGGTCAGAGAACAAAGTATCACTGAAACAACGATTCAGTATTCATCAGAGATATCAAGAAAGATATGTCAAAAAAAAATGAACAATCGATCAATAGATATTGAAACATATTGTCGACGCACGCAGAATAGATAGTCCAATACATGAAAAAACAGTAGATTATGTTTGATCCTAAAACTCTTAATTAGAAACAGATCCTTTCAGTCTAACACATCAGCACAACAGAGTTTCAACTTCAGATAGAGATTTGTCGCAGATTCAGTTAAAATCACAATGGATTAATTATGTATCCAATCAAACAGAGCGTCGGCTTTGCTGACTGTGCAGTAGCATCAGCATAATCAATAGTATATTGTCAAAGAACATAGATGTAATGTTGATGAACTTACAGTTTTTGATCGTTCGTAGACGAAACGATGATCAAGTGAATCGTCAGAATTTAAGATCACAGATTTCTTCTGATATTATTGGATCATATATGTATATCAGCAAACTGACAATGGATCACTGCGCATAAGTCACTTCAGAAAAATGCATTGCTAAAATTTTCATCTCTGACAAAGTTGAAATCTGTGTGAAATTGCTCGCCTTCCTTTTCCTTTTCCCAGCATATCACAGTAATAGCGCGTATGTAGATTGGCCTCTGTGTAAAGCTTCAGTATTCCTCAGTTTTCACAGAGCATCGTATGCAAATTTTGAACTCTGAATGCCTTGAACTCTCATCTTCGCGCATGTCATCCACAGCTGGTTGTACAAATCAAATCAATATGTAAATACATGCACACAGAAAGAGTGTGGAAATATGAAGAAAAAAGCGTCAGCTCTCAGCTATGGTCTGAGTGCTTCTCTTGACATTATTCATGATTAGTCAGATGAAGATCTTCTGCGCCCTTCTTGTCAAAACTAATGGGTGAATTCTTCAGCTTTTCTCTCCTCTTTGTCAAATATATTCCTCCTGGCGTCGTCCTCAATCAGATCCCAAAGTGTATATCATGCTCGTTGTTCAGCTGCGCATCATCAGAGTTCTCCTCTCATATCATTATTTCTGCAAATATACCATAGAGCATGCGTGGCCTCCTCCCACGATTTTCAATTCAGCCGAGCAAATTCCATCATAATTCCCCTTTGCTCCTCACAATCTTCTTCCCTTTTCGCAAAATATCTGCGTCTCCTCCCTGTATTTTTTCTGAGCGGTCTTCGCAGCCAGTCCTTTCTTTCTGGAGATGAGCCGTGTGATTAATACCAATGAGTATCATTCATTCTTTTTTACCAGCCTTTTTTATTAGCCATCCTTTTTTATAAACTATGCGCCAAATTCCCTTTGCCTATATAAATAGAGTTCGCCTCTATTTTCGAACCATACAATGTTTTCTTCATTAAAATCTATGGTTAGAGTTTATCAGAAGTCTTTTGCGTGATAGGAGCCAAACCATTGTCCCATATATTTTTGGATGTTCTGTTAAGAAAAAACAACTTTACATATGCATTGATAAAAGTAAATTGTTGTCCTTTTCTATCATTCATGTCATGCTAGCTCAAGTCTTCATCAATATTTGCTACATATAAAAGACCTCCGCACGCTATAAGGTGGAAGCATCCACTTCCTATTTTGCTTGCCATTAATATGACACTTCCGAATATATAGCTCATCTTGTATTGCATCCTTCGAATTTGGTTCTGCTTCATCAAGAGTAGAGATGAGAATCTCTACGACAGCGAAGGTACGACATAACTCTACACAAGTCCCGGGACGACGATCTCTATCTATCGTGACAGACAGAGAAACTTAGTATTTTTTGAATGCATGCTTGGCACGATAACCTACACCATTAGAGCACTCAAAATCACTAGAAGTTTCAAAAAAAATTGTGTTTTTTTTAGTCTATCATGACAGACACCGTGTATCGTGACAGACAGCGTCTATCGCGACAGACAACATCTATCGCGACAGACAGCACCCCAAGATAGACAGCGTCTATCGCGACAGATAGAGCCCCATGATAAACCTCATCTATCATGACAGACATCATCTATCACGACAGACCAAAACCACGACAGACTATAGACCTCATCTATCGTGACAGACACCCATCTATCGCAATAGACAGGATCACAATAGATGACAGACTCAATCTATCGTGACAGACAGGACCCCATGATAGACCCCATCTATCGCAACAGATCAAACCACGACGGATGATAGACCCCGTCTATCGCGACAAACACCGTCTATCGTGATAGATAGGACCCACGACAGATGACAGACTCAGGCTATTGCGACAGACACCCATATGTCACGATAGACAGGACCCCATGATAGACCCCGTCTATCGTGACAGACACCCGTCTATCGTGACAGACCAAAACCACGACAGATGATAGACCCCATCTATTGCGATAGACACCCGTCTATTGCGATAGACAGAATCCCACAATAGACTTTATCTATCGCGACAGACAGCCCCAGGCGACAACCAATGTCTATCACGACAGGCACCGTCTATCATGATAGACAAACATTTTTGACAAAAAATAAAGGGGTAATTTTTTTGAAAATTTAGGCTAAATTTTGGGCATAATTGCATACTCAATTACCCATACACTTGCAAAGGCCTTAGAAAAATGCACTAAACTCTTGAAAGGTCCCGATTGTCTGTTTTAACCCCCTCAACCCTGAACTATCATAACTTTCTCATATGAAATCCATCGGAATATTATTCAGTAGAATTGTAATTAGGAAAAGATGCCCACTGAAAGGGTGTCGCACAAAATGTTGTAACTCTTTTTCTGATTAATAGAGCAGTGATTGGAAGCGAGCGACATATGCATCATCAGACTGTTCGTCTGGGTGACTTGCTGGAGCTTGTTTCGATCACAAGTTTGTTACATTCCGGTGCCGTCTGTATTGTCATTGTTCAATATTGAAGTAATTAAGGTACTGTGTTAACATCTTATTGCATTATTGGTGAAGTGTGAGTATAACAGTAATGTTAAGTGAACAGTAGAAGTTTCTGCGCATGTGGATATGATAGTTGTTAGAAGTTGTTATGCGCTGGAGAGTGGTAGTTAAATCTTTTGTAATTGTCAGAAGATAATGAAGTGACTGGGAAAATACATAAAGGGCCTCTATATTACAGACCCCTGACCATCCCAAGAACCCACATGATCTGTTAACAATTTAGATATGCAAAACAAGGTTAACATGCTACACCTACTCCTATTGATGAACCATCTTGATTCCCACTCATAGATGATGATGATGATGATGATGCACCACTTGAAATTTTCTCTTCCTTTTGTTTAGATCTCTATGTTTTTTCTTCTATGCCACTCAAAGCCTCCTAAGCTTTGATATCATTTAAGAAAAATAGTACAAATGGAATAGATCAATAGATAGAGATGAAAAAAACACAAATTGAGATATATAACTCAAATTCTCCTCAAATGTATGGGTTAAGGGATTCATCCCCCCAAACATCACAAAAGGGGCAGTCTCCCCCCTCACTCCCCCCATTGAGGTTCTATGGGGAAATTGCACGATGAAACAAGGCCTTTATTTTCACATGGAATGAAAAAAACCCAATGGCCTAGAAGCTTATGCCCTACCTAGCCTCATGGATAGGCTCACAAAGTTCATCTATTACCATCAACAATCACACATAGACGTCATCTAACGTAGAATTTAGGGTCCTACAAATGTCGAGGCTCTCAAAATGGTTTCTCCTTATAATGGGGACCTTACAACTTAGAGCACCATGGATAATTTAAGGTAACTTGAGGGTGGAGTATTGAGGATATCTAACACGACATTGGATGGCTTTTCCTAGTGAATGGAAGATTAAACTAAATATTTATGTTGCTCCACATGAAAGATCAAAAGATGAAAATCATGATTAACAGCCATTGAGATGATGCACTAGGAAGAGGAATAGGAGCAAGAGAATGAGATAGAATAAAAAGAAAAGAGTAATCTCCAAGCAATGGAATTTCCCTTTTTTCCAAGTAGGCTATTGATAATTGTCATCATCATCATCATCTTCTTCTTCTTCACCATCATCATCATCTTCATCCAATATTGAAGTTTTTAGAAAAGACTTGATCAGACCACTCACCCAATCCATGAAGTGAAGTGTTCCAACAATGTAGCACTGCAATGGAATTCTATTTCTAATATTTTTGAGTTGCAAAGGTGATATTCTCTCTGTCATTATTTATCTGCATCTATTGCAAGAAGAAAAGTACAAATTTGTGAAAATGTGTGTGTGAGAGAGAGGGAACAAATTTGTGTGTTCTGAGATAAAGATTTGTTAAAAAAACTAACAAAGAACCAGTCGTACGTAAAGCATTGGAGTGCTCTATTGAGCCAACCGTAATATTTGCACATGGCCACACTCTCACCCACCAATGTGCATGCTTTTATAGAGGTGGATGTATGCGTGCATTTATCTCTCTGTGTATGTAAGTGCATTTATCTCTCTATGTATCTCAGTGAATCTGTACATGCATGTACGCTTTGCATCTTTGTGTACGTCCAACTTTGCCAACCCATTCATTCATCCACCCAAGAAAGAGTCCCTTTCGCTTGTAAGGCTTGCCTCAAAAGCCAAACCTTTTTCTTTCTATCTATCACTTTCAACCAAAGGATTGTACTAGTACACACACAGACACTCACACTAGTACACACACACAGACAAGTGAAATCTAATGGGCGCAATGTGCTTGTATACCCAAGATTGTACTTAATGCATGTGTGATGCTCAAGATTATGTGTGTGATGCATGTGTTGTGCACATTGGTACACAAAATAAATGGTTCAACAAGAAGAATGCCTTACTGAGAAATGCACATTGTTTTGAAAGGTCCCTTCTAAGGTCTATGCTCATAGTAAGCATCAAAGCTCTTAAAATGCTGCTAGAAGTATTATAATTTTTAAATCAATTCAACTCATATGACATGGTTGGTCTCCATATGTTGTTTGCTAGGAATGTTCTATTGAGAGTTCCATGCTCCGCCCTTTTGTCCAACTCTACTTTCTGTCACATGCAAGCACATATATCCCACATGCAAGGAAATTCTCCCAAAATCCATATAAGCAGGGCCTCCCTTCACTCCTCATAAGCTCATTCACTCTACCCCATGGCCAAGAGTGTGCTTCCTCTCCTCATGGAGTCTCCATGCTCATAGAGCATCATTTGTAAGTTATTTCCATTTTAATTTACTCATCATTTTTTCATATCTTTTGTTCCTTCCTCCATAATTAGTTTATTTTGTGATTAATTGTAGAGTAGGAGTAGCATCTTTCATTTCAACATGTTCCACATATTTAGATGTTTTTTTTATGTAGTAGTCCTTAAAACAGAAGTTACTACACTGTAAACTTGAAACTCTTCTATACAATCTCTTATTTTTTGAATTACACTAGGCTTCAAAACCTGAAAATTACAAGATTCATTAGCCAAGCTCTTAGGAGCCTAAACAATGCAAGATTTCCCCCTCAAAACTAATAGAAAATCATATTGTAGAATAACAATCTTGCTCCACATTGGCATTCAACGTACAAATTGGCTATAAGAATTGGAGAACACACACATTGAATCAAGGAACAATCTTCTTCTTCTTCTTCTATCATAAAGAGAGTGTACAAGAATGAATCAATGCAATAATACAAGTACAATATATAAAGAGCAATATATAAAGAAAACCCTAATGTCCATGAATGAGTGAGTTTCTAGTAAATATATGTGTCATCCTTAATCATCACATGTTGAGCTTGCTATATCAACAATCCTCCTCAAGCTCAATGTCATGTCCTACAACTAGATCATATTCCAAAGCTTCTTAAACTCCTCTACTCATTTTTCCTCACACAGATAAGATAAATATCACCTACCAAAGCCTTATCCTAATGAAGTGATAATTTACCTCAATATGCTTTATTCTGGCATGAAAAATAGGTTTTCATGCTAGCTTTATGTTGTTAACATTATCATAATAAATGGTAATAGGATTATGCAATTATACACCTAAATCTAGAAGTAGCATCTCTACCCATGATGCATCACATGCTTCTACAACATCTCTATACTCAGCCTCTCTAATAAACAAAACAACAAGGCATTGCTTCTTACTACTCTATGTAACAACAACACTTCCAAGTGAAATACAAAAATACTAGTAGATCTTCTATCTAAAACACTGCCAACCAAATTCGCATCACTGTGTCCATGAATCTGTACTTCTATTCCATATTCATAGAACAAAACATAATCCAAAGTAGCACTCACATAATGTAAAGTACATCTCGAAGCATCTAAATGTCATTTTGTGGGAACTTGCATAAACTGGCTCTGAAATTCCATAGTGTAGCATAGATTAGGACTTCTGTCGTCTCGTAGTCCATAGTGTGCTTATACACGTCTGATTTATCAATATGCGAAGAGTAGATCTAGTTGCAGTCAATGTCATAAGCATATGGGATCTAGTGGTACTTGCAATGTCTAGTGGTACTTGCAATGTCTAGTGGTACTTGCAATGTCGATGTAGCAGCAAGGTTGAATAATCAAAATGCTCATACTGTCCCCACTTTCCATGTCCTATGGTTTTTCTTGAAGGTCTCAATGAGTGCTCTGAATTTCAACATATGAAAATGCAAAAGAAGTAGGTTAAAGACTCTATATAGAGCTCGCACACCTATAGGGAATCCACCTTCACTTGGTTCAATCACCTAAACAAGTGTCTAATCATGCAAAGGTACTTCAAAATGATACAAACATGATAGATAATACTTCCACAACCTTTCAACAAGTATCACATGCCCAGAATCAAGCAATAATCTCACTCTTGTAATGAAAAAGATAAAAAACGAATTCGTAAGAAGAAAGGGGCTCACTACTTCACTTCACCGAAAATTCTTTACAAATGAAAGTCTTGGCCTTTTTATAGGAGTTTTCTAGGAGGTTTCCTTTTTTTATCTCTAAAATTTCCTTTAAAAATAAAAGAAAATACTCGACAAGGTTGATTTCCTATCATTTTTTTGAGGGAAGACTCTTACATTCAACACAAAGTAGGTTACATCTATTTACAAATCTTATAAAGTTATAAAAATTTGCAAAATTTCTACAAAGTTTGCTAACTTATAGAGGGGATCCCAAAATAAAATGGAAGAAATATAAGAAATTTGAAGAATTTTTTATGGGCCTGTCCATTGCTATGTTAGAATCCCTTTTTGAAGTATCTCTTGTAAGCTTTGTCTCAAAAGGCAAACCTTTTCCTTTCTATCTATCACTTTCAACCAAAGGATTGTACTATTGTACAAAGGGAACCCTTTGTAGAAAGAAAAGAGAGAGATAAAGAGGGAGTGGTAAGAGAGAGATTAAAGAGAAAGAGAGAGAATATGAAATCAAGTAAAGGCTCATACAAATGTACAAACCACACAAACAAAGTATATGGGCTCACACACACACGCACACACTAGCACAAGGCTTTATATGCATAAGTAAAATCTAATGGAGGCAATGTGCTTCTATAGCCAAAATTGTAATTAATGCATGTGTGATGCTCAAGATTATGTGTGTCATGCATGTGTTATGTAAATTAGTAGAGGATAGTTTTATAATACACAAAATAAATGGGTTCAACAAGAATAATGCCTTAAACAAGATGTAATTTTGATTCAAAAGTGAAGAAGGCCTAAAAATCAATGCCCGGTGCAAAGCAGCTTCAATAATGATTTTTTGGTATGCACATTTTTTGAAAGGTCCCTTCTTAATCCTATGTTCATAAGAAACATCAAAGCCCTTAAAATGATCCTAAAAGTTTTAAAAATTAACATAATTCAATTCATTTTTAAGTGTTCATATGAGATTGTTGATATGATATGTTGTTTTCTATGAATCTTCCACATGTTTAGATGATTTCTATCCAATACTCCTTAAAACACAAGTTACTAAGCTGTAAGAAGAATGATCTTCTTCTTCTATTACATAAAGAGAATGTACAAGCATGACTTAATGCAACAATACAAAAAGTACAATATATGAAGACCAATACATAAAGAAAACCCTAATGTCTATGAATGAGTGAGTTGACAACAAACAAATGTGCCATCACTCTCCATAGATAAATTTGGTGAAGCTCATTGAAAATATCCATGAGATATCATAATCACTATACATGTTAGAGAAAAATAAGTGGTACATTTCATCTTCATCATCACATGTTGAGCATGATATATCAACATTCCCCCTCAAGCTCAATGTCATGTCCTACAATAAGGTAATATTCCAAAGCTTCTTCAACTTCTCTGCTCATTTATCCTCACGTAGATAAGATAAATATCACCTTCCAAAAGCTTCTTATAATGAAGTGATAATGTACCTCACTATGATTTGTTCTCGCATGAAAAATAGGTTTTTGTGGTAGCTCTATGCTACTAAGAATATCACAATAAATGGTAATAGACTTATGCAACTCGACACCTAAATTGGCAATCAGCCTCTCTACCAATGATGCCTCACATGCATCCATTGCAACATCTCTATACTCAACCTTTGTAATCAGCAAAACAACAACACTTTTAGGATCATTTTAAGGGCTTTGATGTTTACAACCTAGATTTCATGCGACTGCCAATGCACTCTAACTATTAGTGAGAATATGCATAGCAACATCAATCTCGATGCAAAGATCCATAAATAGGTGTCTCAACCATATACAATCGACTATAGCTGTGAAAATTGCCTTGTACTCAACTTCGCAACTCGATGTCCCCACTATAAGATGCTTCTTATTCAACAAAGATATGCATGAGTCTCCAAGGAAAAAGCAATTACCACTAGTGGACATGTGAGTATCATAACAACCAACACAATCACTATCTATAAAAGCATGCAAGCATGGCTGAATATCTCTAACATAAAAGAGACCTAAACTCAAAGTGCCTTTGAGATATCTAAACACATGTTTCACCAATTTCCAATGCTTAATCTCAGGGCTATGCATGAATCAATGCAATTTGGAAACCACATACTGTATATCTGACCTTGTGTTTCATGCATATATAACACATCCTAAAGTTTGTTGATAAAGAGAAGTGTCAAATACATCACTGGAATCCTCAATTGAGAACTTAAATCTTGTATCCACTGGTGTGGAAAATGGCTTGCAATCCTCAAAGTTAGAATGCTAAAGTAGCTTTTCAACAAACTTTGATTGATGCATAAAAATTACCCCCACAATGGATACAAAGTGGATGCTAAGATAGTAACTTGAAAAACCAAGATAGGTGACATCAAAAGTATGTTGCAAATCAGCTAAATGGATGTCAAGGTTTGCATCACATGACCCAGTCAAGAGTATGTCATCAATATAAAGAACAAGCACTATAAGATTGGCCCCATCTTTGTGTACATAGAGCGTGCTTTCAACTGAGCTACATGCAAAGCCAAGAGCAATCAAGGGCTTATAGATTTTGTCATCTCATGCATGTGGAGCCTGCTTGAGACCATACAAAGCTTTATGCAAGCCACAAACCATATGCTCTTGCCCTTTCATGGTAGATTGAGGGATTGCTTCACATAAACGTCTTCTTGCAAATCACCATTCAAGAAAGCTACTTTTATGTCCAACTAATGTACTTTCCACCCTCATTGGGAAGCAAATATAACCATGGTATGAATGCTAGTCATGCATCAAGTAGGTGCAAAATTTTCCTCATAGACAATGCCATATTGTTGTACATATCCTTTGGCAACAAATCTAGATTTGTAGTAATCAATGCTACCATCTCACTTGCTCTTTATCTTGTAAACCCACTTTATACCAATGGCATTTTTTCTTTAGACAATTTACATAACTCCAAGTCACATTCCTATGTATGGAACCCATTTTTGATTGCATAGAATTCATCCAATGTGGATCATAACATGCATCTTCAAAATTAAGTGACCCTTCATTACATGTTGTTACAATAAGAGAATAATCCACAAAATTACTTGATGAATGGTGAGAGTGTGGTCTTGTTCTACTGAGTAAAGGTGCACTCAATTTGCTGTGTTATTTTTTTTACAGCCACTTTGGCATAGTTTGTGCACTCTTGATAGAGATGTGTTCATTATGTGAGCATAATTCATAAACTTCCGTATCAAAACAGATAAGTTGTGAGTTCAAAAAATCCTTGAGAAACTTTCTATTTATGGAAGAAAGCTCTCAGTATTTTGCTTTATGCTCACAACCTGTTAGAAACTATCTAAAGATCTTTTACACACCTTCTAATGAAGTGTTAAGAAAACTGTAGCAAGTAATTTCATGAATTTAGGATGAACATACACTGAGCAATAAGTACATATGTCAAGATCTATGCATCCAAGGATGATGAAATGTTGTAGCAATGCTTATAAAATCTCCTAGCTAAGTGATCCAATTAATGGATTGGACAACCAGTACCTGCACAGAAAGGAATGACTCTGAGAATTTGAGAGATTTACTCAAGGTACTATAATAGTAGATAGAGTTACCCAAGGTACTATAATAGTACTATAATTGAATGAAGTACAATATGTATTGTGAATGGTCATATGATACAAAGGATATGTGGAAAACTTCTCCCACTTTGAGGTAGTACATAATTCACTCAATAAGAGTGCAATGATCAATTCTAATCTCTATGTATCTCACGACTTAAATCATGGTGTGTATATACAACCTAATTGATATGAATGATTTTTTGACTTTGATAGAGGATATTCCCTTTACAATCGCAAGAAGGGTGATGCCCCTCCACCCCCACGAGGGGGACCACTGGCTCCCTGGGACCCCAACAAGGGGGACTCCTAGCCACCTTGGACCCTATTGCAAGGAGTTAACGGCTACATAAGAAAAGAATGAAAACAGTGAAAAGAAGAAGAGATGAAGAGAAGCCCCACAAATTTTCAAGAAAATCACCATTTTTCTTTTTAAAGTATCACATCACTGAACTCATGGAAGTCTTATAAATGCATTAAAGGAGTCCTCTAAATGCACATTCCCTAAAAAATGTAACAAAACCATTGTACAATAGTACTTTCTTTAGGAAATTCTAGGAAAGTGTCAGTCAATTGTGTCAAAGGACCAAATTTAGGGCACTTGTATATAAATCTCTTGGTGAGACATTTGTAAAGCCTTTTTGCCATAATGCTAAACTAACCTCTAAAATTCGTGTTTCCTTCTTCTTGCTTGTATATCTGCTTCTTTGTGAGCTTGTGTGTGTTTTTAAGGCATGAAATGTATGATTGAAGGTGTTTTCTAGCCCTTCCCCACCTTTTTCTACTATTATTTCATGTGTGTGAAGCTTTGGGAGTTGTTAGGTGTAAGTAGGTGATTCCTAGCTTTGGCTTTTTGGACATAACTTAGTGCAAAAAACTCCAATCGAGCTCAACTATTGCCAATAGATGCATCTCATTTAGAGCTTTGAAATGAACCTACTATTGACAATATTCAGGTATCAAAGCTAAGAAAAATAATTGAATTTGTGTCTACTACTACACCAAGTGTCAGGACACACACCCACATGTAGAAGGTGTCATAAGATGTAGAAACTCACTTTTGCATGCATTAATTCACATAATCACACATCAGCCATCACTAGATCATGTGCTTTATGCACTTGACTGGGTCATACTCTCAATTTGATAATTTAACTATGTGCATCAAACCACCACTATGTGCACTTGTTGGGATCTGTGAGAACTAGCTAGTCTCACTTGTCGCTTGTGCATGGATCTTGCAAATCAGACACACATGTTTTTGGTTCCATTGTCGAGGATGAGGGCCTAATCAAGGTGCTTATTATGATGGTTAGAGTGTCATTGTGAAGATAATGAATGTGAAGAAGGAATTCAACGTCATGGCAATTCAAAGATCACTTGCACTTATTTTATCATACACCTATTGGATGTGTGTTTCTGTCTGTGTAAAACAAGTTTTTAGGACTAGAATAGGAAGTGGGAGAAAAAGGGTTTAGGATTTAGAAAATTTAACATTGGTGTAGGTTAGGACTCTCAAATACCTAGAAAAACCAAAAAATTGCATTTCTCAGAGGTAAAGCTTTGCAGGTTTAATAACAGGTATTCACTCTATCAAATATTGAAAACTCAAGCATACTTTAGCTTGAGGGAGAGCTCAAGAGTTTTTTCATTTATGGTATTTTTTTCATAAGGATCTTTTATTATGATCACTTACTTATGTAAATCCTGGCGATTTAATCTCGTAAAAGGATAACAGAATAGTCATATTCCACGAGTTTTGAAAGTGGTTGAGTTGTGAATCAATTGGACACCAAGCCAAAATCAAAACTAAATCTTACAAATACTACAAATCAAAAGTATTGCAACATTCTAGACCAATATCAATTGTAGGGAAACTAACTCCTTCAATCACAACAAACTTCAATCACCAAAGTCAACAAGATAATTTGAATTCGAATCCTTTTAAAGAGAGTTGTAGGCTTCTAGAGTCTGCATAAAGACTCTCAATCACTTCTACATTAAATTGAAGCAATATACATATGCTTTTGTTCATCATGGTATTGGTCCTTCATTTCTTTGTACCATCATCTTCAATAATAGTTATCTTGCAGGCTTTGGTTCTCTCTCTATAGATCTCTAAATAATATGATTAATCGTTCATGGGAATGATATTTCTATCTAGTTGACGTATACAAAATGTTTATGGCATTTGGTTCAATAGAGTTTGAAAAATATTTATTTTAAGGTATCAAGGTCTATCTCTGCACAACCTTGAAAAATCCAGGTTACCTTGTTGAAGCTCAAGGTCAAGGACAAAGCATGGAAGCGCATCAAGGAAGTGGACACACAAGAAGAAGGAGCAAGTAGGGAGCTCCAAGAAGCACCTGTCAAATTTTCAGAAGAAATCCCTACGAAAATAGTGATTTTTATCACTAAAAACCATTGTAAATACCATTTTCCATTTTTGTAACTCCATTTTGTTCAAGCCGAGGAGTCCTCAAGCTTGAGGAGCATTAGAACTACCATCCTTCCAATTTTCATAATTTTTAGACTCCGTTTGAGCCCCCAAATAAGCCCTGGAACCTATTTTTTAACTAGGCCGGACACTAGGTATGGACAGGGCCAAAACCACTCAAAAACTATAAAAAGGGCTGGAGAGCTCATTTTTGAGGTTAGCTTGTTGTAGATTTCAGCTTTGTAAGAGAGCTCTTTGGTAATCGAAGCTTTCCATTGTTCCACTCTTTGCTCTTACCTTGTGCACGTGTGTGTGTATGTGTGTGCATGCTTGTGTGCTTTCACTCGCGCACTTGTGCCATCACTTGCTCACGGTCTTCATACCGGTCCTCACGTCTCCACGGATTGACATTTATGAGGTGTATCTCGTCACATTGGTACTCACCATTGTGCTAGAGTGACACCAAATTTGGCGCCGTTGCCGGGGAGAGAGCTTGGAGGACGAGCATGTGACGGTAAGACGTAGAGTAGCGACGTTGGAAGGTAAAAAAATCATCATTTTCAGTTCAGTTTTGAATTTTCCTTCTTCTTCATCTTCATCATCATCTCCATCTCCACCCGCCTTCATCTTCTCAGTTTTTTCCATTTTTTAGAGTACATTCACCTTGTTTTTACTTGTGGTTGTGAGCAAGAAGCTTAGAGAGGATGCAGAATAGGGGCGCTAAAGAAGTAGCACCAAAATAGCTAAAAATCTGAGTGAACAGCCCCGGACAAGACAAAACCTGTGCCAAGTATCGTGAGAGCTGCGCCAGAGATCGTGAGTGAGCAATCGGGCAACCTGGGGTTACACAGAGCAAGGGGAAGTGACAAAGAAGTTAGAGAGGTTCTCAAGGTGAGCAAACACCCATTTAATCTATAATTTCTCAGTAAATTAAGTTTGGAAAGGGAAACGATCTGCGTCAGGTATCGTTTGGTACTGACAAAGGTGAAAAGGAGTGATTTGGGGTGATACAGAGAGTGAGGAGAGGAGAGAGGAAAGAGTAGAGCATGTGTACAACCAAAACTTAGAAAAAATCTTTCCCAAAACTTGTCTAAGGGTCAAGTATCGTTTTGCTCCCGCGGTCGAGTATCACGATACTTAGCAAGTATCGTTTTACTCCTGTGGTCGAGTATCGCGATATTTCCCTCCTTTCGGTATCGTTTGGTCCAGAGATCGTTTTGATCAGAGATCGCGATACTCACTAGCGATCGTGTATCGTCTGGATCAAAGATTGCGTATTGTTTGGCTTAAGTATCGTGTATCGCTTCTTAGAGATCGCGATACTTACCAAAGATCGCGTATCGTTTTGATCAGGTATCGTCGATCGTTTTGAGCCAAGTATCGAGTATCGTTGGTGGCAAAGATCGTTTCAATCAAAGATCACGATATTCATCAGCGATCGTGTATCGTTTGGTTCATAGGTCGTGTATCATTTGCATGAGAGATCGGTATCGTTTCGGTCGAAGATCGATATCGTTTATCAGAGATCGCGATATTTATCAGAGATCGTGTATTGTTTTCTTCCAAATATCGAGTATCGTCTTGAGTTAAGTATCGTTTTGCCCGAGTATCGTGATAGTCAAGTATCGTGTATCGTTATACAGCGATCGCGATACCTATTAAAGATCGTGTATCGTGGAGTTTGCTCACGATACTTGTTGAAGATCGTGTATCGCCTACTTCAAGTATCGCGATACATACCAAGTATCGTGTATCGAGTTCCTCAAGTATCAAGTATTGTGTCCTACAAATGTCGTGTATCGCCTGATTTGAAGCATTTCCTGAGAGGCCCTGTTTCCCTGTTTTAACCCCCAAAACCCTGAACTGGCATAACTTTCTCATACGAAATCCATTCGGAGTGATCTTGGGTTTGTTGGAAAGCTCGTGAGGTGTACAACAAAAACATCGACTGGTTATGTTAATATTAATACCAAGATTATCAGATAGGGTATTTTGAAGTTGACCCTTTAGGAAACTGGAAAACCAAGGTGTTCCAAAGGATTTTGAGCAAAATAAGAGAACTTTGGGACTAGAAGCCAAGGCTTATGAACTTGAGATCTGGCAGACACTTAGGCAAGGATAGACAAAGCATTAGATCATCTGAGGCTAGTGTCAACCATACAGCCAAGTCTTGGGCTCAACAGCTTAGTGGTTATCCTTTCACACGAAGTTCAGAAACCAGTGACTCGGAAATGTCTTTTAGCATGGAAAGACCCACACGTAGCTCAGGCACTGCCTATTTACAGACACCAGAAGGTCCCTATAAGACCCAATTGGAGTATATAAGGACCAACCAATTAGGTGCTCGCATCTATGAGGATGGTCTAAGACGATCAGTGGTTCAACTCAAGAATCCTGACCAACCCTTTGGACTTGAACACCCAGTGGTCAAGTTTGAAGAGGGTGCTTACATTGATAAGGAAGGAACCATGTATGTGGTTACCAACTTACCAGATAGGACAGATGAGTTTGGAAATATCATTCCTGAGAATGAGATAGGAGACCTAGAGCAAGGAGACCTAGGAGGAGAACCCAAGACCCCTAGAGGTAAGTCAGTCTTAACCAGAGTGCTCACTCCAGAATGGATTCCTCAAGATAATAAAAGCATAGAACTATTTGTGAATTGAGAAACGGAGGAAGCCTTTTGGAGATTTAGGCCAGATCAACCCAGCCCAGTAGTCACCATCTATGAATTCAAGGATCCAGAGACACCAGGGAAAGTTGTCTATCTAGATCACACATCTCAAAAATTATTCTTGATATCAGATCATGACAGACATGCTTACACTTGGCAAGGTGAATCAATTTTCCCTCCACCAAGATCTAATGTTTCCCAGGGCCTCCAAGGAGCCGGATCATCCAAGGCTCATGAAACCCAGAGAGAAAGAACTAGAGAGAGACCGGAGGTAAGCTTTGCAGACACTGTAGGCAGAGACAGATCAGGATATGGAACGGAAAGACTTGAAAGGGAGAGACATAGAGTTCATAGGCATCAAAGAGATGATCATGATTTCCCATTGCCTAGACCACGAGAGCACTCAAGAACCCTCAGACCCTCTCAAGTGGTTAAGACAATGAAGAGCTACTTTGATGGATTTGGAGATCCTTATGATCATGTGGCGGAGTTCAAACAAGTGCTAAGAGCTGAACAGGTTGAAGACTTATTCACCCAGTTCGAGGCATTTGGTTTGACTCTTAAGGGTGCTGCCTTAGCTTGGTTTCAACCTCTAAACAGTCGCAACTATAGAGAGATAGGTCAGCTGCTAGAAGAATTCATTGTGGAATTTTCCAAAAGCGGTATCAGGCATAACACATCATCCTTGATCCACAGCTTCAAGCAGACACCCCAAGAAACAGTACGACTTGCAGGAAGAAGGTTTAGACAGTACTTGGAAAGATGCCCTGTACCAGAATTACCCACATCAGCCAAACAGGTGGCACTGTTTTTAGATGGCCTATTGAGCACAAAATTAAGGTCATATGTATACTTGAAAGAGCCTAGATCCATAGAAGAGTGCGTACGGATATGCATTGACATAGAAGACAACTTGGGTGAGGAGTTAGGACTATCCAAACTCTATAAGGACTCTGATAGTTCTACAAGTCATACCTCTAGAACCTCCAATGAGATAGATGAGATAGCTGAGCAAGTGGCCAAAAAGCTAGGAGTTCAAAATAGACAAATGCCAAGGATCACCTCAGTGAAGCGATGTTATACATGTGGAGGAGATCACATGGCTAATGTTTGCCCGTTGACGACTCAACCCCAAGGAAACCCTAATGCTCTGTATTGCACCATTGAAAGAAAATACACAAATCATACGGCTCAAGATTGTCCTTACAATAGGCAGGCTGTTAGACAAAATTATCAGCAACCTTACCAGCAGGGTAGGTATCAGAATCAGTACCAACAGCCATATTATAGGCCACAACAATATCAACCTCAATACCAGCAGCAATATCAGGCACCATATAGGCCACAACCTGTCCTAGGAAACCAACCGCGAGCTCCTGCCAATGTGATCCTAGTTAAATATACGATGGCGGAGGAGAACTCTAATAGAGCATTGGTGCCACTAATCCCATTGGTCTCAGAAAATGATTCTCACGCTCATGGTTCAGACTACTTCCATGAAGATAGTCCACATGCTTATTATATAGAGTCACCTGAGCAAAGTGAGACTTCTCACTGTCAATATGAGACACCACCTATGGAACAAAATTGGGAACCAGAATACTCCAATGTCATGTATACGAATCCAAATCCTAGGCCCCAATTGAGACAAGTAAGACCACAAGCCCCTATAGGACCATGCTTTAGATGTCAGGGCGACCATTTCATTCGTGAATGCCCCCACCAACCAGCTCTAGGACAAGGGCAAAACATTACAATACAAGGCTTTTGTCCTGAGTGTGGCCAGGAACATCTTCCTAGAGAGTGTCCGAGGAATCCCTCTAGTGCAACCAAGGTCACACCCATCAACGTGGTAGGCTTAGTGGCAGATTCAAGTTCAAGTAGCAATAATGTGGCGCCTGTACAGGCAGTTACTAGGGCACAGGCTGCACAACAAGCAAAACCATCTGAGCAATCGGAGTCAAGTGAGGCAGGAGAACCTAGTAAGAGGAAACCAAGAACATGGAAGGATACCAGAGAGAAGGCTAATCGCAAGTGGAACAAAAAGCTATCCGAGCTAGAAGAAAGCCTAAGGGATACCAAAACAAAAATAGAAGACATTGCATCTCAAAACCCCTCGCATGCTGAAGCTCCATCCACTTCGCCTCATTCCACCCCACCACCCGTTGTAAATAACCCACAATCAGGGTCTGTTCTTGCAGATCCAACCCCAGAAGGCTTGGACATGATGTTCAAGGCCTACCAGGCTCGTCTTCAAGAAGGGCCAACAGCTGCAAACCTAGACAAGAGTTACCCTAGAGCAGATTTAGAGATTGAACGGATGAAAATGTGCATGAAAATGGTAGAACAAGCTCAAGCTATACTTGAGACTAGTCAAAAGTTCAATCAGACAAACTCTGTCAAACCGGATGTGCATTTCCAAAGCTTACTAGAAAGATTAGAGCAGTTGGTAAACAAACCACAAGTTTCTTTACCTCCACAGGCTCAACCAGTTATTGAAAGAGGAAGCTCACCACCAATGGGAGCTTATGTTCCTAATTCCACGGATGCTGGAATACCTCCTTCAATTCAACAGTACTCTCAAGAGTTCTTGCGGGAAATACAGGAAGAGAAATGGGCCAAGGAGAAGGGTAGTTCCCCTCCTATTCCTGAGATTGATGATCTTCATGATCAATTTCCCCAAGACATTCCGTCTATCTATGGAGACCAAGCAGAGCAACAAGAAGATGAAAGATTAGATTTTGAATCTAATTCTTTACAAGAGTTGCCTCATTTCATAGGCCCCTGGGAATCTGAATCTCTCCAGATCAGAGCTCCCACAATATTGGTAAGAAATGAAGACTCAGTGATTCCAAGAAACACTGATGTTGTGAAGAACACTAAAGTTCAATGTCATCTCACCGTAGAGGAGCTGCTCAAGGCAAAACCGGAGCTCTGGAATCATGTGAAGGATCAGGTTCCATAACTTGAATCCAATATGCCAAAAGTAGGCTCTAAGCAAAAAGTTCCAGAGATACCTCTCGACAAGATAGGAGACATGAGCGAAGGTGAAGAAGGTAATACTTATCTTCCGATCACCTATCAAGGTTACACAACCAAAGCAATTGTAGATTCGGGTGCTGGTGTTGCTATTGCGACCACCTCCTTGTGGAAGCGATGGGGCAAACCCACATTAAGACCAACAAGAATGAAGCTTCAAATGGCAGATGGTCATTTTGAAAGACCTCTAGGATTGCTTGAAGGGATAACTCTAACCACTTGTGGTGTAGAGTTTGAACATACATTTGCTATATGTGACTTTGAAAAAAATAATGTCTACGAGATGATCCTAGGAAGACCCTTCCTACGACAATTGCAAATAGTACAGGATTGGGGAACCAACTCCTTGTACTTACAACACTTAGGGGTCACAACCAAGGTCAATCTGAAGGATTGCACCTTCAGAGATGTACCACCCCTACAGTGGAATCCTATCCACAAAGCAAAAGAAGATTCAATCTCTGTGCATTCTAGAAGTTCACCTGATCCATCCTGGCTGCATGAAGATACTCACTTGTGGATGTGCAAGGTCGCGGAGGAAGAGGAAAAGCGTCTAAAACCAAGAGAAGAAGGAACTCCCCCAGGAGATAGACCAATAAAAGACCCAGCCTATACACCGATGATATTTCTAGATGAGGAATTTGAGCCTCATGGTTGGGCAGAAATCTTAGCTACCATGGACATAGCAGTCAATGAAGAACAATGGACACCTCATTGTGATGAGGAGGGTTATGATATTTCAGTGTTCATGTGTCATCCCCTGTTGGAAGAGTGTGATCCTAGTGAGTTCATAGAAGAAGAAGAGAATGACGATGATCTAGAATCCATTGTGATGGATACTTACTTTGACTCAGAGGAACACTATTTAGAAGACATAGGAGTGTTAACCCAAAAAGAAGAAGAACCCCTCACGAGTATTAAAACAATAAATTCAAAGGAAGGAAGTGAAGGAGGTCAAAAGAAAAAGAAAAGAAAAGCAGTGAAACAAGAAGAGGAAGAATCATTGTTTGAAGTACCAGAAAATTTCAAGAAATATGAAGTGGAAGACCGAAAAATTTTGGTACGGATGCCTAAGAGAGAGGCCATTATAGGAGAAGCATATGACAATAAAGAAAAGACCAAAAAAATTGTAGTGACTATGAAGGGAACGAAGAACGATGTACGTACATAGGGGATGACCTAAGTGCAAAAGAAGAAGCAGAGCTTGTAGCTCTATTAAGGGAATATAGGGATGTGTTCGCATGGCACTATAGAGACTTGAAAGGAGTAGATCCAAAGATTTGCTCTCATACGATTCCGATGACCGCTGATGCCAAGCCCACCAAACAAAAGCCCTACACATATAATGACAATTATGCAGCCAAAATAAAGGAGGAAATTGACAGGCTGATTGAAGCTGGATTCATCTATGAGATTGAGCACACTGAATGGGTGTCCCCCATTGTGGTGGTGCCCAAGAAGAATGGGAAATTGCGAGTGTGCATTAACCTTAAAAAAGTTAATGCCGCTACAATCAGAGATAGTTATCCACTTCCAATCACCGAACATCTATTGGAGCGTGTTGCAGGCAAGGAAGTTTATAGCTTCCTTGATGGATTTTCACGTTACAACCAAGTAGCCATTGCCCCCGAAGATCAACACAAAACGGCCTTTGCCACAGAATGGGGAATCTTTGCATTTCGTGTGATGCCATTTGGGCTCACCAATGCACCTGCAACATTCCAAAGGCTCATGTGTCATGTCTTCAACGAGTTCTTGCGGAAGAGCTTAGAAGTATATGTGGATGATTTATGTGCGCATTCCCAATAGAGAAGTTACCACATCCCTGAGCTCAGACAAATCTTCAACAAGTGTAGAGATTATCGAGTGTGTCTGAACCCAGAGAAGTGTGTGTTCATGGTACGACAAGGTAAAATCTTAGGTCACATTGTTTCTAAGAATGGAATTTCAACAGATGAGGACAAAGTAAGAGCAATAGCAGAGCTGCCCAGGCCAAGGAATGTTAAAGAGGTACAAGCCTTTATGGGCCATTGTGGATATTACCGTAGGTTTATCCACATGTATGCCATCATAGCTAAACCTCTTTATGGGTTGTTAACAAATTTTGAGTGGAACGAAGAATGCGAGAATTCCTTCAACGAGCTGAAAAGACGTTTGTGCACAACACCAATATTGACTACTCCGGATTGGAGCAAACCCTTTCATGTCCATGTAGATGCCTCCAATCATGCAATAGGATGTGTGCTAGCACAACCCACAGGTGAAGGAAACCTAGATTTGCCGATAGCATATGCTAGTAGGCAATTAAAAAACGAAATTATACCACAACGGAGAGAGAAGGCTTAGGCATGGTATACGCTGTGAAAAATTTTAGACACTATTTATTGGCCAATAAGTTCAAGTTTTTCACTGATCATCAAGCTTTACTATATTTGGTCAATAAACCTTGCAATACAGGCCGCTTAGTGAGATGGTTCCTCTTACTAATGGAATACGACTTTGAAGTTGTTGTCAGGAAAGGTAGAACCCATCTTAGGGCAGACCATCTTTCTCGCATCACTTCGGGAGAGCCACCGCAAGGAGTGTCTGATGAATTGCCCGATGCTTATTTGTTCAATTTAGAAGTTGTTCCTAAATGGGCAAATAAGTTGGTACCAGTCCTAACCTTTGGGCCTGCAAATAAAAATGTGAAAACAAGCAAAGAAGAAATTGTAAAATCACAAAAGTATCAAATATTTGCCGGAAGTATGTACAAGCAAGATACCGAGGGCGTATTAGCTTGTTGTGTTGAGGACGACGAACATACTAGTTGGATACAACAAGCCCATGAGGGACTGCTAGGAAATCACTACTCTAAACAACGAACATTGCAGAATCTAAAACGTTTAGGAGTGTATTGGCCTAGCATGGACAAAGAAATACAGGAGTGGATCCAGAATTGTCCAGTGTGCCAGAAGAGACCCCCAGTGGAGCATGCCACTCTTTATCACGTGTCATTAATCCCAGATTGGAGTGCTCCATTGGTTGAGTTCATGAGATCAGGAACATTACCCAATCAGGCTAGTCTTGCAAGAAAACGGAGCATGGAGTAAGAGACTCAAGACTATGCCTTAGTAGGAGACAACCTATATCGAAGAGGCAAGGATAGACAAAGCATTAGATCATCTGAGGCTAGTGTCAACCATACAGCCAAGTCTTGGGCTCAACAGCTTAGTGGTTATCCTTTCACACGAAGTTCAGAAACCAGTGACTCGGAAATGTCTTTTAGCATGGAAAGACCCACACGTAGCTCAGGCACTGCCTATTTACAGACACCAGAAGGTCCCTATAAGACCCAATTGGAGTATATAAGGACCAACCAATTAGGTGCTCGCATCTATGAGGATGGTCTAAGACGATCAGTGGTTCAACTCAAGAATCCTGACCAACCCTTTGGACTTGAACACCCAGTGGTCAAGTTTGAAGAGGGTGCTTACATTGATAAGGAAGGAACCATGTATGTGGTTACCAACTTACCAGATAGGACAGATGAGTTTGGAAATATCATTCCTGAGAATGAGATAGGAGACCTAGAGCAAGGAGACCTAGGAGGAGAACCCAAGACCCCTAGAGGTAAGTCAGTCTTAACCAGAGTGCTCACTCCAGAATGGATTCCTCAAGATAATAAAAGCATAGAACTATTTGTGAATTGAGAAACGGAGGAAGCCTTTTGGAGATTTAGGCCAGATCAACCCAGCCCAGTAGTCACCATCTATGAATTCAAGGATCCAGAGACACCAGGGAAAGTTGTCTATCTAGATCACACATCTCAAAAATTATTCTTGATATCAGATCATGACAGACATGCTTACACTTGGCAAGGTGAATCAATTTTCCCTCCACCAAGATCTAATGTTTCCCAGGGCCTCCAAGGAGCCGGATCATCCAAGGCTCATGAAACCCAGAGAGAAAGAACTAGAGAGAGACCGGAGGTAAGCTTTGCAGACATTGTAGGCAGAGACAGATCAGGATATGGAACGGAAAGACTTGAAAGGGAGAGACATAGAGTTCATAGGCATCAAAGAGATGATCATGATTTCCCATTGCCTAGACCACGAGAGCACTCAAGAACCCTCAGACCCTCTCAAGTGGTTAAGACAATGAAGAGCTACTTTGATGGATTTGGAGATCCTTATGATCATGTGGCGGAGTTCAAACAAGTGCTAAGAGCTGAACAGGTTGAAGACTTATTCACCCAGTTCGAGGCATTTGGTTTGACTCTTAAGGGTGCTGCCTTAGCTTGGTTTCAACCTCTAAACAGTCGCAACTATAGAGAGATAGGTCAGCTGCTAGAAGAATTCATTGTGGAATTTTCCAAAAGCGGTATCAGGCATAACACATCATCCTTGATCCACAGCTTCAAGCAGACACCCCAAGAAACAGTACGACTTGCAGGAAGAAGGTTTAGACAGTACTTGGAAAGATGCCCTGTACCAGAATTACCCACATCAGCCAAACAGGTGGCACTGTTTTTAGATGGCCTATTGAGCACAAAATTAAGGTCATATGTATACTTGAAAGAGCCTAGATCCATAGAAGAGTGCGTACGGATATGCATTGACATAGAAGACAACTTGGGTGAGGAGTTAGGACTATCCAAACTCTATAAGGACTCTGATAGTTCTACAAGTCATACCTCTAGAACCTCCAATGAGATAGATGAGATAGCTGAGCAAGTGGCCAAAAAGCTAGGAGTTCAAAATAGACAAATGCCAAGGATCACCTCAGTGAAGCGATGTTATACATGTGGAGGAGATCACATGGCTAATGTTTGCCCGTTGACGACTCAACCCCAAGGAAACCCTAATGCTCTGTATTGCACCATTGAAAGAAAATACACAAATCATACGGCTCAAGATTGTCCTTACAATAGGCAGGCTGTTAGACAAAATTATCAGCAACCTTACCAGCAGGGTAGGTATCAGAATCAGTACCAACAGCCATATTATAGGCCACAACAATATCAACCTCAATACCAGCAGCAATATCAGGCACCATATAGGCCACAACCTGTCCTAGGAAACCAACCGCGAGCTCCTGCCAATGTGATCCTAGTTAAATATACGATGGCGGAGGAGAACTCTAATAGAGCATTGGTGCCACTAATCCCATTGGTCTCAGAAAATGATTCTCACGCTCATGGTTCAGACTACTTCCATGAAGATAGTCCACATGCTTATTATATAGAGTCACCTGAGCAAAGTGAGACTTCTCACTGTCAATATGAGACACCACCTATGGAACAAAATTGGGAACCAGAATACTCCAATGTCATGTATACGAATCCAAATCCTAGGCCCCAATTGAGACAAGTAAGACCACAAGCCCCTATAGGACCATGCTTTAGATGTCAGGGCGACCATTTCATTCGTGAATGCCCCCACCAACCAGCTCTAGGACAAGGGCAAAACATTACAATACAAGGCTTTTGTCCTGAGTGTGGCCAGGAACATCTTCCTAGAGAGTGTCCGAGGAATCCCTCTAGTGCAACCAAGGTCACACCCATCAACGTGGTAGGCTTAGTGGCAGATTCAAGTTCAAGTAGCAATAATGTGGCGCCTGTACAGGCAGTTACTAGGGCACAGGCTGCACAACAAGCAAAACCATCTGAGCAATCGGAGTCAAGTGAGGCAGGAGAACCTAGTAAGAGGAAACCAAGAACATGGAAGGATACCAGAGAGAAGGCTAATCGCAAGTGGAACAAAAAGCTATCCGAGCTAGAAGAAAGCCTAAGGGATACCAAAACAAAAATAGAAGACATTGCATCTCAAAACCCCTCGCATGCTGAAGCTCCATCCACTTCGCCTCATTCCACCCCACCACCCGTTGTAAATAACCCACAATCAGGGTCTGTTCTTGCAGATCCAACCCCAGAAGGCTTGGACATGATGTTCAAGGCCTACCAGGCTCGTCTTCAAGAAGGGCCAACAGCTGCAAACCTAGACAAGAGTTACCCTAGAGCAGATTTAGAGATTGAACGGATGAAAATGTGCATGAAAATGGTAGAACAAGCTCAAGCTATACTTGAGACTAGTCAAAAGTTCAATCAGACAAACTCTGTCAAACCGGATGTGCATTTCCAAAGCTTACTAGAAAGATTAGAGCAGTTGGTAAACAAACCACAAGTTTCTTTACCTCCACAGGCTCAACCAGTTATTGAAAGAGGAAGCTCACCACCAATGGGAGCTTATGTTCCTAATTCCACGGATGCTGGAATACCTCCTTCAATTCAACAGTACTCTCAAGAGTTCTTGCGGGAAATACAGGAAGAGAAATGGGCCAAGGAGAAGGGTAGTTCCCCTCCTATTCCTGAGATTGATGATCTTCATGATCAATTTCCCCAAGACATTCCGTCTATCTATGGAGACCAAGCAGAGCAACAAGAAGATGAAAGATTAGATTTTGAATCTAATTCTTTACAAGAGTTGCCTCATTTCATAGGCCCCTGGGAATCTGAATCTCTCCAGATCAGAGCTCCCACAATATTGGTAAGAAATGAAGACTCAGTGATTCCAAGAAACACTGATGTTGTGAAGAACACTAAAGTTCAATGTCATCTCACCGTAGAGGAGCTGCTCAAGGCAAAACCGGAGCTCTGGAATCATGTGAAGGATCAGGTTCCATAACTTGAATCCAATATGCCAAAAGTAGGCTCTAAGCAAAAAGTTCCAGAGATACCTCTCGACAAGATAGGAGACATGAGCGAAGGTGAAGAAGGTAATACTTATCTTCCGATCACCTATCAAGGTTACACAACCAAAGCAATTGTAGATTCGGGTGCTGGTGTTGCTATTGCGACCACCTCCTTGTGGAAGCGATGGGGCAAACCCACATTAAGACCAACAAGAATGAAGCTTCAAATGGCAGATGGTCATTTTGAAAGACCTCTAGGATTGCTTGAAGGGATAACTCTAACCACTTGTGGTGTAGAGTTTGAACATACATTTGCTATATGTGACTTTGAAAAAAATAATGTCTACGAGATGATCCTAGGAAGACCCTTCCTACGACAATTGCAAATAGTACAGGATTGGGGAACCAACTCCTTGTACTTACAACACTTAGGGGTCACAACCAAGGTCAATCTGAAGGATTGCACCTTCAGAGATGTACCACCCCTACAGTGGAATCCTATCCACAAAGCAAAAGAAGATTCAATCTCTGTGCATTCTAGAAGTTCACCTGATCCATCCTGGCTGCATGAAGATACTCACTTGTGGATGTGCAAGGTCGCGGAGGAAGAGGAAAAGCGTCTAAAACCAAGAGAAGAAGGAACTCCCCCAGGAGATAGACCAATAAAAGACCCAGCCTATACACCGATGATATTTCTAGATGAGGAATTTGAGCCTCATGGTTGGGCAGAAATCTTAGCTACCATGGACATAGCAGTCAATGAAGAACAATGGACACCTCATTGTGATGAGGAGGGTTATGATATTTCAGTGTTCATGTGTCATCCCCTGTTGGAAGAGTGTGATCCTAGTGAGTTCATAGAAGAAGAAGAGAATGACGATGATCTAGAATCCATTGTGATGGATACTTACTTTGACTCAGAGGAACACTATTTAGAAGACATAGGAGTGTTAACCCAAAAAGAAGAAGAACCCCTCACGAGTATTAAAACAATAAATTCAAAGGAAGGAAGTGAAGGAGGTCAAAAGAAAAAGAAAAGAAAAGCAGTGAAACAAGAAGAGGAAGAATCATTGTTTGAAGTACCAGAAAATTTCAAGAAATATGAAGTGGAAGACCGAAAAATTTTGGTACGGATGCCTAAGAGAGAGGCCATTATAGGAGAAGCATATGACAATAAAGAAAAGACCAAAAAAATTGTAGTGACTATGAAGGGAACGAAGAACGATGTACGTACATAGGGGATGACCTAAGTGCAAAAGAAGAAGCAGAGCTTGTAGCTCTATTAAGGGAATATAGGGATGTGTTCGCATGGCACTATAGAGACTTGAAAGGAGTAGATCCAAAGATTTGCTCTCATACGATTCCGATGACCGCTGATGCCAAGCCCACCAAACAAAAGCCCTACACATATAATGACAATTATGCAGCCAAAATAAAGGAGGAAATTGACAGGCTGATTGAAGCTGGATTCATCTATGAGATTGAGCACACTGAATGGGTGTCCCCCATTGTGGTGGTGCCCAAGAAGAATGGGAAATTGCGAGTGTGCATTAACCTTAAAAAAGTTAATGCCGCTACAATCAGAGATAGTTATCCACTTCCAATCACCGAACATCTATTGGAGCGTGTTGCAGGCAAGGAAGTTTATAGCTTCCTTGATGGATTTTCACGTTACAACCAAGTAGCCATTGCCCCCGAAGATCAACACAAAACGGCCTTTGCCACAGAATGGGGAATCTTTGCATTTCGTGTGATGCCATTTGGGCTCACCAATGCACCTGCAACATTCCAAAGGCTCATGTGTCATGTCTTCAACGAGTTCTTGCGGAAGAGCTTAGAAGTATATGTGGATGATTTATGTGCGCATTCCCAATAGAGAAGTTACCACATCCCTGAGCTCAGACAAATCTTCAACAAGTGTAGAGATTATCGAGTGTGTCTGAACCCAGAGAAGTGTGTGTTCATGGTACGACAAGGTAAAATCTTAGGTCACATTGTTTCTAAGAATGGAATTTCAACAGATGAGGACAAAGTAAGAGCAATAGCAGAGCTGCCCAGGCCAAGGAATGTTAAAGAGGTACAAGCCTTTATGGGCCATTGTGGATATTACCGTAGGTTTATCCACATGTATGCCATCATAGCTAAACCTCTTTATGGGTTGTTAACAAATTTTGAGTGGAACGAAGAATGCGAGAATTCCTTCAACGAGCTGAAAAGACGTTTGTGCACAACACCAATATTGACTACTCCGGATTGGAGCAAACCCTTTCATGTCCATGTAGATGCCTCCAATCATGCAATAGGATGTGTGCTAGCACAACCCACAGGTGAAGGAAACCTAGATTTGCCGATAGCATATGCTAGTAGGCAATTAAAAAACGAAATTATACCACAACGGAGAGAGAAGGCTTAGGCATGGTATACGCTGTGAAAAATTTTAGACACTATTTATTGGCCAATAAGTTCAAGTTTTTCACTGATCATCAAGCTTTACTATATTTGGTCAATAAACCTTGCAATACAGGCCGCTTAGTGAGATGGTTCCTCTTACTAATGGAATACGACTTTGAAGTTGTTGTCAGGAAAGGTAGAACCCATCTTAGGGCAGACCATCTTTCTCGCATCACTTCGGGAGAGCCACCGCAAGGAGTGTCTGATGAATTGCCCGATGCTTATTTGTTCAATTTAGAAGTTGTTCCTAAATGGGCAAATAAGTTGGTACCAGTCCTAACCTTTGGGCCTGCAAATAAAAATGTGAAAACAAGCAAAGAAGAAATTGTAAAATCACAAAAGTATCAAATATTTGCCGGAAGTATGTACAAGCAAGATACCGAGGGCGTATTAGCTTGTTGTGTTGAGGACGACGAACATACTAGTTGGATACAACAAGCCCATGAGGGACTGCTAGGAAATCACTACTCTAAACAACGAACATTGCAGAATCTAAAACGTTTAGGAGTGTATTGGCCTAGCATGGACAAAGAAATACAGGAGTGGATCCAGAATTGTCCAGTGTGCCAGAAGAGACCCCCAGTGGAGCATGCCACTCTTTATCACGTGTCATTAATCCCAGATTGGAGTGCTCCATTGGTTGAGTTCATGAGATCAGGAACATTACCCAATCAGGCTAGTCTTGCAAGAAAACGGAGCATGGAGTAAGAGACTCAAGACTATGCCTTAGTAGGAGACAACCTATATCGAAGAGGCAAGGATGGTTACCTAAGACTGTGCGTTCATGAATCAGACTATTTGAAAGTCTTAGAAACTGCACACAGCGGTGCTGCAGGTGGACACTTTGGGCCTGACAGAGTAATTAAGACCATTTTATTCTCAGGACTTTGGTGGCCCACTCTTCATATGGATGCACATACTTATGTGAAGAAATGTGACACATGCCAACGTGCCCAATACCCGATAAGAAAAGACGAGATGCCTTTAAGGCCAATGATGGGAGGACGTGCGTTTTCAAAGTGGGGTATAGACTTTGTAGGTCCCATCAACCCCCCCAGCTAGAAACTCCCATGCAGAATACATTATTGTAGCCACAGATTACCTTACAAAGTGGGTGGAAGTAAAAGCCACGACAAAGAATGATGCTCAAACAACGGCTAAGTTCTTATTCGAAAATGTGTTCACTAGATATGGGTTACCAATAGAGTTGGTTAGTGATAGAGGTACGCACTTCTTGAATGAGGTCATTGAAAATCTCCTTCAAGAATTCATGGTGATACATAAGAAGTCTGCCCCCTATCACCCACAAGCTAACGGACAAGCCGAGAGCACGAATAAGATCCTATGTAACGTATTGACGAAACTTGTAAATAATAAACGCTCTGATTGGGACAAACAACTTCATCATGCTGTTTGGGCATACCGAGTTGCCTACAAAACGGTACTCAATGCTACCCCATTTCAGATGGTCTTTGGACAGAATGCCGTGCTACCATTGGACTTCCTAATCCCAGCCTTGAAAGTGGCACAAGGCATGAGTGGAATGGACATGAGTTGTCTTCCAGGATCTTTGATCTAGAACGCTTAGGTGAGACGAGGCTACGGGCAGCAGCAGGCATTTATGCTGCAAAGAAAAGGCAAAAGGCATACTTTGATGCCCATGTAAAGGATAAAGGATTGAAGGAAGGAGATCTAGTGCTGGTTTATACGCTAAAGCAACATGCCCGCAAATTGGAGAAACGAGGATATGCACCCATGATCATTAATAGACTCTCCACTAGCGGTGCAGTGCAATTGGCCACTTTAGAAGGTGATATCCTACCAAACTATATTAGTGGATGCCGAGTCAAATTATATCAAGAACCTCTTACAGAGGAAATGCTTATGAGACTCAACACTGCTAAGAAGCGAAAAGAAGAAGAGTTAAGGGTTAGAGAAGAAGCACAAGCAGAGGCTAGAGAGCGCATCAGAAGAAATAAGTTACGGCGGTTAGGCCTAGATGTCAACACAAAAGCTCCAAAATATCACATGGACATGTGCCAAAAATCGGGCATAACTACTTCTCGAATAATTGATCGACGGCCCTTTGTGACTATAGAGGTAGGACAAGGAAAGAGTGTAAGGACTGTGAGAGCATTGGTTGACTCAGGAGCAGCAACTAGTGCAGTTAGACTTTCATACTGCCAAGACCTGCATTTGGACATCAAGCCCATAGAAGCCTATCTCATAGGATTAGGAGGCGTGGAAACACCCTGTTTGGGCGAGGTGGAACTTCCCATCTACCTTCAAGATGTTCCAATAAAAGTCAAAATGCTAGTGTGTCATGATGAGGACCTCACAGAGCCACTTGTCTTGGGTCAAGATTGGATTTACGACCATGCTGTCAACTTGAACCTAAGAAGTCAACTTCTTCAAGTGTGGGTATATAATCAATGCATTACATTAGAATTGGAGAATCGCATGCCCACTGACACTGACACCACACACTCTCTTTGTTCCTCTAAGGCTAATCTTCTCGAACAAGATGTTGTAGATGTCAAAAGCTCTATGATCCAGACGGACGCAATCACGGAAGGACAGTCGCAAAGGCAAGATGAACCTTCTTCTTGTTTTTCAAAGAGTAAAGCATCCACAGTAGTTCAACCTCAGAAGCAAGCAAAACAGTGCAAGACAGCCAGTCTATCAAATAGACAAAGAGCCTTCAAGAGGAAAGAAGTGTTGGGCATGACACAAATCTGGGTAAAGAAAGGAGTACAACCATCGATGTTGCCTCAAAGACTCCCACCCAACCAGATCGACCATGACAACAGAAGGACCAAGCACCTACGACAGGGTCAAGCACGAAGAATCCATCAAATTTGGGTACCGAAGTTATCAACGAAGGCCGACCACAATCAGGTACAAATTTGGGTGCCTAAAAAATTAGCTACAGCTCAACAAGGGCGATTACAGATGTGGGTACCCAAGAAGCTCTTACACGTACAAAGGCCTATGCTCCCCACCATGCGAAAGGCCTCAACAAAGAAGCCAAGGAAAGCAAAGGGTAAGAACATAGCACAAAGACCAAAAGAAGATAAACTCAACCCTTCTACAAAAATAAGCAGGCACTCACCCAGGATGTGGGTTTGGAAGCCAAAAGCACAAGCAACATCCACAGAACCAAGGGGCCAACCACACTGGATACCAAAGTTTGGACAACATCCAAAGAAGAACTGGCCTGAGGTGATCTCTACAGGGCCAAATGCTATTCGGAAATGGGTTCCCATTAGGAGGATTACATCATTTCGAGATCCAATCCACACCTCCAAACAAAGAATGCATCAACTATGCGAGTAACATCAAAAGCCTCGATGTGCAGCAACCATGTGCCTTTGGCATAACCTTGTCTTTTGCACCATTGAGGTCATGCACTTCCAAAGTATGCATCAACATAGGGCCACATTATACGGCCGCACATAGACACAATTGAGAAATCCCAGGCACATGAAACACAATTTTCGCATATAAAATATGTTATTGATACTAACCTCTTTCTTCTTGTTTGATGCCATCATGTCCAAAAAAAAAAAAAAAAAGAAAAAAAAAAAAAGAGAAGAAGACTATGTGCTTGAAAATGCTCATCAGCGAACTTCCAGCAAGGACATCCCTCAACAAAAAGGACAAGCCAACGGTCAAACACCATGAGGGAACCACAACACGAAGAGATGAAGATCAACGGACCCTTCACCATGGTAAGACGTGCATGCTTCAACAACACTCTAACCATGATAGAGCAGGAAACCTCTTCGTCACCATACCCTTGAGCACTTAGCTCGAGACCCAATCTCTTGCACCATACTTTTGCCATGCATTTTCCAAGTACGCATACGTAGGGCCACATTACAAGGCCATGCACACGGCACATAATTTGTTCAACCCATGCACTAATGCACTTAACCATCATACATTATGGGTTACAAGTACTTTGCATTAAAACTATGAAAGCCATCTTTGGAAGAATCAAAGGACATCACGGTGACCACTACAAGAACAAGCGAGCCATCCACCACTGAGATTTGCTCATAATCAACATTGAACACCTCCTTTGAGCAACTAGTAGTTTTGGAAAACTCACAAATGCACCATCCAGATGGAATACCAGGCAGAAGTACGTACAAAGGGACTACAAACTGCAAGAGATAACAGTGGCAAAGTAAGGAACTGGACAAACGACCAGGCTACATTGGGAAAATGGATCACCCCTGTTGGACGCAAAGGACGCTACCTCTCAACGTACTACATGGAATGACCCATACAACAAGGGTCTGTCAGGGACGACATACTCAAGAGGGGGGGGAGTGTTGAAGCTCAAGGTCAAGGACAAAGCATGGAAGCGCATCAAGGAAGTGGACACACAAGAAGAAGGAGCAAGTAGGGAGCTCCATGAAGCACCTGTCAAATTTTCAGAAGAAATCCCTACAAAAATAGTGATTTTTATCACTAAAAACCATTGTAAATACCATTTTCCATTTTTGTAACTCCATTTTGTTCAAGCCGAGGAGTCCTCGAGCTTGAGGAGCATTAGAACTACCATCCTTCCAATTTTCATAATTTTTAGACTCCGTTTGAGCCCCCAAATAAGCCCTGGAACCTATTTTTTAACTAGGCCGGACACTAGGTATGGACAGGGCCAAAACCACTCAAAAACTATAAAAAGGGCTGGAGAGCTCATTTTTGAGGTTAGCTTGTTGTAGATTTCAGCTTTGTAAGAGAGCTCTTTGGTAATCGAAGCTTTCCATTGTTCCACTCTTTGCTCTTACCTTGTGCGCGTGTGTGTGTATGTGTGTGCATGCTTGTGTGCTTTCACTCGTGCACTTGTGCCATCACTTGCTCACGGTCTTCATACCGGTCCTCATGTCTCCACGGATTAACATTTATGAGGTGTATCTCCTCACGTTGGTACTCACCATTGTGCTAGAGTGACATACCTCTATTGAGTGTTAAGCTTATTCCTAGAGCATACCTTACTTAATTATTGTAATCTTGTGCATTTTAGATACTTGAACCTATTTATAAAATTCCTTCAAAAGAAATGATTCCAATTGCAATCATGTTGGCTACTGTGAGCATTTGAAGTTAAATGTTTCATTCCAAAATAGCAAGTTTTTGAAGCTAGTCATTGTGCAAACACATTTGTTTTGGACCAACTATTTCTCATAGATGTTCCAAAGTACATATTGAGTTTGTTTGCATTATTTTCAAGCCCATAAGGTATATTAGACTCTCTAAAAGCTCAAGGGTTGATCGTGCTAGTTTGCTGGACCAAACTTTTTCACTAGGAAACTAACCTTTCTACCTCTTGCAAGATTCTCCAAGTTCTCTCATTTTCCTTGCATTGATCGATCCATATGCACATAAAGATCTAGAATGGAGTTTGAACATTTGAGAATGTAGATGTTGTGATTCCATGTGTTTTGATATGCGACAAGATACAAGGGGTATCTTTAACACATGTTGAGATATTGCTTTCAAAAATTTTGCAACTTGTGAATTCATATGCATACTTGGGAAGTGCATGTACTCATCATGGTGCCAAATAACTAGGTGAAGTTCATCTAGATTGTACAGGGTTTATTAAATGCTTTACATTTCTAGTACAAATGTGAGAAAGCGGAGAAAGTGTTAATGTTACATGGCTTGGGGAACAATTTGTGTTCAAATGATGTTGTGAAATGATTTACGTGGCTTAAAAAGAGATTATGTGTGTTTGTAACTTGGGCATGAGGTGGTTTAGGGACCTATACCTAGGCTACATGAGGAGGATGATTATACAAATTTATGGACATAGTCAAATGTGTCATGGATGTTATCCAAGGAGTATAATATTTCCTAGATGAAGAGCGCATGAGGTTTTTGTAAGAAAAGAACTAGGAGTTTGAGCCTATAAACATGCCTTCGGCACCCAAATGCATATACTCTAGTAGCCATTTGGCTACCCAAAGTTGATGAATTGATGAGCTCTGTTGCTCTATGCTAGAAAAATACGAGGTGATTGAATTGGAGGCAATTGAATTGTGGACTTGGTATGTACAAGAGGCATAACATATTTCTTGATCCAAATCGAGTTCTACTTCTATGGTTGATGGATGCTTAACAACCTTGATTTTCTCCTTCATTGGTTAGTAGTATTGAATTTCATTTGATTACATCCTATCTTTGAAGTGGATTTCTTCACTGAAATGCTCAATAGAAAAAGGTTCTATTGGAAACTGAGGGAGCTCTTTGGGCTCTTTGACACGTGGTGAAGGTGATGGAATGTCATTCACATGTGAATCATGCACACATGCGTTATTGGGAGAATTAGGAAGAGGAGACTGATGTGGTATAGGATTATCTAACTCTACCATGAGGTGCTACTTCTTAACCCATAAGATAAGAATAAGTTTTGAAAGGTCTAGATCTATTGCATGATTGAAGAGCCAACATTCACTTAAGACAAGAGGTTGACTGAGATCCTCATCATGAAAAACTATTAACTTTGTAGCCATGCATGTAACTTGAAGATGAATTGGAACATCCATCTCTCCTAGGCAAGGAGTTTTGACTCTACCTAAACCCATGAGATATGCTTCCATCTCCAAATCATGACAACATGAGTTCATTATAGCACTATTTGCTACATGTGAGTTGATCAGCACTCAAACCATTTTTGTTTTTGCAATAACCCCTATAGATACTAATATAAATGTTCATCTCTCCTCTATACTAGGTGGTTATTTTGACAAACTTGGCGTATCCCCATATGATGGAGTGATGCTCTAGGATTGGGAAGCAATCCTTGTTTTCTTAATTTCAAATGATTAATGTATTGTATTGCGTCCATCAAATCCTCGCATGACAATCCAACTTGATCCAAATCTTCTTTGAACTTGGAAGAGGAGGAATGTAGATGTGTTATGTGCCTTTAATATAAGTGTAAGTGAAGCTTAGGGCATACTAGGTTCTTGATATGAGACCAAGAATCACCCTTGCATTCAAAATCTCAAGAATCAAGAATATCATCATATCTTCATGTGGGTTCCTAGAGGGACCAAGATTTGGTGCCTTTTCTAGTGGCCTGAGTGCTTGATTTTCTAATTCAATCATGAGGCAGTTTTGGCCTACCCAACCCTGAAGAATTCCACTTCTTAGGTTGAGGTTGACTGCATGATCATAGATCCAGTCTTGGCCCAAGACAAGAGGTTCGGTAAGATCCTCGTCTTCACATACTAGTACTTTGACTACCATTAGGACCTCTTGAACGTAGAGGGGAAGTTCCACCTCTCCCATGCAAGGGGTTTCAACACCTCCTAACCCTATGAGATATGCCTTTATAGGATTGAACTTCAATTGCAATTCTTGTCATTAAGAAAGTCAAACTGCACTAGTGGCTGCTCCTAAGTCAATTAAAGCTCTCATAGTCCTTGCACTCTGTCCTTGTCCTACTTCTAGGGTCACAAAAAGTCATCGATTGACTATCCTATGGGAATGTTCACCTGAAGCCTCACACATGGCCATGTGATAACCTAGAGCTTCTTGAGTGTCAAGCATGGGCTGATCTCTACTTGGTCTTCTCAATTTCATTAGTCAGATGCATTCTAATGCTTTTTCCCGTGCTTCTTCTCGAATTCGCTTTTCCTCTTCTTTCCGTTTCTTTGTAATATTGAGTCGATCTAACATCTCCTCCGCGAGGGGTTCTTGATATAATTTGACTTTGCATCCACTCATGTAACTTGGTAAGATGTCACCTTCTAGAGTGGCTAGTTGCACTGCTCCACTTGTGGAGATCCTATTGATAATCATTGGTCCATAGCCTCTCTTCTCTAATTTCCATGCATGTTGCTTCAAGGTGTAGACTAGGACTAGGTCTCCTGCTTTCAAGCCCTTATCCTTCACATGTGCATCAAAATATGCTTTTTGTCTCTTCTTGGCTACATAAATTCCTGCTGCACCTCTTAATCGTGTTTCACCTAATCGTTCAAGATTGAAGAGTCTAGAGGAGAGCTCATGGCCTGTCCAGTCATGCTATTGTGCTACTTTCAATGTAGGTATCAAAAAGTCCAATGGTAGCACTGCATTCTGGCCGAATACCATCTGAAAGGGTGTGGGTTGAAGTACCATTTTATAGGTAACTCTGTATGCCCAAACAACATGATGTAGCTGTTTGTCCCAATCAGAGCATTTATTGTTAACCAATTTTGTCAATACATTGCATAGAATCTTATTTGTGCTCTCAACCTATCCATTAGCTTATGGATGATAGGGGGAAGACTTCTTATGTATCACCAAGAATTCTTGGAGAAGGTTTTCTATGACTTCATTCAAGAAGTGTGTGCCTCTATCACTTACTAGCTCTATTGGTAGCATGTATCTGGTGAACACATTCTCGAATAAGAACTTAGCTATCGTCTGGGGCATCGTTCTTAGTTGTAGCTTTTACTTCTACCCATTTGGTTAGATAGTGAGTGGCCATAATAATGTATTCAACATGGAAACCCTTATCTGGGGGATTAATAGGACCGACAAAGTCTATTCCCCACTTAGAGAATGCACGTCCACCTATCATAGGTTTCAATGGCATCTCATCTTTACATATAGGGTACTGAGTTCGCTGACAAACATCACACCTCTTCACATAGGTATGTGCATCCATATGAAGTGTGGGCCACCAAAGTCTTGCAAATAGTGTTGTGTTGATCACCCTATCTGGTCCAAAGTGTCCTCCTGCTACACCTTGGTGAGCAGTTTCCAAGATCTTGAGATATTCACTCTCGTGGACACATAATCTAAGATACCCATGTTTTCCTCTTCTGTATAGATTATCTCCAATGAGAGTATAATCTAAAGCTTCTTGTTCTAAACTCCTTTGTCTAGCCAATGTCATATCTTGGGGAAAGGTTCTCGTCCTCAAAAAGGCTACTAAGGGTTCGCTCCAATCTGGCACTAAAGACACTTGATAAAGAGTGGCATGTTCCACTGGTGGTTTAGTGCAGCAGATTGGGCACTCCTTGCACATCTTATGGACATCTGCTAATTCCATAGTTGGCCAATGCACTCCAAGTCTCCTCAATGTCTGTAGAGTTCTTTGCCTTGAGTAGTGTTGCTCTAATGCACCCACATGTGCTAATTGCAACCATTTTGCGTACTCATCCTCTTCCACACAACAAGCTAATATTCCCTGATCCGTATGCTTGTACATACACCATGCCATGATATGGTACTTCTGGGCTTTTACTACCTCCCTATCTTGAGTGTGTACTACTGGATGCTTAGGCGCACATGTCAGTACTGGCACTAAGTTCTTGGCCCACTGTGGTACAACCTCTAAATAAAACAAGTAAGCATCAGGAAGGTCATCTAACGCTCCTTGTGGGGCCTCTCCAGATGTGAGCCTTGAGAGATGATCTGGTCTCAAGTGAGTCTTGCCGTTCCTCATTACTACCTCAAAGTCATATTCCATTAGTAAGAGGAACCATCTTACTAATCTACCTGTGTTGCAAGGCTTGTTTACCAAGTACAATAGAGCTTGATGATCAGTAAAAAATTTAAACTTATTTGCAAGCAAATAGTGTCTAAACCTTTTAACCACTGTCGGCGCGAAAGCGACGGCCGGTGGATCATGCCGACCGCAGAAATTACGACGCACGCCGGGTGCTTGGAGCAAGCTCAGGTGCAATTGGTGATATGGTTTCTCAAAGAGCTTATCATTCGATTAGTTGCAAAATCATATTTAATCATCATGAACGCTAGGAAACAATTTACCAAATTTGCTCAAGCCATTTTATTAGCAAAGTGCACATGTTCTAATATAGATTACCTTTGATTGCGGAATTTCTATCAAAAGGATGGAACAAACATTCCTTTGCCTTATACTATCGAAACTGCAATTAAGGGAATTTTCTATGTGTGCATAAAGGGACTACCAATCCATCACTACAACCTTTGGATCCTAATCCGTTCACCATTAGGTCAGAAAAAAACAATGAGAGAATCGTGTTTGAACTAATAGTTCAAGAAAGTTGTCATAGCCAAATATATGTTAATGCTTATACTTTAAAGATCAGAAAATCATTTGAAATTAAAAACAATCTTTGTAGTTCTAAGATCTCTAAAACAACTGTTGTCCGGAGTTCCAATATGGACAAGATTGTAAGCATCTGTTCATGTTGTCCGGAGTTCCAATATGGACAAGATTGTAAGCATCTGTTCATGAATCAGAACCAGACGTTCCATTCGTCGGTTTTTTTTTTTTTTTTAACAAAAACTCCATGTATACATTTAGTAGGATTAAACAATTTATTTCGAAGGAACATAAATAAAGCTTCTTAGCTGTCGTAGTTCAAAGATAGATTTAACTTCAAATACAAATAATGAATCACCTGTAAGATACCCAAAAGCTATATCACGTGAGATAAAATCGCTTTAGAACATGTTTATTGAGTTAGTGATCTACACTATCAGTGGAACTACAAATCACATAACTCATACATAAATCACATAAATTCATGTAGCCACCGTTTTGTTGTGAACTGGTAACGCAAAGCTATGTTGTTTCTCAACACATATGAACATGTTTTCAGTCTTGATTGTCATGAACTAGATATGTGTAGAGGTTCGAAGGAAAAAACAAGACTACATAGTTTCAGTCGACTAACAGAGATTCATGTCGAGGACCTATTGTATCAAGCAGCTGTATTCTATAAATTCAATCATGCGTTCTCATTGCAAAGATCGTTCAAGTGCTTGTCATACCATTTTGTGGAAGAGAGAGTTGAGGCTTCAGAGGTAAGAGCTCATTTAGCAATGTCACAATTTCATAAAGCTGCTTTGGAAACCTGACAGTAGGTAAAGGAGAGACTGTACTGTTGCATAAAACTCCAGATCCAGCCAAAATGTCTTTTATAATCGAGCTAATATTGAGTAACAACAGACTCTCTGTAGCTGCAGCTGAACCACTTGCACAAGTGGACAACAATCGAACATCATCAGGTTTTGCAGACAAGCCCTTCCTTGATGAAAGGTTCCGAGGTGTTGTCATACATAGTAAGAACATAAATGAGCGACACTTCAATATAGCTTCTACAGCTGTCAATAGAATGAGTTACTAAGAACCATCTTAATGTAAAATCTAATCGTCAGATATGGATGCTTAACGTAAAATCTAATCGTCAGATATGGATGCTTATTGATGAATTTCACGAAAGCATGTCCAGAAGAAATTAGATATCAAGATCATCAATTGTTGTTTCTCACCATCGGATAAATATCAAAATTTCTTTTGCGCAATAAAAAACGATCATGGAATATCATTCCAATTGCTCGCAGAACACACTTCAGATCCATCATCCTTCAGATATAGGCACCATCTAAAATCAGTAACCACATGAAGGCAAACAAACAGTCATGCTTAAGTCGGAAGGACAACTCAAAATCATCTGCATCCTGTTTTTTAATTATAAAATTCATGTTCGATTATCATCAGAGACAGAACAAACTCTTAATAGGCGGAACTGGTCGTCTGTGGAATGATTAGAAGCAGCAGCAATCTTTTCGATGTGTTATAGAAGAAATGCGTTAGCTCATTGATGAAGATGCATGAGTAAATCAATTTAGAAAAGTATGAAAATAAACAGATAAAGTCCGTCAAAAAGTAACAAACATGACAACGTAGAATCATTTTCAGAGTTTGTAATAAATTATTCACTTACGAAGGAGGATCCAAAATCGAGATGCTAAAAATCGAAATGCTAACGTAAAAAAAACTAACTTTTCAATGACGCGATCTGCTTCTGATGAATTATTTGAGAAATTGGAATACTATGGTCCGTCTGTCGGTATCGTTCGCCTATCATGAGTACTGCGAGACTTACTCAGAAAGGTTGTTCCCCCCAGCAGCATAGAAAACTTCCTCCTTTTTTAGAACAGAAGCACCTTTCTCAGCATTGCAGCTTCGTTATCTGTCCTCACTCTTGCCACGATCTTCAGAGCAACATTCCCCTCCAGCAGCATAGAAAACTTCCTCCTTTTTTAGAACAGCAGCACCCTTCTCACCATTGCAGCTTCGTTATCTGTCCTCACTCTTGCCACGATCTTCAGAGCAACATTCCCCTCGAGCTTCGTGCGTCAGATAATCTCCTTCTTCCTTTCTAAGACCTTTCCTGCACCTCCTCCGTCGTCCCTGAATCTATATGTGCCAGAGATAATCAAGTATATTGCAGCAAATGGGTCGTTCCCAGATTCAGAGAATCAGCACTCCACTTAAATTTCAAGCATGATATGCGGAAAATTCCTTCTCTCTCTCTCTCCATCTGTGATTATCAGCGCTGCGCTATCTCTTCATCTGATCGTGTGCTCCTTCACTCTCGAATCTCATGCATATTCCCCTAGAGCTGCCCGAAGGCAACCAAAATCTTGTACTCCCAAAAAAGAAGTTATCTTCCTCCCGGCGGCGTCCATATACAGTTTTCAGAAGTACCCTGCATGCCGAATCCACTTCCTGTTTACAAGGAGAAAGCTGCATCCATGTGTTATCTCTTTCCCTCTATTCATCTCCAGAAAACGACGAGCATTCGTTGACATACTTTATCTTCACTTTTCTGCTACAAAAATGACAACAACTGAAGTTGGTTGCTACAAAACACACAGCATGTAGTAGCCAAACTTGGATGAGTGGCATTATCAAATCAAAAATTGGATTTCAGATTTTTTTGCGAGAAAAATAGCTCCTTTCTTTCTTCATACTGCAATCTTCAAGAATCAAACCCATAGTCTCTTAAGCCAAAGCATGTGTCTGAAGCCAAAAACCACTTTCCGTGTGAAGAAATATAATTACATAGATTTCTGTGATCATTTTACTCTGTGACAATTTTACTTCAATAATTCACAAGGGTTGATTAAACATTGAAGCCCTTTTTGACATTTCACTTTCATGCACAATAGTGATACTTCTAGAAGTTCATTCATGCCGAATGACGACCATCTTGAATATGTGAGGTATTTGATCTAGCATAATACAATAAATAACAGCCTATAGCTTCTAAAGCATGGGTTCATGCTAGAACTTTGATATCAATCTTGAAACATGGGGTTAAGCACTTCTTCAATCGTATTCATATGCCTAATCCAATGAGTGTTGCCACATCAAATACTTCTTCTTCATGTCCTTTTCCAATGAACAATATATCCTTTGTTTTGAAGCAAGTAGAAGCAATCGTAGAGATGAAAATCCTACGACACCGCATAGACCATGCCTAACCCTTCTCGTTCGGTGGTGGTATAGAGCTGCATTCAATTGTCTACTAGCATATGCAATTGGAAGATCCATATTACCTTCACCAGTTGGTTGTGCAAGTACACACCCAATAGCATAGTTGGATGCATCCAAATGGACATGGAATGGCTTGTTCCAATCCGGTGTAGTCAATATTGGTGCTGAACACAATTGCCATTTAAGCTCATTGAAAGATTGCTCACATTCATCAGTCCACTCAAAATTAGTCAACAGTCCGTACAGAGGCTCTGCAATGATGGCATACATATGTATAAAATGTCGATAATAGCCACAATGCCCCATGAAAGCTTGCACTTCCTTAACATTGTTTGGCCTTGGTAGTTCTGCCATTAGTGGATATGCCGTTCTTCGACACTATGTGTCCTAGAATCTTGCCTTGCCTGACCATGAAAACACACTTTTCTGGGTTCAAGCACACTTGATATTCTCTACATTTGTCAAAGATTTGCCTGAGTTCAGGTATATGTGTCTGTCTAATGTTGGAAAGAGCACAGAGATCATCAACATAGACTTCCAAATTCTTCCTCAAGAACTCTTGGCATTACACGAAAAGAAAATATGCCCCACTCTATGGCAGAAGCCATCTTATGCTGATCTTCTGGTGCAATGGCCACTTGATTGTAACCAGAGAACCCATCCAAGAAGCTGTACACTTCCTTGCCTGCTACCCTTTCTAATAGATGCTCAATGATAGGAAGCGGATAACTATCTTTGATAGTGGCTATGTTAAACTTCTTCAAGTTAATGCATACACGTAATTTTCCATTCTTTTTGGGCACCACTACGATGGGGGAAACCCATTCAGTGTGCTCGATTTCATAGATAAATCCAGGTTCAAACAAGCGATCTATCTCTTCTTTGATCTTGGCAACATAGTTGTCATTGTATGTGTATGGCTTTTGTTTAGCGGGTCTGGCCTCTGAGGTCATGGGGATCGTGTGTGAGCATATGTTAGGGTCTACACCTTTCAAGTCCTTGTAAGTCCAAGCGAATACATCTATGTATTCTCTCAGCAAGGCTATCAACTCTTGCTCTTCTTCTTTCGTCAGGTCATGTCCAATGTATGTGCATTTTTCTTCTCCTTCTTCTATGGCTACAACAATCTTCTTGGTGGTTTCTTTGTTATCATAGGCCTCTCCAGCTTCTGCATCACATTTAGGCATTCTTATCATGACTCTCATATCTTCTATCTCATACTTATTCCTCTTGTGTCGTGGTTTCTTTCTTCTTCCTTTTCTTACCTTCACTCTTGGCGGTCACTTGTGTGGTTAACATCAGATCATTGGTAACCTCCTCATGTCTCTGAGGGTGAACTTCCACTTTGTAGAAATATTCCTCATCTGATGCAAAAAGTGGGTCCATAATGATTGACTCTAGATCAAAGTCACTTGCATCCTCGAATGCATCAGTGCTAGGCTCGCATTCTTCAAGAACCGAATCACACATGATTGGCTCTATTGTGAAGACTGAAATGTCATAGCCATCCTCATCACAGTGGGGCGTCCACTGTTCTTCATTGATGGCTACATCCATAGTTGCTAAAATTTCCGCCCAACCATGGGGTTCAAATTCTTCGTCAGGAAATACTACAAGTGCATAGGCTGGGTCTTGAATCGGTCTATGGGTTTCCTTCGCATCTATCTCTTTGGCTTTTTCTCTCTCCTCCTCTTCTACTGCTACTTTACACATCCACAAGTGGGTGTCTTCATGCATCCATGAGGATCTTGATCCTATGGAATGCACTGACTCCGTGTCATCCTTAGCTCTATGGATGGGATTCCATTGAATAGGGGGCACATCTCTATGAGAGAAATCCTTGAGATCAACTTTGGTTGTAACACCTAAGTGTTGTAGATACAAGGAATTGGTTCCCCAATCTTGTACCACTTGCAACTGCTACATAAATGGTCTTCCCAATATCATCTCATAGGCTTGATTCTTGCTAAAGTCATAGATAGCAAAAGTATGCTCAAACTCTACACCACATGTGGTGAAAGTTATTCCTTCTAGCAGTCCTAAGGGTCTCTGTCACTCTAGTCACAATGGCAAGTACCAACATGAGGAGATACACCTCATAAATGTCAATCCACGGAGACGTGAGGACCGGTATGAAGACCAAGACCAAGTGATGGCACAAGTGCGTGAGTGAAAGCACACAAGCATGCACACACATACACACACACGCACAAGGTAAGAGCAAAGAGTGGAACAATGGAAGATCTTCGATTACAAAAGAACTCTCTTACAAAGCTGAAATCTACAACAAGCTAACCCCAAAAATGAGCTCTCCAGCCCTTTTTATAGTTTTTTGAGTAGTTTTGGCCCTATCTAGACCAAAGTAGGTTCTATGGCTTATTTGGGGGCCCAAATGGAGTCTAAAAATTATGAAAATTGGTAGGATGCTACTTCCAATGCTCCTCAAGCTCAAGGACTCCTTGGCTTGAACAAAATGGAGTTACAAAAATGGAAAATGGTATTTACAATGGTTTTTTGTGATAAAAATCACTATTTTTATAGGGATTTCTTTTGAACATTTGACATGTGCTTCTTGGAGCTCCCTACATGCTCATTCTTCTTGTGTGTCCACTTCATTGATGTGCTTCCATGCTTGTGTGTGACCTGGACTGTCAACACTCCCCCCCTCTAGAGTCTGTCGTCCCTAACAGACCCTTGTTGTAGTGGTTGTTCCATGTAGTGCTTGGAGAGATAGTGTACATCATGTATCCACAAGAGTGGATCATCTTCTAATTGTAGTGTAAGGTCACCGGATTGGCATTCTGTATTTTCATAATTCCTATATTTTCCTATCCCGCACGAACCGAAAGGTCGTTGCGAAGTGATGTATCTGCTTATCAATTAATGAAAAGACATTGCGGTGACTCTCTGGTAACGACAAGCGAGATCGCCAGACTGTATATCTGGGTGATTACGGTTTGTGGAGACGTCGTCCCAGTACAACATTCGTGAGATCTGAGTATTATTGCTCTTACCTTTGTTTAATTACATTAATTTGTGATTAACACAGTACTGTTAAGTTTCGGATAGTAAGTCTGTGTGACGGTAGTGAATAATTCCCGTGTTACTTACTGTGAAAAGGCTAACCAGAATTTTGACAATAAGCGATTCGATATTGAACGCTAACATACTGCGCATTGAATAAGTTAATTGGGAAAATTAAGATACAGGGCCTCTGATTTATCAGACCCCTACCACTCCCAAGAACCCGAAGAACTTAAAAATGCCTGTAATGTAAATGCGCATTTACATTACAGGCATTTTTAAGTTCTTCGGGTTCTTGGGAGTGGTAGGGGTCTGATAAATCAGAGGCCTTGTATCTTAATTTTCCCAATTAACTTATTCAATGCGCAGTACGTTAGCGTTCAATATCGAATCGCTTACTGTCAAAATTTTGGTTAGCCTTTTCACAATAAGTAACGCGGGAATTATTCACTACCGTCACACAGACTTACTATCCGCAACTTAACAGTACTATGTTAATCACAAATTAATGTAATTAAACAAAGGTAAGAGCAATAATACTCAGATCTCACGAATGCTGCACTACGACGACGTCTCCACAAACCGTAATTGCCCAGACAGACAGTCTGGCGATCCCGCTTGTCGTTACCGGAGAGTCACCGCAATGTCTTTTCATTAATTGATAAGCAGATACATTACACTATTAAAATGCGCATTTACATTACAAGCATTTTTAAGTTCTTCGGGTTCTTGGGAGTGGTAGGGGTCTGATAAATCAGAGGCCCTGTATCTTAATTTTCCCAATTAACTTATTCAATGCGCAGTACGTTAGCGTTCAATATTGAATCACTTACTGTCAAAATTCTGGTTAGCCTTTTCATAGTAAGTAACGCGGGAATTATTCACTACCGTCACACAGACTTACTATCCGCAACTTAACAGTACTGTGTTAATCACAAATTAATGTAATTAAACAAAGGTAAGAGCAATAATACTCAGATCTCACGAATGCTACACTATGATGACGTCTCCACAAACCGTAATCGCCCAGACAGATAGTCTGGTGATCCCGCTTGTCGTTACCGGAGAGTCACCGCAATGTCTTTTCATTAATTGATAAGCAGATACATCACTTCGCAACGACCTTTCGATTCATGCGGGATAGGAAAATATAGGAATTATGAAAATACAGAATGCCTTGGGAAGTTGTCTGGTTCTTCATTTTGTCACTGCTACCTTTGTATGTACTTCTTTCATGTATTCCAGCTTGATGGTGTCTTTGTGAGCTTACCAAAGATTGTGAGCTACTCAAAAGAGGTTGTCAATGTTGGTTATGAGCAACTCTCATGGTGGATTGCTTCCGTGCTCTTGTTCTTGTCACCATGATGTCTGTTGGTTCTTCCAAAGATGGCTTTCCTCATTTTCATGCCAAGTACTGTAACCCATAATGGATGATGGGTAAGTGCATTAGTGCATGGGTTGAACAAGATATGTGCTTTGTGCATGGCCGTGTAATGTGGCCCTATTCATGCATATGTGGGAAATGCATTGGAAGAAGTATGGTGCAAGAATTCGGGTCTTGAGCGAAGTGCTCAAGGGTATGTTGACAAAGAGGTTTCCTACTCTATTATGGTTATCGTGTTGTCAAAGTAGGCGGTTCTTATCATGGTCAAATGTCCATCGATATTCATCTCTTCGTGGTGTGCTCCAACATGGTGATTGACCATCGACTTATCTTCCGTTGTTGATGGGTGTCCTTATTGATGGTTCATGTCAGAGATGCTTTAAGCACACGGTCCTGTTGTTTGTTGTTAACCGTTGGAGTTGTCCTCTCCAATCATTTTAGCATAAAGAATCAAGAATACATCTTATACTTGTCAATCTTGGAAGTATAAAAGAGACCACAACCCCTTCTAGATGATAGAATCCAAGAAATAAGAGAAAACTGTCTGAATTTTTGAGAAATAATGAAGATGAAGAGGAATTTCTAGGGTTTTCATTATCTTGAGCAATACTACATCATTTCCAATGATCTTGGTGTCTAAAGTGTGTTATTTTCTCAGCAAAACACAATCATGAAGTCAAATCTCAAAAATGATACCTGTAACCTTCAGAGGAGACAATCGCGATTCTATGGAAACTGACGATTTTCATCTCCAGCACTATTCTTCAGCAATTCTTCACTTCATACATCAAGAATCAACTCTCTTCATACACATTCATCAGAAATACACAATAGAAGCTTGCAAATTCCATGGATACACATAGAATAGACTCAACAAATCAAAGAAATTCACACAAAAGGAAGAATCACGATTTTCTGCAGGAAACTCTTCTCATTACTAGGATAGCATCAATTACAATTAACCAACCCTCTCAAAATAGAGGAAATTATCCTTTATACATTTTCAAGTGTCCCTTTTCACACTTGAATTTTGGTCCTTTTCCTTTCTAATCTAAAAATATGCTATCTAAGAGTTTCCAAAAATTCTAGAAAAATTACATATGATTCTAATTTACATGAGGAAGACTCTTCCTCATTTTTACAACATTTGCATAAATATTTCTACAATTTTTTATCATTTTACAAATATTTCTCTTCAAAAAATGCTTCTTCTAACATTCTTCCCCTCCTAGACCTTTTGGCTCCTGACAAAAGACATTCTTGCTGATATACCATGAATGCTTCCTTCACTTCTTTTTTCTTTGATATACCTATGACAATAGGTCATGGCTTTTTCTTTCTGTAATGTTTAAGTTGTTCACCATCTCAAATAATGATTTTCTCCATTGCACAACAGCCTCTGGTTTGTCTATTACATCTTTCTTCAGATATTCTGTGTATGCAGCTTCATAGGCAGTGAGTCGAGATTTTGTTACTACTGACAAATTTCCAAATATTTCTGATTATCTTTCAAAAAATCCATAATCAAATGCATCTTCAAAAATCTGGAGATAATGGCTACCCAAAAATATTGTTCTGCTATAATAAGCCATCAAACATATCCTGTCTGGTGTTTCACTAAGATCAAATAATAAAGCATCAGATGGACAATTAAAGCCAATGTAATTGAGAATTCTGACATCTGTATCTGTAAAAGTCTCTATACATGCCAATATGAGTCTCATCACTCTGATTAGTAAAATACATGCTGGATCATTGACATCTTTGTATGTAGATATGACAAACTCTACTGTGCCAACCATATACTTCTTTGTTGGCCATGTTCCTGTCTTTGGTCTTGCTATCTTTGGAAAATTCAACCATTTTGATGGAATCTGTCCCTCCTTCCTTCTTTCCCAAAAAACTGTCCAATCCCTTCTCCTTGCTACTGGACAATATGCTGGATTGATTTTTAACTGTATTGGTGCTTCTTTCCATATTTTTTTGCATTCTTTATTAGCATCCAACCACCTATTTCTCCATTTAGGATTAGCTTTTTCAAATAACTCCTTTGTCACATTGATGTCTTCTTCATATTCTAAATACTTGTTTGGAGGTAATCCCACCCTTGCCAACTGATAGTTTTTAATGCTTTCCATAATCATGCAAAAGGGTATACCTAAGCCATCTACAACCCAATGGTGTTGATCCGGATTTATTCCTTTATTCAGAGCAAAATTAACAATCTGTTCCTCGTATTCATTATGCATTTTTCTAATAAATTCCATTCTGGATTCTCTGTCTGTCAGAAGTTTCTGAACAAACTCTTCTGAGTACTCTTCTACTGGTGCTTTGTTTTCTTGTTCACCACCATGTTGGGTTCTGTCATCATCTCCTACTTCATATTCTTCTACTTGTGTAGTCTCTACCTACTCTTCCACCTGGGTTTGTGGTTTTTCCAATTTTTTCTGTAGCTCTTCTATCTTCAACATTAAACTTTTATTTTGAGAGGTCCACAACTCTCTTTCTGATTTCCACTCATTTCTTTCCTTTTCTATACTCAACTGCCAATCACTTCTCTCTTTTTCTATATCCATATGTAACTTATTATATCCCCTCATAGAAGCAGCAACATGTATACTTGCTTGTTTTTCCAACTCCTTAGCTTCTTTCAACTCTGTTTGCAATCTCATAATTTCTTTGTTCAAATCTTCCTTCTCCTCCTGTGTCACTTGTACAGTCTTGCTTTCTTCATTCAACTGGCCTTCTTCCATTAATAACTTGTTTATTTACTCATTTGCTTTGACCATAATTTGATATGAACTCTGTAAGGTTCTGTATCTCCCTTCAATTTTCTTCAGCTTCATCTCCATTTTACTACTATGCTCTGTCTGTTTTGCACACTTCTCTTCAAGATATTGGATTTTTTTTTCTTGCTGAACCTCCAATTCTTCCAAGGAAATTATTATGTGTGTTAATTCCTCATTTCTCTCCTGTACAATCTTCAACTGTTCTATTAACTGTTCCTTTTCCTTCTTTTGCTCATTAATGATTCTGCTGCCTTTCACAAACTCAGATTCAGCTACCATGCCTGATATGATCATGTTCCTACTTGATGGTCTGAACTGTTCTATATTGCTCATAATAACCTTACAGGTAGATCTTATATCTTTAGGTATTCTTTCCAACCCAGCTTCTAATTCTTCTATCTGCTTTTCTTCTTTGCAGTCATTCTCATCTTCATCTTCTTCCTCATACTCTATGACCTGATTCTTTTGTTCTTCATAGCTCTTATCTGCTTTCATTTCTTCTTTGTCTGCAACATCTTCCTCATATTCTAATATTTGATCCTCCTTATTCTCATGTCCTGATGTATCTTTAATTGTCATTGTTTCTTCTGCCTTCTTGTTCTCCATTACCTGTTGTTCTTTTTCAAGAAGATGTCTTTGCTTTACCCGTACTTCCTTCTCCTGAATTAGGGTTGATTCAATCTCTATAGAGAGCTTTGTTTGATCATCAATTATCTGTTCCTTTTGTCCTTCCTCTTGCTCATCTATATCCATGAGATCCAGATCTTCCTCTTGTCCTTGATCTTCTGTAGTTGTAAACTCTTCATTATGATTCAAGTCATATAGTATGTCTTCTATGCTTTGGTTGATCTCTTTTTCTGTATCTCCTTCTTCTACTTTTTGAGTATTCTTCTTTTCCACTACTTCCTTTGTTTCCTTGATTTGATCTGTCTCTTTTTGTCTGTGTACTAAACTACATAACTGAACTTCTTTTTCTGCTTCTACTTTTCCTTCATCCAATTTAAAATAGGTTTGATGTAAAGGTTTTGTCCATATTGTCTTTAATCCTGAATCCACTAATCCACAGCTGAATTCCTTCCTTACTTCACTCTCTTCTTCCATCATCATTGCTTTGCCTTTCAGTAACCTTCTCTCTTCTTCAGGACTAACCTGCTTTGCTGCTTCTTCTTGGACTTGTTTTCCCTGTAACTTCTCACTCGAATCTTCTGGTGTTTTATTTTTTTTTCAGAGGCTTGTGTTATCACATTTGGTGTACTAGGCACTGATAAGTTCAAACTTTTCAACAAAAAGTTTTCAATATCACTTTCAGAATCTGAAGAAAATTGTGAAGAGCCTACTATTCCTGATTTGTTTCCTGATTTGTCCATTCTTGATTCTTTCACAACCATAGATTCCTCCTGCTTTTTTTCTTCTACTATCACTTCTTTTGTCTCCATCATTGGTACAGGTTCTGCTACTGATTTTCCTTTACTTTTCTTGGTTAACTTCCTCTTCTGTACAGGTTTCTTCTAAACCTTCTTCTTCACTACAACTATAGTTCTGGTTTCAGGAGGTCCTTGTAGCTCTTTGAAATATGCTAACAGTTCCACTTCTTTTTTGACAAAAACTTCCTCTGTCTCTGCTGCCATCATCTGATCATGCAGCTCTTCATAGTGTTCTACTTCTTCTTGAATCCAATCAGTTGCTTTGCAAGAGTAGTCCTCCAACATCTTTTGATATTGTGCTTCATATATTGCCCTTTTATTATTTCCTTGAGTCAAATAGGTATACAACTGCTCTTTACTTGTCTGAGGTGGGTGAGGGTCATTTGAAGACTGTACTTGCTTTTGAGCAGCTTCATGCTCTTCCTTAGTTGCTTCCACCTGTTCCAATTCCACTTTTCTTGGATCCAATCTTCTTTTCTTTACTGGAATGACTTCTTCTAAAACTCCTTTTCTTTTCCTTTCTGCTCCCCTCATGCTTGGTTGGGCTTCTGCTTCTCTTACAGACATATTTCTAGAAGGGCTTTTGATTCTTGTCATGAGAATTCTAGCCTTGAGCTCTTGGCAAGGGTTTCCGTGCTCTAGCCTGACTGTAATGAATGGTCTCCTGTCCACTATGCTAGGATGAGTGGTTGACTTTACTTGACACATGGCCATGGGGTATCTAGGTGATGTTTCCAGATGGTTATAATGTTCTCTCCCTAGTCCTTGTCTTCTTAACTTCATGCGCTTAATGCGTTCTATAGCTTCTGCCTGAGCTTCAGCTCGTATTCTATTTTCTTCCTCCTTATGCTTCTTTGCCAACGTGAGTCGTCTAAGCATATCCTCAGTAAGAGGTTCTTGGTATAACGTGACTCTACAACCACTAATGTAATAAGGCATTATATCTCCTTCAAAGGTGGCTAATTGTACTGCTCCACTTGTCGAGAGTCTGTTGATGATCATAGGTCCATAACCTCGCTTTTCTAACTTCCATGCGTGCTGTTTCAGCGTATATACTAGAACTAAATCTCCTTCTTTCAAGCCTTTATCTTTCACATGAGCATCAAAATATGCTTTCTGTCGCTTCTTTGCCGCGTATATTCCTGCTGCTGCTTTCAGCCTGGTTTCTCCTAATCGTTCCAAGTCCATTATTCTCGCTGATAATTCATGGCCGGTCCACTGATGTTCTTGTGCAACCTTAAGGGTCGGTATCAAGAAGTCCAAAGGAAGCACATCATTCTGACCAAAAACCATTTGAAAGGGAGTTGCATTGAGTACGGTCTTGTAGGCCACTCGATATGCCCAAACAACGTGGTGTAATTGTTTGTCCCAATCTGAACGTTTGTTGTTCACGAGTTTCGTCAGTACGTTACAAAGGATCTTGTTAGTGCTTTCAACCTGACCATTGGCCTGAGGATGATATGGTGCGGATTTCTTGTGAATCACCATAAAATCCTGTAACAAATATTCAATGACTTGGTTTAGAAAGTGAGTTCCTCGATTGCTCACTAACTCTATAGGCAATCCATATCTCGTAAAGACATTTTCAAATAAGAATTTTGTAGTCGGGTGTGCATCATTCTTTTTCGTGGCTTTTGCCTCTACCCATTTGGTGAGATAATCTGTCGCAACAATAATGTATTCTGCATGTGTACCTTTTGTAGGGGGGTTAATGGGTCCTACAAAGTCTATACCCCACTTAGAGAATGCACGTCCGCCCATCATGGGTTTCAATGGCATTTCATCTCTGCGAGTAGGAAATTGAGTTCTTTGGCACACATCACATCTCTTTACATAGGTATGTGCATCCATGTGAAGAGTGGGCCACCATAATCCTGCAAAGAGGATGGCTTTGATTATCCTATCTGGTCCAAAGTGACCTCCTGCAACACCTTGGTGTGCAGTCTCTAGTATGCTCAGATAATCGCTTTCATGAACACACTGTCTTAAGTATCCGTCTCTTCCTCTTTTGTATAGATTATCGCCAATAAGTGAATAGTCTTGAGCTTCCTGCTCTAGACTGCGTTGTCGTGCTAAAGTCATTCCTTGAGGGAATGTGTTCGTCCTCAAGTATGTCACTAAAGGTTCACTCCAGTCTGGTGTGAGAGACACGTGATATAATGTAGCATGTTCTACAGGTGGTCTTTCACAACAAACATGGCATTCTTTACACAACTTGTAGACATCTGCTTCCATCGTAGGCCAATATACTCCTAGTCTATGCAGAGTCTGCAATGTATGATGTTTTGAGTGATGTTGCATCAATGCACCTATGTGTGCTAATTGCAACCAATTCGCATGTTCTGATTCATCTACACAACAAGCAAGAATCTTTTGATTATCCAGTTTATATATGCTTCCTGCTATGATTTGGTATCTCTGAGACTTGGTAATCTCTCCTTCCTTGATCCTTATCCTAGGATTCTTGGGTCCATACATGAGAATAGGGACTATAGGCTTAGCCCATTCTGGTGCTATCTCAAGGTTAAACAAATATGCATCTGGTAAATCATCCACTACTCCTTGAGGAGCTTCTCCTGAGGTTAATCTTGAAAGGTGGTCAGCTCTGAGATGTGTCTTTCCTTTCCTGACTACTACTTCAAGATCGTACTCCATGAGTAATAGAAACCAACGTATTAGTCGTCCTGTGTTACATGGCTTGTTGACTAAATACAATAGTGTTTGATGGTCTGTAAAGAATTTGAACTTGTTTGCCAACAAATAGTGCCTGAACTTTTTTACAGCGTAGATCATTCCTAATCCTTCTCGTTCCGTCGTGGTGTAATTTCTTTCTGCTGCGTTCAACTGTCTGCTCACGTAAGCTATGGGAAGATCTATATTACCTTCATTCGTGGGTTGTGCTAACACACATCCTATGGCATAGTTGGATGCATCCACATGTACATGGAATGGCTTACTCCAATCTGGGGTTGTCAATATAGGTGCTGAGCACAAACATCGTTTAAGTTCATTGAATGAATTCTCACACTCATCTGTCCATTCAAAATTGGTCAAAAGAGAGTACAGAGGCTTGGCTATGATTGCATACATGTGTATGAATCGTCTATAATAACCACAATGGCCCATAAATGCTTGCACTTCTTTTACGTTAGTTGGCCTAGGTAGATCTGCAATCACCCTTACCTTTTCTTCATCTGTAGAAATTCCATTCTTTGACACAATGTGTCCTAAAATTTTGCCTTGTCTGACCATGAAAACACACTTTTCGGGGTTCAAACAAACCTGATATTCTCGACATTTGTCAAATAGTTGTCTTAACTCTGGGATATGTGTCTGTCTTACATTCGAATGAGCACATAAGTCATCGACATAAACTTCCAAATTCTTGCGTAAGAATTCCTTAAAAACATGACACATGAGTTGCTGGAAAGTAGCGGGTGCATTTGTTAAGCCAAATGGCATTACACGAAATGCAAATATGCCCCATTCTGTGGCAAAAGCTGTCTTGTGTTGATCTTCTGGAGCAATGGCTACTTGATTATAGCCTGAAAAACCATCAAGAAAGCTGTAAACTTCCTTGCCTGCAACTCTTTCCAATAAGTGTTCTGTGATAGGAAGAGGATAACTATCTCTAATCGTGGCGGCATTAACTTTCTTAAGGTTAATACACACACACAATTTTCCATTTTTCTTGGGCACCACCACAATGGGGGATACCCATTCGGTATGCTCAATTTCGTAAATGAATCCTGCTTCTATCAAGCGATCTATCTCCTCTTTAATCTTTGCAGCGTAATTATCATTGTACGTGTATGGTTTCTGTTTCGTGGGTTTTGCATCTGGAGTCATAGGGATTCTATGGGAACATATGTCTGGATCCACTCCTTTCAAATCTTTGTAACTCCAAGCAAACACATCTCTATATTCGCGCAATAGGGCAACTAATTCTTCTTCTTCTTCCTTCGTCGAATCATGCCCTATGTATGTACATTTTTCTTCTTCTCCTTCTATGGCAACTATTATTTCCTTGGTTTTCTCTCGATTATCATATGCTTCTCCAATGTCAGCTTTTCTGTTAGGCATTCGTACCATGATTCATCTATCTTCTATTTCATACTTCTTGAAGTTCTCGGGTACTTCAAACAAGGATTCTTCTTCTTCTGACATGGTTTCTTTCTTCTTTCTCTTCTTGCCTTCACTCTTGACAGTCACTTGTGTGGCTATTCTCACATCATTCGTAATTTCTTCGTGGTTCTGAGGATGAGTTTCTACTTCGTAAAAATATTCTTCCTCTGATGCAAATGGAGGGTCCATAATAATTGATTCTAAATCAAAATCACTCGCGTCCTCGAAAGCATCAGCGTTAGGTTCACATTCTTCTAAAACTGAATCACTCATGATTGGCTCTATCGTGAAAACTGAGATGTCATAGCCATCCTCGTCGCAGTGGGGTGTCCATTGTTCTTCATTGATGGCTACATCCATGGTTGCTAGGATTTCTGCCCAACCATGGGGTTCAAAATCTTCGTCTGGAAATACTACAGGTGCGTAAGCTGGGTCTTGAAGGGTTCTTTGATGTTGTTCTGCACCTAAGGTCCTGGCTTCTAACCGTTCTTCTTCTTGTTTTGCAACTTTACACATCCATAAGTGAGTGTCCTCGTGTAACCATGAGGGGTCTGACTCCAAAGAGTGTACTGATTCTGTTTCTACTGGTGTCTTATGGATGGTATTCCATTGTATTGGGGGTACATCTCGATGTGAATAGTCTTTAAGATTGACTTTGGTAGTCACTCCTAAATGTTGCAAGTACAAAGAATTAGTTCCCCAATCTTGTACAGTTTGCAACTGACGCATGAATGGTCGTCCCAGTATCATCTCATAAGCATGATTTTTCGCAAAATCACAAATGGCAAAGGTATGCTCAAACTCCACACCACAAGTGGTGAGAGATATGCCTTTTAGTAAGCCTAATGGTTTTTCTATGTGTCCATCAGCCATTTGTAGCTTCATCCTGCTTGGTCTGAGTGCTGGCTTACCCCAACGTTTCCATAAAGCGATGGTAGCGATGGCTACACCAGCTCCTGAATCTAAGATGGCTTTCGTGGTGTAGCCCTGATGGGTTATTGGAAGATACGTATTACCTTCCTCTCCTTCACTTACATCTCCGATCTTTTCCACTGGTATCTCTGGTACCTTCTTATGTGATCCTATCTGTGAGGGAGTAGTAGCAAGCTCAGGGATCTGATTTGCTACATGTTTCCATAGTTCTGGTTTTACCTTTAACAACTCCTCCAGAGTGAGATTACACTGTACTTTAGTGTTCTTGATCACTTTCGTGTTTCTAGGGATCACTGATTCTTCATTCCTCACTATTATCGTGGGTGCTCTCATACTAATAGACTTTGCTTCCCAAGGTCCTGTGAACTGAGGTAATTCTTGTAAAGAATTGGATTCAAAACCTGTGTGTTCACTTAGGTGTTCTTCCTCTACATCATCGTAAATAGAGGGGATATCTTAGGGAAATTGTTCCTACAAGTCATCTATTTCTTGAATAGGAGGATGGGTTCCTTGTTCTTTTCTCCATTTCTCTTCTTGGATTTCTCTCAAAAATTCATGTGAGTACCTATGTATGGAAGACAGGTTGTCTTGACTTTCTGTATTGGGTACTTGAGACAGGGATGGTGCATTCCTTTCCTGTGTCTCTGGGACAGTAGGGTTCCTATGCCGATCCTTTTCCTCTTTGCTTTCTATCAAGTATTCTAGCCTCTCCATTAGTCCTTGAAAGTGTAATTCAGGTTTTGCCATGTTATTCCAATTAAGATATCTAGAGGCTTTGAACAAAGCTTGTGCTAATTCTACCATCTTCATGCAAAGTTTAGTCCTCTCAATTTCTAAGTCTGCTCGAGGGTAGTTCTTACTCATTTCAGCTACTTGAGGTCCCTCTTTTAATCTAGCCTGATATGCACGAAACATCATGTCTAGGTTTTCTGGTATGGGTTCCGCTAAAACTGATCCTGATTTTTGAGCTAGATTCTCTTGATTCAATTTCTGTGAAGTCAGTTCTAGGATTTTGGCTCTAGATTCCTTTAAACTTCCTTCCAACTCAGTTATCTTCGTACTCCATTTTCTCTTAATTCTTTCTCTAGAATCTTTCCAAGATTTTGTCTTTTTACTGCTAGATTCTGCGACTTCACTACTTCCGGCTACTTTCTCCTGATTAAGTTGTTGGTTCTATAAGAGCACCTGGGCCCTGGTTATAGCTTGGATAGGCACGTATGTAGGGTTGGATCCATCTGCGTTAGTATTTACAATACCTATCACGTTGATTGGTGTCACATTTGAAGCATTTAGAGGATTCTTAGGACAATCTTTTATGACATGCTCTTTATCGCAATCTGCACAAAAGCCTTGGATGTTATAGTACTGTGATTGCCCTGCTATCCGAGGATGTGGACAATCCTTTATGAAGTGATCTCCTTGGCACCTAAAGCATGGTCCTCTAGGGCCCTGTGGTCTTTGCTGTCTCAATTGGGGCCGTGGGTTTGGGTTCGTGTACATCACATTAGCATAGTCTAGCTCCCAACTAGGTTCCACTGGTGGACTATCGTAAGGATATGTCTCTACGTGTTCTGGTGACTCCGTGTAATAAGCGGGTGGACTATCTATATGAGTAGAGTCAAAACTGTTTGAGTTCGGGTCACTCTCTGTGATCAAAGGTGAAGAAGGCACTAAGGCCCTACTTAGGTTCTCTTCTGCAGCAGCGTATTTAACAGAGATGACATTCGCTGGTGGGGGTGGCTGCTGAGCTAAAACAGGTTGAGGTCTCTATTGCGCCTGATATGGGTAGTTCTGTGGAGGCCTATAGTAATAAGGCTGAGCATTGTATTGGCCTTGATACCTACCTGGCTGAGCGTATGCTTGCAGGTAGTTCTGTCTCACTGCTTGTTTGTTATATGGGCAGTCCTGAGCCGTGTGATTTGTGCATCTTCTCTCAATAGTGCAATATTGGCCACTAGGGTTGGCTTGTGTTTGTGTTGCATTGGGGCACACATTTGCCAAATGATTTCCACCACAAGTGTAACAACGTACGTTAGTTGTTAACTTGGGCACCTGTTTACTAGAAACTCCTAGTTTCTGGGCCACTTTTTCTGCTAGGTCCTCTATCGAGTTAGACAATTTTGTGGATGCTAGAGAAGAACAATCTGAGTCCTTGTAGACTTTTGAGAGTTCCAACTCATCTCCTAAGTTGTCCTCAATGTCTATATAAATTCTCACACATTGCTCTAGCGTTCTGGGTTCTTTTAGGTACACATAGGAGCGTAGTTTAGAGCTCAACAAGCCATCTAGAAAAAATGACACTTGTTTGGCTTGTGAGGGTAGCTCTTGCATTGGACATCTTTCAACATATTGTCTAAACCTATGTCCTGCCAGTCTAACTGTTTCCTGAGGGGTCTGTTTAAAGCTATGACTCAATGAAGACGTGTCATGTCTAATCCCACTTTTAGAGAATTCAGTGATGAATGACTCTAAAAAGTGATGGATGTCTCTAAATTTCCTTTGTTGCAATGGTTGGAACTAAGTTAAAGCGATATTCTTTAACGTTAGTCCAAATGCGTTATATTGCGTGAACATGTCTTCGACTTGCTCTGCTCTTAGTAATTGCTTGAATTCTGCAACATGGTCATAGGGATCTCCTGTCCCATCAAAATAATTTTTCATGGACTTCACTAACTGAGTGGGTCTTAGTATTCTTGCGTGTTCTCGTGGTCTAGGTAGAGGAAAATCATCTCTACCACCTGGTATTCCATGATCTCTTTGTCTATCCGCTCTGTCCGTGTTTATGGTGGTTCTATCTCTTCCTATGGGATGAGTGAAGCTTACTTCTGGTTTTTCTTTGTTTTTCTCTCTTTGATTAGCATGGGCTGATGATGTTCCTGCCCCTTGTTGGTTCGCGTTTACGTTTGTTCTAGACGGAGGGAAGACCAAATCACCTCTCCATGTGTATGTGTTTCTAGCGTGGTCAGGCACCACAAAGACTCTTTCTGAAGTCTCATCCAAGTATATAACCTTTCCAGGTGTATCCAGGTCTTTAAATTCGTAGATTATAATGGAGCCTACCTCGCTAGGTTGCTCCGTTCTGTATCTCCAAAATGCTTCGTCAGTTTCTTTATTTACAAACAACTCTATGCTTCTGTTGTCCTGAGGGGTCCAATCTGGAACTAGTACTCGTGTCAGCACAGATTTCCCTCTAGGTGTTCTAGGTTCTTCTAATGGTTCTTTCCCTTGGGATCTCGCTTCCATCTCTAACTGAATCATGCCAAACTCATTGGTATTGTTTGGCTGCGTACTTAGGATGTACATCGTTCCTTCCTTGTCTATGTACGCGTCTCTCTCAAGTTTCACCACTGGACGTTCCAATCCAATGGGTTGATCAAGGATGTGCATTTGCACTACTTGTCTTTTCAAACCATCCTCATAGATGCGAGCACCTAAGCGGTTGGTTCGGAGAAATTCTAACTGAGTCCTATAGGGTCCTTCTGGTCTTTCTAAGTATGCTACATTTGACCCTCCTTCTGGTCTTTCTGTGCTAAATGCCATTTCTGATTCGCTAGTATCTGAGCTCTCATAGGGATAACTAGTGTTCAATTGTTGAGCCCACGATCGTGCAGTAGTTCTTACACTTGCCTCTGATGATCTAAGGCTTCGCCAGTCTGACTTACCTATGTGTTTGCCCGATCTAAGGTTCATTAATTTTCTTCCTTGCACACTTAGTACACACTGAGGTACTTTTGAGTTCTCGTTTCGTCAGACTTAGGTTCTTTCCCTTAGGTTTTCGTATCACACACCTTTATCTTTAGTCTGAGACTTGAAAATTTTAATTCTCTTGAACTTGAGGCGTTCCTATCGTCGTTAATCCACAATGCTAACGTTTATCCTAAGCGAAAAATTGACTGAGGGGGTTGAGTAATCTTCCAACCTCGAGTCAGCTTTTCTGGTTGCTCTGATGCCTAAGAAGCCGCGCTTCCCAAGCTTTATGCCCTTCACTGCCTTGCTTTAGTTGCACTTGATTGCCTTTGCTAGACCTGGAAAAATCCAATATTAGACCAATATCAGAATGGATGATCACGCACCTAAGTTTATACACTTTTAAGTCCCTTAACTTTTGGCAAAAATTTTCTTCCCAAGGCCCCCTTTCTTTCCTAGTCCCACTATGTCAACCTCAATTTATCTTATCTAAAAATCAATGTACTCTTTTTGAAAAAAAACAGTTGTGGTCACGTAGTACTCGTAAAGAGCTTTCTAACAAGCTATTAAGCTCAAAAAACGGACTTCGGATGAAAAAGATATGACCGTTCAGGCCCTGGGGGGTGAAAACTCACAAACAGGTTTTTCTTCGATTATGAGCTAAGGGGTCTCCTATGATTGCAATGATCCAAAAATTTTCAAAAAATAGCCCCAAAATTGGCCAAAAATTGAAATCCTAAAATTTGCATTTGGGGTGAGCAATCGTGATGGTCTGAGATGATCACGATGGTCTGGGACCGTCGCGATGGTCCAGGCGAACCGTCGCGATGGCGTGTGCGCGAATCGTCGCGATGGTCTGAAGTGCTCGGTCCCGATGGTCTAAATGTGAGCAATCGCGATGGTTGGGGTGAGGCGTCGCGATGGTCCGATTGAGTGAACAATCGCGATGGCGTCAGTCAATGGTCAACGTGAACCGTCACGATGGTCCGAAGTGAACCGTCGCGATGGTCACATATGCAATGGCGTGAGCCAATCGCGATGGTCCAAATTTTGAATTGTCGCGATGGTGTAAGGGTCTCGTCATGATGGCGTGGCTAGTGAGCAATAGTGATGGTCTAGCTTGCCACGTGGCACTATCGAGGCGATGGCATGGGCCAATCGCGATGGCGTGGGGTCGACGGGATCGTCGTGATGGTCAAGGACCATTGTGATGGTTCAAGTGAACCGTCGCGATGGCGTGAGACCGTCGCGATGGTCCGGTAGAGCCGTCGCGATAGCGTGAGCCAATCGCGATGGTGTGACACAATCGCGATGGTCTGAGCCAATCGCGATGGTCCACCAAAGTGTGAATTTTTGAAATGTGTCTGTGGATTCCTAGAGGCGCAAGGGTCGCCTACACGCCCATGAACTTGCTTACCTCAAATTCCGAACTTGGCAGACCATCGCGATGGTCTGACACAGTCGGCAATTTTGACAGAAAGTGATTTTCTTACCTTTTTGTAGCCTTCCTGATGCACTGGAGCTCTGTACCTGCAAGAAAACTCAAAAACACACAAGTACACACAAGCACAAAAGATCTCTCTCTCTCTTGCACATGCACAAATGAGGGGAAATGAGGAGAATGGGTGGATATGGTGAATTTTCTGATTTTTTTGGAGTTGGAGATGATGATGCGATGATGAAGATGGAGTGTGGGCGAGGTGAAAAACACTAAAAACTAACTAAAAACAATAACAAAAGCTGAAATTTTTACCTTCCAACGCCACTTCTTGCTATACTCTTACCATCACACATTCGTCCTATACTCGTTCCCCGGCAACGGCGCCAAATTTGGTGTTGCTCTAGCACAATGGTGAGAACCACGTTAAGAAGCTCCACCTCCTTAATGTCAATCCGCGGAAGAGATAGGAGTGATATGAAGATCGTGAATGTGAGATGAAGTGAGAGTGAAGGTGAGAAGCATAGAGATGCACACACACATACACACATACTACTAAGAGAAAAGCAAGACAGAATGGAAGGTGAGAAATCAACTCTATTGCTCAAGATCTCAATTACAAGCTCAAAATAGCTCTAAGCTCACACTAACCAACACTAAGTAACCTCAAAAATGATCTCTCTAGCTCTTTTTATAGTTTCTAGATTAGTTTTGACCGGTTTCACATCTAGTGACCGGCATAGTTAAAAAATAGGTCCTAAGTGCTATTTGAAGGGGTAAACGGTGTCTAAAAATAACCAAAATTGATACGCTCATTCTACATAAGCTCCTCAAGCTCGAGGATTCCTCGGCTTGCACAAAATGGAGCAAGAAATTAAGAAAAGGGTTTTTCTATATTACATATGTTACAATAGTGATAAAAATCACTGTTGGAGGTTTTTGAAAATTATTTTAAAACATAATTCTTTTGAAAAAAGATCCGATTGACTCCCTGATCTGTCTTTACATGCTTCCGTGTCTTCTATGCCTCTGGTTACTGCCAACACCAATGTACTCCCATCCTATTGAGATTACTTAGGGTGACTATTATGGAAACATGAGTACAAGGGTTCCAACAATGAGCTCTTCTCAGATATTCCTGTTGCTCCTCCTCCTCTGGAGTACAATATTCCAATATGCCTGTATGGTTGAGGTGTTACAAGTGCCCAGCTAGCAGCATAAAATTCCTGCTTTGTAATACTAAATGTGTGTTGTTTCCAAATGTTCTGCAAGGTCCCATGGTTAGCAAAGGTACTAAAGTCATGGCTCATTCAGGAATACTTTCTACTTTGAACAGATATGTATCTGGCAGGTCATCATCTAAAGGTGAACTTGGTTCTTTAGCCTGGATTCTGGACAAATGATCTGCTCTCAAATGTGTTTTTCTCTATCTGACCACCACCTCAAACTCAAACTCCATCAGTAGAAGAAACCATCTGACTATCCTACCAGTGTGATAAGGTTTGTTTACCAGATAGAGTAAAGCTTGGTGATCCACAAGAAAATTTAAACTTGTTGGCCAAAAGGTAATGTCTATATTTTTTCACAGCAAATATCATTCCCAACCCTTCCCTCTCAGTGGTTGTGTAATTTTTCTCTACTGAATTCAGTTGCCTACTAGCATAAGCAACTGGGAAATCTAATTTGCTCCCTTCTATTGGTTGTGCTAACACACATCCCAAAGCATAATTTGAAGCATCCACATGGACATGAAAAATTTTATCCCACTGTGGGGTTTTTAGAATTGGTTGTTGCTCTAGCACAATGGTGAGAACCACGTTAAGAAGCTCCACCTCCTTAATGTCAATCCGCGGAAGAGATAGGAGTGATATGAAGATCGTGAATGAGAGATGAAGTGAGAGTGAAGGTGAGAAGCATAGGGATGCACACACACATACACACACACTATGAAGAGACAAGCAAGACACAATGGAAGGTGAGAAATCAACTCTATTACTCAAGAACACTCTTACAACTCAAAATAGCTCTAAGCTCTTCTCTACTCAAACAATATAACACTAAGTAACCTCAAAAATGAGCTCTCTAGCTCTTTTTATAGTTTCTAGACTAGTTTTGACCGATTTCACATCTAGTGACCGGCATAGTTAAAAAATAGGTCCTAGATGCTATTTGAAAGGATAAACGGTGTCTAAAAGTAACCAAAATTGATACGCTCATTCTACCAAAGCTCCTCAAGCTCGAGGACTCCTCGGCTTGCACAAAATGGAGTTATGAATTACAAAAAGGGTGTTTTCTATGTTACATATGTTACAATAGTGATGAAAACTGTTGGAGGTTTTGAAGAATATTTATAAAACATAAATCTTTGAAAAATTGATTCGGCTGGCTCCCTTCTCTGTCTTTACATGCTTCCGCGTCTTCTTTGCCTCTAGCTACTGTCAACACCCCCCTCCCTCTCGCTTCTGTCGTCCTCGACAGAACCTTGTTGTGCTGTCTGTCGGATGTAGTTCTGTAGTATTTCCTGAGCGAGGGTGTGTTCTGATATCCGAATGCCTCGGGCCAAATCTGCCTCAAGTTTCTCCCAATCGATTGGTTGCGGTTCATCAGATGGTGGGAGTGGATAATGTGTGGAATAAACCATCTGTTCACAGGCGAATAATTGAAGCAAATGTGTGGGCCTGCTGATGAACACTTCTGAATGGTATTCCCAAAATCCGATTGTGAACATTTCTTCGAAGGTCTGCTTGTAGCACGCTGGTAAGTATTTGATTCTGCAATGCCAGGTGTAACACACCCGTAGCGATGGCGTTGTACTCATGTCATATGCAAGATCTAGATTGCCATGCTCGGAGCCCGAGGTGTTTACATGTGGTGCCTTGATGTGTCTGAAGACTTTAAAAACCATCTGGATCATGTTAAATATCTTGACAGTCATGTGCGCTGCTATATCATCCATATGTTTCAAGCGAGGCAGCCAGTGACGAATCGTGGCCATCATATATCTGATTGTAGGTGGTCCTGTAGGTGGCCTGAAGTATGGGTAGTTTAGCCAATCCTGGCATTGCTTGTTGTTTTGTATCTTAATCGCAAATGCCTTCCAGGAACGGCGACGTGGCACTGGTCCCCAACATGGGTTGTATTTTAAATGTAGTGGTGCCTTAACCCAAGTACTCATCATCTCAGGATATTCTTGTAAAAGATCTTTACGCCAATCTGGTTGATAGATCTCGCCTTGCTGCGCATCCAGTGGCAAATCCTCAGGTTCAAATTGAGTAGCATGAGATGGTTTCTTGCCTGTTTCTTTCTCTATGGCCAACTGATATTCGGCCACTAACATGAAATACGGTTTGTACTGTAACTCATGCCCGGATATGTATCTGCGCGGGGCCAAATGAGCAAAGTAGGGTGACTGTAAAATTCTTTCTTCAATCATTGCCATGGCGTGCAACTACGCCTCTACTCGTGCGGAGTGGGTGGTTCCAAGCTCTTCAATTGTCTTCATCCATGCGGGAGTAGGAAGTTCGTAAGTCGTCTAGCCTTCAGCCGTGGCGCGTCCGCCTGGGATGGGTTGGGGCTCGTAGGCTTCTTCAAAGGTTTCCTCCACCGGAATGGTTACATTTTCTTCATTAGCTGGGAGCTCTGGTGGGGAATCTGGCCTTGGTGGTGCTTCATATATAGCTATCCTTGATTCAAGAGTTGATACCTGGGCCCGTAGTGCATTGAGTTCCTCTAGGATGTCAAGAGATGGGTCCGCAGGAGCTGGTAGTCCTTGCGTTGCAGGTGCTCTGAGCTGGAGTAGCTTATGATCTTCTTTTAGCTTCTGATATTCTTCGTTCATTCGATCGTATTCCTCGAGCAATCTGATGTGATCATCGAGCAACATTTTCATTGATTCGGAGGGCACTGCTTTGAACCGGCTAGGACTTAATGGTTGGTCTGGATGATCGAGAGCAGCTTCTAAATTTTCTCTGTTCTGCTCTTGTAGCCGTTGGTTCTCTTCCTTTGCTGCTGCTAGATGTCTTCTGAGTAAGCCCATGTTCCGTGTAAGCGTCACATTGCGAACCGTCTGGGCCCTTAACAAATTGTCAAGATCAGCAGTGGCCTCTTTGGCTTTCTCTTCACTTTCTACTTCCAGTTTGTGGTATGCCTCGTGTAATTCTTGGTATCGAGTATTCAATGAGGCATTCTCAACCGACAATGAATTAAGCTGCGACTGTAAGTCGTTGGTTGTCCTCTGCAGCTACTGATAATTATTTCCAAGAGATGTGAACTCATCTCTTACTTGCGTCATACACGTGAACATCTGTCGAAATGCTATGTCTATGGTGGGTGATAATATTAATGGTGTGCTAAGTGAAGATGCAGTGGGTGTAGATGCAAAGGGAACGGGGAATGGGGGTGGGAAAGTGGATGTTGTGGTGATTGTGGAAAATTGTGGTGTGCTTAAATATTGTGGTGCCACAAATGAAGTGAGTGGAGGTGCAGTGGGGGGTGATATATCCATATCGCTCGATGTGGTGTCGAGTGCGGTGACTGTGAATAGTGGTGTGATCGTGGGTAAGTGTGTGGGTGTAAATACAGGATTTACAAAGGTTGAGGAGTAATTTACAGAGGGGTTGTCTTGGACGGCTTGGTGGAAAGGGGAAAGAGGGGTTACGGTGGGTCGGGAAGGTGAGACTGGGGAGAAGGTTAATGGAGGTGGGAATGGGAAAAGGGGTCTTGGAGGTGTGGGGAAGGATGGAAAAGATGGATGGAGAAATGGGTTGGATAGAAAGGTGGATGTGTTAGGGGGTAGACTAGGTTGAGTGGGTGCGGGAATTGTTGGATGAATGGGAGTAAGGACGACTTCTACTACTCCACCGGAGAAAGAGGATGTTGTTCTGGGAGAAGGGGGGTGTATGGGGGAGACTGAATGGATGGGAGGTGATGGAGGAGGGTGGTCGGTACTTCGACGACTGTGGTGGTATGTACAACGGTAGTACGGGGTGGGGAGTCGATGATAATGGTGTCCTCTGCCAATGAGCTTTCAACGACGAGACGTGCTTCCCTAGCCTGTTCTGAAGACTGACCGCCGGTGGGTACCCGAATGTATTCACCCGGTTTGGTTAGTAGGCGGATTCTGGGAGGATCATACTGCGGTAGCCGTTTTCTTTGCAAATATCTTAAGGCTTCAGTGGGTCCAATTGATTTGACAAGCTCTCTGAAACCTTTGATGTATACTTCTTCGAACCCGCCCGAGACAAGCTCTTGTTCTATGAGGGTTTGGCTCTCTTCGTCAGTCAACTTCTTACGCGCCCAAACCTTTTCCATAGTACGGTATAACTTTTTGATGGCTAGTGTATAAGCTGCTGCTTCGAAGGTTTCTTCTTCGTGTGTGCTCGTGTCACCTTGGGTGTCGGTTTGTTGTCCTTGTTTGTCTGTTTGCACATGTTCTTGGGATTCATGAGTTCCCTGACTGGCTTCGTCATCGCCTTCATCTTCGTCGGTTTCTGTTCTTTCTTCCTCGGAACTAGACACTACTTGTCCTTGTGGTTGATCTCGCGGTGTGGTAGGGTAGCTGGGCCTTTCATATTCCTGAGAGAAGATCTGGCCTTCTGAAAACTGAAATTCATTTGAAAATACATCCTGCATCTCAAAATCAAATGTGGTGTTTGCTTGTTCTGCTTCTAAATGGGGTATCGGAAAAGAGAAAGCTTCCGCACTATAGTGGTGGGAACTTCTGCTGTAGTAGTGGTAGGTCCTGGGACTGTGGCTGCTTGAGTAGTGACTGTGCTGGTAGTGCCCTCCGTTGTAACTGGTCTCGATAACCTTATGCGAATGGGTTGTACAGGGGGTTCAGTAGAAGACTGTTCAGGAGAGGGTTGTGGTGAGGGTGATATTTCTGGCTTACTCGTCAATGAACTCAACACGTAACAATAACCACTGAGTTGTGAGTCCCTGACTTAGTTGTGTGGTTGACACTAGCCTTAGATGATTTGGTACTTTATCTATCTATTCCTAAGTATCCACTTGATCTTAGGTTCATAAACCTTGTCTACAAGTCCGAAATTGTCCTTTGAATTGCTCAAAATCTTGTGGAACCTCTTGCTTCCTAGTCCAACTTGAGGGTCAACTTCAAAATACCCTATCTAATAATCCACGTATTAATTTTACCGTAACCAGTGGAAGTTTTGGTAGTATTCCCCACAAGCTTTCCAACAAACCCAAAATCACAGCAAACAAATTTTGTATGAGAAAGTTATGCCAATTCAGGGTTCTAGGGGTTAAAACAGGGAAACAAGATCTCTCTGGGAGTACCTCTGGACAGGTGATATGATACCAGATTTTCACGATATGATACCTTTGTTTTACACGATACCACTATTGACGATACCACCTTTAGATGATACAATACCACTGGGGAGACTACGATCGTGATACCAACTTCCATGATACGATACTGCTATCCACATGATACAATACTGGAAATGGTCATGATACGATACCTCTGCATTACACGATACGATACCAAGTTAGTGGATGATATGATACCACGTAGACAATACGATACCAAAAATCACACGATACGATACCAGCTTTCTCGTGGTACGATACCAAGGTTTCAGGCGATACGATACCAAAAATTTACACGATATGATATGAGTAAAACCCACGATACGATACTAGTTCTAGGGACGATACGGTACCACTTTTTGCACGATATGGTACTAGAATAGGCACGCGATACAATACCTCTCGATCAACGATACGATATTGTGATCGCCGTGATACGATACCACCAAGGCGACCGTGATCGCGATACCAGCACTTGGCGATACGATACCAGAATGGTATCGGGATACCTCAAGTGGGCGTGCACGATACGATACCTCGACAAATATCGCGATACATGAGAATTCTAGTATCGCGATACCGAAACTCAATCGGACACGATAATTGGAGATTTTGGAGTCCAAATTCAAAATTTTTTGTAGATATGTGTACCTTAGGTTCTCCTTGTCACTCCTATGTGCCTATAGGTGCAAAGTCACCCTCCAAACACACGATATCACCGCTGCGATACCAAACGTAGGTTTTGTCATGCCACGATACAGTCACTCAGATTTTGGTGTTTTAGTGGTGCAAATCTCTGTATTTCAAGGGCGCCTAAGATCTCGCATAGCCAAGAAGGAAGAAAAAGAGGCAAAATAGGGAATGTACATTAAAAAAAGCAAAAAAATTAGAGAAGGTGAAGATGAGAGGAGATGGTGGTGATGATGATGACGAAGAAGAAGGAAAAATCAGAAACTGAACTGAAAATGGTGATTTTTTTACTTACGTGTTTCCATAATTCAGGCTTAACCTTGAGCAGTTCTTCTAAAGTGAGATTGCACTGCACTTTAGTATTCTTCACTACCTCTGTGTTCGTGGGTATGATTGAGTCTTCATTTCTTACCATGACCATGGGTGCTCTCATACAAGTAGACTTAGTTTCCCATGGGCGTGTGAAATGGGGTAATTCCTGCAAGGAATTAGACTCGAAGTCTAACCTCTCATGAGATTGGTCACTCTCTTGCTCTCCATAAATGGAAGGAATGTCTTGTGGGAATTGATCGTGCACGTCATCCATAAGTTCAATTGGAGGAGGGTCTTCACTTTCTTTAGCCCATTTCTCTTCTTGAATCTCTCGCAGGAATTTTGGTGAATACCGATTCATAGAAGAAGAGGTGTCTGGTTTAGTGGAGTTAGGCACATAAGCTTCTTGGGGAGGAAATCTTATTCTATCACTTGCCCTCTCCTTAGCCTGGGAGGTGGCTCCTTTTCTAGACTTTGCAAGTAACCTCTCCAATCTATCTAATAGACCATCAAAGTGCAATGGTGTTCTAGTGGAGCTATAGCAATTGAACAAGTGACTCACTTCGAACATGGCTTGTGCCAATTCTATCATCTTAGCACAAAGTTTTGTTCTCTCTATCTCTAGATCGGCTCTAGGGTAACATTTTTCATAATCTTTCACATTTGACCCTTCTTGGATTTTGGCCTGATATGCTTTAAACATCATGTCTAGATCCTCAGGAGTGGGATCGGCTAGGACTGATCCTACTCTGGGTGGTGGGTGGGTTATGTATGGTGGATTAGAAGGTTGGGGAATGGAAGGTGATGGATTGGAGGGAGATGGAAATGGTGGTGGTGGGGTAGTGTGAGAGTGAGGTTGAGATGTGAGTTCAATTATCTTTTCTTTTATTTCTCTCAAGCTTTCCTCAAGTTTGCTCATTTTCTCGACCATTGCCTTTTCATTCTCTCCCGGCTATCTCTTCAAGCTCTCGCCCTTTTCTTGGTTATGCTCTCAGTCTCACTAACCTCAGAGCTCTTTTCCTGCCCTACACCTTGGTTTTGCTGCAAAGCTTAAGCTCTAGTGACAACTTGCACTGGGGCTATGGAAGTTACACTTGTTGATGTATGAAACACCACAAGAAATGAATTAAGGTGACACTAGAACACCTCTATGGTCACCATTAACTCATTGCCACTCCAAACTTTGAGAAATGATAGCCTAAAGTGAGAACTTTGCTTCTACAGAAATTCCTAGTCACTGAAATGACATACCTTCAGTATTTTGCTAATTTCTCCTAGCTCAAGTATTATTTCTTGATGAAACTTTATAGGCTGAAACTAGACGAGTAGAGCTTTCTAACAAGCTATCATATGCATCAAATGGAGCTCTAGAACTCAAGTTATGGCCTTCACAAGATGACCCTGTATGACCTTCCAAAACTGGAAATTTTTGCTTGTTTTAGTATTCCTGATGTCCAAAAATAAAAAATTCGATGCCTGGCATCGAATTTCAGTCCAAGTCGATGCCGGGCATCGACTTTGAGCTTTTTTAGGCCCTTTTTCTGCACCAGAAATACTCTCTTTTACACACACATGAAGAAGATTACTTGTATGCTAGAAGCCGATGCCAGGCATCGACTTTATGCTCAAACTCGATGCCAGGCATCGAGTTGCTCCACAAACTTCATATTTTTAAAAGATTCAACAATAGTTAACACACAGAGAATGAAAAAATGACTTATCAGCCAAGATTCGATGCCAGGCATCGAATTGCTCAGAAAACTTGAACTTTTGAATTCATCACACAGTAGGCAAACATGGAGATGATGAAGAGAGACTCATACACAGAACTTTACTCAGTTCTTTCTCATAACTATAAAAAACTCAGAAGTTTTACAGATGCTTTCTCACTCAGAGAAGCCCGACTATACTCAGTCATACAAAAATGAGTTCTTCTCACTTTCTCATTGTCTTCCTCCTTCTTCTTCTCTCTCGTCAGTTAATACTAACTAACTTATATAGATTTTCTCATTCCCGTGATTTTTAAAAAACTTCTAGAACTAAAGTGGACTAACTTTACAAGTATGATACACTTGTGAATTTGTCCCTTCACATAGGCATGGGGTTTTCTTTCTAAGATTTGACCTTCAAATATATGTCTAATTAGTGAGTGTTTCTCCAACAGCTCCCCCTCAATCACTAATTGACATTCCCTGTTTCTTCATATCATCTTCTTTTCTTTTACTCCTGCCATGCTTTTGAATCTGCTGGTCTTCACACCATCCAAGCTCTTTGTCATTATGTCTGCTAACTGATCTTTAGTAGAAATGTATTCCACTTCAATCTCCTTCTCCATTACCTTTTCTCTGAGAAAATGATATTGTATCTCTATGTGCTTTGTCCTTGCATGAAATACTGGATTTGCTGCAAGATAAAGTGAACTCATATTATCTCCATGTATTGTAGGTGTACCTTGATCAATGCCTAAGCTCTTGAACAATGTCTGCATCCATATGACTTCCTTAGCTGCTTCCACAAGTCCTTTGTACTCTGCTTCAATTGATGATAATGCTACTGTATGTTGTTTCTTTGAACACCAACTTACAAGCTTATCACCAATATATATCATGTAACCATGAGTTGATCTTCTGTCATCTTGATTACCTGCCCAATCTGAATCACTATAGGCTCTCAACTTCAAATCTGATGTAAAAGGATAATATAATCCTTCCTTTATAGTTCCTTTGATATATCTGAGAACTCTTTGACCTGCAATCCAATGTGGGTCCTTTGGACAATGCATGAATTGTGACAAAACTCCCACTGCATAACTAAGATCAGGTCTTGTTAGTGTAGCATAAATCAAACTACCCACAAGAGATTGATACTTCCTCATATCTTTGTAGTCTGCACCATCATATTTACTGAGCTTGTGATTAACTTCAAGTGGAGTTGAAGCTTCTCTGCAATTTTCCATATCAAACTTCTTCAACAAGTTCAGAAGATACCTTTCTTGTGACACATATATGCCATGATCTGTATAAGTGACTTCCATTCCAAGAAAGTATGACAACTTTCCTAGGTCACTGATCTTGAACTCTTTCTCAAGTAATCTCTTTACCTCCTTGATTCCTTCATCTGAAGTACCTGTGATTATAATGTCATCTACATAAATACAAATGTAGATTGTACCTTCCTCTGTTCTTTTGATAAGTAGACTTGAATCTGCTTTTGAACTTTGATATCCAAGATCATTGAGATACTTCACCAGTCTATAGTTCCAAGCTCTTGGAGCTTGCTTCATCCATACAATGCTCTTCTCAACCTGCAAACAAAATTTGGATACCTGGAATCTATAAACCCTTGAGGTTGTTCCATGTATACCTCATCTGATATGTATCCATTCAAGAATGCATTTTTTATATCCAATTGACTTAGGGTCCATCCTTTTGAAGCTGCAATAGCAATGATTGTCCTTATAGTTGACATCTTAGCTACAGGACTGAATGTCTCATCATAATCTATGCCATAGGTCTGGGCATAGCCTTTCACCACCAATCTAGCTTTGTATCTGGCTATACTTCCATCTGCAAGCTTCTTCACTTTATAAACCCATTTATTTCCAATTACTTTCTTACCATTTGGTTTAGGAACAAGTTCCCATGTCTTGTTCTCCTCCAGTGCATTGAATTCTTCCTTCATTGCTTCTTCCCATTGCTTTTTACCTTTAGCTTCATCATAGTTCTGAGGTTCTTCATCATCTTTGACCATATATGCATAGTTCTTCTGAGTTATGTAAGAAGTATCATAAGAATACCTTTCTGGTTGTCTCCTTGTCCTGCTTGACCTTCTTGGTTCACATTCTTCATAAGTTTCTGGATACACCTCTTCATCAAATATAGGAGCTTCTTCATTCATTCTTGTTAATCCACTTCTGGATGTACTTGCTTGCATATAGTCTTCATCTCTATTCACCTGCACAATTGATTTTCCTTTCTCACATCTTCTTACCTCTTCTTCAAATTCTTCAGCTGTATGACTTTGATCTGCATACCAACTTTTCTGTTCATCAAATGTAACATCTCTAGAAACAATAAATTGTTTGGTTAAAGGATTCCACAACCTGTAACCCATCTGCTTTTCATCATAACCAATGAACACATATTTTTCTGCCTTTGGTTCAAGTTTATGCCTAAGCTGTGATGGCACATAAGCATATGCAATTGATCCAAACACTCTACAATGATCTAGTGTTGGTTTCTTACCCCACCAAGCTTCATATGGAGTCATACCATTGAGAGCTGCACATGGTAATCTATTCACAAGATATGTAGCTGTATTTACAGCCTCAGCCCAAAGATAATTTGGACAATTCTTCTCCTTCAGCATAGCTCTAGCAAACTCAACCAAAGTCCTGTTCCTTCTTTCTGCTACACCATTTTGTTGTGGTGTATACCTGCAAGTTATTTCTCTCTTAATACCTGCATTCCAAAGATAATCATTGAACTCTTGGGAGAAGTATTCTCCCCCTCCATCAGACCTCAGTCTCTTAAGCTTTTGACCTGTGACTCTCTCTGCATGTGCATGAAAATGCTTGAAGGCTCCAAACACTTCTGATCTTTCCTTCAAAACATATAACGTTATCCATCTTGTAGCATCATCAATGAAAAGAACATAATACCTTGAGCCATTGATAGATCCTTCTTTTGTTGGTCCCCATACATCTGTATGAATGAGCTCTAGTAGTCCATCATGTTTGAATCCTTTCTTTTGAAATGGTAACCTGTGTGCTTTACCCATTTGACATGCTTCACATTTATAAACCATATGTTGACTTTGCACATTTGGTAATCCTAGTACAGACTGATTAGCAACCATAGCTTTAATTCCTCTTTCATTGAAATGACCTAATCTCTTATGCCAGAGATCAAGTTCTGTAATCACTGCTTCACCATGTGTGAGCAAAGCTTGACCAATGTTCCCTTGCACTCTTAAAGTAAAGAGTCTACCTTCTTTCTTACCAGAGACAATCTGATTATATCCATTCTCTGGATCTTCCACAAATACTCCTTCATTTGTAAACCTGACTTGAAAACCTTTATCAACTATCTGTCCCACACTAATCAAGTTTTTAGGTATTGTAGGAACATACAAAACATTGGTTAGCAAATCTGCTCCACTCTTGCATTTCACTTTTCCAATTGAATGTACACTATGTCTTGTATTATCACCAGTTTGAACTGTGTGACTAGAAATGCCTTTTTCCAAATCTGACATCAATTCTATGTTTCCTGACAAATGATTAGAACATCCAGAGTCAATGTAAAATACCTTTAGATCTTCTTTGTCTGATGTGCTGATTGAATTCATCATCAATGATGTATGAGTTTCATTCTGTGTGTCATTTGCATAGTTGTAGTAAGTGGTGTTGTAGGATTGATTCTGTCCCCAACTTCTTCCTCCACCTCTACCATAGCCTCCTCTTTGACTTTGTCTACCTCTTTGAAAATTACTTTGATATCTTCCACCTCGACCTCTGCTATTGTTGTTTTGATTCTGGTTTGATCCTTGTTGGTTGTGCCAACAGTCATGAGCCAAATGATTACTCAATCCACAGATCCAGCAAGCCTTTTTGTTGTTATTTTGATTACCTCTTCCTCTTCCAAAACCTCTTGCTCTTCCTCTGCCAGTGCCTTTACCTCTTGCATAATAAGCTTGAGAATTAGACTCCTCTTCATCCTTTGCTTTACCTTTATCTCCTTTCTTCTTATTCTTCATGTACATTGCAGAACTTTGACCTTTATCTCCATCTCCCTTCAAGTCTTGCTCATATGTGAGCATCAAACCAAGCAACTGGTTCAAATCTGGAACATAATGATTTAATGAAAGTTCTGTTGATAAGACAAAAGGTTTCCACCTTTCATCCCCTCTCAAGCCTGCAAGTAGTTGAGCAATCAATCTGTGATCTTCAATATCTTCATCTATGGATCCAAGACTATCTGCTAGATCCTTCATCTTAGTGACATAATCACTAATGGTTTGACTTGGCTTCTTCTTGAATGTTGTAAACTCTGACCATAGACTTGCTTTCCGTGCTTTAGTAGTGCTTTGGAAATGATATTCCAATGCATTCCATATATCTTCTGATGATTCCAATCCTCTGATGTGTGGTAGCAAATGATCAGAGATTGTATTGTAGATGTATGCTTTTGCACTTGCATCCTTCTTCTGCCAATGATTTAAAGCATCAAGTTCTTCTTTCTTTGGTCGGCTTTCATCTTCAAATATTGGCTTCTCTTCTTCACCTGTTACATATCCCATGAGATCCTTACTCATAAGTAAGGCTTCCATTCTCATTACCCATGCGGGGTAATTATCTCTGTCCAGTTTGTCAATGGAGATATGATCTGCCATAGTTCTTTCCTTCTGCTGCAACCTGTGAGCTTAAAGGATAAAGGATAATACCTTTTGAAGTTCTTTGTGTATGAGGATACTTCGAAAATAATCTTTTGATGCCTTGTGTCTTCAAATGCTTCACCTTTCAAACTTTAATGGAAAACTTTACAAAACTTCTCGTACCTTTGTCGTCTTCTGCTCTCGAGAATCTTTCTGCTCTGATACCACTTGTTGATGTATGAAACACCACAAGAAATGAATTAAGGTGACACTAGAACACCTCTATGGTCACCATTAACTCATTGCCACTCCAAACTTTGAGAAATGATAGCCTAAAGTGAGAACTTTGCTTCTACAGAAATTCCTAGTCACTGAAATGACATACCTTCAGTATTTTGCTAATTTCTCCTAGCGCAAGTATTATTTCTTGATGAAACTTTATAGGCTGAAACTAGAAGAGTAGAGCTTTCTAACAAGCTATCATATGCATCAAACGGAGCTCTAGAACTCAAGTTATGGCCTTCACAAGATGACCCTGTATGACCTTCCAAAACTGGAAATTTTTGCCTGTTTTAGTATTCCTGATGTCCAAAAATAAAAAATTCGATGCCTGGCATCGAATTTCAGTCCAAGTCGATGCCAGGCATCGACTTTGAGCTTTTTTAGGCCCTTTTTCTGCACCAGAAATACTCTCTTTTACACACACATGAAGAAGATCACTTGTATGCTAGAAGTCGATGCCAGGCATCGACTTTATGCTCAAACTCGATGCCAGGCATCGAGTTGCTCCACAAACTTCATATTTTTAAAAGATTCAACAATAGTTAACACACAGAGAATGAAAAAATGACTTATCAGCCAAGATTCGATGCCAGGCATCGAATTGCTCAGAAAACTTGAACTTTTGAATTCATCACACAGTAGGCAAACATGGAGATGATGAAGAGAGACTCATACACAGAACTTTACTCAGTTCTTTCTCATAACTATAAAAAACTCAGAAGTTTTACAGATGCTTTCTCACTCAGAGAAGCCCGACTATACTCAGTCATACAAAAATGAGTTCTTCTCACTTTCTCATTGTCTTCCTCCTTCTTCTTCTCTCTCGTCAGTTAATACTAACTAACTTATATAGATTTTCTCATTCCCGTGATTTTTAAAAAACTTCTAGAACTAAAGTGGACTAACTTTACAAGTATGATACACTTGTGAATTTGTCCCTTCACATAGGCATGGGGTTTTCTTTCTAAGATTTGACCTTCAAATATATGTCTAATTAGTGAGTGTTTCTCCAACAACACTTTCTGTAGAGTCTACTATCAACCCAATAACATTGATAGGAGCAATTTTTGGCATGTTGATGGGGTGGTTCTTGGGACATTCTCATAACAAATGCTCCTTTCCACAATCTGAGCAAAAGCCTTGAATTGTCACAAATTGGGTTTGTGTAGGTGCCGGTAGAGGGCAATCACAAATGAGGTGATCTCCCTAACATCGAAATCATGGTCCTCTAGGAAATGGAGGTCTTATCTGCCTAGGCTGAGGTCTAGAGTTGGGGTTTGCGTACGTGACATTCGCATAATCTGGATTCACTGGGTTCTTCATAATAGTATGACTCATTATTCTCGGATGACTGCATGTAGTAAGCCTGTGGGCTATCAATATGTGTAGAGTCAAAACTATGATCACTTTGGTCACTTTCTGATAGCAATGGTGTTACTAGGACTATGGCTCTGTTCAAATTTTCTTCTACAAATGCATATTTTGTTGGAATTACATTGGTTGGAGCAGGGGGTTGCTGTGCTAGGACTGGTTGAGGTCTTTGTTGCCCTTGATAGGGTTGTTGATAGGGTGGCTGAGGCCTACCATACTATTGTGGTGGGTACTGGGTCTGGAATCTGCCCTGTTGTGGATATGGCTGAGGATAATTTTGCCTAATAGTTTTTTTGTTATAAGGGCAGTCTTGTGCGGTGTGGTTGGTGTATCTTGGCTCTATGGTGCAGTACTGGCTACTAGGATTCACCTGGGGTTGAGCCATAATGGGATAGACATTCACCATATGGTCTCCTCCACAAGTATAGCACCGCTTAACTGGGGAAAATCTTGGAATTTGCTTGCTAGAGACACCTAGTTTTTGAGCTACCTTCTCTGCAAGTTCCTCGATAGATGTGGATTGATCGAAAGTGAGGCTACTAGAGCTATCTGAATCCTTGTAGATTTTTGAAAGCTCCAGTTCCTCTCCTAGATTATCCTAAATGTCTATGCACATGCGTACACATTCTTCTATGGTTCTGGGGTCCTTCAGATACACATATGACCTTAGCTTGGTACTCGGCAATCCACCTAAGAACAAAGCCACCTGTTTGGCTGGTGTGGGTAGCTCAGGCACAAGACACCTCTCAAGGTACTGCCTAAACCGTCTTCCTACCAGTCTAACCGTCTCTTGAGGTGTTTGCTTGAAGCTATGAATTAGTGAGGAAGTATTATGCCGTATACCACTCTTAGAACAGTACTTGCAGAGCTTGATGGGGATAGTGATGCAACTGAAACTTGCAAGAATCATGCAAAAAAAAACACAAACACAACAATGCACTCTCGCTCTCTCTCAAACTCTCACTATGCAAATGAGGTGAATGAAATGGGAGTGGGAATATGAAAGGAATATGGAGATGGTGTGAAACGGAGATGGAGATGGAAATGGAGGTGAAGATGAGAAAAAATTAGTGAAAATAAGAAATAACCTACTACTTACCTTTCCAACGCGTCCTCTCTACATCTTACCATCACACGCTCATCCTCAAAGCTCGATCCCCGGCAACGGTGCAAAAATTTGGTGTAGCTCAGTGATGAGTAGCACCTCCTTTAATGTCAATCCGGGAAGACGTGAGGATGGTGTGAAGACCTCGAACAAGTGATGGCACAAGTGTGTGAGTGAGAAGCACACAAACATGCACACACATACACACACATGCGCACACAAGGCAAGAACAAAGAGAGAGAGAGAGACAATGGAATCACTTCTATTGCAAAAGAGTTCTCATACAAGTTCAAATCTACAACAAGCTAACCTCAAAAATGAGCTCCCTAGCTCTATTTATAGTTTTTTGACTAATTTTGGTCCTGTTCAGACCTAGTGTCTGGCCTAGTTAAAAATTAGGTCCCTCAGCTATTTTGGAGGCTCAAATGGGCTCTAAAAATTATGAAACTTGGTAGGCAAATACTTGTAAAGCTCCTCAAGCTCGAGGACTCCTCAGCTTGCACAAAATGGACCTACAAAAAGGTGAAACGGTATTTATAATGGTTTTCAGTGATGAGAATCACTTTTAAAATAATGTGAGGATTGAAAATTTTGATTGGTTGCCTCGGTGCTAGATCTGCGTGTATGCCCATATTTTCTTCTTCCCAGATGCCAACAGTAGAAGCTCTTTTGATAGTTCAATGAAGAAGCCAAAGAAGAAGAAGCTCATTAGAAAACTATTGCAAAAAGAAGGGTCATCCCATTAAGGATTTCAAGAAGAAACAAGCTGACAAGAAACGGTACTCTCAAATCCACATGGAAGAATAGGGAATCAGCAAATCACATAGAACTTGAACTATGGGTTGCCATAGAGGAGGTATGTACATCTACCCAAACTCGTGTGGATGAACCTTGGCTATTGTTGGGAGTGATGATTGGATGCACTCAAGAACTGAGTTGGTGCTGCAAAACCTGCTTCACACCTGCCCTCCTTTGACTCCAGATATGCTTAGTACACTTGCTTAGCTTCCAAATGACACCAAAATATGCTATATGTACTTTGGAAATGAGTTGAGTAATGATTAGATCAAAACAGACTACTTGTGACTTCAAGAATCCTGAAAAAACTTGCTATTTTGGTATTGACACCTGCTCAGTGTTATGCTCAGTGTGACCAGTGTAGTTACAATTAGCAAAATTCCTTCTAGAGACATTCTATTAGCTTAGTAAGCTCCCATTTGCAAGTGGAATGAAAGGAAATGATAAACCACACTCAGAGAAATCACTTTAGCAAAATAAGGTACACCCCCGACTTTTTAGGAGACTTACAGTCACAGACCAGTGATCACCTCGATTGAGATTTCTCTGTAATGGTTGATCCAATGGCCTTGAAATTTTGTAAGTGTATAGTAGACTTTGAGCTGAATCCAATGCACTTTGAATCATCCAATTTGGTTCAGTAGATCTTGAGATATGCCTCTTGGAAGTTGACAGAGTTGGAGATGGTCACTCAGAGAAACCAGAGATTATGAATGTAATGATATGTATTAATTCACATTGATGTACATTCCCATTGGCATAGAATGTGATGCTCAATGGTACTCAGAGGTGTAGGCTATGGTGTAGCAATCACACACTCAATGATTTACTCAGCAATGCCTCGGGAAGAGTGAAGGATTACCCGCGACTTTTTCCTTGTGATTTTTATAGGAGTTGAATGATTTTGAATTTGAATTCAAACTAATTTCCTAGAATCTTTCACCTAAAAGTTGATTGAGATATTCCCTCAATCAATCAACCAATTTTCCATGACTTAATTAAGTAGGTGTGTGATACAAGTAAATGCCAAGTCATTTAGACTTTTACAAATGAGTAAAATGGTAATAGTCTATAAGCATAGGTTCCTATGACTATTGCTTCATGTAGAGATATTCTTCAAAGGTTCCAAGATTTATGTGAAGTCTTCAAAGTTGATATCCAAGCCAAGTGTTAAGGCTTGAATTACACCAACAGCTCCCCCTCAAGCCAAACACTTTGGCTCAAGTCTTCATCTCTAGTCTTCAATTACTTCCTGCAATCCAATCATGGATTTAAATCTGCATAGCTTGCTTCCATCCAGAGCTTTAGTAAGCAAATCTGCACATTGCATATTAGTAGACACATATGACAATTGAATATCTTTGCTAAGTAATTTCTCCCTCACATAGTGGTAATGAACCTCTATGTGTTTTGTCCTAGCATGATAAATTGGATTAGCTGCAAGGTGAAGAGAACTTGTGTTATCACCAAAGATGATTGGTGGCCTTGTGTATAGGCCCAATTCTGAATATAAAAGCTTCAACCAGATAGCTTCTTGAGTGGCATTTGCTAGCCCTCTATACTCTGCCTCAGTAGATGATAAAGCTACTGTGGGTTGTTTCTTGGATGACCAAGAAATTGGTTTATCTCCTGCAGAACAAATGTACCCTGATGTGCTCCTCCTGTCATCCTTACAACCTGCCCAATCTGCATCTGAATATACCTTAATATCAATGTCTGATGAATAGGGAAAGTACAAACCATGATGTTGTGTTCCCTTTAGATACTTTACTATCTTCTTTGCTGCCTCTAAATGAGGTACTCTTGGTTTGTGCATAAATTGGCTAAGTACACTAACACCATAAGATATATCAATCCTGGTTAAGGTAGCATAATTTAGACTACCTACCAAACTTTGGTAACCTGTAATATCTTGGAGTTCTTCTCCTTCATGAGCACTGAGTTTATGGTTGACCTCCATAGGAGTGCTTGAGACTTTAGCATCCTGCAAATTAAACTTCTTGACCATGTCCTGAATATACTTCTTCTGAGTAATAAAGATACCTGAATTTGTGTAGACCAATTCAAGTCCTAGGAAGTACTTCAATAATCCAAGATCATTAATCTTGAATTCCTTCATCATTTGCCCTTTAATGTGTCTAATTCCCTGAACATCATTTCCTGTAATAATGATGTCATCAACATAGACACACAAGTATATTACCTCTGAATTGTTCCTTTTGATAAATAATGAAGTATATGCTTTACTCATTATGAATCCTTGGTCTAGGAGGTAGGTTGTCAACCTGTAATTCCATGCTCTAGGTGCCTGCTTCAATCCATACAGAGCCTTCTTCAATTTACAAACATGATTTACCTTCTTGGGATCTTCATAGCTAGGTGGTTGTGACATGTAGACTTCTTCAGATATCCATCCATTCAAGAATGCATTCTTCACATCCAATTGGTACATGTTCCAATTCTTGGATGCAGCTACACTCACCATAACTCTGATAGTTGGCATCTTGGCCACAGGAGAAAATGTCTCCTCATAATCAATGCAATCAATGCCTTGGGTTTGTGCAAAACCCTTGGCTACCAACCTAGCTTTATACCTGTTTATTGTACCATCTGAATTTCTCTTGAGTTTGTAGATCCATCTGGATCCTATCACCTTCATAGATTCTTTCTTGGGTACCAAGTCCCAAGTATCACTCTCCTTGAGAGCCTCCATTTCTTCATCCATTGCTTCCTTCCATTCTGGTTTAGTAATTGCTTCTTCAAATGTACCTAGTTCTTCATTCAAGAGATCCTTTGCAAGATATACAGAATGCTTAGTTACAAGAGAAGTATCATACCCATATCTAATAGGCTTCTTACTTTCTCTCTGAGATCTCCTCATAGCTTGAGTTGAGGATTCTGGTATATCCTCTAGCTTCTTCATCTTCATTTTCCCTTTGGATTTCCAAGCCTTGAACTCTTCAATGTTGATGGTGTCTTCATCATCTGAGCTTGTGTCTTCTTTCTGAATTGGTTCTTGCTTGATAAGCTTGGGGAAGTCTTCTTCCATGTCATAAGGTAGACTAACCTTCCTGCATTCATTTTCATACCATGAGTCATTCTCATCAAAGATGACATCTCTGCTTACCTTGAAGCCTTTGTTTGAGGGGTTGTAGAATCTGTATCCCTTCTGATTCAAATCATAACCAATGAAGATACATTTTTCAGCTTTAGGGTCTAGCTTTCCCCTTACCTGTGAGGGAATATGCACATATGCAACACAACCAAAGATTTTGCAATTATCCAGAGATGGTCTCTTACCATGCCAAGCCTCATAGGGTGTCATTCCATCAAGTGTCTTTGATGGCAACCTGTTAATTAAATATGTGGCAGTAGATACACTCTCTGCCCATAGGTAATTTGGCAATTTCTTTTCATTTAGCATAGACCTAGTTGTCTCTACAATGAGTCTATTTCTTCTCTCAGCTAACCCATTTTGTTCAGGTGAGTACCTTGTAGTAATCTCCCTCTTGATGCCTCTTTCCTGCAAGAAGTCTTCAAAATCATTGGAGAAGTATTCTCCACCACCATCTGACCTTAGCTTCTTCAAATGTCTACCTGTTTGATTTTCAACTAGTGCAAGATACCTTTTGAAACAATTAAATACTTCATCTTTATGTTTCATGAAATATAAGACAGTCCACCTGCTATAGTCATCAATGAAGGACACATAGTACCTTGATCCAGATATGGATGGCTCCTTGCTAGGTCCCCAAACATCTGTATGCACCAATTCCAGATAATCTTCATGCATAAAACCTTTCTTGGTATAGGGCAATCTGTGTGACTTACCAAATTGACAAGCCCCACACTTGTATATCATGTGTTGCTTGGATACATTAGGTATCCCAAGCACACATTGATTCCTACTCATTTGCTTTAAGGTCCTCTCTCCAATGTGACCTAATCTCTTGTGCCAAATCTCCAATTCTAATAGTGTTTGATCCTTATAGTTGTATAAAGCAATATTCTTAGTGTCTTCAAGTTCAAAGGTAAACAATCTACCTGATTTTTCTCCCTTGGCTATCCTTCTGAATCCATGTCTTGGATCCTCCACATATGCACCATGTTGTGTGAACCTGACCTGTAGACCTTTTTCCACAATCTGACCTACACTCATCAGATTCTTGGTGATTGTTGGAACATACAATACTCTGCTCAATAAATTCTGATTACCATCACTGGTTTTGACATTACCTACTTTAACAACTGAATGTTTAGTGTCATCACCTGTCTGCACTTGGTGCTTGCCTTTGGGTTCTTCCAAATCAGAAAGTAATGCAACATTGCCAGCTACATGATTAGAGCAACCTGAATCAATATAGAATAAGTGATCATCATTGATACCTGACTTAGATGTCATATTCATGATCAGTAGGGAGTCATCTTGCTCCTCTCCATAATTGTTGTAATCCTTCCTATTTCTGTATCCACCTTGATAGTTGCCATTGTGATTGTAGTTGTTGTTATAATTATTGTTGTAGCCATGGTAGCTTTGAGATTGGTTGAATCTGCCTCTGCCTTGAGAGTATCCTCCTCTTTGGTGACCTCTTCCTCTTTGGTTCTTGTAGTTTTTGTAGCATTCATCTGTGGTATGGTTAGACAAGCCACAAATATTGCATGGAGATTGGTTGTAGGGTCTCCCCCTACCTGACTTACCTCCTCTGCCCCTACCTCTGGAAGACCTACCTCTCCCTGCATAGTTTGCTTGAGAGGTAGAGCCCTCTTCATCAACTTTTTTACTTTTGCCTTTATCTTTTACCTTCTTATCAGTATAAAGGGCAGAGGGATTATTACCTTTTGATTGCTCTCCATTCTTTGTGATCTTTGCTTCATGTGTAAAGAGTTGTCCAATCAGAGTTGTTAAATCAGGTGCTTGGATGTCCATGTATAAGTCCATTGCTGTGGTAAAGCTCTCCCATTTGTCATCTGCCTTTAGTCCATTGATTACTTGTCTGACTATTTGCTCTTCCTCAATCTCTTCTCCAACACTTGCAAGTTGGTCTGCAATGTCCTTGACTTTGGTAACAAAATCTGAGACAGATTGCTTTGATTGCTTCCTAAGAGTGGTAAACTCAATCCATAGCTGATTCTTTCTGGCCCTTGTGCTTGATGAAAAGTAAGTTGACAAGGTTTCCCAAGTCTCTTGGGAATTTTTGCAATTCCTTATGTGTGGTAGAAGAAAATCAGAAATAGAGTTTAGAAGATATGACCTTGCCAAAGCATCTTTTGCACACCATTGATTGAGTCTCTCTTGCTCTTCCTTGGTGGGTAGGCCTCTAGCTTTGAATGAGGGCAATTCCTCATCTCCTGATATGAATCCAAACAAGCTCCTTCCTTGTAGATAGGTCTTCATTCTTAGAGACCAAGCTTGGTAGTTGTTCCTGTCTAATTTGTCAATGAAGGAAGGGAAACCATCATCCATGTTACCTTATATGCTCTGATACCACTGTTGGGAGTGATGATTGGATGCACTCAAGAACTGAGTTGGTGCTGCAAAACCTGCTTCACACCTGCCCTCCTTTGACTCCAGATATGCTTAGTACACTTGCTTAGCTTCCAAGTGACACCAAAATATGCTATATGTACTTTGGAAATGAGTTGAGTAATGATTAGATCAAAACAGACTACTTGTGACTTCAAGAATCCTGAAAAAACTTGCTATTTTGGTATTGACACCTGCTCAGTGTTATGCTCAGTGTGACCAGTGTAGTTACAATTAGCAAAATTCCTTCTAGAGATATTCTATTAGCTTAGTAAGCTCCCATTTGCACGTGGAATGAAAGGAAATGATAAACCACACTCAGAGAAATCACTTTAGCAAAATAAGGTACACCCCCGACTTTTTAGGAGACTTACAGTCACAGACCAGTGATCACCTCGATTGAGATTTCTCTGTAATGGTTGATCCAATGGCTCTGAAATTTTGTAGGTGTATAGTAGACTTTGAGCTGAATTCAATGCACTTTAAATCATCCAATTTGGTTCAGTAGATCTTGCGATATGCCTCTTGGAAGTTGACAGAGTTGGAGATGGTCACTCAGAGAAACCAGAGATTATGAATGTAATGATATGTATTAATTCACATTGATGTACATTCCCATTGGCATAGAATGTGATGCTCAATGGTACTCAGAGGTGTAGGCTATGGTGTAGCACTCACACACTCAATGATTTACTCAGAAATGCCTCGGGAAGAGTGAAGGATTACCCGCGACTTTTTCCTTGTGATTTTTATAGGAGTTGAATGATGATTTGAATTTGAATTCAAACTAATTTCCTAGAATCTTTCACCTAAAAGTTGATTGAGATATTCCCTCAATCAATCAACCAATTTTCCACGACTTAATTAAGTAGGTGTGTGATACAAGTAAATGCCAAGTCATTTAGACTTTTACAAATGAGTAAAATGGTAATAGTCTATAAGCATAGGTTCCTATGACTATTGCTTCATGTAGAGATATTCTTCAAAGGTTCCAAGCTTTATGTGAAGTCTTCAAGGTTGATATCCAAGCCAAGTGTTAAGGCTTGAATTACACCAACAGCTATTAGATAGTGGATCATCTTGTCACATGGCCAACAAGAAGGATTGGTATAGTTCCTTAATACATCTACAGGAACCAATCAATGTTGTGGTTGACAATGAATCCAAATGTCTAGCTGAAGGAACAAGAACTATCTCTTTTTTTGCTGCTACTAGAGTTGAGAGAAATATCTCTCATGTTTTGTATGTTCTAGCACTAAAAAGAAATTTATTAATAGTTTTTGCATAACAGGTTGTGGTCTTGAAGTACATTTCAAAATCTAAGCCCCACAATGGGTGAGAGATGCACATATTCCCCCAACCAAATCCACCCATATATAACTTTAGGCCAAGGGGATACATGTACTAGGGAACTTCCAAGTGTCCCTCATGTGGATACTTTCCTAAGGTCCATCACATTGCATCACATGTGTGCTTAATCAATTGAGGCATCTCTCTTAGGTACACCCCAAAGTGGCATTTGGAGAAGCTTGTCCCATGACTAAGGTCCCCAAACCTTAAGATAAATTAGTCTGAATGATGAAACCTTCAAATAGGAGCTCAAATAATCAAAATAAATCAATAGTTCAAATCATACACTTGGGATATACTTTCCCAAGGGTTTCTCAACCAAGTTTAAACGTTTCTCAAGGGATTTGGGACCCTTAAAGCCATGTGCTTTATGGAATGCTCCTATAATTATGCAACATTCTTCCCCGTTTAAAACATTTTGGTCCTCAAAAATGTGTACAACCATATTAAATGGAGTATTGCCCCGTGTCCCATGCTCAATATAATCAATCATGGTCCTCATCTCTTTGATTTGCCTCTGTATTCAAAAGGAGACTCTAACTCGGATTCAATCTAAAAAGAGGAGAATTTGTGTCCATACTAATCCATGGCCAATTCATTCTAAACACTAGTTGGGTTCGGTCATGGGAAGTCAAATCAAGTTTTTAGTATGGAAATAATGATAAGGGTGGATTAATACATCCCTACTTATTTCAATGTTTCACCATGTGCATACTAGGCATCCATAGCACAAACATATAATTTAGGTGGATTCTAAGTTTTGGTACTATCTACTTCCATGCTTTAAAGATTTTCCATCCTAAGAGTAAATGATCCTTTATTTCATTACACAGATCACCTTGAAATTGTTTAACTATATAGTCTTCTTGATATGTGGATCCTTGAAATAAATTCCTGAACTTTGGTGCAAATTTTGCAATTGAGCAATCACCTTATCATAATCTCATTTCAAAATCTTGGATTTTTTAGTATATATATTTCAAAGTTAAGTTGATATTTTTTAGTACAGATACAGAATCCATCATTCTTGACATGGAATTGATGTGGCAATCTTAAAACTATAAAGTATAGATTGTCATTCAAAATTGTGGACTCAACTGTTATGGGTCATACTATTTATCCATAACTCTAATATTCAATTACTCTTAACTTATATGAAATTTGAAAGTATCCTTTCGAAGAAGATATAGTCGAAAGGAATTTTGGGTTTGGTTTTTTACTAATCTTCATTAAATACCTTGATGTCGACTTGCCCTAACATATTTACAAACTTCTCCTTGTTCTTTGGGAAAATTATTGAATCAACTAAGATCAAACACTTGAACCTTCTCAAAATAGAAGTCTGCTTTTAGTTATGTTAGGAGAAGTGGTTCTAGCTTCAAGGTTTGCCATAGAAGTTGAATTATGGGGACGTTTTGGTGGTATCTTACCATGAAATAAGTGAATATTTATATTTCATATTTGGACCTTTAGGACTTAAGGTTCCTTCTATTACATCTCCTAAACAAACCCTATCTTGGATTTCATCTTGAGGTGGAGATCTCTTCATTGAATGAATCCATAATATGACTAGGATAACCTTCTAAGAGGAAGGTTTTAGAAAGTTTCATGATGTCTTTAAGCACTTTATACCATTCCGATTTGTAATAATAAACTTGGAACACCTTGATTGAGTTTTTATACACTAGCACTTTGTCTTTAAGTTCACTTCATTTTTTCTTTCATTTTCATAGCACCTAAAAAAAAGGGCCACCACAAAGAAAAAAATTACACATATTTCATAGTGCACAACTTCAATGGTACTATTTTTGCATATATTTGTGTACTTGACTATTGGAGAAACAATCACTAATTGGACATATATTTGAAGGTCAAATCTTAGGAAGAAAACCCCATGCCTATGTGAAGGGACAAATTCACAAGTGTATTATACTTGTAAAGTTAGTTCACTTTAGTTCTAGAAGTTTTTTTTTTTAAATCACGAGAATAAGAAAATCTATATAAGTTAGTTTGTATCAACTGACGCGATGAGAAAGACAATGAGAAAATGAGAAGAACTCATTTTTGTATGATTGAGTATAGTCGGGCTTCTCTGAGTGAAAAGCATCTGTAAAACTTCTGAGTTTTCATAGCTATGAGAAAGAACTGAGTAAAGTTCTGTGTATGAGTCTCTCTCCATCATCTCCATGATTACTTACTGTGTGATGAGTTAAAAAGATCAAGTTTTCCAAGCAACTCGATGCCTAGCATCGAATCTCTGCTGATAAGTCATATTTTCATTTATATTTTTCATTCAGTACTGAAGTGTTTTGAAAACATGATGTTGTTGGAGCAACTCGATGCCTGGCATCGAATTCCAGTTGATAAGTCATATTCTAAGTGTACATGAAATCACCTATAGTTTTGGTGTCCAAAAGATCAAGGTTTTATGCGGGAAGTCGATGCCCGACATCGAATCCCTGCTGAAAAGTGGCCAAAAACATCCTAATTCGATGCCCGGCATCGAATTCTCGTTGCAAGTCGATGCTAGGCATCGAATTCTAATTTTAAACAGGCGCTTTTACTATAACAGGAAAGATTTCCAATTTTGGAAGGTCATACAGGGTCATCTTGGCCATAACTTGAGTTCTAGAGATCCGTTTGATGCATATGATAGCTTGTTGGAAAGCTCTACTCTTCTAGTTTCAGCGTATAAAGTTTCATGGAGAAATAATACTTGAGCTAGGAGAAATTAGCAAAATACTGAAGGTATGTCATTTTGGTGACTATGAATTTTTGTAGAAGCAAAGTTCTCACTTTAGGCTAGCATTTCTCAAAGTTTGGAGTGGCAATGAGTTAATGGTGACCATAGAGGTGTTCTAGTGTCACATTAATTCATTTCTTGTGGTGTTTCATACATCAACAAGTGGTATCAAAGCAGAAAGATTCTCGAGAGCAGAAGACGACAAAGGTACGAGAAGTTTTGTAAAGTTTTCCATTAAAGTTTGAAAGGTGAAGCATTTGAAGACGCAAGGCATCAAAAGGTTACTTCAAAAGTATCCTCATACACAAAGAATTTCAAAAGGTATTATCCTTTATCCTTTAAGCTCACAGGTTGCAGCAGAAGAAAAGAACTATGGCAGATCATATCTCCATTGACAAACTGGACAGAGATAATTACCCCGCATGGGTAATGAGAATGGAAGCCTTACTTATGAGTAAGGATCTCATGGTATATGTAACAGGTGAAGAAGAGAAGCCAGTATTTGAAGATGAAAGCCGACCAAAGAAAGAGGAACTTGATGCTTTAAAGCATTGGCAGAAGAAGGATGCAAGTGCAAAAGCCTACATCTACAATACAATCTCTGATCATTTGCTACCACACATTAGAGGATTGGAATCATCTGAAGATATATGGAATGCATTGGAGTATCATTTCCAAAGCACTACTAAAGCACGGAAAGCAAGTCTATGGTCAGAGTTTACAACATTCAAGAAGAAGCCAAGTCAAACCATTAGTGATTATGTCACTAAGATGAAGGATCTTGCAGACAGTCTTGGATCCATAGATGAAGATGTTGAAGATCACAGATTGATTGCTCAGCTACTTGCAGGTTTGAGAGGGGATGAAAGGTGGAAACCTTTTGTCTTATCAACAGAACTTTCATTAAATCATTATGTTCCAAATTTGAACCAGTTGCTTGGTTTGATGCTCACATATGAGCAAGACTTGAAGGGAGATGGAGATAAAGGACAAAGTTCTGCAATGTACATGAAGAACAAGAAGAAAGGAGATAAAGGTAAAGCAAAGGACGAAGAGGAGTCTAGTTCTCAAGCTTATTATGCAAGAGGTAAAGGCACTGGCAGAGGAAGAGCAAGAGGTTTTGGAAGAGGAAGAGGTAATCAAAATAACAACAAGAAGGCTTGCTGGATCTGTGGATTGAGTAATCATTTGGCTCATGACTGTTGGCACAATCAACAAGGATCAAACCAGAATCAAAACAACAATAGCAGAGGTCGAGGTGGAAGATATCAAAGTAATTTTCAAAGAGGTAGACAAAGTCAAAGAGGAGGCTATGGTAGAGGTGGAGGAAGAAGTTGGGGACAGAATCAATCCTACAACACCACCTACTACAACTATGCAAATGACACATAGAATGAAAGTCATACATCATTGATGATGAACTCAATCAACACATCAGATAAAGAAGATCTAAAGGTATTTTACATTGACTCTGGATGTTCTAATCATTTGTCAGGAAACATAGAATTGATGTCAGAATTGGAAAAAGGTATTTCGAGTCACACAGTTCAAACAGGTGATAATACAAGACATAGTGTACATTCAATTGGAAAAGTGAAATGCAAGAGTGGAGCAGATTTGCTAACCAATGTTTTGTATGTTCCTACAATACCTAAAAACTTGATTAGTGTGGGACAGATAGTTGAAAAAGGTTTTCAAGTCAGGTTTACAAATGAAGGAGTATTTGTGGAAGATCCAGAGAATGGATATAATCAGATTGTCTCTGGTAAGAAAGAAGGTAGACTCTTTACTTTAAGAGTGCAAGGAAACATTGGTCAAGCTTTGCTCACACATGGTGAAGCAGTGATTACAGAACTTGATCTCTGGCATAAGAGATTAGGTCATTTCAATGAAAGAGGAATTAAAGCTATGGTTGCTAATCAGTCTGTACTAGGATTACCAAATGTGCAAAGTCAACATATGGTTTATAAATGTGAAGCATGTCAAATGGGTAAAGCACACAGGTTACCATTTCAAAAGAAAGGATTCAAACATGATGGACTACTAGAGCTCATTCATAGAGATGTATGGGGACCAACAAAAGAAGGATCTATCAGTGGCTCAAGGTACTATGTTCTTTTCATTGATGATGCTACAAGATGGATAACATTATATGTTTTGAAGGAAAGATCAGAAGTGTTTGGAGCTTTCAAGCATTTTCATGCATATGCAGAGAGAGTCACAGGTCAAAAGCTTAAGAGACTGAGGTCTGATGGAGGGGGAGAATATTTCTCCCAAGAGTTCAATGATTATCTTTGGAATGCAGGTATTAAGAGAGAAATAACTTGCAGGTATACACCACAACAAAATGGTGTAGCAGAAAGAAGGAACAGGACTTTGGTTGAGTTTGCTAGAGCTATGCTAAAGGAGAAGAACTGTCCAAATTATCTTTGGGCTGAGGCTGTAAATACAGCTACATATCTTGTGAATAGATTACCATGTGCAGCTCTGAATGGAATGACTCCATATGAAGCTTGGTGGGGTAAGAAACCAACACTAGATCATTGTAGAGTGTTTGGATCAATTGCATATGCTTATGTGCCATCACAACTTAGGCATAAACTTGAACCAAAGGCAGAAAAATATGTGTTCATTGGTTATGATGAAAAGCAGATGGGTTACAGGTTGTGGAATCCTTTAACCAAACAATTTCTTGTTTCTAGAGATGTTACATTTGATGAACAGAAAAGTTGGTATGCAGATCAAAGTCATACAGCTGAAGAATTTGAAGAAGAGGTAAGAAGATGTGAGAAAGGAAAATCAATTGTGCAGGTAAATAGAGATGAAGACTATATGCAAGCAAGTACATCCACAAGTGGATTAACAAGAAGAAATGAAGAAGCTCCTATATTTGATGAAGAGGTGTATCCAGACACATATGAAGAATGTGAACCAAGAAGGTCAAGCAGGACTAGAAGACAACCAGAAAGGTATTCTTATGATACTTCTTACATAACTCAGAAGAACTATGCATATATGGTCAAAGATGATGAAGAACCTCAGAACTATGATGAAGCTAAAGGTAAGAAGCAATGGGAAGAAGCGATGAAGGAAGAGTTCAATGCACTCGAGGAGAACAAGACATGGGAACTTGTTCCTAAACCAAATGGTAAGAAAGTAATTGGAAATAAATGGGTTTATAAAGTGAAGAAGCTTGCAGATGGAAGTATAGCAAGATACAAAGCTAGATTGGTGGTGAAAGGCTATGCCCAAACCTATGGCATAGATTATGATGAGACATTCAGTCCCGTAGCTAAGATGTCAACTATAAGGACAATCATTGCTATTGCAGCTTCAAAAGGATGGACTCTAAGTCAATTGGATATAAAAAATGCATTCTTGAATGGATACATATCAGATGAGGTATACATGGAACAACCTCAAGGGTTTATAGATTCTAGGTATCCAAATTTTGTTTGCAGGTTGAGAAGAGCATTGTATGGATTGAAGCAAGCTCTAAGAGCTTGGAACTATAGACTGGTGAAGTATCTCAATGATCTTGGATATCAAAGTTCAAAAGCAGACCCAAGTCTACTTATCAGAAGAACAGAGGAAGGTGCAATCTACATTTGTATTTATGTAGATGACATTATAATCACAGGTACTTCAGATGAAGGAATCAAGGAGGTAAAGAGATTGCTTGAAAAAGAATTCAAGATCAGTGACCTAGGAAAGTTATCATACTTTCTTGGAATGGAAGTTACTTATACAGATCATGGCATATATGTGTCACAAAAAAGGTATCTTCTGAACTTGTTGAAGAAGTTTGATATGGAAAATTGCAGAGAAGCTTCAACTCCACTTGAAGTTAATCACAAGCTCAGTAAATATGATGGTACAGACTACAAAGATATGAGGAAGTATCAATCTCTTGTGGGTGGTTTGATTTATGCTACACTAACAAGACCTGATCTTAGTTATGCAGTGGGAGTTTTGTCACAATTCATGCATTGTCCAAAGGACCCACATTGGATTGCAGGTCAAAGAGTTCTCAGATATATCAAAGGAACTATAAAGGAAGGATTATATTATCCTTTTACATCAGATTTGAAGTTGAGAGCCTACAGTGATTCAGATTGGGCAGGTAACCAGGATGACAAAAGATCAACTTCTGGTTACATGATATACATTGGTGATAAGCTTGTAAGTTGGTGTTCAAAGAAACAACATACAGTAGCATTATCATCAACTGAAGCAGAGTACAAAGGACTTGTGGAAGCAGCTAAGGAAGTCGTATGGATGCAGACATTGTTCAAGAGCTTAGGCATTGATCAAGGTACACCTACAATACATGGAGATAATATGAGTTCACTTTATCTTGCAGTAAATCCAGTTTTTCATGCAAGGACAAAGCACATAGACACTACAAGAAAAAGGGGGGCGTAGCGACGCCCCCGAATCGGGAAAAAAACGAAAACCGTCGCTTATGCGACGAATTATGCGACGGTAAAAATTTCGGATTTTTTTTTTTGGCCGAGCCTCGTCGCATAAGCGACGATAGCGTCGCATAAGCGACGCTAAACCAGAAGCGTCGCTAGTAGCGTTGCAGGTTAGCGACGCACTTAACGACGATGGCAAACTGCAGAGCGTCGCATATCGACGCTCTGGAATGTAAAAAAAAAAAATCCAATTCTCCCGGCACATTTGTGCCGGGCCTTGAACGCGAGGAAGAACACAGACCGAGAGAGAGAGAGAGAGACATACAGCGCGCGAGAGGGAGAGAGAGAAGCGAGACATACACAAGGTATGCGCACACACACACACTCACACACACACATATGTACACACACATATACACGCATAGACACACACACACATACGCAGACACACACACACACACACACATACACACAAATACACACATAGACACACATACACAAGACGCGCACACACATACACACACATAGACGCTCACACACATACACACACATATACACTCACAGACACATACACACATAATGATGCATCCACACACATACACATGCATACACACATAGACACACATATACACACACACACATATGCATACACACACATAGAGAGACATACACACACATACACATACATGCATACACATACACACATAAACACATACACACACATAGACACATACACACATAAACACATACACACTCATAGGTACACACACATACACATAGACACACACACACATAGTATATACACACACATGCACACATAGACACATACACACATACACATGCATACACACACATACACATGCATACACACATACAGACACATATACACACACATACACACACATATATGCATACACACACATAGAGAGACATACACACATAAACACATACATGCATACATTTGCATACATAATGCATATGCATATGCATATAATGTACATACATACTTACATGCATACATAATGCACATGCATAGATACATACACACACACAGATACATACACACATAGACACATACACACACATGAACACATACATACTCATAGATACACACACATACACACATAGAGTCACAGACACACATACACATAGACGCGCACACACATACACACACATAGACGCTCACACACATACACACACATATACACACAGACACATACACACATAATGATGCATCCACACACATACACATGCATACACACATAGACACACATATACACACACACACATATGCATACACACACACATAGAGAGACATACACACACATACACATACATGCATACACATACACACATAAACACATACACACACATAGACACATACACACATAAACACATACACACTCATAGGTACACACACATACACATAGACACACACACATATAGTATATACACACACATGCACACATAGACACATACACACATACACATGCATACACACATACACATGCATACACACATACAGACACATATACACACACATACACACACATATATGCATACACACACATAGAGAGACATACACACATAAACACATACATGCATACATTTGCATACATAATGCATATGCATATGCATATAATGTACATACATACTTACATGCATACATAATGCACATGCATAGATACATACACACACACAGATACATACACACATAGACACATACACACACATGAACACATACATACTCATAGATACACACACATACACATAGACACACACACATACACACACATACACACACATACACACATAATGATGCATACAAACACATACACATGCATACACACATACAGACACATGTACACACACATACACACACATACACACATAATGATGCATACACACACATACACATGCATACACACATACAGAGACATGTACACACACATTCACACACACATTCACACACATTCACACACATATACATACATGCATACATATTGCATATGCATATGCATACATACATACTTACATGCATATGCATACACACACACATATGCATACATACATACTTACATGCATATGCATACACATGCATATGCATATGCATACATAATGCATATGCATATGCATACATAATGCATATGCATATGCATACATAATGCATATGCATATGCATACATAATGCATATGCATATGCATACATAATGCATATGCATATGCATACATAATGCATATGCATATGCATACATAATGCATATGCATATGCATACATACATACTTATATGCATACATAATGCACATGCTTACATACACTGTCATAATGTATACACACACACATACACACATAGACACATACACACATAATTATGCATACACACACATACATATGCATACACACACATATGCATACATACATGCATACACATACACACACATAGATACATACATACACATAAATACACACGTACAAATGCATACATAGACACACATAATGATGCATACACACACATACATATGCATACACACACATGCATACATACATGCATACACATACACACATAGATACATACACACACGTAGATACATACATATACATACACACATACACACTCATAGACACACACACATACACATAGACACTACACACATATACCTACACACATACACACATAATGATGCATACACACACATACACATGCATGCACACACATACACATGCATACACACACATACACGTATATATATATTGATTTCTAACCATTTTGTTTTATATGTTAGGTATTATGGATCCCAGTAAAGAGAGAAAGGCGAAACTCACTCTCATAAAAAGTCTTATGAGAGCAAGAGTTCCGTCAGATACTCTAGGGGCCATAATGCGGGACTACGCAGACATGTCCGATGAGGAGCTGGATTATACGATCCAGATGCTTACGCGATCAGACGAGGGCTCTTCTGCGGATCCACATGCAGGAAGAGAGCTATCTGCTCATAGGTATGTTTTTTTTCATAAATTTTTTTAATGATATTATAGCACATATTTTTATTTATTTCTATCTATCTATTTTTAGGACACCTATACCACCTCCAGCACGTGATAGCAGAGCACAGTTGCCTATGAGGACATGCATAGGCACCTTAGGACTAGAGTGCGACATAGAGCCGGAGGGGAACATTGTGTACATAGGGAATGGATTGGAGTTCAAGAGAAGAATGCGGGCACTATGCGACTCTTACCTGCGCTTTATCCACTTACCATGGAAGTAAGTAAAAGTTTTACATATAAATTGAAATGTATATCTTATGTTTTATTTACATTATGTTTTTTATTTTTGTAGTGAGCATGATGAGAGGGATAAAAAGTACGTGCTTAGTTCACTTGAGACAGAGTTTGGGACAGGATGGTCCCTTAAGTGGTGTTTAAAAGAGATGCGGACACTTATGGCTCATCGTCGCGACAATGCACGGTATGTATGTATATGAGAGAGAGAGAGAGAGAAGAGAGAGAGAGAGAGAGCTATGTATGTATGTACGTATGTATGTATCTATATATGCATCTATGTATGTATGATGTCATTCCTAAAATCTATTACTCTATGTTTACTGAAAGGCATGTATATTAACTTATATATGTATCTAATATACATGTTTCTATTTTTGTAGTATGTATGTATGCATGTGTATCATGTATGTATACATCTATGTGTTGTGTATAAATGTAATATGTATATACTATGTGTATATATACATAAAAATGTGTGTATTACATTACACGTATGTATGTAGTATATATTTACTGCTATGTATGTAATATAATATAATCCATGTATGTATGTATGTGTGTGTGTATATATGTATGTATGTATCTATGTATATATATATATATATATATATATATATATATATATATATATATATATATATATATATATATATATATATATACACACACACACATATACATATAAAAAAATCTAAAATAAAAATTGATTTGTACGCAACTTTATCGCAACTTGGGGTTCGCAACTTGAACCCGTTGCTAACGCGTTAGCAACCCGTTGCCTACGACGTTGCCATCCCGTTGCTAACCACTATGAGAGAGACAGAGAGCACTAATCTCGGTATTAGGGTTTTGAAATCCCTAATTTAAAAACTCTAATTCAACCTTTTAGCCATATGTTTGAAGTATATGTACACCTCCGACGTCCTACTAGAGAGATGTCTCTCCTCCCAACCTTATGCCTCTATATATAGCTACTCGAATCAACGAGGATCATGATTCATAATATATGTAAAGATATATACACATCATGTAGATAGGATACATAAATATAAAATGGAGTAGATATATTATGCTTCACACATACATGCCTAAATGCACACATAAATATATATATACATACTAACATATTTACATGTACATATTTACACATACATGTACATGCCTACATGCACACATAAACATATATATACATGCATACATATTTACATGTACATATTTACACATAGACACATATACATATATACATGTACACAATTATAAACACTTGCATATATTACGTACATGCAAGAGGTTTACAAGAGGTTTACTGCATACCCTAGGAATGTTGCTGGCACTAGTCCATTATAATCAGATTGCTCTATCTTGAGTAACCTCTGTGCATGCGATGCATCCAGGTCACCATTGTATGGCCTATAAACAGTGCCAAATTCTTTGAATACAAATTATAAATCCGCTTCTCACACTTTCAAACTGAACATATGCGTGAATCGACAAATCATTCAATGAAGGTACATACTTCATATCCTCCAAAACAAACAATCGTATCCTGCCATCCAAACAATCATATATATATTTATGCACATATATATAAATAGATAGAAAATTGAAAATTATACCTTAATAGTGTCGAAACAGATACATTACTCCATCCAAAATGATTTTGAAGGTTGAGAATAAGTAAGCTCGCACTTAGTCGTGTCAAACGACTTCCTTCATATACATGCTTTAGACATTCCTCTCAAAGATATTTCTCATTTTTAGAAATATCCATGCTCTCACTGTCATTTTGATACCAATCCTCAATAAAATCTGCCATGCCATCATCTTCATCATTGTCACACAAATCTTGTACTTTATCATCTTTTGAATATAGATCTTTCAACTTTGCATATTGCACAGGCTTAGTTTTGCATAGCCTCCTCATGGAAGCTTCTGATAAATGAGGTCTTATTGGTAATTGTGAATGTTGTGGACGAATATCATCAACATCATACGTTGGAATCTACACATATAAATAAAACTCATTAGTATTCCATAAATGAATAAATATTAAACTTCAAATATAAAATTAAGTATATAACTTATTAAATATGGATAGAAAATTTTTATTCTCTCAAGCTAAAAGGTGCTCTTGGAGGTCTACGCCATCCATAATTCACTAATAGTTCATCACCAGCATGTAATGTAGTAATAGCATTGACAACTATGTATCTTGATACATCTCTACTCATGTATGGTGATTCATGACTATTTTCACGCTCCTCAAATGTGCAATTAGTCCTTGAACTATTATGTAACCCTCGACTACTATTTATTAAACCTGCTATATTTCCATGTGTGTAAGGTCTTCCATCAATATATAATCTTTCATTTTCTGCATGTAAAATCCTTCTACTAGTAAGAGATGCTGCGTTCAAGCATATTCCATAAGTACTCATGCTTTGAACATAATGTGAAAGTCGATGCCAATCTCCTCATCCATATATAGGACCACAAAATGACATAAGAGTGACTTCAGAGTTCGGAGGCACATACAAATCCTCTACAATAAAGAGACCACGACCAGCATTAGTAATAGTGGATGGAGCAATCATATAGCGATTACCCCAAAAGTTGAAAACCTCTCCATCTAAAGGAAGTGGTCCTCTATTCCATCCTCCATATCTTCTTCTATCATATGTTTGTACTAAAGAACGATCACGAGCTGGCAATGGATAATCTCCAGCCATTTCATTCTCTAAACCAGGAGGTAGAGGATTTCTAGAAACCTCTGCTTGTAATTGATGAACAGCAAGTCCATGAAGTGTACGAGGTATATTAACATTATGAGAAAAATCATCATCATCATCATCATCGAGCAAGTATTCCTGTATATCAATAATAATTTGATTTTATACATGGTTTTTAAATAAAAAAATGACATTAATATATATAGAAAATACATACCCAAGCATTATCACTTTGACTAGGTGATGGTGCATGCTCAAAAGTACCATACTCTGCCTCATGTTCAATACATTCCAATCGTGGTCTTCGATACGTGCCATAACAAGAGTTACACCAACATATAATATGCTCTTGATAGTAAAATTCATCATAATTCCTATCGGAGGACACATGTGAAGTCGTTGCATGGGTAGGAGGTGGTGGAGTACCCTCTGATTGATCAGAATCTGCACATCATAAGAAACATAAAAAAAATATATAAGTTATGTATCCATCAAATATAGTTAAAATTAAATATTTCATATACTTACAGTAGAAAGTCGTTGCACGATGAGGAGACGGTGGTGGAGTTCCATCTGATTGATCAGAATCTACAAATAATGGTATTTGATATTAATAATTTGATTATCTACATAAATAAAAAATTCACATATACATATTTACACATACACACATATTCACATATACACATTTATACATACACACATATTCACATATACACAACACATATTATTGTGGGATAAATGCATGTATTTTGTATGAATGAGTGTATATGCATGCATGTGTGTGTACGTATATATGTGGATATGTATATGTGTGTTTATGTTATATGTATGTATATGTGTATATATATACATATATGCATGCGTATATGTTTGCATGTATATGTGTATGTGTATGTGTATATGTGTGTATATATGTGTATGTATTCTGACTTTTTTTTCTGTTTGAGATTAAATTAACAGGAGATATTGTATGGTCAAAAAAAATAAGAGGCGAGCTAACATACCACCTGAGTCGTGGCAGTTTTTTCGTAGACAGCTACGTCTTCAGGAGTCATTTCCTCAGCAGAAGGTACACAAATTAATAGTTTATATTTATAATTTTTAGATATTTTAGTAATTTTTTAATTTAATTTATGTATTTTTTTCCTTGAATAAACAGGCTGTTGCAAAGAAGAGAGTGGAGTCGGGCCACACATCGCACTTAGGCCAAATGGGCCATAATGGTTTTGTAGCTACGTTTGTAAGTATATGTGTTATTGTGAGTATATTTTTTATTTTAGTTAAAATGCAAGCAACTAATGTTTTTTATTTGTTTCATTGCAGCGAAAGGATTATGGCCGATATCCTACGAAACACGAGATCGAATATGCTACACATTTTGGATATCGGCGTTTGAGCGAGTATATACAAGATCATCCTGATGCCTTTGTGAGTATTTTTAAATTTTATATAATTATTTTGTTGTTATGAATGTTTTAATTATTTTATTGATTTATGTTTCTTATATGTAATACATGAGTATTATGGGGAGACAAATATGGATGAGGTGGAGAGACAGACACAGGAGGGACGATCTCGATCGTCACAGGGTGATCATGAGGATGAGGATGAGGATGAGGATGAGGATATTGCTGATGATGATGATGATCATGATGATGATGATTAGGATTTTAGACGTTGATTATGACATTGGATTATATGTATTTACATTGATATATACATATATTTATCTATATATTTTTCATTTCAGTCATGTTTTGAATTGTGTGTATGGTATTAAGTAATGAAGAGTTTTGTTCTATTGATTGTTATTATTGTTTATATAAAGCATGTGTTTTAATACTTTAATTATATAATTCATTCATATGTGTGTACCTAAGTGTATATGTATGTGTGTGTGTATATGTATGTATGTGCATGTGTATGTGTGTGTATATGTATGTATGTGCATGTGCATGTATAACTGTATATGTGCATGTATATGTGTATATGTGCATGTGTATGTGTGCGTATATGTATGTATATGCATGTGCATGTATAAGTGTATATGTATGTATCAATATGTGCATGTTCTTGTGTATGTGTGTGTATATGTATAACTCTATGTGTATGTGTGTGTATGTGTGTGTATGTGCATGTATATGTGTATATGTAGGTATATGCATGTGCATAGTACAAGAAGAGGTTTAAAAACGAGGTTTAAATCGAGATTTAAATCGTTTAAATCGAGATTTAAATCGTTTAAATCGTAGAGGTTTATAAAATCCAACATAAAAATCAGGGTTTTTATTCACTGTGAGAGATTTTTATTTTTTGAAACATAAAAGTAGTGCTCTAAAGCTCACCTTATGTTCTAACTTCTTTCTATTTCAAGCTCTCAAGATGAGTGTGTAAGAGAAGATCAGAAAACTATTAGTGAAGCTGGAAGCAAATTTTAAAATACATGACCCTAGGTCTTTTGCTGAAAATTATTTTTTTCAATAAAAACCTTCATAAAAATCATAAAAAATCGTTTAAATCGTTCCAACGGTTTAAAAAACGATTTTTATTTAAAAATCGTTGATTTTTTTGTACTATGTGCATGTGTGTGCGCTTCTTCATCATGTATAAGTGTATGACTACATATCAATAAGTGTGAGTATGGTATGTAATGAAAATAACACAATTCAAATGATCTACAAATAATAGAAATTGTACTTACAATTGTGATCCATAGTTTTTGCTTGGTTAGCTTCTTGAATAACCTGCAATAAAGAGAGAGAAGAGAGAGAGAGAGAGAGAGAGAGAGAGAGAGAGAGAGAGAGAGAGAGAGAGAGAGAGAGAGAGAGAGAGAGAGAGAGAGAGAGAGAGAGAGAGAGAGAGAGAGAGAGAGAGAGATCTAGAGAGAGAGAGAGATTTAGAGAGAGAGAGAGATCTAAAGAGAGAGAGAGAGAGAGTGAGATCTAGAGAGAGAGAGAGAGAGATCTAGAGAGAGAGAGAGATTTAGAGAGAGAGAGAGATCTAAAGAGAGAGAGAGAGAGAGTGAGATCTAGAGAGAGAGAGATCTAGAGAGAGAGAGATATAGAGAGAGAGAGAGAAAATTCAAAGAGAGAAAGATGTAGAAAGAGAGAAACAAAGACAGAGGGAGACAATAACAGAGAGCTTAAGCAAAACAACAATTCTGCATATACTTGCTTCAGCTCGTAAGCGCAGCGCAATTACGAACGTTGGAGAGCTCTTCGATCGGATGCGTGAAAATGCCAATTGCAGAGCCTCCAACGTTTTAATTTTTGTCCGTCAACAGATCGTCGTATAAGCGATGCAACCCGTCGTCGTATAAGCGACAGTGTGGACCGTCGCATAATGTACCGTCGCATAATGGACCGTCGCTTATGGACCGTCGCTTAAGCGACGCTAAAAAGCGTCGCTTAAGCGACGCTAAAAAGCGACGCAAAAAAGCGTCGCTTAAGCGACGCCTTTGACAAGCGTCGTTTAAGCGACGTTAGGCAAATACCGTCGCAAATACCGTCGTTTTTTGTGTCGTATAATCGATGGTCCGCGCTCGACGATAATTCCGACGCAAGTTACAATTTTATAGCGACGAAATTCTGTCGCGTTAACCGTCGCTACACGCCCGTATTCCTTGTAGTGAGAGATACAATATCATTTTCTCAGAGAAAAGGTAATGGAGAAGGAGATTGAAGTGTAGTACATTTCTACCAAAGATCAGTTAGCAGACATAATGACAAAGAGCTTGGATGGTGTGAAGACCAGCAGATTCAAAAGCATGGCAGGAGTAAAAGAAAAGAAGAAGATATGAAGAAACAGGGAATGTCAATTAGTGATTGAGGGGGAGCTGTTGGAGAAACAATCACTAATTGGACATATATTTGAAGGTCAAATCTTAGGAAGAAAACCCCATGCCTATGTGAAGGGACAAATTCACAAGTGTATTATACTTGTAAAGTTAGTTCACTTTAGTTCTAGAAGTTTTTTTTTTTAAATCACGAGAATAAGAAAACCTATATAAGTTAGTTTGTATCAACTGACACGATGAGGAAGACAATGAGAAAATGAGAAGAACTCATTTTTGTATGACTGAGTATAGTCGGGCTTCTCTGAGTGAGAAAGCATCTGTAAAACTTCTGAGTTTTCATAGCTATGAGAAAGAACTGAGTAAAGTTCTGTGTATGAGTCTCTCTCCATCATCTCCATGATTACTTACTGTGTGATGAGTTAAAAAGATCAAGTTTTCCAAGCAACTCGATGCCCGGCATCGAATCTCTGCTGATAAGTCATATTTTCATTTATATTTTTCATTCAGTACTGAAGTGTTTTGAAAACATGATGTTGTTGGAGCAACTCGATGCCTGGCATCGAATTCCAGTTGATAAGTCATATTCTAAGTGTGCATGAAATCACCTATAGTTTTGGTGTCCAAAAGATCAAGGTTTTATGCGGGAAGTCGATGCCCGGCATCGAATCCCTGCTGAAAAGTGGCCAAAATCATCCCAAGTCGATGCCCGGCATCGAATTCTCGTTGCAAGTCGATGCTAGGCATCGAGTTCTAATTTTAAACAGGCGCTTTTACTATAACAGGAAAGATTTCCAATTTTGGAAGGTCATACATGGTCATCTTGTGAAGGCCATAACTTGAGTTCTAGATATTCGTTTGATGCATATGATAGCTTATTGGAAAGCTCTACTCTTCTAGTTTCAGCGTATAAAGTTTCATGGAGAAATAATACTTGAGCTAGGAGAAATTAGCAAAATACTGAAGGTATGTCATTTTGGTGACTAGGAATTTTTGTAGAAGCAAAGTTCTCACTTTAGGCTATCATTTCTCAAAGTTTGGAGTGGCAATGAGTTAATGGTGACCATAGAGGTGTTCTAGTTTCACATTAATTCATTTCTTGTGGTGTTTCATACATCAACATTGACATCCTTGAAAAACTTAAAATTAAGTGTTCCATAATGATACACATCTTTAAAATTATCACAAGATCTTTGGACCTTTGAGAGAGATGTCCTTTTCCCACCTTACATACTCAAACTTTTAACACCTTCACCATGAGATTTTGCGTTGATTTTATTATTTCTCTTTTGACTTCTTTTGTGCTATTTTTCTTTTCTCTTTTCTTCTTTTCATTCTCTCTATTTGGTTAATGAAAATTGAGCTATAGAAGTGGATTAGGATCTAACATCAACATGTCCTATCATCTAATCTAGTAGATTATGTTTACAAATTAACCTTGATGTAGACTCGAATCCGGTCTCATAATATTTGCAAAGTACATAAACCAATCGAAGATAAATCAAGAATACATGCATTGATGTATGCTAAGATGATAATACCAAAAAAATGGATCATCTACTAAGTATACATGCTTATTTTCTAACAAAGGCATCTCAAATGGTAATAAGGATGTTGATTCATATGAGTATCATTTTCATATTGGTGTATACTAGTGTAGAAGTAGATTTAGCAAGGTTAAATAAAAACATAAAAGTAGGCAAACTGAAAACATGCATACAGAGGTGAGTCAAGATGGAGTGATCTTGAAAATGAATTTTTGTCACCATTACTTTTATTTGTAATACCTTCTTCTTCATCTTCAATGTTATGAACTGAGCACTTAGGAGTGGATTTGACACTTGATGTTGTAGCTAAATCTTGTAGCTCTCCAATTGGATTCTCTACCATGGTTAACTCTAGTCTACATTAATCAATCTAGTTTAGTTTCTTACTTTTTTCACTATCACAATGATCTTTAGGAGCTACTTTTACCTCAATTTAACCAAGAATGAATCAATGTGGTCCTTCCATAATTCATTGTAGCAAGACACCTTCATCAATAGGAATCTCTGGCATTTGCTCTCCCTTATGTCTATTGATCATGAAATCAGAATCTGAATTGGCATGGCCGCATCCCTTTTCTAGGATCTATTCATGGACCAGGAAATGTAGTTTTGCTTCACCATTATGAAATAAGCTCCACTAGTCATGCCAATGTTAAAGTCACAGATGGGGGAGTCAAAGACTTTTGAGTTCTAGTCTTGCTCATGCACCGTGCAATCTAACACCTTGCTCGACCACTATGAAATAGGTCCCCACTAGGAATTTCAGTATTAAAAATCAAGGATGGGGGAGAGTTGGTGGAGATATAGTTAAGAGTAATAGAAATGCAGCCATATGAATGAAATGTTCACAAACTCCATTAACATCATCAAGTGCTTCCTCATAGGTTTTCATACAAATGATAGAATGTGCAAAATGTAGAAGGATATGAGAAAGGAAAGATGAAAGGCATACAATCATTGTCAAAATGAGTTCAATTACAAGTAAATAAGGGAATAGAGAGACTGAATACCAAGCTATGGAAAAAAAGATATCAAAAGGGGAAAGGGATCCCTAATGATGATGCAAGATTCAATAGACAACCTCGAAGGAGTGAGCCACACAAGCCACTCCAAGCTTCTACTGCTCAAGCCGATCAAAATATCCAAAAACTTAAAAAAAAACTACTCATTTTCCCAAGTTGGGCTTCATTCGGAGTAGTTATGATCAAACCATTTTTCCTATTTTTACATTTTCACATGCATGTTGTGGAGAATGAGTTCTCCTATGCACAATAGAAATGTGTAGTGAACCCTTGTATGTCCAACACTTGGACAAACAGTTGCATCTTAGATAGCTTGCTGTCCACACAAGTATGTTGAAGAGTTAAACTTCACTCTCAGACTGATACCTCTCTGAATATATATCCTTCAAGAAAGATATTTGGTGCAGAGAAAGTAGACACATATAGCTTTCCAACAAGCTAAAAAACAAGTAATTTGGATGAGTTTTGGTCAGGAAACTCAATTGACCAAAATAGACCACCTGTCTACACAGGTATACTAAAAAACTCGACTTCACTCTTTCATTGATATCTCACAAAATATATAAACTTTGATGGAGATATTTGATATCAAAGAGTACACAAGATAAGCTTTCCAATGAATGTTTAAACGCAAGAAATGGTTACATATACACTGAGATATGAGCTCCACAACAGAGCTGTGTACAAACTGACGTGCGGCTTGAAGGAGTCTAAGGAAAGACAAAATGACAAAATGACTAGATCCGACTACTGGAAGCTCTTGCCTCTTTCTCTCCTTGTTTAGAACGTGCTCCCTCTAAACTTTTATAACCAATGAGCATGTGAAGAAGTTTGTGACTCCTTCTTAACTCACCACTTTCCCCACTACATGCCACTAACTACAAGGCAAGATATTGTATATCTTACTCATCATGAATTTTGACTAGACTTTTTTTCTTTTATTTTTTTTCTTTTTTCTCTTCTTTTCCTTTATCTTTATATTTGTTAAATTTATCCAGGCATATCTCATATGAAAATGAGCTTGTACATTTATCTTCAACACTCCCCCTCAAGCTCACTAAGGAGTTATCTTCAACCATGTCCTGCAAATTTATCACATCCTTGAAACCTTTGAGTTTAGAAGCATCCAAGAACTTTTTAAACATATCTGCAACCTGCTCTTTGGTTCTAATGAACTTTATCTCCACATCTTTGCTCAATGCCTTCTCCCTTACACAATGGTAGTGGACCTCTATGTGCTTGCTCCTTGCATGAAACATAGGATTTCTTACCAAGTAAATACTTGACATGTTATCACCGTATATAGGGATGGTTCCAACTTGCACTCTAAGATCAGCCAAAAGCTTTTTAAATCCACATTGCTTCACATGTGGAAAATGCTAATCCTCTATATTCAGCCTCCATAGATGAAAGTGCAACAATAGGTTGTTTCTTTGAGCTCCTTGTGATAGGTTTGCTTCCTATCATGAATACATAACCTGAGGTTGATCTCCTATCTTCCTTTGAACCTGCCCAATCCGCATCGCTAAAGCCTTTGACCTGAAATTCTTCATCAAACTTGTAAAACAAAGCATGATTAATTGTATGCTTTATGTATATCAACACTCTCTTGGCTGAATTTAAGTGTCCACTTGTCGGGGCTTGCATAAATTGAGAAAGTACACCAACAACATAAGATAAATCAGGTCTTGTAATGTTTGCATAGATTAATGATCCTACAATGCTTCTGTATGTTGTTACATCTTCCAATGGTTCTCCATCATTTGAACAAATCTTTGTATTTGTTTCCATGGGTTGAGTGAGTGGTTTGCATCCACTCATTCCAAATCTGAAAAGAACATCCAACAAGTACTTCCTTTGCATCAAGAAGATGCCACTCTTTCCATAAACAACTTCAATTCATAAAAAATATTTCAGCTCTCCAGGATCTGAAATTTTAAACTCCTTACCAAGCTTCCTTTTGATATCCTTAATCCCTGTAACATCATTTCCTGTTATGATGAGGTCATCGACGTATATGAAAATATATACCTCTCTATTTTCTTCCTTCTTCATGTACAATGAAGGATCTGCACTACTAGGGTTGTATCCACACTTAGTTAGATATTCTACCAATCTCTGATTCCATGCTCTTGGTGCTTGCTTCAAGCCATAAAGTGCCTTTTTCAACATGCAAACAAAGTGTGGATGGTTTTCATCTTCAAATCCAACCGGTTGACTCATGTATACCTCTTCTTGTAGTTCTCCATTAAGAAAAGCATTTTTGATGTCGAGTTGATATAATGGCCATCTCTTTGAAGCACCAATTGCGATTAATGTTTTGATAGTTCCCATCTTTGCAACAGGGCTGAAAACTTCATCATAATATATGCCTTGTGTTTGTTTAGATCCTTTGGCAACTAATCTAGCTTTATATCTAGCTAGTGAACCATCAACATTACTCTTTACTTTAAACACCCATTTGTTTGGAACAATCTTCATACCTTCTTTCTTTGGCACTAGCTCCCATGTGTGATTATCTTTGAGAGCTTTGATCTCCTCTTTCATAGCTTGCTTCCATTCCTTTTATGTGCAAGCTTCTTCATATGTATGAGGCTCTTTGTCTTTGATAACCTGCATCATGTATGCAAAATGTGTCACCATAAAACTATCATAGCTCAACCTTTGAGTTGGATACTTTGTCCTTGAAGATCTTCTTTCATTGCCTTTAGAAAGTTGCTTCTTTAACCTATTTAGCTTTACCATCGGAGTGATTACCTCTTCATATTCTTCTTCACTTGCATCTATCTCAGTATTTGGAGTAGCACTTGCTTCTTCGATTCTGCTATGAGCTAAATTTGGAGAAACATAATGACTCCCCCTCCATGTTGAACATTCACCATTTGATGTAGATGCCTCTGGACCTGAAACCTTTGTGCTTGGTTGTTCAACTTCTCTTTGATTTGTTCCTGCATAATCATCACAATCTTCTTCAAGAATCTTTTCCTTTCTTTTATCTTCATACCATGGTCTTAGTTCATCAAAGACCACATCTCGCGAGACTCTTAATTCCTTTGTTCTAGGGTTGTAACACTTGTATCCTTTTTGCTCCATCGAGTTGCCGATGAAAATGCATTTTTCTAACCTTGGTTGCATCTTTGTTCTAACTTCTTGTGGAATGCGAACAAAGCAAACACGTCCTTCCCAAGCATCCTTAGCTTTCTCTAGATGTTGAATATGCCCTACCATGGCATTAGTAATGACTTGTGAAATGAGGAACATGACTCTCCTATTCCTCTCTTCCCATTCTTTTGCTTGCCTCCTTTGGACTTCGGTGGCCATAGCTTGATTGATTTGAGGTTGAGCATCATCGCCGCTGACAATACCCCATAAACCTTTGCCCATTAGGTATTTGGTCATTCTAAACTTCCACACGGGATAGTTATCCTTACTACTTTTTGACCCAAGTCAACCATTAAAGAGTATCAAAGACTTTGAGAGTTACCTCGAATAGTTATATTGTCCTTTGCTCTTGCGTTTGTGAAGCTCCTTCTTGTTTTATAGATCCTCTTTTGCTTTGCTTTATCTCCAACTCTATTGATGAAGCTTCAGCACCAAGTTTGCTCTAATACCAACTGTGGAGAATGAGTTCTCCTATGCACAACAGAAAATGTATAGTGAACCCTTGTATGTCCAGCACTTGGACAAACAATCGCACCTTAGATAGCTTGATGTCCACACAAGTATGCTAAAGAACTAAACTTCACTCTTAGACTGATACCTCTTTGAATATATATCCTTTAAGATAGATATTTGGTAGACAGAAAGTAGACACATATAGCTTTCCAACAAGCTAAAAAACAAGTAATTTTGATGGGTTTTGGTCACAAAACTCAACTAACCAAAATAGACCACCTCTCTACAGAGGTATACTGAAAAACTAGACTTCCCTCTTTCACTAATATCTCACAGAATATATAAGCTTTGAAGGAGATATTAGGTATGCATACACGAGATAAGCTTTCCAATGAATGTTTAAATGTAAGAAATGATTTTTTCTCTTCTTTTCCTTTATCTTTATATTGGGTAAATTTATCTAGGCATAGATCATATGAAAGTGAGCTTGTACATTTATCTTCAACACATGTGAAAGCACTAAGAGATGAGGAGATAGAGCAAAGAAGACAAGAGGATACAAAGTTTCTTCATTTGAGTATGTGTTTTTCTTTGTGCATTCTTTTTACCAATTCCTTTTTTGTAGCTTCAGTTGTAACAATTCTTGAAATCATATTTGAGGTGGCTTTCATTGTAAGGACTTCGTTTGATCTCCTTAATGTTTACAATGTGGATTCTGAAGATGACACATACTTTTTATAGTTTTGATAGATTTTTCAAAATTTTCTTTTCCAATCATTGTTTTATTTTCCTCTCTCTATAATATATTGTAATCTGCCCAAAAAAATGCAAATATATTTTTTGCCCTTGATTTTTTGTTCATATAGAACTTTTCTCCACATTAGTCTTCAAAGTTATAATTTGAATATTTGTCACACAACTCAATTAGAATTTTAGAAGTTAAAACACTTCTTGAAATTGTGCAATTGCAGACAATGGATCCTTTTTCCATGTGATGCTCAAGAAGAATTGGCTACTTACAAGAAGATATGCCATAAGAATAAGTTGTAAAACCTAAACTAACACAATCCCAAAAAGAGGCTTGGGTGTTTAGGGGAACCTCTTCATGCAAAATCCAAGAGGATGTTGGTTTGATGGGAAGTAGAAATGACAAAACTTTCCAAATACTTCTTCTCATAGAAAAATGTGCGTATAACCTTTATACATTGATTGATCTCCTTTCAAATCAATGTTTCTTATATACTGTGTGTATAAGCTTTGCACATAGCTTAACTTCAAGAACATCTTTGTGTCCATCTGCTTCCATGAAATCCTTTCACTAGTTGAATGCAACTTCCTAAGAACTTGTGCCAAATTTGTTCTAGTGATGATGAGCACATTTGCACTATATTTAGTAGTCTTTGGTTGATCCTCCCATATCTTCGCACATATGAATATCAGTATTGACTATCTAACCCATCAATGCAAACCCACCTCCAGTCAACTTATGCATGAGAAATCCTCTCCCCCAATAATCTGAAAGGGATTGCATGTGGCCTAAAGGACATGATTAAGCTGCAAAGGTGTTAAGAGTAATATGAGTGAAAAAAATCACTACGACAATGATCCATTAAGAAGACATTTGTGTGTCTATCTGCTTCCAAGAATTCCTTCTGCTAGTTAAATGCAGCTTCCTAAGAACTTGTGCCAAATTTGTTCCGGTGATGAGGAGCACATTTCCACTATATCTAGCAGTCTTTGGTTGATCTTCCCATATCTTTGCAAATATGAATATCATTTTTATTTATCTAACCCATCAATGCAAACCCATGTCCAATCAACTTGTGCATGAGAAATCCCCACCAATAATCTAAAAGGGATTTGCACGTGGCCTAAAGAACCTGATAAATATATGACTGAAAAGGTGTTAAGAGTAATATGACCGAAAAGGTGTTAGGAGTAATAATATGATTGAAAAAAATCACTATAGGAATGATCCATTAAGAAGACATCAATGTGTCCATGAAACCCTTGTGCTAGTTGAATGCAACTTCCTAAGAACTTGCACCAAACTTATTAGAGGGATCATGAGCACATGTGCACTATATCTAGTAGTCTTTGGTTGATCTTCCCATATCTTCGCACATATGAATTTTAGTATTTTCTATCTAATCCATCAATGTTAAACCATGCCTAGTCAACTTGTGCATGAGAAAACCTCTCCTCCAATAATCTAAAAGGAATTACATGTGGCATAAAGAACCTGATTAGTATATGGTAGAAAAGGTGTTAAGAGTATTATGAGTGAAATAAATCACTACGACAATGATACATTAAGAACACATCAATGTGTTTATCTACTTCCATGAATTTCTTTTGCTTGCTGAATGCAGCTTCCTAAGAACTTGCGCCAAATTTGTTCTGGTGATGATGAGCACATTTGCACTATATCTAGCATTCTTTGGTTGATCTTCCCATATCTTTACACATATGAATATTAGTATTTTCTATCTAACCCATCAATGCAAACCCACATCGAGTCAACTTGTGCATGAGAAATCCTCTCCAACAATAATCTAAAAGGGATTTGCATGTGCCCTAAAGAACCTAATGAATATATGATTGAAAAGGTGTTAAGAGTTATATGTTTGAATGAAATCACTATGGAAAAAATCCATTAAGAAGACATCTATGTGTCCATCTGCTTCAATGAAATCCTTGTGTTAGTTGAATGCAACATCCTAAGGACTTGCACCAAATTTGTTAAAGTGATGAAGAGCACATTTGCACTATATCTAGTAGTCTTTGGTTGATCTTCCCATATCTTTACACATATGAATATCATTATTGTCTAGCTAACCCATCAATGCTAAACCATATTGAGTCAACTAGTGCACGAGAAAACCTCTCCACCAATAATCTAAAAGGAATTGCATGTGCCCTAAAGAACGAGATTAATATATGACTCAGAAGGTGTTAAGAGGACTATGATTGAACGAAATCACTATGGCAATGGTCTATTAGGAAGACATCTGTGTGTCTATCTCCTTCCATGAACTCCTTGCATTAGTTGAATGCAGCTTCCTAAGAACTTGCACCAAATTTATTATAGTGATGATGAGCATTTGCATTATATCTTGCAGTCTTTGGTTGATCTTCCTATATCTATGCACATATGAATATCATTATTGTCTATCTAACCCATCAATGCTAAACCGTGCATGAGAAAACCTCTCCACCAGTAATCTAAAAGGGATTACATGTGGCATAAAGAACCTAATTAATATATGGCTGAAAAGGTGATAAGAGTAATATGAGTGAAAGAAATCATTGTGGCAATAATCCATTAAGAAGACATTAGTGTGTCTATCTACTTCCAAGAAAACCTTGTGCTAGTTGAATGCACCTTCCTAAGAAGTTGTGCCAATTTTTTTTCGGTGATGATGAGCACATTTTCACTATATCTAGTAGTCTTTGGTTGATCCTCCCATATCTTTGCACATATGAATATCAGCATTGTCTATCTAACCCATCAATGCAAACCCATCTCGAGGAAACTTGTGCATGAGATGTCCTCTCCACCAATAATCTAAAAGGGATTGCATGTGGCCTAAAGAACATGATTAATATATGGCTCAAAAGGTGTTAAGATTAATATGAGTGAAAGAAATCACTACGAAAACAATCCATTAAGAAGACAACTGTGTATCTATCTACTTCCATGAATTCCTTGCACTAGTTGAATGCACCTTCCTAAGAACTTGCACAAAATTTGTTTTGGTGATGATGACATATTTGCACTATATCTAGCACTCTTTGGATGACATTCCCATATCTTTGCACATATGAATATCTATTGTCTATCTAACCCATCAATGCGAACCCATGTCCAAGCAACTTGTGCATGAGAAATCCTCTCCGCCAATAATGTAAAAGGGCTTTGCATGTGCCGTAAAGAACATGATGAATATATGACTGAAAAGGTGTTAAGAGTAATATGATTAAACGAAATCACTATGGCAATGATCCATTAACAAGATGTGTATGTGTCTATTTTCTTCCATGAACTCCTTGCACTAGTTGAATGCAACTTTCTAAGAACTTGTGCCAATTTGTGTCGGTGATGATGAGAACATTTGCACTATATCTAGTAGTCTTTGGTTGATCTTCTTGAAGTATTTTAATGGTGATGCACCACAGTGTGCTCTCCTTCTCGAGAGATCTATGATGATATCCTCGGAGTACAAAAAAAACATAGTACACATGAAGCACAGACACAGACTTCTTAATTATTACAAATGTGGTCAAAATTACAGTGTGGAAGAGACCATACCACTATATGTTTTATTAAAGAACATATCAAAAGTGTTTAGTGGCCGTTTGGCCTTTCACATGGACACTAACGATAACAATCTCCCACTAAAGACCAATATGGCCAAAGTAACTATGGGAGATAAATGAAGAATAATAAAGTATACCTGAGTGTAAGTATACAAGCTATACCTTGCACCTGATGGGCATGTTAGATAGTATACAAGTGACTGTGTAAGATCATGAATCAAGTAACCCCCATCAAGTGACAACAGTGCTGAAAGCTATCCTATGGTAGAGATTTAGTCAAAGCATTTGCATCATTATCTCGAGTATGAACATTCTCAAGAATAATCCGCTCAGTGGCTAAGCAATCTCTAATGAAGTGATACCTCACCTCAGTGTGCTTGGTCTTTGCATGATAGACCAGATTCTTAGCCAAAACAATGGCACTCTTACTATCACTAAGCAAACTAGGTACATGTTGAGGTAGAATCATATCACAAGCAAGACGAGAAAGCCACAATGCTTCCTTACATGCCTCACTTGTGTGTGGTGGAAACATATGTACATTCTTGAAGATGAGATCTCCAAGAGATAGCACCTCCAAAAACATGAAAAATGTACCTTGATATAGACTCAGGATTGTCTACACAACCAGCATAGTCAGAGTTTGTGTAACCAATCATGAATGCTTTCCCTCTACATAAGCATAGAAAATTTTCCTTAGTGCCACTCAATATCTCAAAATCATCTTAACCACTTCCCAATGTTGCTTGCTAGGATTATACATATATCTACTCATAGATCCCACTACAAATGCAATGTCTGGTCTCATAGCTACCATAGCATACATGAGACTACCAACAGCAGATTGATAAGGAATTTTGGTCATGAATTCCTTTTCCTCATCTGATTTGGGGCAATCATCCTTGCTCGATTTCACATATGTGGGTAAAGGTGTACTCAATGCCTTTCCATCTTGCATATTGAACTGGTGAAGTATATGTACTCACTTTGAGACAAGTATATGCATCTTTTACTCCTATAATGAGTAATGCACATGCCAAAAATATGTTTGCTATCCCCCAAATCCTTCATATCAAATGTCTGACAACTTCTTTTTGAGAATTGAGAAGTCATAAAAGGACTTCCCAGCAATCAACATATCATCGACATATAGTATCAAGCATATCAAGCTACCATCTAAGCATCTCTTTGTGTAGAGACAATGATCCTCATTGCTTGGAGTATAGCCTTGAGAATTCATAAAAACATGAAACTTTTGGTACCATTATTTGGGGGAGTGCTTACGTTGAGAATTTGAGTTATCTATCTCTTAGTCTATTCTCTCTTTGTCTAAATTTTTTCCTCAAGTCTGTCTACTGGTCTATTTGTCTCTACTATTATTTGTTACATAAAACACAAAATTTACTCATAGAGCAAGGGTAATTAATGCCACAATATTACTACCAATGCACATGAAACTGTTGTATATTATTGAACAAGGCATTGTTAAAATGTTAAATATTGTTGAACAAGGCATTGTTAAAATGTTAAGTTATTAATGTATTAATATGTTTTTGATGTTTTTGATATAGCAGCTGAAGGTTCGTGAGGAGCGTGCAAGGCGTGAAAGGGCGGACATCAATAATCCGAATAATTATGATTTATTTTGTAAATAAACCTGCATAGAAGGTTCTATTGTTAGAAAAGTAATGGTTAGAATAAGGGTCGTTGTAGACCGCAGTTTCTATTATTTAAAGTAATGGCTTTCTGTAAAAGTTACCAACTTTTAGTTTCACGCCTGCTTTTCGAAGCCGCCCTCATGTAACCACTATTTTTGACGTAATCAAAAGTCCTATAAATGCATGCACTCTGTGGACTGTCGAAACAGAGTGCTTGGGGGGAGATTGCACCCAATACTGCGTTGTGTCTCGTCTCTTGTTGCGTCTATTCTCTGTGTGTTTTCTGTGTCCATAATCTCTGTATGCGCGTGAGTAAGATCCTGACAACAGTGGTATCAAAGCTCTGCACGCGTCAATACAAAGGGTTATGTTCTCTGTTCGCGATTCCGATTCCGTTTCCGTTTCCGTTTCCTGTTTCGGCTTCGGCTTCGGCTTCGGTTTCTATTTCTGTTTCTGATCCAGAACCTTCACCTACGTCTTCACCTTCGGCTTACTCCAAGGCGATAGCTTAGGCAATAACTTAGGCAATACATTGGCAACATTGGCACCCAAGGCTCCCTTGGCGACCGTTGGCAGCCGTTGGCTACACACGAGACAATTTTAATTTTTGAGTGGTAATAGAGAGGTTTAGAGTCCCTAAGGTAGGAGGATTTGAACCCACAACCTCCTACTTTCAAGGGAAGTACTTTGACCACTCCACCATCTCTTGGAGTTGTACTCAAGTCTCTCTCTTTCTTTCTTTGGTACTTGTGCAAGGCGCTCGCGGCAATTTCCAGGATGGACCCAACAAAGAATCAAGTGTAACTTTCAATCTGTAGGTCGGATTAAGGCGTGTAATATACCATTGGAAAGCTCTCGGAACGAACTTTCCAATGAGCTAGCTTGCAAGGGTGAAACCCTTGGTCATATTTTGGTGGCACTTGATTGAGTGTTCAAGATACAAGGGTCCAAGAGCACCATGGAGGATTACAGTAATTCACCTCTACCTGCGGCAACACTTGAACAGCAACTAGAGCTCTTGCGGCATGAGCTTCAAGGAGCTCAGAACGAGATCCAACAATGTGATGAAATCCTCCAAAAGATGCAAGCTGAGGAAGACAACCTTACGAGAGTAGTAAAAGCTATTGTGTCTGCCCAATCTGATGTTACTCATTCAAAGATTGGTAATAGAAACTACCAGTTTCTACGATTTGATGGCCGAAAGGATGGGCCTTTAGTACTTTCTTGGTTGTCACAGTTTGATGATTTTTATACCTATGAAATGTATGCTGAAAGTGAAAAAGTTAAATTTGCCACTAACTATTTAGTAGGTAAAGCACAACTCTGGTGGAATGTCCTGCGGCACAGTATGGAGCGTCCAACAACTTGGAAGGCTTTTCAAGAAAACGTGAAGGATTCATTTCTTCCTCCTCAATACCATTTGCATGTTCGACGTGCATGGACGACCCTTACATGGAAGGAGGGTGATACGGTTACTACCTACACAGAGCGGTTCTGGAAAAATTTACTACTTGTACGAATGCTTGAAGATGTATCAGAGGATATCTTGCAGCAGAAATACGAAGATGGTTTGGAAGTGGGTATCCAAGCCAAGCTTCACACCCTACGACCTACAACCCTCAACGAGGCTATATCTTTTGCTTATGATGCAGAAAAAGAATTCCAGTCCATAACCAAGTCACTCCGTCTACAACAACCACGTCCACGACCATTTCCTGTTAAACCTTCATTTCCTATGAAGCGTAATTTTAATGCCCCATCTTACCCTAGCTTTCCTCGACCTCTACAATCCAATTACTCAACTTCACCCGTTGCTTCATCTCTCCAACCAACCAAACCACCTACCTTTCAAACTTCAGCAGTGAATGCCCAACAGAAGCGACCACGAATCACCTGCTGGAATTGTGGTAAACCTGGACATACAAAAATAAGGTGCAGATTGCCACCTCTTCATATGAAACAGGCTACAGCTCGATTGCATAACATGGAGGTCTATAATGAAGAAATTCCTCCTGTTTGGATAGAGGAATCACTGGAGAAGGACTTAAGTACCTTGGGTAACGATATCTCTCTACACTCTCTTCTTTGCATGCAGGGTACAATAAATAACAAACTAGTTAAAATTCTACATGACGATGGTAGTTCACATGACTTCATTTCACATTTATTAGTACAAGAACTTAAATTACAAACGTTTCCTTCTTTGTATAAAGTGAAAGCTGCATTTCAAGGTAGTCGTTATAATGTAACATGAGAAGTGCAAGATGTTACGATTAGCATAGGCCCTTATGTTGACTCACGAACATTTTTAATTGCACCTTTGCAATCTTATGATGTTATACTAGGTATGCCTTTTCGTCACCATTATAACCCACGTATTGACTACCATACTCATACCTTTAAGTTTGTTTTCAAAGGTCAAATCATTACTTTGTCTGCACGGCATGATTTCCAACCATTTCCATTGATTAGTCACACTCAAGCAAATCGTGCATTTAGGAAAGGATTCAACTCATGCATTGTTTTTGTTAATGTCATCAATGATTATACTCATACACTTTCAGATGCATATAAACCTTTCATGAGTACTTATAAGGATTGTTTTATGTCTGAATATCCCTCTGAACTATCACCATCTCGAGGATCCTTTGACCATAGCATAGACTTAGTCCCTGGTAGTTCTCCTCCTCATAAAGCACCTTATAGACATGGCCCATTACATCAAAAGGAAATAGAAAATCAAGTAAAAGACCTACTACAAAAAGGACTTATAAGGCCTAGTTCTTCCCCATTTGGAGCACCCGTTCTCTTAGTAGAGAAGAAGAATAAAACTTATCGAATGTGCATTGATTATAGAGCCCTTAACAAGATCACGATCAAGAATAGATACCCTATTCCTCGAATAGATGATCTCTTAGATAAGTTACGAGGAGCTCGTGTCTTTAGTAAAATTGATCTTAAATCGGGTTACCATCAGATTCGTATGACACAAAGTGATATTTTTAAGACTGCATTTAGAACTCAAAATGGCCATTATGAATTTATGGTAATGCCCTTTGGACTTACTAATGCCCCTGCTACATTTGCGCGAATGATGAATAATATTTTTCTTGATTACCAAGCTTTTGTTCTTGTATTCTTTGATGACATACTTGTTTACAGTAAGAATGATAGTGAACATGAAAAGCATCTTGAAACAGTTTTTCATTTGTTACGAGAAAACACACTTTATGCTAATCCTGAAAAGAGTTATTTCTTTCAGCGTAAGCTTGAATATTTAGGACATATTATTTCAAGTGACTCGGTGTGCATGTGGATCCGAAAAAGATTAGAGTTATCATAGAATGGCCTACACCACAATCAGTCAATGATGTTCGTTCTTTTCTTGGGTTGGCTAGTTTCTATAGGAAGTTTGTTCGAAATTTTTCTTATTTAGCATTGCCTCTTACTTTGTTGTTGAAAAAGAAAATAAAATTTGCATGGGGATTTACCCAACAACAGTCCTTTGACAAACTTAAACATGCACTTTCACATGCACCTGTTTTACAATTACCTGATTTCTCACAACCCTTTCATGTTGTTACTGATGCTAGCGGTTCAGGAATAGGTGCTGTTCTGATGCAAAATGACCATCCCATTGCATTTGAGAGTAGAAAGCTTAAACCCTCAGAACAGAATTATAGTACGTATGATAAAGAACTGTTAGCAGTTGTGCATGCTTTGCGAATTTGGAAACACTATCTTATGGGCTCTGAAGTATTAATCAAAACCGATCAACAGGCTATTAAGCATTTATTAAGTCAGCCCTTAATCTCTGATAGACATCTTAAATGGGCATCATTCATTCAAAATTTCCAACCCATGATACAATATCAACCTGGTAAAGCTAATGTCGTAGCTGATGCTCTTAGCCATTTTCCTTCGAATTCCGTTGTTTTGAATAATATTTCTGCCATTCAAATTCATTCTTTTCAAGACATGGTTTCCACTTATGCATCTGATTTGTATTTTTCACATGCATGGCATGACTTCAACAATGCTGCATCTTTATCTGATGAACATTATACATTTCATAATGGTTTTCTCTATTTTCAACATAGATTGTGCATAACCCAAGCTTTTAAAGATTTTGTCATTAAAGAAATGCATGAACCATCTTACATGGGTCATAGAGGCATACAAAGCACCATTTCTGCTTGCAAAGATTTCTTCTTTTGGCCACACATGGAAAAAGACATTGCACATTATGTTTCTCAATGCATTGTCTGTCAGCGTGTCAAACGTCATCATGGTAAACCATTTGGATTATTAATGCCCCTTCCTATTCCAAATGAACCATGGGAACAAATCTCTATAGATTTTATCACAGGTCTTCCTATCACTTCATCACATAATGATATGATTTGGACAATAGTTGATAGGTTTAGTAAATATGCATATTTCATTCCATGTAGAAAAACTTTGACTGCACCTCAAGCTGCAAAATTATTAATTAAATGCATTTTTCCACATCATGGATTTCCTAAAGTAATGTTATCTGATCGTGATGTTAGGTTTTGCAATCATTTTTGGGTTTCCTTATTTCAACATTTTGGTTCTAAAATAGATTTTAGCTCTGCATTTCATCCTGAAAGTAATGGACAAAGTGAGGCTACAAATAGTACTATTCTTGATTTATTGCGTTGTTATTCATTAGATAATCCTAATAAATGGAATGAAAAGTTGCCATTGCTTCAATTTTCTTACAATAACACTTCACATACCACTACTGGTCGTGCACCTTTTGAAATAGTTTTTGGTAAAAAGCTTCCCACTCCCATGTCCCTCACCCAAACCGACATTCCAATGGCTGATTCTATTGCTCAAGATCACGTTTCTATACTTCATGATGTTCACGAGCACATTAGGAAAAGTCAAGAGCGATATACACGTATTATCAATACTAAACGATTAGCCAAAGAATTCAGGGAAAATGATTTTGTATGGTTGCGAATAATTAAAAGACGTCTCAAAAATATTTTGCAGCATCCTAAAATTAAACTTGCACCACGCTATTATGGACCGTTTCGCATTATAGAAAAAATTAATGATAATTCATTTCGATTAGATATTCCATCCCATTGGACTATACATAATTCTTTTCATATTAGCTTACTTAAACCCTTTAAAGGAACTTTACCCCTTGCTCCACTTCTTGATGATCCTCCTTTAATTGAAGAACAATCTGAAATCTTAGTTCTTGAGAAAATCATTGATCATGATGTTACTACTACACGCACAGGTACTCAATATCATCGATATTTGGTTAAGTACAAAAATCACTCTATTGAAGAATGTCATTGGATACATAAAACACAATTAACACCTCATTATGACCACTTAATTTCTGCATATCATACACAAACACATTAATGTAACAGCTCCATGAACATTTCCATGCATGTATTTTTACATGGCACATGCCTATTTTCTTTATTCAGTGATGAAACATGTGACTGGCCATCCATGTTTATTCTTTTATCACCTGAGGTCAGTTGCTTGTTCAACTGAGGGGCATGTTATACCTTATGGAATATGTTGAACAATGCATTGTTGGATTGAAATATGGAATAGCCAATGCATTGTTGGATTGAAATATCGAATAGCCAATGCATTGTTGAACTGTAACATGAAATATGTTGGCCAATGCATTGTTGGATTGAAATATCGAATGCCAATGCATTGTTGGATTGTAACATGAAATATGTTGGCCAATGCATTGTTGGATTGTAACAGTAATATGGAATATGTTGAACACTGCATTATCATTGTTAGAGTGTTGAATTATTTTATCAACTGAGGTCAGTTGCTTGTCAACTGAGAGGCATGTTGTATATTATTGAACAAGGCATTGTTAAAATGTTAAATATTGTTGAACAAGGCATTGTTAAAATGTTAAATTATTAATGTATTAATATGTTTTTGATGTTTTTGATATAGCAGCTGAAGGTTCGTGAGGAGCGTGCAAGGCGTGAAAGGGCAGACATCAATAATCCGAATAATTATTATTTATTTTGTAAATAAACCTGCGTAGAAGGTTCTATTGTTAGAAAAGTAATGGTTAGAATAAGGGTCGTTGTAGACCGCAGTTTCTATTATTTAAAGTAATGGCTTTCTGTAAAAGTTACCAACTTTTAGTTTCACGCCTGCTTTTCAAAGCCGCACTCATGTAACCACTATTTTCGACGTAATCAAAAGTCCTATAAATACATGCACTCTGTGGATTGTCGAAATAGAGTGCGTGGGGGGAGATTGCACCCAATACTACGTTGTGTCTCGCCTCTTGTTGCGTCTATTCTCTGTGTGTTTTCTGTGTCCGTAATCTCTGTATGCGCGTGAGTAAGATCCTGACAACAGAAACACAAAAGGAACCCTTAAAGGAAAGGGTGTTCCATGCGACTTCTTACTATCCATGCATGAAAAGTTAAAAAACACTCTTAGAATGGAGGTGGTTTGTGTTGCCCTCTCAATGCACTAAGACATCTTAAGGTAAGGGTGATCCGTATTGCCCACATGGTACCAAAATTACAAACACATATAACCATGAGAGAATGACATCCATAGCAAATAGATGATATTTTGGGATGAAAATATTAGATATTTTACATTCGCTAGTTCAAGCGAAATGGTTACAACAATAAAAAAAGGTTGTATAGGGTGTGATATGGCTATTTTCATACCTTTCTTGGATATTTTGCAAAACTATGATAAAAATAGCTTCATAACCAACCGAATGCATGGAAGCAATTTCCTCCTTCAAATTTTGATTTGGGATGTCATATTATTAGGTTTGGGCTTCAAAAGAATAAAATGAAAACCATATTTATTCCATATTATTAGGTTTAGCTTTCATATTATTTCATAAGTAACCATATCTTAGCAAATAAAAATAGATACAACATTAAATCATAGAAGAAAAGTATTGTTTAAGAGAGGTATCAAGAATACGTCCATCATGATTTGCCCTCCCAAGTTGGTGTGAAGAGATGGATAGGTATGTGCTTGAAGATGAAGAGGTGTTGCAAAATCCTTGATCAACACCAGCCAAATAAACTCCAAGAGTATATGGTGGGCCCTTTTAGCTTGCCAATGGATGTATTAGACACCCTATGTACCTTGGAAGATCACTCTCAAAAAGATAGATCAAAACAGATAAGTTGGAGTTAGCTCAGAGGTGAAAACTTGCTATTCTTGGTTCATACACCTGCCCAGTGTTTTACATAATTCTCTGAGCACAGTAGAAATTAGCTCAATTCCTCTTGGGGAAGTCTAGGCAACTTAAAGAGCTAACTTTCAAGAGTAATCGCATAAAAAATAATGAACCACACACTGAGAATGAGTTTTAACAAGTGATGACATCATCCCGATTTTCACGGGCTGCTACAGAAATAGACCAGTGAGCAAACAAATCAACATAACTCAAAATGTAGAAATCCAATGATTATGAAAATTTGTATGGTTATACTAGACAGTAAGCTGAATCCAAAAAGCTTTAAATCCCTGACTTTGGATAAGTAACCACTGAGAAATGGCTCTGACAAGATGAGTGAAAAAGTCGGGTACCTGACAGAGAAGTGAAGATGAACAGACCCTATTGACTTCAAATGAACATAACTGAAGACTGCAACATCAAAATGACATGAAAATTTGGGAGCATATAGTAGATCTATAGAGCTAACTTTACCAAGTTAAATCACTAAAAATGATGCACCAAGCTCAGAGAAAACATCTCTGCAAGCTGACTGAAAAAACTGAGAGTAATGGCAGTGAGTAGTACACTTCACAAGAACATGGAAAGATGAACTCAAATAACCATGAAAATGAAAGTATATTGCTTGTACAATACAATGACTTACTGATACATATGTGTGCCTTGTAATCACACCTTGATATGGCATAAAGCTCAGCTCTTGGAGGTCTTCACATAGGTCTCTCTAACCACGACTAAAACTGCCATCTATTTATAGTTGAGTTTGGGAGGCTAACTTCCCTAAATCACTCTCCAATCAATCAATGATTGATTTGATTCTCTACCTAACACAAATCACGAATTCGTGGCTCCTCTTTCCATTCTTGATCAAGTGGACTCAACCACTTAAGATTCTCTTACTTTTACATTAAGTAAACTCTTCAAAAGTTACAAGAGGTAGTTCACAAGTGAACTTTACATAGTCTTCTTTTTAAAGCTTCTTCTAAGACTTTGTGAGACTCAAGCCAATACTTAGGCTTGTCATAGACTTGCTCCAACAGCTCCCCCTCAAGCCAAGTATGCTTGAGGTCTTCAATCTTCCAAGATTACCTGCAAACCAATCATAGCCTTGAATTTGCAAAGCTTTGTACCATCCAATGCTTTGGTTAGAATATCTGCACATTGTTGATGAGTGGACACATATGATATTTGAATCTCTTTGCTTAGAACCTTCTCTCGTACATAGTGATAATGAACTTCAATATGTTTAGTCCTTGCATGAAAAATAGGATTAGCAGCCAAATGAATAGAACTCATATTGTCACCAAAAATAGTTGGAGTTCCAAACTCCAATCCAAGATCTTTGAATAATGTCTTCATCCACATAGCTTCCTGTGTAGCTATGGCAAGACCTCTATATTCAGCTTCAGTAGAAGAGAGAGCAACTGTGGGTTGCTTCTTGGATGACCATGAAATAAGCTTTGAACCTGCAAAGGTAAGATAACTTGAAGTTCTCCTTCTATCTTCCTTGGAGCCAGCCCAATCTGCATCAGAAAATAGCTTCAAAACTAAATCAGATACATAAGGATAATAAAGTCCTTCATTTATGGTTCCTTTGAGATACTTGAGAATCCTTTTGGCAGCATCCATATGTGGTTTCCTTGGTGTGTGCATAAATTGGCTTAGCACACTCACACTGTAACATATATCTACTCTTGTCAATGTGGCATAATTGAGACTACCCACTAGACTTTGATATGATGTGATGTCCTCTATGAGTTCACCTTCATGTAAGCTCAATTTGTGATTGACCTCCATTGGAGTACCTGCAATCTTACAATCTTGCATGTTGAATCTTGCCAACATGTCCTTAATGTACTTTCTTTGAGTGAGAAACAAACCATGATCTTTGTAGACAACTTCCAAACCTAGGAAGTAGGTAAGTGAACCCAAATCACTTATCTTGAACTCTTCTCTCATCTGATCTTTGATCTTCTTCATACCATCTACATCATTTCCTGTCAATATAATATCATCTACATATACACATAGGTAGATGACCTTAGAATTACTCTTTTTAATAAAGAGTGAAGGATCTGCCTTGCTCGGTTGAAAGCCTTTTGTTGATGTATAAAACACCACAAGAAATGAATTAATGTGACACTAGAACACCTCTATGGTCACCATTAACTCATTGCCACTCCAAACTTTGAGAAAAATGATAGCCTAAAGTGAGAACTTTGCTTCTACAGAAATTCCTAGTCACCGAAATGACATACCTTCAGTATTTTGCTAATTTCTCCTAGCTCAAGTATTATTTCTCCATGAAACTTTACAGGCTGAAACTAGAAGAGTAGAGCTTTCCAACAAGCTATCATATGCATCAAACGGATCTCTAGAACTCAAGTTATGGCCTTCACAAGATGACCCTGTATGACCTTCCAAAACTGGAAATTTTACCTGTTTTAGTAAGAGCGCCTGTTTAAAATTAGAATTCGATGCCTAGCATCGACTTGCAACGAGAATTCGATGCCGGGCATCGACTTGGGATGTTTTTGGCCACTTTTCAGCAGGGATTCGATGCCGGGCATCGACTTCCCGCATAAAGTCTTGATCTTTTGGACACCAAAACTATAGGTGATTTCATGCACACTTACAATATGACTTATCAACTGGAATTCGATGCCAGGCATCGAGTTGCTCCAACAACATCATGTTTTTCAAACACTTCAGTACTGAATGAAAAATATAAAAGAAAATATGACTTATCAACAGAGATTCGATGCCAGGCATCGAGTTGCTTGGAAAACTTGATCTTTGTAACTCATCACACAGTAGGTAATCATGGAGATGATGGAGAGAGGCTCATACACAGAACTTTACTCAGTTCTTCTCATAACTATAAAAAACTCAGAATTTTTTACAAATGCTTTCTCACTCAGAGAAGCCCGACTATACTCAGTCATACAAAAATGAGTTCTTCTCACTTTCTCTCTCTCTCACTCTCTACGCGTCAGTTAATACTAACTAACTTATATAGATTTTCTCATTCCCGTAACTTTTGAAAAGCTTCTAGAACTAAAGTGAACTAACTTTACAAGTATAATACATTTGTGAATTTGTCCCTTCACATAGGCATGGGGTTTTCTTCCTAAGATTTGAACTTCAAATATATGTCCAATTAGTGAGTGTTTCTCCAACAGCTCCCCCTCAATCACTAATTGACATTCTCTGTTCCTTCATATCTTCTTCTTTTCTTTTACTCCTGCCATGCTTTTAAATCTGCTGGTCTTCACACCATCCAAGCTCTTTGTCATTATGTCTGCTAACTGATCTTTAGTGGAAATGTACTCCACTTCAATCTCCTTCTCCATTACCTTTTCTCTGAGAAAATGATACTGTATCTCTATGTGCTTTGTCCTTGCATGAAATACTGGATTTGCTGCAAGATAAAGTGAACTCATATTATCTCCATGTATTGTAGGTGTACCTTGATCAATGCCTAAGCTCTTGAACAATGTCTGCATCCATATGACTTCCTTAGCTGCTTCCACAAGTCCTTTGTACTCTGCTTCAGTTGATGATAATGCTACTGTATGTTGTTTCTTTGAACACCAACTTACAAGCTTATCACCAATGTATATCATGTAATCATGAGTTGATCTCCTGTCATCTTGATTACCTGCCCAGTCTGAGTCACTGTAGGCTCTCAACTTCAAATCTGATGTAAAAGGATAATATAATCCTTCCTTTATAGTTCCTTTGATATATCTGAGAACTCTTTGACCTGCAATCCAATGTGGGTCCTTTGGACAATGCATGAATTGTGACAAAACTCCCACTGCATAACTAAGATCAGGTCTTGTTAGTGTAGCATAAATCAAACTACCCACAAGAGATTGATACTTCCTCATATCTTTGTATTCTGCACCATCATATTTACTGAGCTTGTGATTAACTTCAAGTGGAGTTGAAGCTTCTCTGCAATTTTCCATATCAAACTTCTTCAATAAATTCAGAAGATACCTTTCTTGTGATACATATATGCCATGATCTGTATAAGTAACTTCCATTCCAAGAAAGTATGACAACTTTCCTAGATCACTGATCTTGAATTCTTTTTCAAGTAATCTCTTTACCTCCTTGATTCCTTCATCTGAAGTACCTGTGATTATAATGTCATCTACATAAATACAAATGTAGATTGTACCTTCCTCTGTTCTTCTGATAAGTAGACTTGGGTCTGCTTTTGAACTTTGATATCCAATATCATTGAGATACTTCACCAGTCTATAGTTCCAAGCTCTTGGAGCTTGCTTCAATCCATACAATGCTCTTCTCAACCTGCAAACAAAATTTGGATACCTGGAATCTATAAATCCTTGAGGTTGTTCCATGTATACCTCATCTGATATGTATCCATTCAAGAATGCATTCTTTATATCCAACTGACTTAGAGTCCATCCTTTTGAAGCTGCAATAGCAATGATTGTCCTTATAGTTGACATCTTAGCTACGGGACTGAATGTCTCATCATAATCTATGCCATAGGTCTGGGCATAGCCTTTCACCACCAATCTAGCTTTGTATCTGGCTATACTTCCATCTGCAAGCTTCTTCACTTTATAAACCCATTTATTTCCAATAACTTTCTTACCATTTGGTTTAGGAACAAGTTCCCATGTCTTGTTCTCCTCCAGTGCATTGAATTCTTCCTTCATTGCTTCTTCCCATTGCTTCTTACCTTTAGCTTCATCATAGTTCTGGGGTTCTTCATCATCTTTGACCATATATGCATAGTTCTTCTGAGTTATGTAAGAAGTATCATAAGAATACCTTTCTGGTTGTCTTCTAGTCCTGCTTGACCTTCTTGGTTCACATTCTTCATATGTGTCTGGATACACCTCTTCATCAAATATAGGAGCTTCTTCATTTCTTCTTGTTAATCCACTTGTGGATGTACTTGCTTGCATATAGTCCTCATCTCTATTTACCTGCACAATTGATTTTCCTTTCTCACATCTTCTTACCTCTTCTTCAAATTCTTCAGCTGTATGACTTTGATCTGCATACCAACTTTTCTGTTCATCAAATGTAACATCTCTAGAAACAATAAATTGTTTGGTTAGAGGATTCCACAATCTGTAACCCATCTGCTTTTCATCATAACCAATGAACACATATTTTTCTGCCTTTGGTTCAAGTTTATGCCTAAGCTGTGATGGCACATAAGCATATGCAATTGATCCAAACACTCTACAATGATCTAGTGTTGGTTTCTTACCCCACCAAGCTTCATATGGAGTCATACCATTGAGAGCTGCACATGGTAATCTATTCACAAGATATGTAGCTGTATTTACAGCTTCAGCCCAAAGATAATTTGGACAATTCTTCTCCTTCAGCATAGCTCTAGCAAACTCAACCAAAGTCCTGTTCCTTCTTTCTGCTACACCATTTTGTTGTGGTGTATACCTGCAAGTTATTTCTCTCTTAATACCTGCATTCCAAAGATAATCATTGAACTCTTGGGAGAAGTATTCTCCCCCTCCATCAGACCTCAGTCTTTTAAGCTTTTGACCTGTTACTCTCTCTGCATATGCATGAAAATGCTTGAAAGCTCCAAACACTTCTGATCTTTCCTTCAAAACATATAATGTTATCCATCTTGTAGCATCATCAATGAAAAGAACATAATACCTTGAGCCACTGATAGATCCTTCTTTTGTTGGTCCCCATACATCTGTATGAATGAGCTCAAGTACTCCATCATGTTTGAAACCTTTCTTTTGAAATGGTAACCTGTGTGCTTTACCCATTTGACATGCTTCACATTTATAAACCATATGTTGACTTTGCACATTTGGTAATCCTAGTACAGACTGATTAGCAACCATAGCTTTAATTCCTCTTTCATTAAAGTGACCTAATCTCTTATGCCAGAGATCAAGTTCTGTAATCACTCCTTCACCATGTGTGAGCAAAGCTTGACCAATGTTCCCTTGCACTCTTAAAGTAAAGAGTCTACCTTCTTTCTTACCAGAGACAATCTGATTATACCCATTCTCTGGATCTTCAACAAATACTCCTTCATTTGTAAACCTGACTTGAAAACCTTTTTCAACTATCTGTCCCACACTAATCAAGTTTTTAGGTATTGTGGGAACATACAAAACATTGGTTAGCAAATCTGCTCCACTCTTGCATTTCACCTTTCCAATTGAATGTACACTATGTCTAGTATTATCACCTGTTTGAACTGTGTGACTAGAAATGCCTTTTTCCAATTCTGACATCAATTCTATGTTTCCTGACAAATGATTAGAACATCCAGAGTCAATGTAAAATACCTTTAGATCTTCTTTATCTGATGTGTTGATTGAGTTCATCATCAATGATGTATGACTTTCATTCTGTGTGTCATTTGCATAGTTGTAGTAGGTGGTGTTGTAGGACTCATTCTGTCCCCAACTTCTTCCTCCACCTCTACCATAGCCTCCTCTTTGATTTTGTCTACCTCTTTGGAAATTACTTTGATATCTTCCACGTCGGCCTCTGCTATTGTTGTTTTGATTCTGATTTGATCCTTGTTGATTGTGCCAACAGTCATGAGCCAAATGATTACTCAATCCACAAATCCAGCAAGCCTTCTTGTTGTTATTTTGATTACCTCTTCCTCTTCCAAAACCTCTTGCTCTTCCTCTACCAGTGCCTTTACCTCTTGTATAATAAGCTTGGGAACTAGACTCCTCTTCATCCTTTGCTTTACCTTTATCTCCTTTCTTCTTGTTCTTCATGTACATTGCAGAACTTTGTCCTTTATCTCCATCTCCCTTCAAGTCTTGCTCATATGTGAGCATCAAACCAAGCAACTGGTTCAAATCTGGAACATAATGATTTAATGAAAGTTCTGTTGATAAGACAAAAGGTTTCCACCTTTCATCCCCTCTCAAACCTGCAAGTAGCTGAGCAATCAATCTGTGATCTTCAACATCTTCATCTATGGATCCAAGACTATCTGCAAGATCCTTAATCTTAGTGACATAATCACTAATGGTTTGACTTGGCTTCTTCTTGAATGTTGTAAACTCTGACCATAGACTTGCTTTCCTTGCTTTGGTAGTACTTTGGAAATGATACTCCAATGCATTCCATATATCTTCAGATGACTCCAATCCTCTGATGTGTGGTAGCAAATGATCAGAGATTGTATTGTAGATGTATGCTTTTGCACTTGCATCCTTCTTCTGCCAATGCTTTAAAGCATCAAGTTCCTCTTTCTTTGGTCGGCTTTCATCTTCAAATACTGGCTTCTCTTCTTCACCTGTTACATATACCATGAGATCCTTACTCATAAGTAAGGCTTCCATTCTCATTACCCATGCGGGGTAATTATCTCTGTCCAGTTTGTCAATGGAAATATGATCTGCCATAGTTCTTTCCTTCTGCTGCAACCTGTGAGCTTAAAGGATAAAGGATAATACCTTTTGAAGTTCTTTGTGTATCAGGATACTTTTGAAGTAACCTTTTGATGCCTTGTGTCTTCAAATGCTTCACCTTTCAAACTTTAATGGAAAACTTTACAAAACTTCTCGTACCTTTGCCGCCTTCTGCTCTTTAGGACCTTTCTGCTCTGATACCACTTGTTGATGTATAAAACACCACAAGAAATGAATTAATGTGACACTAGAACACCTCTATGGTCACCATTAACTCATTGCCACTCCAAACTTTGAGAAAAATGATAGCCTAAAGTGAGAACTTTGCTTCTACAGAAATTCCTAGTCACCGAAATGACATACCTTCAGTATTTTGCTAATTTCTCCTAGCTCAAGTAGTATTTCTCCATGAAACTTTACAGGCTGAAACTAGAAGAGTAGAGCTTTCCAACAAGCTATCATATGCATCAAACGGATCTCTAGAACTCAAGTTATGGCCTTCACAAGATGACCCTGTATGACCTTCCAAAACTGGAAATTTTACCTGTTTTAGTAAGAGCGCCTGTTTAAAATTAGAATTCGATGCCTAGCATCGACTTGCAACGAGAATTCGATGCCGGGCATCGACTTGGGATGTTTTTGGCCACTTTTCAGCAGGGATTCGATGCCGGGCATCGACTTCCCGCATAAAGTCTTGATCTTTTGGACACCAAAACTATAGGTGATTTCATGCACACTTACAATATGACTTATCAACTGGAATTCGATGCCAGGCATCGAGTTGCTCCAACAACATCATGTTTTTCAAACACTTCAGTACTGAATGAAAAATATAAAAGAAAATATGACTTATCAACAGAGATTCGATGCCAGGCATCGAGTTGCTTGGAAAACTTGATCTTTGTAACTCATCACACAGTAGGTAATCATGGAGATGATGGAGAGAGGCTCATACACAGAACTTTACTCAGTTCTTCTCATAACTATAAAAAACTCAGAATTTTTTACAAATGCTTTCTCACTCAGAGAAGCCCGACTATACTCAGTCATACAAAAATGAGTTCTTCTCACTTTCTCTCTCTCTCACTCTCTACGCGTCAGTTAATACTAACTAACTTATATAGATTTTCTCATTCCCGTAACTTTTGAAAAGCTTCTAGAACTAAAGTGAACTAACTTTACAAGTATAATACATTTGTGAATTTGTCCCTTCACATAGGCATGGGGTTTTCTTCCTAAGATTTGAACTTCAAATATATGTCCAATTAGTGAGTGTTTCTCCAACACCTTTGTCCTGCAAGAATGAAACTAGCCTAAAATTCCAAGCTCTTGGAGCTTGCTTAAGACCATACAATGCTTTGTTAAGTTTACACACATAATCAGGATAAACTTGATTCTCAAAACCAGGTGGTTGTGCCATATATACCTCTTCTATTATCCAACCATTCAAGAATGCATTCTTTACATCTAGTTGAAGTATCTTCCAGTTCTTGGAAGAGGCAATACCAAGCAAAACCCTAATAGTAGGCATCTTTGCCACAGGAGAGAAAGTCTCCTCATAATCAATTCCCTGAGTTTGTGCAAAGCCTTTTGCCACAAGCCTTGCCTTATACCTGTTAATTGAACCATCAGAATTCTTCTTGAGTTTATAGACCCATCTTGAGCCTATTACCTTCATGGATGAAGTCTTGGGCACCAAATCCCAAGTGTTGTTTTCCTCAAGTGCTTCAATCTCTTCCTTCATTGCATGCTTCCATTCTGTTTTTGCTTTGGCCTCTTCAAATGATGATGGCTCCTCTTGGTTTATGTCCTGTGCTATGTAGATAGAATGTTTTGTTACTAATGAGGTGTCAAACCCATACCTTTCTGGTTTTTTCTTTTCCCTCATAGATCTTCTTAGGCCATGATGTGATGATTCTGCCTCATGTCCAAGTTCCTGCAATTTTGCTTTACCTTTAGACTTCCATGCTTTGATCTTTTCCATCTGAGATTCTTCATCATCCTCTGAGGTGTCTTGTTCTTCAATCTTCGGTTGTTCTCTACCAAGCTTTGGAAAATCTTCTTCAAGATTATATGGTAAATTGACCTTCCTGCATGAATCTTCATACCATGAATTGTTCTCATCAAAAACTACATCTCTGCTTACCAAGAATCCTTTGTTGGTAGGGTTGTATAACCTGTAGCCCTTTTGATTGTTGTCATATCCAATAAATACACACCTTTCTGCCTTTGGATCCATCTTGCCTCTAACCTGTGAAGGAACATGAGCAAAAGCAATACATCCAAAAATTTTACAATGATCTAAGCTTGGTCTTCTTCCATTCCAAGCCTCATATGGAGTCATCCCATCAAGGGATTTTGAAGGCAACCTGTTAATCAAGTAAGTGGCTGTAGAAACAGCCTCAGCCCATAAGTAATTAGGTAAATGCTTTTCATTTAACATAGACCTTGCAGCTTCAACAATTGTCCTATTCCTCCTTTCTGCCACTCCATTTTGCTCAGGAGTGTACCTTGTAGTTACCTCTCTTTTGATTCCTCTTTCTTGAAGAAAAGAATCAAACTCATGGGAGAAGTATTCTCCCCCTCCATCTGACCTTAGCCTTTTTAGTGATTTACCTGTTTGATTCTCCACAAGAGCCAAATATCTTTTGAAACATGAAAAAACTTCATCTTTGTGTTTCATAAAGAATAGGATAGTCCATCTGCTGCAATCATCAATAAAGGAAACATAATACCTTGATCCAGATATTGAAGCTTCCTTGCTAGGTCCCCATACATCTGTATGAACCAACTCCAAGAGATCTCCATGCATATAACCTTTCTTCATGAATGGTAACCTGTGAGACTTTCCAAATTGACATGCACTACACTTATAAATCATATGTTGTTTTGACAAATTAGGAAGTCCAAGTACACTTTGGTCCCTGCAGATTTGCTTTAATGACCTTTCACCAATATGTGCTAACCTTTTGTGCCATACTTCCAATTCTGTGAGTGTCTGACTACCATAATTAAAGAGAGCAATGTTTCTAGTGTCCTGTAATTCAAATGTGAACAATCTACCTGTCTTTTCACCTTTTGCAATTCTTCTGAATCCATGACTTGGATCTTCAACAAATGCTCCTGCCTTTGTGAACCTGACTTGCAACCCTTTCTCTACTATCTGCCCAACACTTATCAAATTCTTTGTAATGGTAGGGACATAGAGTACCTTACTGAGTAGGTTGATGTTTCCATCAGGTGCTTTGACATTGCCTATTTTCTCCACAGGATGTTTTGTATCATCTCCTGTTTGTACCTCATGCTTATTCCTTGGATCTTCTAAATCTGATAGGAGTGCCACATTTCCTGCCACATGATTTGAACAACCTGAGTCTATGTAGAAAACATGCTCATCAGATTTACCTTGTGGCATAGCCATGTTCATGATCAATAATGAATCCTCTTTGTTTGAGTCTTCTGTGTAGTTATTGTAGTCTCTCCTTCCTTAGTAGCCTCCTTGATAGTTTGAATGATTGTAGTTGTTGTAGTTGCCATGGTAGTTGTTGAACCTTCCTCTTGAGTAGCCATAACTTCCTCTATTGTATCCTCTGCCTCTTTGATTCCTGGAATTCCTAAAGCAATTTTCAGTTGTATGATTAGTTAATCCACAAATAGAACATGAGTTGGAGTCTTGGGATCTCCCACTGCCTTGTCTACCTCCTCTTCCTCTACCTCTGCCATGTCTTCCTCTACCTGCATAGTTAGCTTGATATGTACCTGCTTCATCATCCACTTTCTTTGCCTTTCCTTTGTTATCTTTAGACTTGCTTTTATCCGTGTATAAAGCTGAAGATTGATTACCTTTAGAGCTTTCTCCATTTTTGATAAGCTTTGCCTCTTGAGTAAGTAGTTGTCCAATGAGTGTGTTGAAATCAGGTACATGCATGTCCATGTACAAATCCATAGCTGTGGTGAATGCTTCCCATATGTCATCTGCCTTCAAGCCATTGATGACCTGCCTTACAATTTGCTCTTCATCTATTACCTCTCCAATGCTTCCCAACTGATCTGCTATGTCCTTGAGCTTTGTGAGAAAATCAGTCACATTTTGTTTGGGAGCCTTCTTGAGGGTTGTGAAATCTAGCCATAGTTGATGCTTCCTAGCTTTGGTACTTGAAGAAAAGAAGGCTTCAAGTGCATCCCACACTTCCTGAGATGTCTTACAACTTCTAATGTGAGGCAACAAAAAATCTGAGATAGAGTTGAGGAGATAAGACCTTGCAAGTGCATCCTTGGAGCACCATGTGCTCAATCTTTCTTGCTCTTCTTGTGTTGGTTGACTTTTGTTCCTGAAACTTGGCATAACTTCATCTCCAGCCACATAACCATATAAACTTCTACCTTGGAGATAGGCTTCCATTCTTAATGACCAAGCTGAGTAGTTACCTCTGTCTAATTTGTCAATTGATGAAGGAAATCCATCTGCCATGTTGTCCAACCTTGCTCTGATACCACTGTGAAGAGATGGATAGGTATGTGCTTGAAGATGAAGAGGTGTTGCAAAATCCTTGATCTACACTAGCCAAATGAGCTCCAGGAGTATATGGTGGGCCCTTTGGATGTATTAGACACCCTATGTACCTTGGAAGATCACTCTCAAAAAGATAGATCAAAACAGATAAGTTGGAGTTAGCTCAGAGGTGAAAACTTGCTATTCTTGGTTCATACACCTGTCCAGTGTTTTACATAATTCTCTGAGCACAGCAGCAATTAGCTCAATTCCTCTTGGGAAGTCTAGGCAACTTAAAGAGCTAACTTTCAAGAGTAATCTCATCAAAATTAATGAACCACACACTGAGAATGAGTTTTAACAAGTGATGACATCATCCCGATTTTCACGGGCTGCTATAGAAATAGACCAGTGAGCAAACAAATCAACATAACTCAAAATGTAGAAATCCAATGATTATGGAAATTTGTATGGTTATACTAGACAGTAAGCGGAATCCAAAAAGCTTTAAATCACTAAATTTGGATAAGTAACCACTGAGAAATGGCTCTGACAAGATGAGTGAAAAAGTCGGGTACCTGATAGGGAAGTGAAGATGAACAGACCCTGTTGACTTCAAATGAACATAACTGAAGATTGCAACATCAAAATGACATGAAAATTTGGGAGATTGCAACATCAAAATGACATGAAGATTGCAACATCAAAATGACATGAAGATTTTGCAATTTCCTAGTAATCTAGAAGGCTTCAATTTGGTTGATGACAAGCCTTGATCTTGGATATGATGACTAATGGTAGTTCTTTACCCTCCACAATCTCTAACTATACCACACTCCATTTTGGTTGTCTTTCTTTTGGGCACAATGACCATGGGATAAGGCCACTATGAATGCTCTGCTAGAATAGTATTTCTAGCATCTTCCACCTTTTGTATCTCTATGTAAATAATTTTAGCATACTTTTGATTTAATTTGTAACATTCTCCTCTCACTAGTTTGGATCCTTCAATCACTAGAATACTTGGTCCCTCAAAACTGGCATTGATTCCTTCTAGATCCTTGTAATACCCTGCACTTTCTATCATCTAAATTATCGTAAAAGATATTATCCATACCATTATCTGTAACTAGGTGCTCACTCATATTGTCTTATCATTATCTTGATGAAATTCCTTTGTGCTTGAGTCCTTTGGAAAGTTTCCATAGCAAGAAGATGAGTTTCTTGCATGCATCTAGGCCAAAAGGTCTTCTTCTTCATATTAGTCCAAATCTAGTTTGTCCATCATATCTTTTTCCATACAAATACCAATTGTCTGCATCATGCTAGTATGTCCTTGGTTCTCTAGTCTATCTTCTAAAAATATTTGTTTCATCTCTCTTCCCTCTTGTTTTACCGACATAATATCCTTGCCCCAATCATGCAACACATTAGCATGCCTTAACTAGGTTCTTCCAATCCACACAGGAAAACTTCCATCTACCTATGGCAGCCTTAAGATAACAAATTCTAAAGTGAATATGTTACTTTGTACCTCAATTGGAACTCCAGGGACCACTCCCATAGGTCTTACTATGTTTTGATCGTCCAATGTCACAGTGAAGTTGGTTGTTCTTGAAGGTTGGAGTCCAAGCTTTTTCATAGTATGTTCAGACATCAAGTTAATGCATGAGCCACCATCCACTATAACTCCTTGTAGGAGTTGTCCTTCAACAGTGATAGTGAGTCGTGGGCTTGTATAATCTATAAGGTGTTGAAAATTATGGAACATGTGCAAGCTCCAATTGTGAGGCTTGGCACATAATCACCTCTCATAAGTAGAGTGTCAAAATAAAAAGGGAAAAGTTATTTATGGCTTGGATAAAAGCCAATATATATTTGGATAGATGGAATACTCAAAAAAGTTGTGACCTTATCCATATGAAGTAATATGGAGCACCAAAGCCTCCCAAGGCAATGGAAGGACAAAGGACAAGAAGGGGAAAGTCAAGAGGTGAGAGAAGATGCAAGGGTAGGTGAAAAGTCCCATGCCCATACCTCTACATATAGAGGTCATTTGAACATGAAAATTTGTGAAGATGACAAGGAGATGGTGTAGAAGCATATGATGGTCATTCTCTCACCAATGGATATCAGAAGGTACCTCATTTCTATGTTACAAGGCACAAAGGTATTCCAGTTGCATACCTTTTTTGTACATAGCCACCTTCTGAAGGTGATATCTCTCTATCTACTTATCCAATTCATGCATATGATATCTTATTGGAAAGCTTATCTTGCATACACTTTGCATCTCAAATATCTCTATCAGATAATTCTCTAATAGTGACTGGGAACATTTCTTGTGAACCTCCATTTTCTGCATAACCTGAGATGACTAGTAGTCTATCTTTGAATAGTTACTTGCCTGGTCAAATGAACTCCAAATGGAGTGCTCTCAGCTTGCTACAAACTTACAAGAGTCTACTATGTGTGGACAAAATTTCAGAGTCATTGGATCTTTGAGTTTCGATTGAATCAGGTTTTAGTAAGCATGTGTCTTACAGGGAAAATTCTAGAAGAGGTTCTCTAACTTCTGCTACGTCTATTGGAGTGTATTGGAGTGAATTTCTCCACATTTTGGTATGTGATCTTTGGTTGCAGAGTATTGGGAGTGGAGCCCATGGATGTGCAAAGAGATCTTGAAGAAGATGCAGAGATGTCAAAGGAAGGCATGGAGCTATGAGCTCATGGAGTATGCAACACTCATGTGCTATGGAGATGAAGCTTTTTGTATGTAAGAGAATTTTGTTGCTTTATGCTATTTGAAGTGATACACTCTCTTGTCCTAATCTTTGCTGAAGATTTTTGTTCATTGTGGCATACTATAAGTGATGCTTATCACTTTGTTGAAGATTTATGAGCAACCTATAGAAGGAGAGGAAGATTCAAGTGAAGAATCTTGGATGAGCAACTACATATAGTTGCATATGAACATTGTATGTGTGTTTGAGGTATTGCACTCAATTGAATGAAGTGTAAGATTTGATTGTGTACATGGCTGAAGGTTTAAGCTTTTATGTCTTGATGATAGCATTATATTCTTATGCAATGAAGATGCTTATGTATGCATGCTTACGAAAGTTATGCTCAAATTGAACGAGAATGTTGGACAACCATGCTTGGGCTGAATATACATTGAATTTAAAGTCGATGATTGATGTCTAATATGCAAGAATGTATGCATATGTGGTCATGGATATATATGTGGATGTTCCATGATGTATGGATGAGTAATAGGCTATTTTATAAAGCCTATACAAGCTGAAATTTGCAGGTCTATGTAGCCATGTGAATTGGCATAAAGAGAGCTGAATATATGCTCAAACTGTTGTTGCTTTGTATAGATGCTTATGTTTGTTTGTGAGCATGATATTTATGATTCAAAGGTTGGTCATGTTCAACCATAGATGAGCTGAAAGTACATGTGTTTGGATACCATGAATATTGGTAAGATGCAAGGCTGCTATGTATGAAGTTTGTGGATGTATCTTGTTGTGGATAAAACCCATCGAGGTAAAGTTGCAAAAGCAAATATGTATGCTCATGTTATGATGACTAAAATCATTTGATCTTTGAGTTTAGATACATCAAGTGAATGCAATGCTCCTATTCACACAAGCCCAATCAAAGGTGGGCAAAGCTTGCATGATGCAAGGACATAAAGCTTGGAGCCAAAGTGAAGGAAGGAGCCCAAGCTAAAAGGTTGTCAAAAATTTCAACTCTGACGACTTGAAGATTGAACCCAAGCTGAAGGTGGAAAAGGGTAAATCCTAGGATTGAGCTTCCCATTAAAGGAGGAGTAGAAGACTCCAAGTTAAGGGTTGCCATGAAGTGTTGAAGACTCAACAAGGACTTGAAGACATTCCCCAAGGTTGCAAGGAGCAACATACAAGTGGCAAGCTAGAAGGAAGAGTCACCCGAGAAGAGTGTGACAAAATGGCTGAAGTTAAAGGAAGGTAAAGAAGTCCACTTGCAAAGGCAAGGGCTGAGGTAAAGGTTTTGAAAAATCCACATTGTGTGTGGTGGTAAGTTCCAAGCATAAATCATGTAAATGTAGTGTCAAAGGATGAGGCTAGTAAGACCATTCCAAGAGGAGTGACAAGCTAATGTGAAGGCAAGTAAGACCATCCCAAGAGGAATGGCAAGCCTTGTTAGGTGCAAGAAGCACCAAAGACCAAGTGAAGGTCTAGTGAAAGGATGAGGCAAGTAAGACCACCCAAGAGGAGTGGCAAGCCTATGGCAAGTAAGACCATTCAAAGAGGAGTGGCAAGCCTATGTAAGGGAAAGTAAGACCATCCCAAGAGGCATGACAACCCTTGTTAGGTGCAAGGGGCACCATTGATCACATTCACAATTTCTTGTGTTTTCTTGTAGGTGATGAAGAAATCTTGGAAGATATGGAAGCTATGAATGCTGCACATGAAAAGGAACTCATGAAAGAGTTCACATATGATCAAACCATTGTTGATTTTGCAGGTCTAAAATCAACCATGAAGAATTAAGTAAAGATTATGAAGAAAGGGGGAGTTAGCTTGCAAGGATTGGAAGTCCAAGAAGAGTCCAAAGAAGAGAAAGTGGAGTCAAACCAAATTTAATATTTGGAGGAGAAGAAGCCAAGCTCAAACAAAGAGCAAGAGCAGCCACCAAAGGTAAATCAAAGCACTAGGAGGAGCCACCTACATTGAAGGAGTGCTTAGAAGGCAAGGAGCAGCTCTGATGCACAAAAGAAGGCATGAAGTAAAAGGAAGCATGACAACCATGATGACATCGAAAGGAGATGCAAAGAGTGCGCCCAAAGATAGAGTCAAAGATGATCCAAAGACAAAGGAGGATCAAAGCAACACATGAAGCTCCCTTGTTGGAATCCTATCTTGAAGGCATCCTTCATTAGTTCCCAAGTAGTAAAGTGGTTATCAGCAAATTGACTAAACCATTTATCATCTAACCCCTCCAATGTTGCTTGAAAAAGGATTAAAAATGCATCTTCCCTTCCCATTAGCCCCCTTGTTTTTCATAGGGCTAAAAATCTTCTAACATGCTCATGAGGGTCTTCGTTCACTAATTGTTCAAGGCAAAGGGTTGAGTACTAGTTCCGGTCATAGAAGAAGAGGAAGCACTTAAAACTACTCAGAAGATTGCACCATGACAACAGTGATTTTTATCACTAAACCAATGTATTATATGTATATACACCTAAGTATCGTGGATGCGACTTCATTTTGTGCAAGATGAGGACTCCTCAAGCTTGAGGAGCGTAGGTAGAATGCTCCCACCAATTTTTGTAATTTTTAGAAGCCATTAGATAGTTCAAATTAGAGGTAGAACCTATTTTTTAACTATGCCGGTCACTAGATGTGAAATTGTTGGGCAAAACTAGGCAAAAACTGTAAATAGAGCTAGAGAGCTCATTTTGTGGTTGTTGTTTGTTTATGATTGAATCTATGAGCTATAACTAGAAGAACTATTGTAACTAGACGAGGATGAATATGATTATGAGTCTTTCTCTTGCCTTCCATTGATCTCCATCACGACTTTCTTTGTGTGTGTATCTTTGTGTGTGTATGCTCTTGAATTTCTCATCATCTTCCTCACACACATCATTCGCTCTTGATCTTCATATCGGCCTGACCTCTCTGCGGATTGATAATTACAAGGTGAAGCTCCTCACATTGATACTTTCCATTGTGCTAGAGTGACACTAAATTTGGTGTTGTTGCTAGGGACGAGCTCTAGGTTGAGCGTGTGATGGTAAGTGAATCGGAGAAAATCGTTGGAAGGTAAAATTTCTTTGTTGTTTTGTTTTTCGTAGTTAGTTTTTACATACTTTTACTCCTCTATTCTTCTAGTATCATTCCCCATCATTATCTGAAACTCCAAAAAATCAAAAAAATCTAGTCATATTCCCCTTTCTCTTCTCTTTCCCTCTTTTGTGTGTGTGTGAGAGTGAGAGAGAGAGCTTTTGCAGGTGTATGTTCGTGTTTTTTGGTGCACTAATCTTTCACGACAGCCTCTGGACACCACATATTTGCTGGAAACACAAGTAAAAACTCCATTTTTCCTCAGGAAATTTCCATTGAAGCTAACCATCCTGACTGTCACGAAAGGTAGGAATTTGTGTAAACTTTTTGCATGAAGGAGGAGCCTACACATCCATGCATGATTTTGTGAAATTGTATGATTCTCTGGCCATAAAATGATGACACATCATTGCGACTACGTCTGACCATCATGACAGTCACTGACCCTCATGGTAGTTGGCTCACGCCATCATGATCGCATCTCACCATCACGATGGTGACTCAGCATCGCGACAATGTTTGACAATCGCGATCCTGACTGGCCATTGTGGCCTGATCTTCATGATTGAGTGCTTGATCATCGTGACCCTAACTGTTGTCACTTGACCATCATGTGCTGATCATCGAGATCCTCACTCATCATCATGGGTTGACCGTCGTGACTTGATAGTCGCGATCCTGAGTGACCATCGTGTGTTGATAGTCGCGACTATGACTCATCATTGGAAGGCTTGACCATGGAGACTTTTGACCATCATGGGAGCCACACCATTGTGACTGTCACTGATCATCGCGACTGTGACTGATCATTGCGACTGTGAGACCAAACACAAATTTAGGGTTTTTGCTCAAAATTTCAAAATTTTTAGGGTCAACTTTTTGGACATTAATTGTGAACTCTTGTGTAGGGCATAGAGCAAAGGAAAAAGCAGGCAAGTATCACAAATTCTCGGGCAAGTCAAACAACAACTTTCTAAGTCCAGGAGAACTTTGTAAGTGGAATTTCTTAAATTGTTCACGATTTCTTTGAGTATAACTACGTTGTGATCAACAGAGTGTCTTAGGGCTCTTGGGGTAGCCAGGCATTGTTGAGTAAGTGGGTAAAGGGACCAAGCCTAAAGGAATTTAGTGGATTGAATATGCAACGCTCACATGAATTAACATCAAAATATACTAAAACAATTCCTTGCGATCATTGTAAACAAGACAAGAAGCTCTAACAAAAATTCAAAAAGAATTAAGTGATTGACCAAACTAAAGGGGTGAACGCGGTAAGGTGGATTGGAATTAATGAACCTAAGGTCCAGAAGTACTTAGGGAAAAGTGATAGACATAGTGTCTGGTCTTTTGAGGTTAGCGTAAGAACTACACTACAATCGTGGGCACAACAGCTAGGTAGCTATCCATATGAAGTTAGCTCCGATACAAGTGACTCAGATATGTCTTTCAACACGGGTAGACCAGGAGTGTCATTTAATCTCTAGTCCACCTAGAAAAGATGGAGGGACCCTATAAAACTCAGTTGGATTACATGGTACGAATAGATTGGGTGCCTAAGTATATGAGGATGGCCTTCATAGGTCAGTGATTCAACTACATAATCCTGATCAACCTATGGGATTGCAACATCCAGATGTTAAGTTTGAAGATGAGTTTTACATAGACAAGGAACCATGTATATCATCGTAATTAGAGCAAACTCGACCAATGAACTAGGATAGATTGTAGAGAATGCAGACATAGATGCAGAAGGGTATGGTAAACAGATTGAGGAACCCAGAACACCAAGAGGAAAATCCATACTAACAAGGGTGATAATGCCTAAATGGATGTCCTAAGACAATAGGAGTATAGAGTTGTTCTGGAATAAGGAGACTAACGAAGCCTTTTAGAGATATAGGCCAGAACAACCTACAGTGGCAGGATCAAACACAATTTATGAATTAAAAGACTGAGAGATTCCAGGAAAGGTAGTATACTTAGATGACTCCTCAGAATGAATGTATAAGGTCACAGAACATGGAAGACATGCATGTACATGGAGAGGAGAATTAGTTTTTGCTCTAGTGAAATCACAAGCACCTAAGGATAGTTTGGGTGATGGCCCATGTCAAGGACATAGAGATAAGAACAACGAAGGAGCAGAGAGTAGTTTCATCCATCATGCAAGAAGGGAGAGTGTTTGTTATAGATCTTTGGAGTTGTCCTCTCCAATCATTTAGCATAAAGAATCAACAATACATCTTATTTTTGTCAATCCTGGAAGTATACATGAGACCACAACCCCTTCCACATGATAGAATCCAAGAAATAAGAGAAAACTGGTTGGATTTCTGAGAATAATGAAGATGAAGAGGAATTTTTAGGGTTTGGATTATCTTGAGCAAATCTCCATCATTTTACACAATCTTGGTGTCTAAAACATGTTATTTTCTCAGCAGAATACAACCATGAAGTCAAAACTCAAAAATGTTACCAACAACCCTCAGACGAGACAATCGCGATTCTGTGAAAATAGACGATTTTCATCTCCAGCACCATCTTTCATCAATTTCTCACTCAACATATCAGTAATCAACTCTCTTCATACACATTCATCAGAAACACACAAGAGAAGCTCACAAATCTCCATGGATACACATAGAATAGACTCAACAAATCAAAGAAATCACACAAAAGGAAGAAACACGATTTTCTGCAAGAAACTCTCTCTATTTGCTTGGATAGCATATAATGCAATTAACCAACCCTCTCATAATAGAGGAAATTGTCTTTTATACATTTTCAAGTGTCCCTTTTCACACTTGAATTTTGGTCCTTTCCTCTTTTATTCTAAAAATATGCTATCTAGGAGTTTCCAAAAACTCTAGAAAAATTACATAGAATTCTACTCTACATGAGGAAGACTCTTCCTTATTTTTACATCAGTTGCATAAATATTTTTACAAGTTTTTGGCATTTTACAATTATTTTCCATAAAAAGTACTTCAAAAAATTACTTCTTCCAACATTCTTCCCCTCCTAGACCTTTTGGCTCCTGACAAAAGACATTCCTGCTCATGTATGCTGAATGCTTCCTTTATTTCTTCTTTCTCTAATAGACTTGTGAGAGTAGGTCATGGCTTCTCCTTTCAGTGACATTCAAGTTGTTTACCATCTCAAACAATGCTTTCCTCCACTGCAGTGCAGCTTCTGGCTTATCAATTACATCCTTTTTCAAGTATTCTGTGTATGCAGCTTCATATGTAGTGAGTCGAGACTTTGTGAATATAGACAAGTTTCCAAATATCTCTGATTCTCTTTCGAAAAATCCGTAATCAAATGCATCTTCAAAAATTTGGTGATAATGGCTGCCCAAAAATATTATTCTGCTATAATAAGCCATCAGACATATCCTATCAGGTGTTTCACTGAGATCAAACAATAATGCATCAGTAGGTGAATTAAAGCCAATGTAATTTAGGATTCTGACATTTGTATCTATATAGGTCTCTATGCATGCCAAAATGAGTCTCATTAGTCTGATTAGTAGAATACATGTTGGATCATTAACATCCTTGTATGTGGCTATAATAGATTCAGTTGTGTCCACCATATACTTTTTTGTAGGCCATGTTCCTGCCTTTGGACCTGCTATCTTTGGGAAATTCAACCATTTAGATGGGATTTGTCCTTCCTTCCTTCTTTCCCAAAAAACTGTCCATTCTCTTCTTCTTGCTACTGGGCAGTATGTTGGATTAATCTTCAACTCAATAGGTGCTTCCTTCCATATTTTTCCACATTCTTTATTTGCATCCAACCATCTATTCCTCCATTTGGGATTAGCTTTCTCAAATAACTCTTTGGTCACATTGATATCCTCTTCATATTCTAGATACTTATTTGAAGGTAATCCAACCCTTGCCATCTGATAATTTTTTATACTTTCCATGATCATACATAAGGGTATGCCTAATCCATCTGCAGCCCAATGATGTTGATCTGGATTTATCCCTTTATTTAAAGCAAATGCGACAATCTGGTCCTCATATTCATCATGCATTTTTCTAATGAAATCCATTCTGGAGTCTCTGTTTGTCAAAAGTTTCTGGACAAATTCCTCAGAATACTCATCTTCTGGTGCTTTATTTTTTGGTTCACTGCCATATTGAGTTCTGTCATCATTGCCCACTTCATAATCTTTTGTATGTGTAGTCTCTATCTGTTCTTCCTCCCGAGCTTGTGGCTTTTCCAACTTTTTCTGCAGCTCTTCTATTGTTATCATTAAACTTCTATTTTGAGATGCCCATATCTCTCTTTCTGCTATCCAATTACTTCTTTCCTTTTCTAAGCTTGACTGCCAATCACTCCTTTCTTTCTGTATGTCCATATGTAATTTGTTGTAACCCCTCATTGAGGTAGCAGCATGTGTATTAGCCTGTTTCTCCAACTCTTTGGCTTCTTTCAATTCTGTTTGCAATCTCATGATTTCTTTGTGCAATTCTTCCTTTTCCTCCTGTGTCACCTGATCAGCCTTGTTTTCTTCCTTCAACTGACCTTCTTCCATTAACAGCTTGTTAATTTCCTCATTTTCTTTAACCATTATTTGATACGAACTCTGTAAAGTTCTGTATCTACCTTCAATCTTCTTCAACTCCATTTCCAGTTTACTATTCTGCTCTGTTAGTTTTGCACTCTTCCCTTCAAGATATTGGATTTTATTTTGTTGTTGTACCTCTAATTCTTCCAAAGAAATTATTCTATGTGTTAGTTCTTCATACTTCTCTTGCACAATCCTCAATTGTTCTGTCATTTGTTCCTTTTCCCTTTTGTGCTCCTTAATGATATTACTGCCTTTTTCAAACTCAGACTCTGCTACCATTCCTGAAATGATCATGTTCCTGCTTGAAGGTCTAAACTGCTCTATGTTGCTCATAATGATCTTGCAGGCAGATCTTATATTTTTAGGTATTCTCTCTAATCCAACTTCTATTTCCATTTGTTTAACTTCTATATGTTTTTTTCTTTGAATTCATTTTCCTCTTCTTTTTCTTCCTCATACTCTATGACCTGAGTCTTTCGTTCTTCATGGCTTTGATTTGCTTCCAATTTTTCTTGGTCTGCAACATCTTCTTCATCTTCCAATATTTGATCATCCCGATTCTCCTGTTCTGAGATATCTGTAGTTAGCTTTGTTTCTTTTGCCTTATTGTTCTCCATCACCTGTTGTTCTTCTTCAAAGAAATGTCTTTATTTTATCTGTACTTCCTTTTCCTGGACTAGGGTTGATTCAGTTTCGTCAGCAGGTTTTGTCTGATGATTACTTATCTGCTCTTTCTGTCCTGCCTCTTGCTCATCTATATCCATGAAATCTAAGCCTTCCTCTTGTCCTTGATCTTCTAAAGTTGTGAATTCTTCATTATGATTCAACTCATTCAGAATGTCTTTTATGCTTTGGTTGATCTCTTTCTCTGTAATCCCCTCTTCTACTTCTTGAGCATTCTCTTTTTCTACTATTTCCTCTTCTGTTTCCTTGACTTGGGCTGTATCTTTTTGTTTATTGGCTTGACTGCATGTCTGTGCTCTTTCTTCTGCTTCTGCTTTCCCTTCATCCAATTTGAAATAAGTTTGTTGTGAAGGTCTTGTCCATATTGATTTTAATCCTGAAACTATTAATCCATAGCTGAACTCTTTTCTCACTTCATCCTCCTCTTCCATCATTACTGCTTTACCTTTCATCATCCTTCTTTCTTCTTCAGGACTGAGTTGTTTTGCTGATTCTTCCTGAACTTGCTTTTCCTGTGTCTTATTACTCATGTCTTCTGGTGTTTTATTTTTTCAATGGCCTGTGTGATCACATTGGGTGTATTGGGAACTGATAAATTCAAACTTTTTAGCAAAAAATTTTCAATGTCACTCTCAGAGTCTGAGGATATGTGTGAAGAGCCTGCTATGCTTGATTTTTCCAATTTTAACTCTTCTCCAGTAGTAGATTCCTTCTACTTTTCTCCTAATGCCACCTCTTCTATCTCTTTTATAGTTACAGATTCTACTATTGATTTTCCTTTACTCTTCTTGGTTAGCTTCTTCCTCTGTACTGGTTTCTTCTGAACCTTCTTTTTTGCTACAACTGTAGTTCTTGTCTCAGGAGGTCCTTGTAGTTCTTTGAAGTATGCTAATAGCTCCACTTCCTTTTTAACAAATACTTCCTCTGTCTCAGCTGCCATCATTTGGTCATGCAGTTCTTCATAATGTTCTACTTCCTCTTGAACCCAATCTATTGCTTTGCAAGGATAATTGTTGGCAGCAGTCAGGGAACCGAAGGAGCTACAAGACGAAGAGAGTCGGAGCGAAGGGACAGCACAAGCAGACATGGCAGTCAAAGAAGATCTGGCAAGTAGGCCAATAATTTTCCTCATGAAGAAGCAAGTACGAGCACTCACGCAGATGTAGCACTAAGGCAACCTTTAATTTTTCAAAACCTCTACACCAATTAAAAGTGATTCTCATCACTAAACACCATTGTAAATACCATTTCATCTTTTTGTAGCTCCATTTTGTGCAAGCCAAGGAGTCCTTGAGCTTGAGGAGCTTTAGAAGTATCTACCTGCCAATTTTCATATTTTTTAGATCTCGTTTGAGCCCTCTAATAAGCCCTGGAACCTAATTTTTAACTAGGCTGGACACTAGGTCTGAACAGGGCCAAAGCTAGTCAAAAACTATAAAAGGAGCTAGAGAGCTCATTTTTGAGGTTAGATTGTAATTGAAACAAACTTGTAAAAGCTTTTTGAAAGTAATCTAAGAATTCCATTGCTTCTCCCTCTTTGTCTTGCCGTGTGTGCGCGTGTGTGTGTATGTGTGTGCATGCTAGTGTGCTTCTCTCTCACGCACTTGTGCCTCCACTCGCTCGAGGTCTTCATACCATCCTCACGTCTTCCCGGATTGACATTAAAGGAGGTGCTACTCATCACTGAGCTACACCAAATTTTGGCGTCGTTGCCGGAGATCGAGCTTTGAGGACGAGCGTGTGATGGTAAGACGTAGAGTTGACGCGTTGGAGTTGTAGGTATTTTCTTCACTTTCATCTATTTTCTTGTTTTTTCTTCACCATCATCATCACCATCATCATCACCACCATCTTCCACCTCCATTTCCATCATCGCGAAAATTTCAGTTTTTTGATTATATCACCATCTCCACCTCATTTCCCTCATTTCACTTGTGAGAGAGAGCGAGAGAGCGAAAGTGTGTGTGCTGCTTTTGCGTGTTTTTTGTGTTGTCTTGCAGGTACAGGTCACATCATCGTCCCCAGCACTCTGCGCAGGTATGGAATTCGAAGTAACTGTCTGTGTGTCGCCGACCTCTGTCAATCGCGACCGACAGAAAAAACGCTCAAATTACCAAACAAAGTGCAAAACCATGATCTACAGGCCTAGAGCTTCCCAAAAATGTGTTTAGTTTTTTGAAACTCCTCAGAATTCTGTCAATCGCGATCGCTCTGTCAATCGCGACCGACAAACCACGACAGACAGATCTGTCAATCGCGATCGACACGTCAATCGCGATCGACAGCCCACGACGGCTCTGTCAATCGCGACCGACAGAGTCAACGACCGATTGACCACGACCGACTGACCATCCGCGTGACACGTGTCAATCGCGATCGAGTCATCAATCGCGATCAACTCATCAATCGCGACCGACATAGTCAACGACTGTTTGACCACGACAGACAGACCCTCGCGACCGCCCTGTCAATCGCGATCGACCCATCAATTGCGACCGACAGAGTCAACGACCCTTTGACCACGACTGATTGACTTTTTGTAACCCCTGTCAATCGCGACTGACCAGTCAATCGCGACTGACAGCCACGACGGACCTATCAATCGCGATCGACACGTCGATCGCGACTGACCTGTCAATCGCGACCGACAGACTTTGCGAACACGTTAGAAGGGCAAATTAGGTCAAATTTTTAAGGCAAAAATAGTGGTTTAAATTTTGGCCAAGTGTGAGACAAACACAAGGGTGTAGTATTGCATTACGAGGGCATGACCCAAGTAACTCGCGAATTCCTGTTTGCCTGTTAACCTATTTTAATCCTGTTTTAGCCCCAAAACCCTGAACTGGCATAACTTTCTCATACGAAATCCGTTTGCCTTTTGACGAGTCAAGGCTCCTACTGTAAATACACCAAGCTTCGAATATGGAGACTTGGACCTCGTTTACAACATGAGCATGATGCCATCTCTCAAGGTATGTTATGCTTAGCACTGTAGATTGAAGTATATGCCCACCTGCTACAAGCGACATTTGAAGAAATGTTCACCACTGGCTTCTGAGAATATCACTCAGAAGTGTTTATCAATCATCCAACACATTTGCTACACTTGTTTGCCTGTGAACGAATTATGTATTCGGAGCATTATATGCGCCCACCTCCCAAAGAACCCTGTTGGCAGCAGTCAGGGAACCGAAGGAGCCACAAGACGAAGAGAGTCAGAGCGAAGGGACAGCATATGCAGACATGGCAGTCAAAGAAGATCTGGCAAATAGGCCAATAATTTTCCTCATGAAGAAGCAAGTATGAGCATTCACGCAAATCTAACACTTAGGCAACCCTTTAACTTTTCAAAAACCCTTACACCAATTCAAAGTGATTCTCATCACTAAACACCATTGTAAATACCATTTCATATTTTTGTAGCTCCATTTTGTGCAAGCCAAGGAGTCCTTGAGCTTGAGGAGCTTTAGAAGTATCGACCTGCCAATTTTCGTAATTTTTAGATCTCGTTTGAGCCCTCAAATAAGCCCTGGAACCTAATTTTTAACTAGGCCGGACACACTAGGTCTGAACAGGGCCAAAGCTAGTCAAAAACTATAAAAGGAGCTAGAGAGCTCATTTTTGAGGTTAGATTGTAATTGAAACAAACTTGTAAAAGCTTTTTGAAAGTAATCTAAGAATTCCATTGCTTCTCCCTCTTTGTCTTGCCGTGTGTGCGCGTGTGTGTGTATGTGTGTGCATGCTATTGTGCTTCTCTCTCACGCACTTGTGCCTCCACTCGCTCGAGGTCTTCATACCATCCTCACGTCTTCTCGGATTGACATTAAAGGAGGTGCTACTCATCACTGAGCTACACCAAATTTTGGCGCCGTTGCCGGGGATCGAACTTTGAGGACGAGCGTGTGATGGTAAGACGTAGAGTTGACGCGTTGGAGTTGTAGGTATTTTCTCCACTTTCATCTATTTTCTTGTTTTTGCCTTCACCATCTCCATCACCCTCATCATCATCACCATCTCTCACCTCCATCTCCATCATCGCAAAAATTTCAGTTTTTTTTTTTATATATCACCATCTCCACCTCATTTCCCTCATTTCACTTGTGAGAGAGAGCGAGAGAGCGAAATTGTGTGTGCTGTTTTTGCATGTTTCTTGAGCTGTCTTGCAGGTACAGGTCACATCATCGTCCCCAGCACTCTGCGCAGGTACGGAATTCGAAGTAACTGTCTGTGTGTCGCCGACCTCTGTCAATCGCGACCGACAGAAAAAACGCTCAAATTACCAAACAAAGTGCAAAACCATGATCTACAGGCCTAGAGCTTCCCAAAAATGTGTTTAGTTTTTTGAAATTCCTCAGAATTCTGTCAATCGCGATCGACAAACCACGACGGACAGACCTGTCAATCGCAATCGACAGCCCACGACGGCTCTGTCAATCGCGACCGACAGAGTCAACGACCGATTGACCACGACCGACGGACCATACGCGTGACACGTGTCAATCGCGATCGAGCCATCAATCGCGATCGACTCATCAATCGCGACTGACAGCCCACGACGGCTCTGTCAATCGCGACCGACACAGTCAACGATTGTTTGACCACGATCGACAGACCCTCGCGACCGACTTGTCAATCGCGATCGACCCATCAATCGCGATCGACAGAGTCAACGACTGTTTGATCACGATCGAGTGAATTTTCGACCACGTGTCAATCGCGACTGACCAGTCAATCGCGACTGACAGCCACAACGGACCTGTCAATCGCGATCGACACGTCGATCGCGACTGACCTGTCAATCGCGACCGACAGACTTTGCGAACACGTTATAAGGGCAATTTAGGTCAAATTTTTAAGGTAAAATAGTGGTCTAATTTTGGCCAAGTGTGGGGCAAACACTAGGGTGTAGCATTGCATTACTAGGGCATGACCCAAGTAACTCGAGAATTCCTGTTTGCCTGTTAACCTAGTTTAATCCTGTTTTAGCCCCAAAACCCTGAACTGGCATACTTTCTCATACGAAATCCGTTTGCCGTGATTCTTGTTTTGTTGGAAAGCTCGTGGGGAGCACAACTAAAACATCGACTGGTTATAGTTAAATTAAGATCAGGAATATTTGATAGGGTATTTTGAAGTTGACCATACCCAGGGGGAACAAAAATTCAGGGGTCTCTAGAGTTGTGTCCAAAAAGTCATAGTGCAAATTGGTGAAGTGTTACATGAATGAAAGTGATTAGTTCTGTCTTTTGAATTTAAGTCTTGAGCTAACAGTGGGCCTTTTACAGGTCCTTTGAGAGAAGCAAAGGGTACGCAAGGCAAGAGTAAGTGCAAGCTTGGGAACGCGCGTCCTGGGCACATCAGGGCAACACCACAAGGAAAGGAACTCAAGGTTGGAAAACCCGCAACACCCTCTGTCAATTCTTAGTTTAGGCTAAGTGCGGGTAGTGTTAGAAGTAAATCCAGGCAACGATAGGCATGAGATAAATCAAAGACTATCTAAGAAATCAAGTGCAAGTCAAGAGATAACCTGTGTGTGTGTGAACGACAACTCTAAAGGAAAAGAACCTAACGGGACACGACCAAATTCAATTGCAAAATTAAACTCTCAAGTATTCCTACGTCGTGATATCAGACAAGAGTATAAACACGATAATCAACATAAAAAGAACCAAGTGACCGATACAAAAGGACTCAGAAACGTGGTTGTACCTGGAAAAACTTGGGCTAATCAGTTAGGCATATGAACCTTAGATCAGGACGACACCTAGTAAGAGAGAGACAAAGCCTTAGGTCTTCAGAGGCTAGTGTCAATCACACTGCAAGGTCTTGGGCCCAGCAGTTGAGTCACCACTCTCATTACCCTAGCTCTGATACCAGTGAATCAGGGATGTCTCAAGGCATGGAGAGACCTACGGGAAGTTCAGGTGTGCCATACTTGCACAGGGTAGAAGGCCCTTACAAAACACAGTTGGAATACCTTCGGACCAATCGATTAGGTGCTAGCATCTATGTGGATGGCCTAGGAAGATCTGTGGTACAGATTAAAAACCCTGACCAATCCATAGGACTAGAGCACCCAGCTGTCAAGTTCGAAAACGGTGCATATTTGGACAAAGAAGGAACCATATATGTAGTTACCAGTCACCCAGATAGGACAGATGAATTTGGGAATGTAATCTCAGAAGCGGACTTAGGTGACTTGGAACAAGGAAATATGGGCGTAGAACCTAGAACCCCCCGAGGCAAATCTGTTCTCACTAGGATTATCACACCTGAGTGGGTGCCCCAAGACAACAAGAGCATAGATTTACTCCTCAATCGAGAAACTGACGAAGCCTTTTGGAGGTATAAATCTGATCAACCAACTGATATAGGGACAATCATGATCTATGAGTTTAAGGATCCTGATAGCCCAGGCAGAGTGACCTACTTAGATCACGCTTCGAAGAGGATCATTGTGGTGACAGAAAATGATAAGCATGCTTACACTTGGAAGGGTGAATTCATTCTCCCCCAACCAAGATCGAATGTATCCTATGGTCACCCTGGAGTTGGAACATTCCAAGCTCATGGATTGCAAAGAGACAGAAGTAGAGATAGACCAGAAGTAAGCTTTGCCAACCCAGTGGGCAGAGAAAGAACGAGGACGGAAACGAATAGAGTAGAGCCTGAGATACTTAGAGCTCATAGGAATCAAAGAAATGCGGAGGAGTTCCCTCTACCACGACCTAGAGAGCACACAAGGACTTTGAGACCGACTCAGCTAGTTAAGTCCATGAAGAACTACTTCGATGGCACTGGAGATCCATACGATCATGTGGCTGAGTTTAGGCAAGTCCTGAGAGCCGAACAACTGGAGGACCTATTCACGCAATACAATGCCTTTGGTCTGACCCTTAGGCACACTGCCCTGACATGGTTTCAGCCACTAAATGAGAGGCAGTTCAGGAGCATAGACCAACTCCTAGAGGCTTTCATTATTGAATTCTCTAAGAGTGGCATAAGGCATAATACCTCCTCGCTGATTCACAGCTTCAAGCAAACCCCGCAAGAGACCGTGAGACTTGCAGGAAGGAGATTTAGGCAATATCTTGAAAGATGCCCTGTTTCGGAGTTACCCACACCAGCCAAGCAAGTGGCTTTATTCTTGGATGGATTGCTAAGTACCAAATTAAGATCATATGTGTACTTGAAGGACCCTAGGACCATAGAAGAGTGTGTACGCATGTGCATTGACATCGAGGATAACCTAGGGGAGGAGTTAGAGCTTTCCAAGATATACAAAGATTCAGATAGTGCCTCTAGCCTCTCTTCCACGCAATCCACATCAATTGAGGAACTTGCAGAGAAAGTAGCTCAGAGATTAGGCGTAACTAGCAAACAAATCCCAAGGTTTGCCCCTGTGAAAAGGTGCTATACTTGTGGTGGCGACCACATGGCGAACGTATGTCCCATTATGGCTCAGCCCCAAGTACATCCTAGTAGCTAGTACTGCACCATAGAACGGAGATATACCAATCACACCGCACAAGACTGCCCCTACAATAAGCAAACAGTTAGGCAAACCTATCCTCAACCCTATCCACCACAGGGAAGATACCAGAACCAGTACCCTCCACAGCCATATGGCAGGCCACAACAAAATTATCAACCACAATATCAAAACCAACAAAGGCCTCAGCCTGTGCTAACACAACAACCCCCAGCCCCAGCTAATGTGATTCCGGTAAAGTATACTGCTGCAGAAGAGAACCTGAATAGAGCTATAGTCCCTGTAACATCCTTGCTTTCTGAAAGTGACCCCGGTGACCATAGCTTTGATTCTACACATGTCGATAGTCCCCAGGCTTACTACATGCAGTCTCCAGAACATGGTGAGTCCTATTACAACGAAGAGCCAAATGAACCTAGTTGGGAGTCAGATTACACAAACATCATGTATGCAAACCCCAACCCTAGGCCTCAACCTAGGCAAGTAAGACCTCCATTCCCAAGAGGACCGTGCTACAGATGCCAAGGAGATCACCTCATTCGTGATTGCCCCTTACCTCCACCTACACAAAACCAGTCAGTGACGATCCAAGGCTTTTGCCAAGATTGTGGAAAAGAGCATCTCTTACGAGATTGCCCAAAGAACCCCAATAATATGCCAAAAATCACACCTATCAATGTTATTGGGTTAGTGGTAGATTCCACAGGAAGTGTCACTTCCACTGCTCCCGTACAGGTAGTCACTAGAGCTCAAGCATTGCAGCAGAATCAAGGGGTAAACCAGGATAAGAACCCAGAGGCTAGTGAAACCGAGAGCGTGACAAAGAAAAGGACTAGAGCGTGGAAAGATAGTCGAGAAAGAATGAAAAGACAATGGGCTAAAAAGATGAGTGAGCTGGAGGAAAGCATAAGAGAAACCAAAGCGAGGATAACTGAACTCACATCTCAAACTCCCTCTCACACTATTCCACCACCACCATTCCCATCGCCATCCGACCAGCCACCTTCCAACCCACCTCATATGAGTCCACCACCCCCTAGAGTAGGATCAGTATTAGCTGATCCCATTCCAGAAGACATAGACATGATGCTTAAAGCATATCAGGCCAGAATTCAAGAAGGGCCAAATGTCACAGATCACGACAAGTGTTACCCTAGAGCTGACTTAGAGATAGAAAGAACCAAGCTTTGCGCGAAAATGGTAGCATTGGCTCAAACTATGTTTGAAGCCAGTCGCCTTTTCAATTACTCAGGCTCAGCCAAGACGCAATTACATTTGGATGGACTTCTAGAGAAGTTAGAGGGCATAATTGCAAGATCTGCCAAGGAAGAAAAAAATCAAGGAAGGGAGAAAGCAAGAAAAAATAGGACCCATCTCCCACCGAAAGCTTATGTGCCAAATTCCATTGAACCCGACAATTCCCCCTCCCTAGAAGGGGTAGAGAATCTAATGGCACAATCACAAAAGGACCCAGCCTCTCAACACAAGGGCAAGGCAAGTGAAAGAGTAAGCATTCCTGCTCAAGAAGCCTATGTGCCTAACTCTACGGAGCCAGACGCATCATCTTCTATGAATCGGTTCACACCAGAATTCCTACGAGAGATTCAAGAAGATAAATGGGCTAAAGAGAGTGAAGTCCCTCCTCCTATTGAACTTGTGGATGATGCACATGACCAATTCCCACAAGACATCCCATCCATTTATGGAGAGTAGGAGAGTACCCAATCTCAAGAAAGATTAGACTTCGAGTCTAACTCTCTACAGGAACTACCCCAATTCACAGGCCCATGGGAAGCAAGGTCCACCTGTATGAGAGCACCTACAGTCATGGTAAGAAACGAAGATTCAATCATACCTAGGAACACAGAGGTAGTGAAGAACACTAACGTGCAGTGCAATCTCAAGTTAGAAGAGCTACTCAAGGTTAGACCTGAATTATGGAAACATGTCGCCAAACAAGTACCAGAAGTAGCCAAACCTTGTTCCCAGGTAGGATCCCATAGGACAGTGCCAGAAATTCCCTTGGATAAGATAGGAGATATGTGTGAAGGTGAAGAAGGGAACACCTATCTTCCCATCACCTACCAGGAGTACACCACCAAGGCAATTTTGGACTCAGGTGCAGGAGTTGCAATTGCCACTACTTCCCTATGGAAGCGTTGGGGCAAGCCAGCACTCAGGCCAACGAGAATGAAATTGCAGATGGCAGATGGTCATATTGAGAGACCCTTAGGATTGCTAGAAGGAGTAACTCTCACCACTTGTGGTGTCGAGTTCGAGCATACATTTGCTATATGTGACTTTAGCAAAAATCATGCCTATGAGATGATTTTGGGAAGACCATTCATGCGACAGTTGCAAGTGGTACAGGACTGGGGGACCAATTCTTTGTACCTGCAACACTTAGGTGTTACGACCAAAGTCAATCTCAAGGATTAATCTCATAGAGATGTCCCTCCTATCCAATGGAATCCCATCCATAGAGCCAAAGATGATACAGAATCGGTGCATTCCATAGGGTCAGGATCCTCTTGGATGCATGAAGACACCCACTGATGGACGTGCAAGGTAGCAGCAGAGGAAGAGAAGAGAGAGAAAGCCAAAGAGGTAGGTGCGAAAGAAACCCATAGATCAATCCAAAACCCAGCCTATGCACTTGTAGTTTTTCCAGACGAAGAATTTGAACCTCACGGCTGGGCAGAAATTTTAGCAACCATGGATGTAGCCATCAATGAGGAACAATGGACACCTCACTGTGATGAGGATGGCTATGACATTTCAATCTTCTCCATAGAGCCAATCATGGGAGAGGCAGTTCTAGAAGAATGCGACCCGAGCCCTGATGCATTTGAGGATGCAAGTGACTCCGATCTAGAGTCAATCATTATGGACCCACCATTTGCATCAGATGAAGAATACTTCCATGAAATAGAATTTCAACCCCAGAGGCATGGAGAGCTTACAAATGATGTAAGATTAGCGACACATGTGACCCCGAAGGAAGAAGGGAAGAAACGAAAGAAGAGAGAAGTCTCACCAGAAGAGGAAGAATCTTTGTTTGAGGTCCCAGAAAATTTTAAGAAGTATGAGATAGACGACAGGAGAGTCATGATAAGAATGCCTAAACGAGAGGCACAAGTAGGAGAGGCCTATGATAACAAAGAAACCACCAAGAAAATAGTAGTGGCCCTAGAAGAAGGAGAGGAGAGATGCACGTACATAGGCCATGACCTAACAGAGGAAGAAGAGCATGCGTTAATTGCCTTGCTAAGAGAATACAGAGATGTATTCGCTTGGAGTTACAAGGATTTGAAAGGTGTTGACCCGGACATATGCTCACACACTATCCCCATGACCTCAGATGCTAAACCCTCTAAGCAAAAGCCCTATACATATAACGATAATTACGCTGCTAAGATCAAAGAAGAGATAGATAGACTGGTTGAAGCTGGATTTATCTATGAAATTGAGCACACTGAGTGGGTATCCCCCATCGTAGTGGTGCCCAAAAAAAATGGAAAGCTACGTGTGTGCATTAACTTGAAGAAGGTCAATGCAGCCACAATTCGAGATAACTATCCGCTTCCCATCACAGAACATCTCTTAGAAAGAGTGGCAGGCAAGGAAGTGTACAGCTTTCTTGATGGATTTTCGGGCTACAATCAAGTAGCCATAGCACCGGAAGATCAACATAAGACAGCTTTTGCCACTGAATGTGGCATTTTTGCCTTTAGAGTAATGCCATTTGGGCTTACCAATGCACCAGCTACCTTCCAAAGGCTGATGTGCCATGCATTTAAAGAGTTCCTGAGGAAAAACTTAGAAGTCTATGTTGATGATCTTTGTGCTCATTCCAACATTAGACAAACCCATATCCCTGAACTCAGACAAATCTTTGACAAATGTAGAGAATATCAAGTCTGCCTGAACCCAGAAAAGTGCGTTTTTATGGTCAGGCAAGGCAAGATTCTAGGACACATAGTGTCAAAGAATGGCATATCTACTGACGAAGAGAAAGTGAGAGCTATAGCAGAGCTACCTAGGCCAAAGAATGTCAAGGAAGTACAAGCTTTCATGGGACATTGTGGTTATTACCGACGATTTATACACATGTATGCTGTCATTGCAAAGCCCATGTACGGACTTCTGACTAACTTTGAGTGGACGGATGAATGTGAGAATTCCTTCCAGGAGCTTAAACGAAGATTATGTTCAGCACCAATCTTGACCACACCAGATTGGAATAAACCATTCCATGTTCATGTGGATGCATCCAATTATGCTATTGGATGTGTGCTTACACAGCCTACTGGTGAAGGTAATATGGATCTTCCAATTGCCTATGCCAGTAGACAATTGAATGCGGCTGAAAGGAATTACACCACTACAGAGCGAGAAGGATTAGGCATGGTATATGCAGTTAAGAAATTTAGACACTATTTGCTTGCAAATAAGTTTAAATTTTTTACTGATCATCAGGCATTGCTATACCTCGTAAACAAACCATGCAATACAGGAAGATTAGTGAGATGGTTTCTCTTGCTCATGGAATATGACTTTGAGGTTGTGGTAAGGAAAGGTAGGACTCATTTAAGAGCAGATCATCTCTCTAGGCTCACATCGGGAGAAGCCCCACAAGGAGTATCAGATGACCTTCCTGATGTTTACTTGTTTAATTTGGAAGTTGTACCACAGTGGGCTAAGCCATTGGTACCAGTATTGACATACGGGCCTAATCATCCAGTGGTAAACACACGGAATAGAGAGGTAGTTAAAGCCCAAAAGTACCACATCATGGCAGGAAGCATGTACAAGCACACAGATCAAGGGATCTTGGCTTGTTGCGTAGAAGAGGATGAGTACGCTAAATGGTTGCAACTAGCACATGTAGGTGCGTTAGAGCAACACTACTCAAAGCAACGAACTTTACAGACCCTAAAGAGACTCGGAGTACATTGGCCAACTATGGAAGCGGATGTCCAAAAGTTGTGCAAGGAATGCCCAATCTGTTGCACTAAACCACCTGTGGAACACGCCACTCTTTATCAAGTATCCATTGTGCCAGATTGGAGTGTACCTCTAGTATCCTTCCTGAGGACAAAAACATTCCCGTCAGACATGAATCTGGCTAGGAAAAGGAGTTTAGAACAAGAAGCCCTGGATTACTCACTCATTGGTGATAATCTATACAAGCGTGGTAAAGACGGTTACCTGAGGCTATGTGTCCATGAAAGTGAATATCTTAAGATCTTGGAAACTGCTCACCAAGGTGTAGCAGGAGGACACTTTGGATCGGATCGGGTGATCAAGGCAATACTATTTGCAGGCTTCTGGTGGCCTACCCTTCACATGGATGCACATACCTATGTAAAACGGTGTGATGTCTGTCAGAGGACTCAGTATCCTATACGCAAAGATGAGATGCCACTGAAACCTATGATGGGTGGACGTGCATTCTCTAAGTGGGGAATAGACTTCGTAGGTCCTATTAATCCCCCAGCTAAGGGTTCTCATGCGGAATACATCATTGTTGCAACAGACTATCTAACTAAGTGGGTAGAGGTGAAAGCTACGACAAAGAATGACGCTCAGACAACTGCTAAATTCTTGTTTGAAAATGTATTCACAAGATACGGGCTACCTATAGAGCTTGTAAGTGATAGAGGCACTCACTTCTTGAACGAAGTAATTGAGAATCTACTCCAAGAATTCTTAGTCATACATAAGAAATCTGCCCCCTATCACCCTCAAGCTAATGGACAAGCTGAGAGCACCAATAAGATCTTATGCAATGTACTGACAAAATTAGTGAACACGAAACGCTCTGATTGGGACAAACAGTTACACCATGTTGTTTGGGCATACCGAGTTGCCTACAAAACGGTACTCCAAGCCACCCCCTTTCAGATGGTATTTGGCCAAAACGCTGTGCTACCCTTGGACTTCTTGATTCCTACATTGAGAGTAGCACAAGAGCACGAATGGACGGGTCATGAACTCTCCTCTAGACTTTTTGACCTTGAACGATTAGGAGAAACCAGACTAAGAGCAGCTGCAGGAATATATGCAGCTAAGAAGAGACAGAAGGCATACTTTGATGCCCATGTGAAGGATAAAGGCTTGAAAGCAGGAGATCTAGTCTTAGTCTATACACTGAAACAACACGCGAGGAAGCTAGAAAAGAGAGGCTACGGACCTATGATCATCAATAGGATTTCCACGAGTGGAGCAGTACAACTAGCCACGTTAGAGGGTGATGTTCTCCCAAACTATATTAGCGGTTGCAGAGTCAAGTTGTATCAAGAACCCCTCACGGAGGAAATGCTCAATCGACTCAACACTGCTAAGAAACGCAAGGAGGAAGAAAAGCGAATTCGAGAAGAAGCTCAAGCAGAAGCTTTAGAACGCATCAGAAGGATGAAATTAAGAAGACAAGGCAGAGAGAACCCTCGGCAAGATGCATACGCAGATCAACGATATGACATGGCTATGTGTGAAGTTTCAGGAACAAGCTCACATAGGATAACTGATCGACGTCCTTTCATAACCTTAGATATAGGACAAGGAAAGAGTGCAAGGACCGTAAGAGCCTTGATTGACTCAGGTGCAGCCACTAGTGCTGTTAAATTGTCTTACTGTCAAGAGTTGCAATTAACTGTCAATCCTGTGGAAGCATATCTCATAGGATTGGGAGGCGTGGAAACCCCTTGCATGGGCGAGGTGGAACTTCCCCTCTATATTCATGAGGAGACAATGACAGTTAAAGTACTAGTGTGTCAAGATGAGGACCTCACGGAACCTCTTGTCTTGGGTCAAGACTGGATCTATGACCAAGTAGTCAACTTAAACCTAAGAAGTGGACTTCTTCAGGTATGGGTCAATCATGGTCAAATTACAGTAGAATTAGATAATGGAGCACTCCAGGAACTAGGAAAGGCACAGACTCCTGGTCCCTCCAGGGGTGCACATGAAGTTGACCATGCTGTTCTTGTCCAAAACTATGTGTTGCAGAAGAATGATATTCTCAAAAAAGGGGTCAGGGATGCAACGGAACTCCCTTCTTTTCCAAAGGCCAGAAGGAGGCAGCAACCAAAGGTGGATCAAAGGCAGAAGAAGCAGAGTACTACCTATGCCGGAAATCAAAAGTACCGCGCAGCAAAATGTCTCAGCAAGTGAACCAAGTGTGGGTGCGGAAAGGCGAACACCCGGTTGCACTCACGCCAACCACACGGACAAAGCCTCTTATTAGTAACCAACAACATGTCACTAATAAGAAGTCTTTCAGAAATTCTTCTGCTAACGTGAAATCTATTTGGGTGCCCAAGAAGTCGATGAAGGCTAGCCCACAATCAAGACAAATTTGGGTGCCTAAGGCTTGCTTGCGGGCGCAAATAGCTACGCCGATGCCACAACCTATACAGCGTAACCCATTCACTCGCACAGCCATCATTCACTCGTTTCCAATACTCAGGAACACACCAAGGCCCATGAGCACGAACATAATTGCTTGTAAATGGGTCCCTAAAAGGCCCCATTTTCAAGCCGATACACCTATAAAGCTCTCTAGAGCCTCTACGACACCAAGAACAAAACCCATCCACTGCATTTGGCAGCCTAAGACCTGTAATAAACCCCCCGACCCCAAGTTGTAAATTCATCTCCACTTACTAACTGCATTAGTCTCCTAGGACTACCCAAGCATTAACTACACACACTGTCTTCATGCACTTACTAACCACTAACTCACCATCTACCTCATGTTAATGTTGTAACGGGGACAACAACGGATTTATTCTGTCCATTACGATGTTAACACGTGGTTCTATATTCTCACAGAACCAACCAGCAAGCAAGGCCATGGCAGAAGCAGGTGGTGCGAGTTCTCAGGCCGGATCCAGTGCTCATATTGTGGACATAGAAACACTCCTTCTCGAGCCACATCTCACCGCAAGGCCGCAAGAACTTCAAGCCGTGCATGTGCTCCCCATTCAGGATCCTCGTCAAGGGCACACTTCTCAAGTAGGTAAACACGCTCACTGGTTCAGTGATGTCGCTGGACCATTGGGCGATGGAACCTATTTCTGGGAAGCTGAATTGGAATTTAGTGGTAAATGGGGACGTTACCACTTTTTCACGCGTGAGTTTGAAAGCTATCAAAACGCCGAAGTCATGCAATCAGTTTGGACCAAAGCCGGTGTGGACAGTTATTTCAGGGCCCACTTACCAAAGCCGGATTTCTTACGATGTTCATATCTTATCAGTACCATCACGCCAAGCAGGGCCAAGGGAGGCGACAGCACCTTTGTGTTACCCTCACTGCTGCCGGGTCATGAGCTTAAAAGATTCAAGCTGACCCTTAATCTGGTACGAGAAGCGTTGGGCATGTATGGCATGCACATCCCCACTGAAAAGGAAACCATGGTTCCAGGACGAATGAAACACAAAGATCTTAATAAGCTGAAGGATATGGTAGCGATGACACCTACCATTGCGCTTCACCTGCGGACCGTCATGCAACATTTTGCTTTCCCCGCCCAGGAAAGATTCACAATGCCCCCAAAGAAAATATGGTTCAGCTTGTATCTGGCAGAGACAGAAAGCCTTCCCATCAACGTGCCACATTGGATCATAGATCAGATCCACCTAGCCCATCAAAGGTGGAACAAGAAGCAGAAAAATGTGCTTCATGGATGTTGTGCTCTAACAAAGATAATCTACCGATGTCTGGCCTATGACGTGCCTATTCAGCGGGCACTCATATGGCCCCGCGCCCAGGAATTCCAGAGAAGACTATCAGCAGCAGGTCCCCCATCAAAGAAGATGAGGGGGGGAGTACAATTACCCTGTGCTCAACCAAGGGGAGCCACCACTACACCAGAAATTACCCCTCCCCAGACACAACGCGTTAGGCCATTCACAATCCGGCTACCAAGACCAAGCACAGATGGACCTAATCTGGTATTTCCACCCGTCCCATCAGATCTGGAATTCCCACAGGGTTTTACTCTAAATGATCTCACGGATGAAGAAGTAGCCCGACTGATCTATGATTCTAATCTCGAGACGGAAACAGAACGAGCTCAGGAACCACAACCCCAGACAACAACCGCAGCCCCCACCCGACCAGAAGTGGTAGAAGTCGACGTCGAGGAACAAGAGACAGAACAAGAAGAAGAAGCCTACGAGGAACAAGAATATGACGAGCTTTCAGAGCTGGCAAGTGCCCCTGCGTATTCGGCACAAATCAAAAGACTATATCGAACCATGCAACTAGTTCAAGAACAGCATAAGATGTCACTAGAATCGGGCAAGAAACTCATGAACGAGTTGCTAGCTGAGGAAGGTGTGGACGATTTGTTCATTGAGTCCATAAATCTTCATCCCGACGCCGTAGGAGTGGATGAGGCCATCCATGAGGCAATGGCTTACATTCACAGATTTGAGAAGAGGGTTCCCGTTCGTCCCAGGAGGTCCGGGAAACAAATTCATATCAATGTATCAGCACCAGGAGAGACAACGCAAGCACACGAACATCAGGAAGCACCACTCTCACCACCATCCCCACCTCGCACTACACAATTCACTCCACCACATGACAGTAGCACCACCACGTCCACTACCACCACCATTGTCATGGGTATCCCACTCTCTCCGGGAATCCAATTCGGGGGAGTCACCATGCCCACTTTCACCACTCTTTTCACTGATGTCACATCCACTCCACCCACGATCCCCCTCTACACTGTCACTCAAACAATTGACACTATGGAAACATCTCCTGCCACAGCACCGCTCCCTCCCCCCATGCCACCTTCATCTCCCATACCCCCTCCACCCACATCTCCACTTGCATCCACATCATTCACAACTCCAATTCCCGCCCCCACTCCCCCTGCATCTTCACCCCTCCCAGCATCATTTAATGTAAATAGCATATTTTTAGCATTAAATCAATGTGTATATCAGCTTCAGAATGAGTACAGAGCTCTGGACGGCCGGTATCAACAACTGACGACACACCACCAGAACTTACAAAGGCAATTTCACATTCTACAAGAGGAAAATGCAGAAGTGAATCAACGCTATACAACGCTTGAGCAGGCTCACCAAACACTATTGGAGGCACCCCAACCATCGACAGAATCAGGCGTCAAACAACTAGAAGCCTTGCTCGAAGTATACCAGGCCGATAACCTACGAGTCAGACGTAACTTGGCGCTACTCAGGAAACATATGGCCACAGCACTGGAAGAGAACAAAAGACTACAAAAACAAAATGAAGAGAATCTGGAAGCGGCAATGGAAGGCTCTCCCCACGAGATAGATCCAGAGCAGTTCAAAGCAGTTCCCACGGAGACGATGAAAACCATTTTGGAAAGCTATGCAGATCTCCTGGAAGCCCATGATGACTTGGAAAGAGAACGTGACACACTATAGAGCAGACTTAAGGAACAGGAAGAACAACCGAAGAGTGTCCCATCAACCTCTACCTCCGACGAAGTAAAAGCCTTAACTGAGCAGGTAGCAGAATTACAAAAGAGGTTACTGACATACGAGAGGCAGCCCTCTCCGGTGGTAGAACCAGAGCCAGAAGAGTTGGTCCCTATTGAGGTAGATGATTCGTACGAAGAACCGTATGTTCCTATGCCAATGCCACGCAGGCGACAAACCTCAGAGGGACTAGACACCTTGGAAGTGGAAGCACCCGAGTGGCTTCAGACACTGGAAAGGACAGCGAACACCCACGAAGAACGGGTGGCCATTCAGATCCAATCACTAGCAAACCTAGAAGAAACTCTCATAAAGTCAGAATATTTCAGAAGCATGTCTCATCATAGATGGATCGACACCAATAATGACCAATATGTGCCATACTGCATACTCTTGGCCAATTACAACGCCGAGATTCAACGACAATGCGGCAAGCCTCCCACATTCGCTACACAATTTGGTCCAGATGATATACCGAAAAGTGCTACGCGTGGGTCCATCCATCAACCCACCTGGAGAATCAGGCTTTTGGAAACATATCCTGAAATGGTCCGAACCTGGAATAATATGCCGTTATTAATTAAATATAATCCTTGTTACATTCCAGTTCTTCGACGACGCACCTGGCCTGAATTCACTATTGCCGTCAGAGACATCAAAGCCTGCGCAAAATGGTTAAATTACGTTTATCTAGCACCTCCACGAGGACCCCCCACGGTGAACTACATGATTTCTACAATCCGTCACTGGAGTATTCGGCTACGCAATAATCCCGATGTGATGGCCCAGATGTGTATGAAAATATTCGAATTAATGCTGATCACTTTCAGGACGTTTAAGAACATTAAGGACCCCCACTTCTCAGGAGCAGGCTTTGTGACAGGAAACCAGGATCTAGTGTACGATATGAGTACCACCCCGTCAATTGAAGTAATATACGCTTGGCACGCCAGAATCAAGTACCTCCCAGCCTGCTTTAAACAGACATTTGAGGAGATGTTCATCACAAGATTCTAGGAATATCACGAAACTAGGTCTGAACAGGGCCAAAGCTAGTCAAAAACTATAAAAGGAGCTAGAGAGCTCATTTTTGAGGTTAGATTGTAATTGAAACAAACTTGTAAAAGCTTTTTGAAAGTAATCTAAGAATTCCATTGCTTCTCCCTCTTTGTCTTGCCGTGTGTGCGCGTGTGTGTGTATGTGTGTGCATGCTAGTGTGCTTCTCTCTCACGCACTTGTGCCTCCACTCGCTCGAGGTCTTCATACCATCCTCACGTCTTCCCGGATTGACATTAAAGGAGGTGCTACTCATCACTGAGCTACAATAATCTTCCAGCATCTTTTGATATTGGGCCTCATATACTGCCCTTTTGTTATTTCCTTGAGTTAGATAAGCATATAACTGCTCTTTACTAGTCTGAGGTGTATGAGGGTCATTAGAAGATTGGACCTGCTTCTGGCAGCTTCATGTTCTTCTTTGGTTGCTTCATCCTGCTCCAATTCAACTTTTCTTGGATCCAACCTCCTTTTCTTTACAGGAATCACTTCCTCTGAGACTACCTTTCTTTTCATTCCTGCTCCCCTCATGCTGGTTTGTCCTTCTGCTTCTCTCACATACATCTTCCTAGGAGGACTCTTGATTCCTGTCATTAGACTTCTGAAATATTGTGCCTCTGGAGCCAGCTTCAAGTGATCTTCCATTCCTAGTACATGATATATAATCCTGGTTAAAAACTGAGCTCCATTCATATACTTCCTCTGCTCCCAATGTTTAGCTGCTTCTTTCAGCTGTTCATGTATGTAAGGTGATACATCCATTATTCCAAAGGGCTTAGTTATGTCCTTGTTGTTAAACATAATCAGTGTTACTGATTTATGTGGCATGGTATACCTTGGTAGTTTTGGGAAGCAAAAGTATTGCAAAAACATCCTGATGGCATACTCCTTCTCTTTTCCCTTAAAGTCAAGAAATTTAGAGTAGCTTGTATATGTTTCTTTATTCTTTTTGGCAAAGCTATTATCAAGCTTGGTTCCCATTGGGTAAAACTGTAGAGCTGCTCTGATATGCTCTGCTTTTATACTGATATTCACCTCCTGGTTATCTTTGTTCTTGACTTTACACCGGAAATAAGCATCGTTACCTTTTCCAACTTCCAACAGGCTGTTCATTACCTGTGCCACTCTTTCGAAATCTATAAAAAATATGGGTTCCTCCAACAATTTGTGTAACCCTACCGCCTTCCATCTTTTCTGATTGACTGCTACTCTTTGAAATCTGTAGAACTCTTGACACAACATGGTATATTTGTAACCCCCTACTCCCACTGTGAATATATGTTGGCCAATGATACTCAGGGTTTCTTTGAGCTCCTTAACCACCTTTTCTGCTTCTGGAATCTCTTGCTCCTCATCAGACTCCAGGTCCACCTTCTCTATTATAGCTTCACTATCCAAGAACCAGTGTCCTCTAGACAGAGTGACTGATTCTGCTTTGAAATCATGGACTGGCAACTCCTTTGCATTCACCATTCTGGAGAAAATATATCATCACACCAAAGAAAAAACTCCACCCACATGAGTCACAAGAAATCAAGAATGATATTTATTTTGAAATGAAATGAAAGAAGAATGAACATAAACTTCCAATTAAATTCTGACTTCTTTTAGAAGAACTCAATTAAAGTGATCATTACATGTGTAGCAAGATGTCTAGTGCACTCCCCTCTTCAGACAGCTTTTATCCAGGAAGAAGATGTTTAGAAGAAAAAAATGAAAATACAAATAAATAAAAAACAAAAATAAAGAAAAGAAAAAAAAATATAATAAAAAATACAAAATAATAAATAGAAACCTGCTACCCCTCTACCTATATCTTGCTTTGTGCTATATAACTTGTAAAAGGAAAAAATAGATAATAATTTTTTCTTCTTTCTTTCTTTTCTCTTTTGTTGTTTTTTTTTCTTTTGTTTCTCTCTCTTTTTTTTTAATAATAATTTCTTTTATTTATTTTTTTTCTTTTGTTTCTCTCTTTCCTTCCCCTCCTAATTCTCTTCTTAGAAAAGGATAAGGTAAATATTATGTCCCAATTTTCAATATGTTATGATTTTCTTTTCTATAACATTCTGATCTGTTTCTGAAACAATTCTAAATCCAGATCAAACATAGATGGTCTTTTTCTATTGAATCAATTCTGATTTTTTTACCCAATAATATTGAACCCTAGTTGCCCTTGTCTCTGGAAAAAATCCATCTCCTTCTGATAAGCAGTTTTTAGAATTTTTTGGCCTCCATATCCATTTTGTCTTGGGATTTTGTTTTGATGAACAGGCCTTGGGTATGCTTTGTTTCCATATCCTTCTTATTCTAATGCTTTGATGCTTCAGATTATACCATGGTTGCCACCTGGCTCCTATGTGTCCATCATCCTTTGCTCTTCCAATTTTTTGCAGGTTTTGATTGAATGAAGCTTGATCATTTAGTATTTGTATTGGTAATTTCTGTGTGTCTTCCAATGAAAAAGTAAATCCTTCCATGTCTGGGTCATGAACATCCTGTTGAACTTCCTATTCTTCATTACTCAATAAAAATATTAAAAACCTTTTGTCATTTATTATCAATTTAAGCTTCGTTTTTTCAAAATTCAAAATTATTTTACCTTGTTTGAGCCATGGGTGTCCTAAAATCAATTTCTCAGTCATCAAATGATCTGGCCATTCTTCACAATCTATCTTCATACACTCTTTATTGAACTTAACTTCAATAGAAGGTGAAGACATGCTTTGTATCATTTGTCCGTCCAGAGTTTTGATAAAGGTTCTGCTTTTAGTTCGTTTTAGGTTAAATTTATTCAACAAAGTTGAACTAATCAAATTCACTTATGCACCTGAATCTATCAAATCATTTTGATAATCCATTGTTATCACAGGCAAATGTTCTTTTTGTTTTAGAGGTGTTTCACACAAACACACTTCCCTATGATCTTTGTTTTTTCTTATCCTTTCCTTTGCTTCCTGTTGAGCCTCTTTTCTAATGTTTTCCTCTTCTTTCTTCTTGTTTTGAGCTTGTTGTAATCTTCTCCATTCAGAAGCTGTTAATGGAAAATCATACCTTTTAACTCTACATCCACTTATGAAATTTGGCATGATCTCTCCATCTATGTTAGCTAACTGGATTGCTCCACTGTTACTTATCTGATGTATAATGTACGGCCCATGTCCTTTTTTCTGAAACTTTTTCTGATGTTCCTTTATTGTATATGCCAGAACTATATCTCCTTCCTGTAGATCTTTTTCTTTAATGTGAACATCATGATAAGCTTTTTGTCTTTTCTTGTCTGCATAGATGCTCATGACTGCTTGGAGTCTGGATGCTCCCAGTTTCTCCAATTCTATCACTCTTTCTGATAATTCATGTCCAGTTCAATTGTAGTGACTACCCACTTTTAATGTTGGAATGAGGAATTCCATAGGTAGAACTACATTTTGCCCATATACCAGATTAAATGGAGTAGTTCCTAATGCAGTTTTGTATGCCACTCTATAAGCCCATAGAACATGATTAAGTTGTAGGTCCCAATCATTTATGTTTGTGTTTACTAGTTTTGACACTACAGTACAAAGTACTTTATTAGTACTTTCTGCTAATCCATTGGCTTGTGGGTGATATGGGGCTGATTTTCTATGACTAATCAGGAAATATTCAGTTATATTCTCTACGATTTGGTTTAAAAAATGGGTCCCCCTATCACTTACCAATTCAATTGGAAGTCCAAATCTGGTGATGATATTTTCATAGAGAAATTTGGCAGTAGTATGAGCATCATTTCTTTTTGTGGCTTTGGCCTCAGCCCATTTTGTCAAGTAATCTGTAGCCACTATTATGTATTCAGCATGTGATTGTCTTGCTGGAGGATGTATAGGTCCAATGAAATCTAACCCCCATTTACTAAAGGCTCTTGCTAAAATCAATGGAACTAATGGCATATTGTCTCTTTTATTTGGTTGACTCACCCTCTGACAAATGTCACATCTTTTTACATATGTTCTTGCATCAGGAAATAGGGTTGGCCACCAAAAACTAGAATATAATATAAGTTTAGTTGTTCTGTCACTTGAGAAATGTCCTCCTGCCACTCCAGAATGTGCCATTTCCAACATTTCCAAATATTTATCCTCAGGAACACAAATTCTTAAATATCCATCCATCCCTCTCTTATATAATTGTTCTCCTATCAATTGATATTCTTCAGAGATTACTTGTAGATTTTCTGAATCTGCACCAGCTATTACTTGTTTTCCTTTCTTCCTCTTTTTCAACTCCTCAATGATGTTTTCACTCCATTCTGGATTTTTCTGAAACCAATATAGAGTAATAAGTTCTGAGTTTTGCAATGATGGGCATTTCTAACAATTAGCAATATATTTTGTTACATCTTGAATCTTATTAGGCCAATGTACTCCCATCCTATTGAGATTACTTAGGGTAACTATTCTGGAAGCATGAGTACAAGGGTTCCAACAATGAGCTCTCCTCATATATTCCTATTTCTCCTCTTCTGGAGTACAATATTCCATAATGCTTGTATTGATGAGGTGATACAAGTGCCCAGCTAGCAACATAAAGTTTCTACTTTGTAATACTAAGTGTGTGTTGTTTCCAAATGTTCTGCAAGGTCCCATGGTTAACAAAGGTACTAAAGTCATGGCCCACTCAGGAATACTTTCTATCTTGAACAAATATGTATCTGGCAGATCATCATCCAAAGGTGAACTTGGTTCTTTAGCCTGGATTCTAGACAGATGATCTGCTCTCAAATGTGTTTTCCCTTGTCTGACCACCACTTCAACTCCATTAGTAGAAGAAACCATCTGACTATTCTACCAGTGTGACAAGGTTTGTTTACTAAATATAGTAAAGCTTGGTGGTCCACAAAGAACTTAAATTTGTTGGCCAAAAGGTAATGTCTATATTTTTTCACAGCAAATATCATTCCCAAACCTTCCCTCTCAGTGGTTGTGTAATTTTTCTCTGCTGAATTCAGTTGCCTACTAGCATAAGCCACTGGAAAATCTAACTTGCTCCCTTCTATTGGTTGTGCTAATACACATCCCAAATCATAATTTGAAGCATCCACATGAACATGAAAAATTTTATCCCACTAAGGTGCTTTCAGAATTGGGGCTGTAACCAAACACGTTTTTAGGGTTTCAAAAGCTTGGTCACACTCCTTGGTCCACTCAAACTTTGTGATTAGGGCATATAAAGGTTTAGCTATGTCAGCAAACTTGTGTACAAATTTTCTGTAATACCCACAATGCCCCATGAAAGGTTGAAGTTCCTTTACATTTGTTGGTCTTGGAAGTTCTACTATGGCCTTTATTTTCTTCTTATCAGTTGAAATTCCATTTTTGGAGACTATGTGACCTAACATTCTTCCTTGCCTTACAAAGAAATTCCCCATTCTGTGGAAAAAGCGGTTTTGTGTTGGTCTTCCAATGCTATAGGTACCTGATTGTATCCTGAAAAACCATCTAAAAAACTATAAACCTCCTTTCCTGCAACTCTTTCTAGAAGGTGGTCTGTTATAGGCAATGGGTAACTATCTATTATAGTTGTTGCATTCACCTTCTTCAAGTTAATGCATACCCTAAGTTTCCCATTCTTCTTTGGTACCACAACTATAGGAGATATCCATTCTGTATACTCAATCTCATAAATGAAATTGGCAGCCAACAACTTGTCAATTTCTTCCTTTATTTTAGCAAAGTATTTATCATTGAATGTGTAATGTCTCTGTTTGCTAGGTTTTGCATCAGGTGTAATAGGAATCTTATGCTCACAGATTTTAGGATCAATACCTTTCAAATCCTTGTAGCTATAAGCAAACACATCCCTATAGTTTCGGGCCAAACTTCTTAGTGCCTCCTCTTCTTGGTTTGTCATGTCATCAGCTACTACAATATGTCTTTCTTCTCCGTCTTCCTGAGTGATCATGACCTTTGTAGTTTGTTCCTCATTATCATAAGCCTCTCCTTTCTTCTTTTCTCTCTTTGGTTTCATTTTTAGAAGTAATCTGTCTTCTACTTCATAAGTCTTGAAATTTGCTGGTACATCAAACTGTTGATCTTTGTTTGTTTCTTTCTCCTTTTTCTCATCCTCCTGGTTTTCCTCTATTTCCTTGTGTTTGTTTTTCTTATATTTGCCTGAGATTTTATCTTTTATTGCATCTTCAACTTTTACTTCTTCCAAATATTGTGTTTTCCCTTTTTTAAATATCATTTCTTCTTCCTGGTCCTCTTCTATTTTTTATACTTTTATCATTTGTATTCCAATGTGAAAAACATCATACCCTTCTTCATTTTGAAATTCCACCCCTACATACTCATCACTGGCCAAATCCATGGTAGCCAATATTTGGTTCCACCCATAGGGCTCAAATTCTTCATCTTTGAACTGTTGTGGTACATAGCTCTCATCTTGTAATTTTCTTCCTTCTACACAATCTTCTCTTCTCAGTCTTCTTTTTCTATTTGTGAGGTTTCTTATCATATTGCACTTCCATATTGATGATTCAGTTTCATTCTGGTCTTCCATTTCTGACTCTTCACTTAATTCTTGATTTTGATGTATTTTATACCATTCTTGAGGAGATATATCACAATAATGCCCATTTCTTAGATTCACTCTGGTTATTCTTCCTTTGCTCTGAAGGTATAGGCAATCATTACCCCAATCTTGCACAATTTGCATTTGTCTCATAAATGGCCTTCCTAGGATAATTTCATATGAAGTAGATTGTGGGAATTCAACTATGGCAAAGGTATGTTCTATCTCTATTCCACATATGTCCACAATCACTTTTTCCCATATTCCTAGGGGTTTCTCTATGTGTCCATCTGCAACTTGCAATCTCATTTTGGTGGGTATTAATTCATTTTTCCCCGATTTTTCCCAAGTTTGTTTAGTCATGATGGCCACTCCTGATCCACTATCCAGAATAGCTTTGGCATGGTTTTTACCAAATTGTATTTTTAGGGTTGAGTTTCCCTCTTCTCCTTCACAATATCCTCCTATCTTATAAATGGAAATGTACCACAATTCCTCCAATTCCTGCAGTTGTGGATGAAGATTTTCTAGTATTGTTTCCCATTTTTTCATTTTGTTTTGTAAATGAGGATTCTGTTTTACCAATTCCTCCATTGTAGTATGGTATGAAAGTGTACATTGTTTATCTATATTTAAATGGAATGTAATTTGTGGATTATCATCTTCCTGATTAATATTTCTCCTTGTTCTTATTGCCTAAGATTCCTCAACTATTATTTGAGAATTATCTGATTCCCCCAGTTTAAGTTGTGCTTCCTGTATGATTTGTTTACACTTTTGCATCCTTTCATGTTCTAAGTCTAGCATAGGATAAGCCATTACATGATCCGTAGGACTTGGTCCCTCTTGAATTCTTCCCTTGTATGCTTTTATCAAGGTATCTAGACTCTGTGAATTTCTTATCTCTGACTGGGTTTGTGTCTTTTGACTGGGTTTGAGAGGGAGTACTGTTTGACTGTTCCCTATTCTCCTCTTCCAAGTATAATTATTAGTTATATACATAAATGTGGCTGTATCCATCTCAATTCTCCCATTTCCCAAATCTAGGACTGTTCTGGTTCTCTCAGTTCATATCCTTCCCATTCTTCTTGATATCCTTCATTCCATTGATAATCTTCCTTGTATGGTGATCTTATTCTTGAATTTCCCTCCTCTATTGGTGTATTTAACTGGTACCACATTTGTTGGTAATGGAGGTTGTTGCCCAAGTACGGGTCTAGGTTGCTCAATATATCGCGATTCTCTTTGACTTGCATAATCGCTCTCCTTAATGGGTTGTTTGTTGTAGAAACAGTTTTCTCTAGTATGATTTGTCCATTTCCTCTCTAGTGTATAGTATTTGAGTGTTTTTCTATCTTGCAAGTGTTGTGGTTTTTGATATGGACATTGTTGTACCAATGATTCTCTCCACAATTATAGCATTTTTTATTTGTTGCTATCTTGGTATTTATCAAATTTATTTTAGTGCTGACTTTTAGGGCTTTAGCAATGGCTTGAGTCAATTCTTCTGCTGGTGGGATTTTACTTCATTTGTTCTAGATTGATCAAATGCTAACAGGTCTTGGCCTCTATTATCTTCCAAATCTATTGCCTCTTTCACACATGCTCCTAGGTCAGTGCATCTCCTATAATACACTAGGGTTCTTAATTGGGCACTTCTTAATCCTTCTATGAATAGGGATACCTGTCTTGCCATGGAAGGTACTTCTTCTCTAGGACATCTGTCAATGTACTGCTTGAATCTCCTAGCTGCCTCTCTAACATTTTCATCTTTTTGCTGTTTAAAGCTATGTATTAGTGTGGATGTGCTATGTTTTATTCCAGTCTTTGATAATTCCCCAATGAAGGCTTCTAGAAAGGATTCAATATCTAGATACATTTCCTTTCTCAAGGGAATGAACCAAGATAATGGAGGTCCTGTTAGAGTTAAACCAAATGCTTCAAATTGGACTTTGTAATCCTCTAGTTCTTCAGCTCTAATTAATAACCTAAATTCTGCAACATGAACATGAGGATCAGAGTATCCTTCATATTGATTTTTCTGGTTCCTTTTCAGAAGGATTTGGGGAAGTATGTGTTCTCCTACCTTGTAGTTGTTCACCATTACTGTGAATTTCATGAGACCTTGGCAAATCTGATTGCCCTAGGTTCTGTTCCCAAGGTCTCTTGTCCGCACATTGCCCTAGATCATATATCTACCATCTTTGAATTGAGCTACTGGTGTTATGTTCAGGGGAACTTCTAAGTTTCTCAATCTAATGAGAAACTTATGCATTCCATCCTGATATACATAGGTTCCAAAGCTATTTGTATACATATATTTGAGGATGTTTCTATAATCTCCAGTTTCAATGGACTCATTTGTTTCATTTAAATTTTCCATGTTGTTTTCTTGCCTTAAATCTCTTTCTTGCAATTCCCCTACCACCGTCTCTATTTCTTTCCTTCCCAGTTCTTGCTGGGAATGTGTGTACAATTTATTACCAGACCTAAGGATCATTCAATTAATTTCCACGATTCTGTGACCAAAATCGTGTTTCCCACGATTTTGTGCAGGAAATCGTGTTTCTCACGATTCTGTGATCAAAATCGTGTTTTTCACCATTTTGTGGAGGAAATCGTGTTTCTCACGATTTTGTGATCAAAATCGTGTTTTTCACGATTTTGTGGAGGAAATCGTGATTTCCACGATTCTGTGATCAAAATCGTGTTTTTCACGATTTTGTGGAGAAAATCGTGTTTCTCACGATTCTGTGATCAAAATCGTGTTTTTCACATTTTTGTGGAGAAAATCGTGATTTCCACGATTCTGTGATCAAAATCGTGTTTTTCACGATTTTGTGGAGAAAATCGTGATTTCCACGATTCTGTGATCAAAATCGTGTTTTTCACGGTTTTGTGGAGAAAATCTTGATTTCCACGATTCTGTAATCAAAATCATGTTTTTCACGATTTTGTGGAGAAAATCGTGATTTCCACGATTCTGTGATCAAAATCGTGTTTTTCACAATTTTGTGGAGAAAATCGTGATTTCCACGATTCTGTGATCAAAATCGTGTTTTTCACGATTTTGTGGAGAAAATCGTGTTTTCCACGATCCTGTGATCAAAATCGTGTTTTTCACGATTTTGTGGAGAGAATCGTGATTTCCACGATTCTGTGATCAAAATCGTGTTTTTCACGATTTTGTGGAGAAAATCGTGTTTTCCACGATTCTATGATCAAAATCGTGTTTTTCACAATTTTGTGGAGAGAATCGTGTTTTTCACGATTCTGTGATCAAAATCGTGTTTTTCATGATTTTGTTCCCAGAGAATCGTGATTGCTCACAATCGTTAAAAACACGATTCTCTTATGAAAATCGTGTTCTGGGAATCGCGATTATGTTCTTTGTTTCAAAAAATCACGATTTTGTGTTTGACAACAGAATCGCGATTCTGTTCAATTTTTAAAAAATTTTGAAGGTATTGATTTTCAGAGTTTTGTTTCTCTAATAGAATCGCCTTAACTATTTTTCAACATGCAATGAAAGAGTTTACTCAAATTATATTTTTTTCCACTGAAAATTCAAAAATTCAGAACATCGCGATTCCGTGTTTTTGGTCATTTTGTGCTTATTTGTGCTTAATGGTCATGTAAAATTTAAAAAAATACAAAGAAATTGTGTTGAGGACCCCTTACCTTGCTTGCTTGATCAGAAAATGTTCAAAACTTGTGTTCTTCAGAAAATCGCAACTCTGTCCTTGCTCTCACTCCCTCTCTCTCCCACTCAAAATGATTTTTTTTTCTGAAATTCCAGACTTTTATAGTGTCCACACAATCGCGATTCTGTACAATTTCCACTGATTTTCACTTTTTCACTTGTTCAATTTCATTCTTCAACTACTTTATGGTTTTAATCCTCAATTCTTAATTTTTCCTGATTAATCACCATTAGTCACTCCCATTATCATACTGGAGAAAATCGCGATTTTGTACTTCCTTTCCAATCTTCCCACTTGATACTCAATCCTCACTGATTTTCTGGATTTTGACTTCCTTCCCTTACTCAAATTAATGAAATCTCATACAATTACCTATCTCAAAACCCAAATATGCTCAAAATTCAGAAAATTTTTTCTCTTACAGAAAATCGCGATTTTGTGCAGAGAATCGTATTTTTCCTGTACTTCCTGCTTTCTGCAATTTTAAGTCTTCTTTTCTCTTGCTTCCCTTCAATACCCTTTACCAACTCCAATTCAGCTGTCACCTGCAATTTTACATTTTTAACAAAAAATTATTCAGAGAATCGCGATTCTGTGAAGAGAATCGTGTTTTTTTTTATTTTCCAGTTTTTGTCACTTTTTTACTTTCCTACCACCTGGTCTCTTCCACTCTTGTCAAAAAAAGTTCAGTCCAACTTCCTAGAGAGAAAATAAATTTGTTTGATTGTTTTAATGAATTTTATGAATTTTTTTAGTATTTTGCCCTAAATTAAGGTAAACACTTCACTTAGGGTTTCTTGTTTGGTGATCTATTGATCCTGTGTTCCTTGATTGGTTATACTCTCTTATGCTTTGGCTATCAAATCAGTTTATGAGCAAAACTTCCCAAAGAAAAATGTGTTAAGAAATGCAAATGTCAATTTTTGCAAAGCTAAACTCAAACATTTCTCTTTTCAAGATGCAAATCAGCTTTCTCAAGATTATTACTTTGACTTGGCTACAAATGGATCTCATCTACTTGCATCTAGCTACTTAACTTGACTTTTCTTTAATGTAATCTTGTCATCTTCCCAAGATCAACAATTTTGCTTAGTACTTGATCAAAAAGCACTCTACTAATGCAAGAATAGATACATGTTACCTTATCTTTAGCTTTCTTGATTCAATTTTTCACACACCTGCGCTTTACTTCCAAAAAATGATATGAGCAACTATCAATTTGCAAAAATTTCAACACTTCTTATTCTCAAAAGATTATCTAATGCTTTCTTTTCCCAAAAGACAAACAAAGAAATCTACCTTTTCATGTTTACATTTCTTGATTAAAGAGTATTACCTTTTCCATGTGTTCAATACCATCACAGTAGAAGATCCAGCAAGGTCCAACTTCAATGAAGCTTTTGATATACTCCTCGGCAACGGCGCCAAAAAATGTTTGTTATAGATCTTTGGAGTTGTCCTCTCCAATCATTTAGCATAAAGAATCAACAATACATCTTATTTTTGTCAATCCTGGAAGTATACATGAGACCAGAGCCCCTTCCACATGATAGAATCCAAGAAATAAGAGAAAACTGGCTGGATTTCTGAGAATAATGAAGATGAAGAGGAATTTCTAGGGTTTGGATTATCTTGAGCAAATCTCCATCATTTTCCACAATCTTGGTGTCTAAAACATGTTATTTTCTCAGCAGAATACAACCATGAAGTCAAAACTCAAAAATGTTACCTGCAACCCTCAAACGAGACAATCGCGATTCTGTGAAAATAGACGATTTTCATCTCCAGCACCATCTTTCATCAATTTCTCACTCAACATATCAGTAATCAACTCTCTTCATACACATTCATCAAAAACACACAAGAGAAGCTCACAAATCTCCATGGATACACATAGAATAGACTCAACAAATCAAAGAAATCACACAAAAGGAAGAAACACGATTTTTTGTAGGAAGCTCTCTCTATTTGCTTGGATAGCATATAATACAATTAACCAACCCTCTCATAATAGAGGAAATTGTCTTTTATACATTTTCAAGTGTCCCTTTTCACACTTGAATTTTGGTCCTTTCCTCTTTTATTCTAAAAATATGCTATCTAGGAGTTTCCAAAAACTCTAAAAAAATTACATAGGATTCTACTCTACATAAGGAAGACTCTTCCTTATTTTTACATCAGTTGCATAAATATTTTTACAAGTTTTTGGCATTTTACAATTATTTTCCATCAAAAGTACTTCAAAAAATTACTTCTTCCAACAGAGAGGATTCCCATTGAAGGTGGAAGGATTGAACAAGAACCTCCTAGGGATCATAGGACACATAGGGATGGATTGTTTTGACGGATCAAGAGATCCCTATGAGCACGTAGCAGAATTCAAGTAGGTGCTTTAGGCTAAACAAGTGGAAGACATGTTTACATAGTATAATGTCTTTGGACTCACTCTAAAGGGTGATGTGTTGGATTGGTTCCAACCATTACACGAACACCAATTTAGAGACATCTAGCATATGATGGAGTCCTTCATTACAGAATTTTCCAAGAGTGGAGTCAGACTCAACACATCCTTTTTGATACACACATTCAAACAACCCCACAAGAGACTGTGAGGATGGTTGGTCGGAGATTTAGCCGGTACATAGAAAGATGTCCCCCATTGGAAGTACCCACTCCAACTAAATTGATAGCTTTGTTCATAGATGGTCTGCGGAGTACTAAGCTGAGATCATACATCTTCCTGAAGGAGCCAATAACTTTGGATCAATATTTACGGATCTATGTAGACATAGAAGATAACTTAGGAGATGAGCTAGAACTTCCTAAGGTTTGCAAAGACTCTGATAGTACCACGGAAACTTCATCCAAGCATTCCAACTCCATAGAAGATTTGGTGGAACAAGTGGCCAAATGATTGGGAGTGTCTAATAAAACATGCATCAAATTAGCCCCCCCTCGGAGGTGTTATACTTTTGGAGGTGACCATATGGCAAATGTGTGTCTGCATGCAATACAACCCATAGGAAACTCTAATAGAGCGTATTGTACTATCGAGCGAAGGTACACTAATCACACTGCTCACGACTATCCATATAACAAACAAGTGGTTAGGCAGAACTACCCTCAACAATATCAGTCAGGTAGATACCAAGGGTAGTACTAGCCACAACAATATTATCGAGCCCCCCCTCAATATCAGGCTCCATATCAAGCACAACCAAGACTGCAACTTGTCCTAGGACAACAACCTCCACCCCCTGCTAATGTAGTTTCGGTAAAGTATGCTACACCAAAGGAGAAATCCAACATGGCCTTAATACCCACAACTTCTTTGATCATAGAAAATGACCCTAATGCAAACAGTTTTGACTCCACTCATGTAGATAGCCCACCAGCATATCATACAGTCACCAGAAAACTCAGACCGTTACTATGAGAACCCTGTATACAAGCAAAATTGAGAACCAGATTTTGCTCAGGTCATGTGCACAAACCCCAACCCGAGACCGCAGGCTAGACAACTAAGACCACCAGTTCCCAAAGGACCATGTTATAAATGCCAAGGAGACCACTTCATACGAGATTGTCCACATGGAGCCACTGGAGTACAGTCACAGTATTTCAATATTCAAGGTTTTTGCCTTGAATGTGGAAAGGATCACTTCATAATAGACTGTCCCAAGAACCCTGTGAACACTTCTACCAAAATGACGCCCATCAACGTGATAGGCATTGTGCAGCATTCCGAAGGTTCCATACCTCAGCACATACCCATCCAGGCTGTTACGAGAGCCCAAGCACAAAGGTAAACACAACCAAAAAACCCAGGAAAGATAGCTGAAGCTAGTGAAGTAGGACAATCAATAGAAGGAGAGCAACGCAAGAGGAAATGGGGTAAAAATATTAGTGATTTGGAGGAAAGCCTTAGGGAAACCAGAACTAAAATCTTAGAAATGACATCACAAGAGTCTGAAGCACGAAGAAACACCTCTAAACTAGGATCACTACTAGAAGATCCCACCCCAAAAAACCTTGATATGTTGTTCAAAGCCTATCAAGCGAGAATAAAAGGACCCGAAGTAGGAGAATCTAGCAAGAATTATCCTCGAGCTAACTTAGAAATTGAGAGAACTAAATTGTGCATGAAAATGGTGGAATTAGCACAGGCAATGTCTGAAGCCTCACAATACCTCAACTAGGAAATTATGGCCAGGCCTGAGCTACATTCTCAAGGACTCCTAGAGAAACTAGGGCAAGTCATATCTAAACCTATGAAAGTAAGCTCTAGCACACAAACTAGCCCAATGAAACCCTTGAAGACCACTCTAAATGAATGGTCTAGGTCAAAATTAGAAAGTCATCAAATAGGTTATATGGATTCACATTCTATCTTGAAAGAGATTCAAGAAGAAAGATGGAGACAGGAACAAGAATTTTGACCACCCATACTTGAAATTGATGACTTGGGAGAACAGTTCCCTGAAGACATCCCATCTATCTATGGAAGTCAAGCTGATGATTTGCCCAGTGAGCACACTATTATTGAATCTAACTCATTGCAAGAGTTACCTCACTTTACACGCCCTTGGGAAGACTGTTCAATTCAAGTGAAAGCCCCCACTATTCGAGTAAGGGGAGAGAACTTAATTCTTCCTAGGAACATGGAAGCTATTAGGAGCATGAAAGTGCAATGCCATTTAACTCTAGAGGAGCTGTTGAAGATCAAACCTGAACTATGGAAACATGTAGCAAACTATTTCCTAGAGATAGCCACAACCTCCACCAAACTAAGTGCACGAGGAAAAGTGCTTGAGATACCCTTGGATAAAGTGGGTGATGCAAGTGAAGGAGAGGAAGGTAACACTTATTTGCCCATTACATACAAGGGTCACACTACTAAAGCCATTTAGATATGGGTGCAGGAGTAGCCATCGCGACCACTTCACTATGGAAAAGTTGGGGAAAACTAGCCCTTAGACCCACGAGGATAAAGCTGCAGATGGGCACATAGAAATACTTTTAGGACTGTTGGAAGGAATTACCATATCCACTTGTGGAGTAGAATTTGATCATACCTTTGCAATGTGTGATTTTGGAAAAAATCAAGCATACGAGATGCTCTTAGGAAGACTTTTATGCACGAGTTATAGGTTGTACAGGATTGGGGAACCAACTTTTTGTACCTACAACACCTAGGTGTAACCATGAAAGTGAACCTCATAGACTATTCACATAGGGATGTACCTCCTTTGCAATGGAATATGGTACATAGGCACAAAGAGGAGAAGGAATTGGTACATTCCTTAACCTCAGATCCATCATGGTTGCATGAGGATACACAACTATGGATGTGTAAAATCGCAGCCAAGGAGGAGGAGCGTGCTACAACAAGAGCATCAGGAGTAGGACACACTTTGAGACCCGTTGAGGATCCAACATACGTCCCGGCAGTATTTCTTGACGAGGAATTCGAACCCCATGGCTGGGCAGAGATCTTGGCGAATATGGATATTGCAATCAATGAAGAACAATGGACCCCCCATTGTGACGAAGATGGTTATGATATATCCATCTTCACCATAAGCCTATTAAGAGAGAAAACAGAAGAGAACAACCCTAAAGAAGAAATTTTGGATTGTAGTAAGCAAGTGAACGACGTGGAATGGGAAGTAGGTTTAGATATACCTAAATGTTCATCGAAAAAGGAATTCCTAGGCTGGTTAGAAGCCATGTCCTTAGAGCTCACCACCCCTAGGAAGGAACCGGAAAATTCAAGATCTAGTCAACGAAATCAAAAGGTGAAGAAAAACAAGAGTGTCAAAACTAAGGAGGAAGAATCATTGATGGAAGTGCAAGAAAATTTTAGAAAATACACGGTGGAAGACCAAAAAATCATGATCCGAATGCCCAAAAGAGACAAAAGTTTGGGAGAAGCCTATGACAATAAGGAAACCATGAAGAAAGTCATAGTGGCAATCAAGGAAAGAGAAGAACGATGCACGTACATAGGACCATGACTTAACTAATGAGGAGGAAGAAAGTTTGATTGCTCTATTGAAGAGGTATACGGATGTGTTTGCATGGAGTTACAAAGATTTGAAAGGGGTAGACCCTCACATATGTTCCCATAGGATACCCATGACCACTAAGGCAAAACCCACTAAGCAAAAGCCCTATACGTATAATGAAAACTATGCATTAAAGATCAAGGAAGAAATAGATAGGCTTATAGAAGCTGGGTTCATTTATGAAATAGAACACATCGAATGGGTTTCACCCATCGTAGTAGTGCCAAAGAAGAATGGTAAGCTGAGAGTGTGCATAACCTTAAAGAAGGTCAATGCTGCCACAATTAGGGATACTTACCCCCTACCCATCACAAACCACCTGTTGGAAAGAGTCGTAGGCAAGAAGGTGTACAGTTTCCTTGACGGATTCTCAGGCTATAACCAAGTTGCCATCACCCCCGTGGACCAACACAAGATGGCATTTGCCACCGAGTGGGGTATTCTTTGCGTTTCGTGTAATGCCTTTTGGGCTTACGAACGCACCTGCAACTTTCCGAAGGTTGATGTGCCATGTGTTCAAGAAGTTTTTGAGAAAGAACCTAGAAGTGTATGTGGATGACCTGTGTGCTCACTCAGTACTTAGATCATAGCATATCCTTGAGCTTGAACGCATCTTTGAGAAGTGTAGGGAATATCAAGTCTGTTTAAATCCAAAGAAGTGTGTCTTTATGGTCAGACAAGGCAAGATACTCGGTCATATAGTCTCAAAAAATGGAATCTCCATGGATAAAGATATGGTACGAGTAATTAATGAATTATCCAGGCCAAAGAACATCAAAAAAGTTCAAGAACTTATGGGCCATTGTGGTTATTACCGAAGATTCATACATATGTATGCAATCATTGCTAAACCACTCTACAACCTGCTAACCAATTTTGAGTGGACAGAAGAATGTGAGAGTTCCTTTCATGATCTTAAATGACGATTATGATCTGCACCTATTCTAGCAGTGCTAGATTGGAACAAACCTTTTCATGTACACGTAGACGCCTCCAATCATGCCATAAGATGTGTGTTGGCACAACCCACAGAGGAGGGAAACATAGATTTACCCATTGCATACACCAGCAAGCAGTTGAATGCTACAGAGAGAAATTCGACCACTACTGAGAGGGAAGGACTAGGAATGGTTTATACAGTGAAGAAGTTTCACCGTTATTTATTGGAAAATAAGTTTAATTTCTTTACTGATCACCAAGCCCTCTTATATTTGGTCAACAAACCATGCAACACTGGTAGATTAATGCATTGGTTTTTACTCTTGATGGAGTGTGATTTTGAAGTTGTGATCAAACAAGGGAAAGCACACTTAAGAGTAGACCACCTCTGTAGGATAACTTCAGAAGAAGCGGCTATTGGGGTATTAGATGAGTTACTAGATGGATATCTTTTCAATGTCAAAATTTTCTCTAAATGGGCCAAGCCATTAGTTATAGTACTGACATACGGACCTAAGAACCCTCGAGTAAAAACCCAAGAAAAAGACGTCATGAGAGCGCACAAGTATCAACTTCTTGTAGGAAGTACTTATAAGCAAGATCATCACAATATCCTTGCATGTTGTGTAGAAGAACAGGAGTATAACAATTGGTTGCAATTAGCACATGTAGGTGCACTGGAGCAACACCATTCGAGACAAGCAACACTATCAAACTTAAAAAGGTTAGGTGTATATTGGCCATCTATGGAAAAATTGTTCGACGACTGTGTGTAGAATGTCATAAGTGCAATAATAGGCCCCCAATAGAACATGCCACTTTGTATCAGGTGACCCCAATGCCGAATTGGAGCGAACCTTTAGTGACTTACCTAAGGACACAAATTGTTCCAAAGGACATGACGGTAGCCCACAGACGTAGCTTAGAACAAGAGGCCTTAGAATACAAGCTCACTGGTGACAATTTGTATAAGCGAGGAAGAGACGGTTATCTGAGGATATGTGTGCACGAAAGCAAATATCTTAACCTCTTGGAAGCCACACACCAAGGTGCAATAGGAGGCCATTTTGGACCTGATCATGTTATCAAAGCCATATTATTATGGTGGCCCACTTGCATATGGATACCCACACATATGTGAAATGATGTGATGTATGTCAAAGGACTAAGTATCACATATGCAGGGATGAGATGCCCCTACAACCCATGATGGGAGGGTGCGCATTCTCAAAATGGGGAATAGATTTCATGGGACCTATTAATCCCCCTACAAGGAATTCCCATGCTGAGTACATCATACAACGAAGTGGGTAGAATCTAAGGCCACCAGGAAAAATGATGCATGCACCACCATTAAGTTTTTGTTCAAGAACGTCTTCACAAGGTATGGACTTCGTATCGAGCTTGTAAGGATAGGGATACTCATTTCTTAAATGAGGTTATTGAATATCTGTTACATGACTTTATGGTTGTACACAAGAAATCTGCTCCGTATCATCCACAAGATAACAGACAGGCAGAGAGTACTAATAAGATTTTGTGCAACATTCTCACCAAAATTGTGAGCAATCAACGTTTAGATTGGGATCAACAATTGCACCATGCTTTGTGGGCTTATCATGTAGCCTACAAAACTGTGCTTAATGCTACACCATTCCAAATGGTGTTTGGCCAGAATGTCGTGTTACCTTTAAATTTTTTGATACCCACACTCAAGATCGCTCAGGAGTATGAATGGACAAGGCATGAGCTTTCCTCAAGAATACTTGACTTAGAACGGTTGGGAGAGATAAGACTATGAGCAGCAGCATGAATTCATGCTACCAAGAAGAGACAAAAAGCCTACTTTGATGCTCATATTAAAGACAAGGGATTATGCATAGGAGATTTGGTGCTAGTTTACACCCTGAAACAACATGCTCGCAAGCTAGAGAAATGAGGTTGTGGACCCATGATCATCAATAGGATATTGACTAGCAGTGCAGTTCAATTAGCAACCCTTGACGGAGAAGTATTGCCTAATTATATTAGTGGATGTCGTGTTAAGCTATATCAGGAACCTTTAACCGCAGATATGCTTAAACGATTAACTCTTGCCAAGAAGCGAAAGGAAGAAGAGGAGCGAATCAGGGCCGAGGCTCAAGCAGAAGCATTGGAACGCATTAGGTGAATGAGACTACGGAGTAGAGGACTAGCAAGAGAATCTCAATCAGTGGATGTCCTACGACATCTAGTAGCTATGTGTCAACTGGGAGGAAGAGATGTCCCCAGTATCCTTGATAGGAGACCATTCATCAATGTCACTCTAGACCAAGAACCCTTGCGCATATAGTGTAAGGCTTTAATTGACTCAGGTGCAGCCACGAACACAATTCGACTCTCTCTGTGTAGGGAATATGAAATTAAGTCTCTTGAAGCCTATCTTATTAGACTAGGTGGATTAGAAACCCCTTGCATATGCAAAGTCAAGCTACCCATCTCCATAGAAAACGTAACCTTGATTGTAAAACTGATGGTTTGTCATGATGAGGATTTGATGGAGCCTATGATCCTAGGCCAAGACTGGTTATATCATTACTCGATGAGTTTAAATCTCCGTAGAAGTGTGCTTCAGTTGGAACTTACAGGACAGTATCATGAACTACCCCTCCAAAGCCGACACAGAGAGGTATGGGATGTAACAGAAATTTCCCCAACTTTGTGCACCTCAACACACCCTACCGGACCCACACAAGAATTACCACCCATCCAGGAGCAGAAGCTGGATAGTGAGACAGGAATTTGACAAGTATGGCGGCATAAGGCTCAATCTTTAGATGAATGTCAACTCTATCAAGTCTAGGCAAGAGTGTTGTGGGTCTCCCTTCTTTTCCAAAACAGTGTGTGAATACGATACCTCACCCTCGACAAGCCACCAGGTCATGTCATCCATATACGCATTGGTGCAGCTCATCAGTGTGGTTCGTTAGATAGCCCCCTCAGGCACACCCTCAATGAAGGTGGATATGCAAGGTGACTCTACCCAGTCAGTCAAACACTCCAGATCTTTGACAACCCTCTCAATCTCTATCGAGACAATGCATTCAGCTAATTTGAGTGCCCAAGGCTGTGGTGATAGCATAGTCCAGGTCTCGCCAGCATTGGGTACCTAAAAAGTGCTTAGTGCATACTTCAACCTTAGTCAGCTCTAAGAAGACCTTTTTTGAGAATACTAGAAAACCCTACATAGCTTCTTTTGTACATGCCACTTCATCTCTTCTAACCCTCTGTGTGACATAAAAATGGATCCCTAAGCCTTCCATTATCACAACAACTTGAAGGGCTTTGGTGTGCAGAAGAAGAGGAGGAAGGAGGAGATGGAGGGAGAGAGAAGAGAGGAACGATGCGCGGACATGCGTGGGAGCCTCGAAACCCACATAATGATCTCTCTTGAGGCAATGCTCTATATATGATGTATATATATGAATATGGGGGTAAGGTCACATGACCCTTACATCCCCAACAATCTCCCACTTAAGGGTCAATGTGACCATAAGTGGTAACACATACAAAGAATGATGTAGGACTATACAATAATGTACAGGAAGAGTCCGGATCTCAACCCATACCAGATCAGCCTACACCAACCGCCTCGAACAAGGTGTATCCATGCACCTCAAACTGCTCTAGACTCGTATCGATAAGAGTCGAGCTCACATATGACTGATGCAAGAACTCATGAAGTTCCTGCAAAGCTCCCACTCGCTCTATGCCTGTGTCAATCATCGAACGACTGACAACTCCAAGTGCAAATGCTCCAATAGCAACTGCAATGTCTGGTCTCGAGCATAACAACTCATACATCAGACTCCCGAATGCTGACGAAACCTTTGCTATCCTGGCTAGCCTAAGTATGCCAGCCATGCCTGTATCCAAGGCATCCAAAGCACTATCATCAAGACCAACATGTCCTGACATATCTGTGTCAACATCTAGCATGAGCGAATCCAAGAATGACTGCATAACTACTGACTCATCAGCATCCAAATCAGCCATGCTCGCAACCAAGGATGTATCTAGCTGTGCATCCTGAGAGCTAATATGCTATGGTATACGCTGTGTACCATGAGAGCAATCCTGCTCTACCATACCAAGTGTATGATCATGCTCCACATGAGCTGACTGCACAACATCAACACCAAGATCCATCTGATGATCTAACTCTAAGTGAGTATCATCACAATGCTCTATACGAGCATCCACATCATGCTCTAAAGCATCCAGCTGATCATCCAAAGTCTGCTCTGTAAGAGCATCCATATGATCAGAACAATCATGCTCTCCATAAGCGTCATGAGCATCCAAAGCATGCTCTACATGTGCATCCATCTGAGCATGTGAATCCTACCATACATGTGCATCATGAATGTCAATAGACATATGTGTAGCTAGACAAAATGAGACATGACGAGTCTCACATCGCACATAAGGCTGAACTCCCACTAAGACGAGACTGTCTCTCACATGAAGTACCTGCAGTGGATACCTGTGCCCAATCCTAGCACCTCTGACAAGCATAAGCTGTCCCAACTGCAACTGAAAATGATGCTCACCAAGGAATGCATAACATCTGCTCTCCTGTAACTGGCTAACTGAAATCAAGCTCATAGGGAATGAAGGAACATAGCGTACATGTCTGAGCATAAGTGATGCTCCACTAGGTAGCATAAGGCATACATCTCCTGCACCCTCAATGTCATATGTCGTACCATCAGGCATGTACACACATCCACGACTCTCACCTGAGAATCGACAAAACCACTCACGATATGGAGTAACATGAAAACTGGCTAATGCATCAAGCAACCAAGCCATATGTGTGCTATCTAATGAGCAAGAGGAATCATGAGATGAACCATAGGAGAAAGTAATATCACCATCACTGGCATAATCAACTGCCATAGACTCTCCTGAAACCACTACCTGATCTGCATCACGTGCATATCTCTGACGTCGTCGTCGCATCCGCCTGAAGCAACATTGTCGAATATGGCCCTCATGACCACAGTGCCAACATCGAAGTCGTCGATGTGATCTATGTCTCACATGAGTCAATGGACTCGCATACATATCATGTAGTCTCTGCCATAATGCACTACTCGTCTCCTCATACATAACAGACTCATATATAGAATCCACAAGCTGTAATCGGATAGTGGAGCTGGCCAATGCATCCATATCCATCCATACATGATCGGGCATGTCACGAGGCCTCTGTGCATCTCTATGCACATGCATGTGTAACCCTGCACGAACCAATGTATGCCACATCTGAGCTTTCCATCTCGGAAAGTCAGTGCCATCAAATCGAGAAGACACCATGCTGGCAATCCAATAGACTAGCAATATAACAAGAGACTAGAAACAATACTCTATCCTGAATAAGATCACACCTGCATATCCATATGCATAACTCACATCACAGATGTCTCACTGGAGAAGAAAACCATGTGAACCACCTGTCACATAACCATGCATCTACCATGCATATAAAACCATGAGCATAAGCCTGCTCACCAAGTCTCCAAAGTGACCAAATAGATGTGGAAGAATCCTGGGAAAAATTCGACAGAGTATCCCCTGAAAACTGAGCAATCAAACAAGATAACCAATCACCAAAGAACAATGAATAATCTGTCACCACCTGTCACTGATATAAATCAAGAAGATAATGGAAACTACATGTGCCAAAAACTAATGGCAATACACGCCAATACAATGGCAATACAACTCCCACTCAAGAATAAATCGTGCAAGATGGTCCAACCTGTCACAAACAACCTGTGACCAAGTCCAAGTGAATGGAGATAAACAATGATCCAAAGCTATCGCACAAGCTTCAAGATCCACTAGAGCTCTCTTCTAGCATAAAAGCCGATAAAATTTCGGCAGCATCTCCTCTGTAAAATGGACTCTAGAACCAAAATAACCATGTGGGAATCACCATCCACATATGCCAAGAATCACACTGGCAAATATATATCAGTCAATGACCAAATGCTAATAATAGTGGCAAACGAATGTGTAACTGAGGCTCCAATCTGGATCACGTACCTGCAAAGAAAACAAAGATACAAGTACCAAACAAGATCCAAAATCAACTCTCACAAAAGTATGTGCAACCGGCAAGTAAATCCATAACCAAGTGGCATAAGCAATATATAGACCACAATGCCACTATACATCCATGATCAAACTCATGATGACATAAACCTCAAAAAGAGTATACCACAATGTCATCTTACATGCCAAACACGTAACAAGATCATGCTCTACTCTCATATTGAGGAGCTACCACAGTGATCATAAATGTACAATGCTTTGAAGCTCTAAAAATAAGAGCTTGCACACCATAAATTCTCTCTCGAAGAAGTTCCAAAGCAAATTCAACCTCCAAGTGCAATTAGGGTTCGTTTGACAAAAATCTACTGCTTTGTGTTTTGCTGTTTCAGAGGTGATAACCTCTGAATCTGAACTTGTGGTCTTCAGCAAATTTCAAGATCTAACTCTTGGCTACATAACGAGATAAAGAACACCTCAATCGGAGGTGCGTAGCTAAAGATATGCTCAAAACAAGCACCTGCTGTCAATTTCAATTTCACTTGCAACAGTACTGCTCTGTATTCTGCTATTTCGGCAACGTAAAACTTAGAATCTGGATCTGAGTTCTTCTACAAAGTTGTAGCTATCTTTCCAAGCTACAAGCAGCAAGTTGAATCATTGCATTTCGAGCTGTAGAACTCAAGTTATGACAAAAAAACCGACTTGCTGTCTTACTCAATGTAGATTCGCCTTCTATAATTCTCTGCGTTTTTCGAATTTTCGGCACTTCAGAAGTCCGAATCAGGTTCTGCGCCCTTCTGCGAAATTGTAGCTCTCTGTGTTAGCTACGCACAGAACTTTAAAACGCGTCAATCCGAGCTTCTTAACTCGAGTTATGACCGAAATACTGAACAACTGTCAAGAGATGCCGACCTGCACTTCTACCTCTTCTCACCTAAGCTTCCATTGAAGCTTCTTGCACACCAGCCTTCAACATGCTCTGATACCAATGAAGGGCTTTGGTGTGCAGAAGAAGAGGAGGAAGGAGGAGATGGAGGGAGAGAGAAGAGAGGAACGACGCGCGGACATGCGTGGGAGCTTCGAAACCCACATAATGATCTCTCTTGAGGCAATGCTCTATATATGATGTATATATATGAATATGGGGGTAAGGTCACATGACCCTTACATCCCCAATACAACTCTCAACCCAGCTCATCCTAACCATCAACTTAATAAAACTAACACTCTTATTAACCACTGCATGAAAATCCAGCTAATAACTTCATATCGCCACTGTCCTTGTAACATACGCCAACTATGTAGGTAGTACTTGTTTGAAATTAGTTGTGAAGCCATGCACAACACACACTACAACTCACAATTCAAGCACGCACTGCTCACACCGTTAAAATCACACACTACACAGGAAGCATGTTGGTGGTGGAAAGGAATGGAGGTCTCGTCTTCTTGGGATCTTAATTAGTTTCCATGACTAATGTGTTTTCCTCTTCACTTCATCTTGGGTCGAGCCCAACAGCTCTCCATCATGCAAGCAGAAGGTTCGACAAACACAACGCTCAGGTGATCGATGGTGGAATTCTCGACTCTTCCATTCGAGAGCTTGCCTAAGGCTATTCCGGAGGAGTTTCAGGGTTTTACAGGACCAATGCCCATTGAAGACCTGCCTCAAGGATAGACAAAAAGGGTAAGGAGCAAAGCACACTGGTTCCAAGGTCTTGCAAGGCCCCTGGGAGAGGCAAAATTTATATATGAAGCTAATCTGACATACGGTGCAAATGTGTGGTGAAGCTACCAATTCTTTTCATGAGAATTTGAGAATCCCCAGAATAGCGAAGACTTCCAACCTATATGGCAAAGGGCAGGATTTGCAAACTATTTCAGTGTGGAACTCCCTAAACCAGATTTTTATAAGTGTTATTATTTAGTGGCCTCTATCAGAGAGTAGGAGCGTAAGGAATTGGAGCCTGCTTTCATCTTACCATCATTAATGAATGACCCACCTTTCAAGAAGTTTACATTGTCTCTAGATTTAATTAGGAGTGCGCTCAAGATTCACAGCAGTCATATGCCCATAGAGAAGGAGCGTCTCATCCCAAAACCAATGAAGTGAAGCGACGTTAATAAATGGCCTGCCACTTCCGCCATCACCCCTCAGTTAACCACTCCACTATGAATTTGTCTACAACACTTTTCTTTCCCTGCACAGGAATGATTCACCATTCGAGACAAGTGTCTTTGGTTTGGTTTGTATTTGGCCACCATTGGGCCTAAGACAATTGATATCGCCATGTCATCGATGGGAGAAGAAGAAAGTTGTTCATGGATGTTGTGCTCTCACACAAATCATATACATGTGTCTGGCCTATGATATCACTATAGAGAGAGAATTACCAGCTGAGCAATTGAAACAATATAAAGGCTCCAAGAAGACTACGAGACCACCTAAAACTCGCTGAGTCAAGCGCATGTGTGGCACCATTCCATGTCTACAAGTGCCAGCATCACCATCACCTAAGCCTACACATGAAACCTCACCCCAACAATTGTCAGTTCAAACACAATAAAGAGTTCCCCCTCTTCGTGTTCACTTGATCCGCTCAGCCACACTCCGTGAAGCTTCCCAGGGAGAGACCACCGTGCCTACCACTATTACGACTACGGCCACCACGATGGTAGAAGCTCCCGTTACAACTTCTACATTCGTCTCTGATTCCTTCACCTTTCCCATTACAAGCTTGGGCATGGAAGACATCAATACTACGTTTGATTTTGAGATCTAGTGATTTTTAGTTCTCAAATACCCATTTTGTCTCGCAAGAATTTGAATGCCTTGCTTACCCCACTACATCATCAGAGGGTGCGGATGCTGATTCTGACAAGGAAGACAATGACCGCACCGTGACTGACAAAGGCAACGTGGATATCGAAGCTAGTGAGCAAGAAGTACACCCATCGGAAGCCCATGCTAAAATTTCAGGAGAAGCTAGTACGTATGAAGAAGAAAGAGCCGAGGCAACAACTTACACCATCGCCATCTGATAGCTCTACAATAACATGCATAAAGTTTGGGTACAAACCAAATTAACAGAAGAACAAAGTGAAGCCATCTTACAAAAAGAACTGGTTAGCGGGGGTTTCGAAGAGACTTTTATCTTGGCTATGCAGGAGTTGGTTAAAGTTGTTGGTCCATCAGAAGCCTTATGATTCTTGTTACGAAAGCTGTTACCAAAGTTTGAAACTCGATGAGTTCACATTCTTAAACTCCCAGGTACATATATTCGTGTTCCTACTCGTCCCATCACCTCTACACCCCCCGTAGGTTCCTCCATAGTTGATTTGATCGAGGAAGACACTTCACCTCTATATACCCTTAATGACACCTTCCCTTCCCAACAGGTCCCAGCCCCAATCTTCCCTGATGTTGTAGATAGCCTTGAGGTTCACATTCCGTCCCCTGTTTTTGTTTGGCCCCCTGAATCTAGTCCCATCTCGCCTACTGCTCCCACTCACCCAGTTTCCATTCCGCCCATTTTGACACTACCAATCCTCTCTTCACCCCTGCATTTCCTCTCATATACCACTAATCTGTTGTGGAGGTGATCGCAATCCGGGTGGATCGGGTCCGGTCGTGGCACACACAGGGTGTATGAAGCTAATGAATGTTGGAAGGTTTAAAGATGTGAAGGTGAAATTAATGTTGAGTATGGAGAAGAGAGAGATGTTGAAATAATTATGGGAATGGGAATGTAGGTGTGCAAGTTAGATTGATGATATGAATGATAAGAATGAAAGAGAACCATACACACGAATCAAATTTGGAAGGAAGAATGGTCCATTGGAGGAGCTTCTTAAACACTTCCTAATTCTAATCCATATGTATAGACTTCTTTGGATGATATGTATGCATGACGAGAATAGATGGAATCCTTACACATAAATCAGTTTCGAAAGGAAGAATGGTCCAATATTGGAGCTTCTTATACACTTTCAGAAACTAATAAATATGTATGGATTTGTATGGATTATATGCATGCAAGTGAATTATGATGATGGATTTTACTCACAAGCTCAAAGAAACATCCTCACTGGTTCAACGCAATACTGCAGAGCCTTCTCACACATAGAAGAAATAGAAGACATGTAAAAATACTTAAGAGACTGAGAGAGGTGACAAGAGACAAGTGAAAAGTGACATGAATTAAAAGAATTTGAATTAAGTTACATGTAAAAGATCGTAGTGGTACGTCATGCTAAGCAGTCTACTGATCAAAGGTGGTTCCGACCCTCAAACCATGACAGTTCAACCGAATGTCACACGTAAGAAGGTGAGTTCCACTCCAGTGACCCTATGTCTGTCTAGGCTCGTAACGTCTAACTAAAGAAGTCTAAGACTCATTAAAATCAGCTCTAACTCACTCACATGCTCCACCGAGGGTGAGTCAAGATAGAGATGCTGGTTTCAAGAGCCTATCCTAGATTGGAGTTCTAACTTAAATTTGAAACTAGGTTCTATACTCATACTAGCTCACCTTGGATCCTCACTCGCTCAATCGAGGGTGATCGTCTGAAGGAAACCGTAAGCTAGCATGAGCCCTATGGATGCCTAACAATGATGCTCTAGGAGTTTGGAGGGGGGTTTATATAGTTTTTTGAATGAATTTGGGCCCTTGGATCTAGAGAAATCAACTCTCAACTCTAGGATCACTACTTTTGATTACAACCATTTGATTAATCAAATCAATGGCTTGGAATTGTTCTTTCTATCAAATCTAGTGTAAAGGAGTGAAATTTAGGCGCCCTCATTCTCCACCATTGGATCTGGGGATGATCTGGACCGTCGGATCAATGTTGACATCAATTCGGATAAGATAAGCCACTATTTTTGGAGAAACTTTGCATTATTGATCTTTAACTGTCAAAAAAGTCTTCTTTTATGGACAAAATTCGTGGATCCTACTTCCTTTATGCTTTAGTGCATCTCCACCCTTGAATAGGAGCTCATCTTGACCGTACACCATGGTTCAATCATATTTTGACATGTGGCAGCCCTTCAAGCCTTCAATTTTCTTATTCTAGAAAACTGCGGTGACCTTGAAAACTGGACTTTGTGCTCTTTGACCCTCCAAAAAGACTTCGATGAAGTTGAAACTTTGTAGGACTATGTTTCCAAAGATCTCCTTCAAGAATATGCAGGAAAAACTCCCATCTGAATCTCCCTTGTACAAGTTTGACTACATTTGGAAGCTTGCAAGGTGGCATTAAGGTGTCTAGGAAGCTCTGATAGCCTTGAAAATTTGTACAAATATGTAGCCACATATGATCTTTATACATGCCAAACCATATGGCTAACATAATTTTCTATACAAGAATTTGTAGGGTCAAACTAGAAAAATTACATTTTTACAAAATGAACATAGCATATCAATGTGCTACAAAATCCATTTTCTGCTGAAATTTGGGCTATAGACTGCCTTTGACAATCTTTACAAGTATATGGATTTTCATCTAATTTGGTGACAATGAAATTTTTGCCCTAATTTCCCAACTTTGACCAGCTTTGACCAGCTTTGACCGCTACCATGGACTTTCCTGATTTCTTTGAAACTTTGTATGTGACCTTCCTTTGACATCCTTGATGCATCCTAGACTTCTCGAGGAATTCTGGCTACCTTCGCCAAATATGTTTTTTGTAGGCCTTCACAAGTGAGAGAGGAGAGCAAATCTCGACGACACCGTTATACTCCTTTCCATCCTCCACACCGTCAACCTCCTTCTATACTTCTTTCACTTCCTTTTGGCAGCCTCGATCCACACCTTTTCCGTTCGTAAGACCATTGCAGGAATTTTGCTCACAAGTCCTTTTCTATGGCCACCCAGTACACCTCCTCACTCACCTCTCACAACACAATTGCACCCACCACCATGCACCATAGCACCAACATCACTCTTTCATGTGGAAATCACTGAAAGTTCCACTAGTGACATGGACATCTCACCCACCGCTTCACCCTCCGCACAATTACATGCATCGGCCACACCACGTACTCCATCTCACACATCACCTATTCGCATGTCACTCCTGTTACTCGCCACTGCATCCACAATCCCTACCCCTACTCCCACTCCCAGTGCATTACACACCACCCTACATGACACATTCCCCACCCTTGCATCTTCTTTGTCATCCACCATTGATGCGGCTCTCCAGCAAATGATATGGTGTATGCAGCAAATTAATGTAGAATAGTCATCACTTGGGCAACAACATTCCGCCCTACAACGGACTACACAAGATCTACAGGTACGTTTAGATGCCCTCACACTGCAGAATGAGGAACTTAACAAAAAGTACCAAAACTTGGAGACCAAAGATCAGATACAACAACAGAATCTTGAAGCTCAGATACAGGAATGTGTGAAGGAAGCTGAATCACAATTAGACGTTCATTTGATGCGCAACGCCCAACTGTCATGCAATATGGTGCTTCTTTGCTGACACCTTAACGCGGCAAAGGAGGAAAATCAACGTCTGCAACAGCAAAATAGGGAGAATTTTGAAGCTACATTGGACAATCTGGACACACCCCTTAGTATGTCGCACTTTTAGGTTGTCCCCCCCCAATCGATGCAAATACTATTGGAAGATCATGCACATGTGCTTGAGGACTATGACCGATTACAGAAAGAATGCCGCTCCCTCAAGGACACTAATAAAACATTGTTGCTTAAAGAATCATTGGGACCCACTATCATACAGGAGGTGGCACCACCGGCTCTCTTGGAAGAATTGACTGAGCTTCATATGAAAGTACAAGAGTTGCAGGCTCAAGTATCAAATATGAATGAACCCCCTCGACCAGAGTCACCACTTGACCTACCGGAACCGGAAGAAACAATACCTATCCTTGTCGAGGAAGCCTTCAAAGAAGAATATGTACCTTTACCGGTTGTTGATGGCCGCTCATCCCCTAAAGGATAGGATACTTACGAACTACCACCGCCAGCTTGGTTAAAGACCATCAAAGAAATAGGTAAGACACACTTTGCTCGTGTAGATGTGCAACTCCATGCAATGGCAAATTTCGAAGAAGTTGTCTTGAAGTCACCTTATTTTGCCGCTATCGCCCCCCGCAGACATATAATGTCTAGTGAATTACAATATAAGCCATATTTCTATTTGTTGGAGGAATATAATTTTCAAGTGGAGAAAGAGACCAAGAAGCACCCCATGCATGCTATGCAATTCAAGCCCGAGGATGTTCCACCAGAAGTAGAGTGAGGCCACATCTATCAACCCACCTAGCGTGTAGACATACTACAACTATACCCAGAAATGATGCATACATGGATGCGCACTCCGACACACTTAAAGTACAACCCATGTTATGGACCAGTTCCATGCAGATGTACTTGAAAAGCATTTGCTATTAAGGTCCAAAATAATCGTCAATGCAAGGATTGGTTTAATTATCCCTATCTGGTGCCTCCCACAAATAATACTCCGATCGTCAGCTATATGATGGCCACCATTCATCATTGGTTGCCTTGTTTACACAAAATGACAGATATCGCTACTCAAATGATAGTAAAGATTTTTTATATGATGTAGATTGTATTCAAGACCTTTTGACGAGTCAAGGCTCCCACTGTAAATACACCAGGCTTCGAATATGGAGACTTGGACCTCGTTTACAACATGAGCATGATGCCATCTCTCAAGGTATGTTATGCTTAGCACTGTAGATTGAAGTATATGCCCACCTGCTACAAGCGACATTTGAAGAAATGTTCACCACTGGCTTCTGGGAATATCACTCAGAAGTGTTTATCAGTCATCCAACACATTTGCTACACTTGTTTGCCTGTGAACGAATTATGTATTCGGAGCATTATATGCGCCCACCTCCCAAAGAACCCTGTTGGCAGCAGTCAGGGAACCGAAGGAGCCACAAGACGAAGAGAGTCAGAGCGAAGGGACAGCATATGCAGACATGGCAGTCAAAGAAGATCTAGCAAATAGGCCAATAATTTTCCTCATGAAGAAGCAAGTATGAGCATTCACGCAAATCTAGCACTTAGGCAACCCTTTAACTTTTCAAAAACCCTTACACCAATTCAAAGTGATTCTCATCACTAAACACCATTGTAAATACCATTTCATATTTTTGTAGCTCCATTTTGTGCAAGCCAAGGAGTCCTTGAGCTTGAGGACTTTAGAAGTATCTACCTGCCAATTTTCTTAATTTTTAGATCTCGTTTGAGCCCTCAAATAAGCCCTGGAACCTAATTTTTAACTAGGCCGGACACACTAGGTCTGAACAGGGCCAAAGCTAGTCAAAAACTATAAAAGGAGCTAGAGAGCTCATTTTTGAGGTTAGATTGTAATTGAAACAAACTTGTAAAAGCTTTTTGAAAGTAATCTAAGAATTCCATTGCTTCTCCCTCTTTGTCTTGCCGTGTGTGCGCATGTGTGTGTATGTGTGTGCATGCTAGTGTGCTTCTCTCTCACGCACTTGTGCCTCCACTCGCTCGAGGTCTTCATACCATCCTCACGTCTTCCCGGATTGACATTAAAGGAGGTGCTACTCATCACTGAGCTACACCAAATTTTGGCGCCGTTGCCGGGGATCGAACTTTGAGGACGAGCGTGTGATGGTAAGACGTAGAGTTGACGTGTTGGAGTTGTAGGTATTTTCTCCACTTTCATCTATTTTCTTGTTTTTTCCTTCACCATCTCCATCACCCTCATCATCATCACCATCTCTCACCTCCATCTCCATCATCGCGAAAATTTCAGTTTTTTTTTTTTATTATATCACCATCTCCACCTCATTTCCCTCATTTCACTTGTGAGAGAGAGCGAGAGAGCGAAAATTGTGTGTGCTGTTTTTGCATGTTTCTTGAGCTGTCTTGCAGGTACAGGTCACATCATCGTCCCCAGCACTCTGCGCAGGTACGGAATTCGAAGTAACTGTCTGTGTGTCGCCGACCTCTGTCAATCGCGATCGACAGAAAAAACGCTCAAATTACCAAACAAAGTGCAAAACCATGATCTACAGGCCTAGAGCTTCCCAAAAATGTGTTTAGTTTTTTGAAATTCCTCAAAATTCTATCAATCACGATCGCTCTGTCAATCGCGATCGACAAACCACGACGGACAGACCTGTCAATCGCGATCGATACGTCAATCGCGATCGACAGCCCACGACGGCTCTGTCAATCGCGACCGACAGAGTCAACGACCGATTGACCACGACCGACGGACCATACGCGTGACACGTGTCAATCGCGATCGAGCCATCAATCACGATCGACTCATCAATCACGACTGACAGCCCACGACGGCTCTGTCAATCGCGACCGACACAGTCAACGATTGTTTGACCACGACCGACAGACCCTCGCGACCGACTTGTCAATCGCGATCGACCCATCAATCGCGATCGACAGAGTCAACGACTGTTTGACCACAATCGATTGAATTTTCGGCCACGTGTCAATCGCGACTGACCAGTCAATCACGACTGGCAGCCACGACGGACCTGTCAATCGCGATCGACACGTCGATCGCGACTGACCTGTCAATCGCGACCGACAGACTTTGCGAACACGTTATAAGGGCAATTTAGGTCAAATTTTTAAGGTAAAATAGTGGTCTAATTTTGGCCAAGTGTGGGGCAAACACTAGGGTGTAGCATTGCATTACTAGGGCACGACCCAAGTAACTCGAGAATTCCTGTTTGCCTGTTAACCTAGTTTAATCCTGTTTTAGCCCCAAAACCCTGAACTGGCATAACTTTCTCATACGAAATCCGTTTGCCGTGATTCTTGTTTTGTTGGAAAGCTCGTGAGGAGCACAACTAAAACATCGATTGGTTATAGTTAAATTAAGATCAGGAATATTTGATAGGGTATTTTGAAGTTGACCATACCCAGGGGGAACAAAAATTCAGGGGTCTCTAGAGTTGTGCCCAAAAAGTCACAGTGCAAATTGGTGAAGTGTTACATGAATGAAAGTGATTAGTTCTGTCTTTTGAATTTAAGTCTTGAGCTAACAGTGGGCCTTTTACAGGTCCTTTGAGAGAAGCAAAGGGTACGCAAGGCAAGAGTAAGTGCAAGCTTGGGAACGCGCGTCCTGGGCACATCAGGGCAACACCACAAGGAAAGGAACTCAAGGTTGGAAAACCCACAACACCCTCTGTCAATTCTTAGTTTAGGCTAAGTGCGGGTAGTGTTAGAAGTAAATCCAGGCAAGGATAGGCATGAGATAAATCAAAGACTATCTAAGAAATCAAGTGCAAGTCAAGAGATAACCTGTGTGTGTGTGAACGACAACTCTAAAGGAAAAGAACCTAACGGGACACGACCAAATCCAATTGCGAAATTAAACTCAAGTATTCCTACGTCGTGATATCAGACAAGAGTATAAACACGATAATCAACATAAAAAGAACCAAGTGACCGATACAAAAGGACTCAGAAACGTGGTTGTACCTGGAAAAAATTGGGCTAATCAGTTAGGCATATGAACCTTAGATCAGGACGACACCTAGTAAGAGAGAGACAAAGCCTTAGGTCTTCAGAGGCTAGTGTCAATCACACTGCAAGGTCTTGGGCCCAGCAGTTGAGTCACCACTCTCATTACCCTAGCTCTGATACCAGTGAATCAGGGATGTCTCAAGGCATGGACAGACCTACGGGAAGTTCAGGTGTGCCATACTTGCACAGGGTAGAAGGCCCTTACAAAACACAGTTGGAATACCTTCGGACCAATCGATTAGGTGCTAGCATCTATGTGGATGGCCTAGGAAGATCTGTGGTACAGATTAAAAACCCTGACCAATCCATAGGACTAGAGCACCCAGCTGTCAAGTTCGAAAACGGTGCATATCTGGACAAAGAAGGAACCATATACGTAGTTACCAGTCACCCAGATAGGACAGATGAATTTGGGAATGTAATCTCAGAAGCGGACTTAGGTGACTTGGAACAAGGAAATATGGGCGTAGAACCTAGAACCCCCCGAGGCAAATCTGTTCTCACTAGGATTATCACACCTGAGTGGGTGCCCCAAGACAACAAGAGCATAGATTTACTCCTCAATCGAGAAACTGACGAAGCCTTTTGGAGGTATAAATCTGATCAACCAACTGATATAGGGACAATCATGATCTATGAGTTTAAGGATCCTGATAGCCCAGGCAGAGTGACCTACTTAGATCACGCTTCGGAGAGGATCATTGTGGTGACAGAAAATGATAAGCATGCTTACACTTGGAAGGGTGAATTCATTCTCCCCCAACCAAGATCGAATGTATCCTATGGTCACCCTGGAGCTGGAACATCCCAAGCTCATGGATTGCAAAGAGACAGAAGTAGAGATAGACCAGAAGTAAGCTTTGCCAACCCAGTGGGCAGAGAAAGAACGAGGACGGAAACGAATAGAGTAGAACCTGAGATACTTAGAGCTCATAGGAATCAAAGAAATGCGGAGGAGTTCCCTCTACCACGACCTAGAGAGCACACAAGGACTTTGAGACCGACTCAACTAGTTAAGTCCATGAAGAACTACTTCGATGGCACTGGAGATCCATACAATCATGTGGCTGAGTTTAGGCAAGTCCTGAGAGCCGAACAAGTGGAGGACCTATTCACGCAATACAATGCCTTTGGTCTGACCCTTAGGCACACTGCCCTGACATGGTTTCAGCCACTAAATGAGAGGCAGTTCAAGAGCATAGACCAACTCCTAGAGGCTTTCATTATTGAATTCTCTAAGAGTGGCATAAGGCATAATACCTCCTCGCTGATTCACAGCTTCAAGCAAACCCCGCAAGAGACCGTGAGACTTGCAGGAAGGAGATTTAGGCAATATCTTGAAAGATGCCCTGTTTCGGAGTTACCCACACCAGCCAAGCAAGTGGCTTTTTTCTTGGATGGATTGCTAAGTACCAAATTAAGATCATATGTGTACTTGAAGGACCCTAGGACCATAGAAGAGTGTGTACGCATGTGCATTGACATCGAGGATAACCTAGGGGAGGAGTTAGAGCTTTCCAAGATATACAAAGATTCAGATAGTGCCTCTAGCCTCTCTTCCACGCAATCCACATCAATTGAGGAACTTGCAGAGAAAGTAGCTCAGAGATTAGGCATAACTAGCAAACAAATCCCAAGGTTTGCCCCTGTGAAAAGGTGCTATACTTGTGGTGGCGACCACATGACGAACGTATGTCCCATTATGGCTCAGCCCCAAGTACATCCTAGTAGCCAGTACTGCACCATAGAACGGAGATATACCAATCACACCGCACAAGACTGCCCCTACAATAAGCAAACAGTTAGGCAAACCTATCCTCAACCCTATCCACCACAGGGAAGATACCAAAACCAGTACCCTCCACAGCCATATGGCAGGCCACAACAAAATTATCAACCACAATATCAAAACCAACAAAGGCCTCAGCCTGTGCTAACACAACAACCCCCAGCCCCAGCTAATGTGATTCCGGTAAAGTATACTGCTGCAGAAGAGAACCTGAATAGAGCTATAGTCCCTGTAACATCCTTGCTTTCTGAAAGTGACCCCGGTGACCATAGCTTTGATTCTACACATGTCGATAGTCCCCAGGCTTACTACATGCAGTCTCCAGAACATGGTGAGTCCTATTACAGCGAAGAGCCAAATGAACCTAGTTGGGAGTCAGATTACACAAACATCATGTATGCAAACCCCAACCCTAGGCCTCAACCTAGGCAAGTAAGACCTCCATTCCCAAGAGGACCGTGCTACAGATGCCAAGGAGATCACCTCATTCGTGATTGCCCCTTACCTCCACCTACACAAAACCAGTCAGTGACGATCCAAGGCTTTTGCCAAGATTGTGGAAAAGAGCATCTCTTACGAGATTGCCCAAAGAACCCCAATAATATGCCAAAAATCACACCTATCAATGTTATTGGGTTAGTGGTAGATTCCACAGGAAGTGTCACTTCCACTGCTCCCGTACAGGTAGTCACTAGAGCTCAAGCATTGCAGCAGAATCAAGGGGTAAACCAGGATAAGAACCCAGAGGCTAGTGAAACTGAGAGCGTGACAAAGAAAAGGACTAGAGCGTGGAAAGATAGTCGAGAAAGAATGAAAAGACAATGGGCTAAAAAGATGAGTGAGCTGGAGGAAAGCATAAGAGAAACCAAAGAACTCACATCTCAAACTCCCTCTCACACTATTCCACCACCACCATTCCCATCGCCATCCGACCAGCCACCTTCCAACCCACCTCATATGAGTCCACCACCCCCTAGAGTAGGATCAGTATTAGCTGATCCCATTCCAGAAGACATAGACATGATGCTTAAAGCATATCAGGCCAGAATTCAAGAAGGGCCAAATGTCACAAATCACGACAAGTGTTACCCTAGAGCTGACTTAGAGATAGAAAGAACCAAGCTTTGCGCGAAAATGGTAGCATTGGCTCAAACTATGTTTGAAGCCAGTCGCCTTTTCAATTACTCAGGCTCAGCCAAGACGCAATTACACTTGGATGGACTTCTAGAGAAGTTAGAGGGCATAATTGCAAGATCTGCCAAGGAAGAAAAAAATCAAGGAAGGGAGAAAGCAAGCAAAAATAGGACCCATCTCCCACCGAAAGCTTATGTGCCAAATTCCATTGAACCCGACAATTCCCCCTCCCTAGAAGGGGTAGAGAATCTAATGGCACAATCACAAAAGGAACCAGCCTCTCAACACAAGGGCAAGGCAAGTGAAAGAGTAAGCATTCCTGCTCAAGAAGCCTATGTGCCTAACTCTACGGAGCCAGACGCATCATCTTCTATGAATCGGTTCACACCAGAATTCCTACGAGAGATTCAAGAAGATAAATGGGCTAAAGAGAGTGAAGTCCCTCCTCCTATTGAACTTGTGGATGATGCACATGACCAATTCCCACAAGACATCCCATCCATTTATGGAGAGCAGGAGAGTACCCAATCTCAAGAAAGATTAGACTTCGAGTCTAACTCTCTACAAGAACTACCCCAATTCACAGGCCCATGGGAAGCAAGGTCCACCTGTATGAGAGCACCTACACTCATGGTAAGAAATGAAGATTCAGTCATACCTAGGAACACAGAGGTAGTGAAGAACACTAATGTGCAGTGCAATCTCAAGTTAGAAGAGCTACTCAAGGTTAGACCTGAATTATGGAAACATGTCGCCAAACAAGTACCAGAAGTAGCCAAACCTCGTTCCTAGGTAGGATCCCATAGGACAGTGCCAGAAATTCCCTTGGATAAGATAGGAGATATGTGTGAAGGTGAAGAAGGGAACACCTATCTTCCCATCACCTACCAGGAGTACACCACCAAGGCAATTTTGGACTCAGGTGCAGGAGTTGCAATTGCCACTACTTCCCTATGGAAGCGTTGGGGCAAGCCAGCACTCATGCCAACGAGAATGAAATTGCAGATGGCAGATGGTCATATTGAGAGACCCTTAGGATTGCTAGAAGGAATAACTCTCACCACTTGTGGTGTCGAGTTCGAGCATACATTTGCTATATGTGACTTTAGCAAAAATCATGCCTATGAGATGATTTTGGGAAGACCATTCATGCGACAGTTGCAAGTGGTATAGGACTGAGGGACCAATTCTTTGTACCTGCAACACTTAGGTGTTACGACCAAAGTCAATCTCAAGGATTAATCTCATAGAGATGTCCCTCCTATCCAATGGAATCCCATCCATAGAGCCAAAGATGATACAGAATCGGTGCATTCCATAGGGTCAGGATCCTCTTGGATGCATGAAGACACCCACTTATGGATGTGCAAGGTAGCAGTAGAGGAAGAGAAGAGAGAGAAAGCCAAAGAGGTAGGTGCAAAAGAAACCCATAGATCAATCCAAAACCCAGCCTATGCACCTGTAGTTTTTCCATACGAAGAATTTGAACCTCACGGCTGGGCAGAAATTTTAGCAACCATGGATGTAGCCATCAATGAGGAACAATGGACACCTCACTGTGATGAGGATGGCTATGACATTTCAATCTTCTCCATAGAGCCAATCATGGGAGAGGCAGTTCTAGAAGAATGCGACCCGAGCCCTGATGCATTTGAGGATGCAAGTGACTCCGATCTAGAGTCAATCATTATGGACCCACCATTTGCATCAGATGAAGAATACTTCCATGAAATAGAATTTCAACCCCAGAGGCATGGAGAGCTTACAAATGATGTAAGATTAGCGACACATGTGACCCCGAAGGAAGAAGGGAAGAAACGAAAGAAGAGAGAAGTCTCACCAGAAGAGGAAGAATCTTTGTTTGAGGTCCCAGAAAATTTTAAGAAGTATGAGATAGACGACAGGAGAGTCATGATAAGAATGCCTAAACGAGAGGCACAAGTAGGAGAGGCCTATGATAACAAAGAAACCACCAAGAAAATAGTAGTGGCCCTAGAAGAAGGAGAGGAGAGATGCACGTACATAGGCCATGACCTAACAGAGGAAGAAGAGCATGCGTTAATTGCCTTGCTAAGAGAATAGAGAGATGTATTCGCTTGGAGTTACAAGGATTTGAAAGGTGTTGACCCGGACATATGCTCACACACTATCCCCATGACCTCAGATGCTAAACCCTCTAAGCAAAAGCCCTATACATATAACGATAATTACGCTGCTAAGATCAAAGAAGAGATAGATAGACTGGTTGAAGCTGGATTTATCTATGAAATTGAGCACACTGAGTGGGTATCCCCCATCGTAGTGGTGCCCAAAAAAAATGGAAAGCTACGTGTGTGCATTAACTTGAAGAAGGTCAATGCAGCCACAATTCGAGATAACTATCCGCTTCCCATCACAGAACATCTCTTAGAAAGAGTGGCAGGCAAGGAAGTGTACAGCTTTCTTGATGGATTTTCGGGCTACAATCAAGTAGCCATAGCACCGGAAGATCAACATAAGACAGCTTTTGCCACTGAATGGGGCATTTTTGCCTTTAGAGTAATGCCATTTGGGCTTACCAATGCACCAGCTACCTTCCAAAGGCTGATGTGCCATGTATTTAAAGAGTTCCTGAGGAAAACCTTAGAAGTCTATGTTGATGATCTTTGTGCTCATTCCAACATTATACAAACCCATATCCCTGAACTCAGACAAATCTTTGACAAATGTAGAGAATATCAAGTCTGCCTGAACCCAGAAAAGTGCGTTTTTATGGTCAGGCAAGGCAAGATTCTAGGACACATAGTGTCAAAGAATGGCATATCTACTGACGAAGAGAAAGTCAGAGCTATAGCAGAGCTACCTAGGCCAAAGAATGTCAAGGAAGTACAAGCTTTCATGGGACATTGTGGTTATTACCGACGATTTATACACATGTATGCTGTCATTGCAAAGCCCATGTACGGACTTCTGACTAACTTTGAGTGGACGGATGAATGTGAGAATTCCTTCCAGGAGCTTAAACGAAGATTATGTTCAGCACCAATCTTGACCACACCAGATTGGAATAAACCATTCCATGTTCATGTGGATGCATCCAATTATGCTATTGGATGTGTGCTTGCACAGCCTACTGGTGAAGGTAATATGGATCTTCCAATTGCCTATGCCAGTAGACAATTGAATGCGGCTGAAAGGAATTACACCACTACAGAGCGAGAAGGATTAGGCATGGTATATGCAGTTAAGAAATTTAGACACTATTTGCTTGCAAATAAGTTTAAATTTTTTACTGATCATCAGGCATTGCTATACCTCGTAAACAAACCATGCAATACAGGAAGATTAGTGAGATGGTTTCTCTTGCTCATGGAATATGACTTTGAGGTTGTGGTAAGGAAAAGTAGGACTCATTTAAGAGCAGATCATCTCTATAGGCTCACATCGGGAGAAGCCCCACAAGGAGTATCAGATGACCTTCCTGATGCTTACTTGTTTAATTTGGAAGTTGTACCGCAGTGGGCTAAGCCATTGGTACCAGTATTGACATACGGGCCTAATCATCCAGTGGTAAACACACGGAATAGAGAGGTAGTTAAAGCCCAAAAGTACCACATCATGGCAGGAAGCATGTACAAGCACACAGATCAAGGGATCTTGGCTTGTTGCGTAGAAGAGGATGAGTACGCTAAATGGTTGCAACTAGCACATGTAGGTGCGTTAGAGCAACACTACTCAAAGCAACGAACTTTACAGATCCTAAAGAGACTCGGAGTACATTGGCCAACTATGGAAGCGGATGTCCAAAAGTTGTGCAAGGAATGCCCAATCTGTTGCACTAAACCACCTGTGGAACACGCCACTCTTTATCAAGTATCCATTGTGCCAGATTGGAGTGTACCTCTAGTATCCTTCCTGAGGACAAAAACATTCCCGTCAGACATGAATCTGGCTAGGAAAAGGAGTTTAGAACAAGAAGCCCTGGATTACTCACTCATTGGTGATAATCTATACAAGCGTGGTAAAGACGGTTACCTGAGGCTATGTGTCCATGAAAGTGAATATCTTAAGATCTTGGAAACTGCTCACCAAGGTGTAGCAGGAGGACACTTTGGACCGGATTGGGTGATCAAGGCAATACTATTTGCAGGCTTCTGGTGGCCTACCCTTCACATGGATGCACATACCTATGTAAAACGGTGTGATGTCTATCAGAGGACTCAGTATCCTATACGCAAAGATGAGATGCCACTGAAACCTATGATGGGTGGACGTGCATTCTCTAAGTGGGGAATAGACTTCGTAGGTCCTATTAATCCCCCAGCTAAGGGTTCTCATGCGGAATACATCATACGGAGGAAATGCTCAATCGACTCAACACTGCTAAGAAACGCAAGGAGGAAGAAAAGCGAATTCGAGAAGAAGCTCAAGCAGAAGCTTTAGAACGCATTAGAAGGATGAAATTAAGAAGACAAGGCAGAGAGCACCCTAGGCAAGATGCATACGCAGATCAACGATATGACATGGCTATGTGTGAAGTTTCAGGAACAAGCTCACATAGGATAACTGATCGACGTCCTTTCATAACCTTAGATATAGGACAAGGAAAGAGTGCAAGGACCATAAGAGCCTTGATTGACTCAGGTGCAGCCACTAGTGCTGTTAAATTGTCTTACTGTCAAGAGTTGCAATTGACTGTCAATCCTGTGGAAGCATATCTCATAGGATTGGGAGGCGTGGAAACCCCTTGCATGGGCGAGGTGGAACTTCCCCTCTACATTCATGATGAGGCAATGACAGTTAAAGTACTAGTGTGTCAAGATGAGGACCTCACGGAAACCCTTGTCTTGGGTCAAGACTAGATCTATGACCAAGCAGTCAACTTAAACCTAAGAAGTGGACTTCTTTAGGTATGGGTCAATCATAGTCGAATCACAGTAGAGTTAGATAATGGAGCACTCGAGGAACTAGGAAAGGCACAGACTCCTGGTCCCTCCAGGGGTACACATGAAGATGACCATGCTGTTCTTGTCCAAAACTATGTGTTGCAGAGGAATGATATTCTCAAAAAAGGAGTCAGGGATGCAACGGAACTCCCTTCTTTTCCAAAGGCCAGAAGGAGGCAGCAACCAAAGGTGAATCAAAGGCCGAAGAAGCAGAGTCCTACCTATGCCGGAAATCAAAAGTACCTGCGTAGCAAAATGTCTCAGCAAGTGAACCAAGTGTGGGTGCGGAAAGGCGAACACCCGGTTGCACTCACGCCAACCACACGGACAAAGCCTCTTATTAGTAACCAACAACACGACACTAATAAGAAGTCTTTCAGAAATTCTTCTACTAACGTGAAAACTATTTGGGTGCCCAAGAAGTCGATGAAGGCTAGCCCACAATCAAGACAAATTTGGGTGCCTAAGGCTTGCTTGCGGGCGCAAATAGCTATGCCGAAGCCACAATCGATACAGCGTAACCCCTTCACTCGCGCAACCAGCATTCACTCGTTTTCAACACTCAGGAACACACCAAGGCCCATGAGCACGAACCTAATCGCTTGTAAATGGGTTCCTAAAAGGCCTCATTTCCAAGCCGATACACCTATAAAGCTCTCTAGAGTCTCTACGAAACCAAGAGCAAAACCCATCCACTGCATTTGGCAGCCTAAGACCTGTAATAAACCCCCCGACCCCAATTTGTGAATTCATCCTCACTTACTAACTGCATTAGTCTCCTAGGACTACCCAAGCATTAACTACACACATTGTCTTCGTGCACAACTAACCACTAACTCACAATCTACCTCATGTTAATGTTGTAACGGGGACAACAACGGATTTATTTTGTCCATTACGATGTTTGTTGGTGCATTTTGCCCAAGCCTACATGCTTGATATGCTTGATATTATCCTCATTTGTAAGTCACATGAGTAGTCATGTGAACACCTCTTGTAAAAGAGTACATTTTATCTCTTGTAAATGGAAAAAGAAAAAAGTAAAAGGATGGCTTACCTCATCCATGATGTAAAAGCAAATTCGTGGCTCCAACTACCAAAATCACGAATTTTTGAGCTGAGGGAATCTCTCCTAACTTTGGGGGATCACTTTTAGGTGGAGCCATTCGAATTCGAATTCAAAACTCCCTCCAAGAATTGCTATAAAAGGAGCAAGAAGGAAGAGGCGATTAGCAAGCCTTGTACGTGACCACTTCATGTCATTTTGTAGAGATTGAAGAGCTTACTCCATAGCTCTATCATTCTACTCCCATTGTGCAAAGATTCATTGCCAATGTGGTTGTAATCATATGTGAATCTATACATTTATTATCATCTACCTCTCTGTTTTGTTCTCTGCTATACTCACTCAGAGCAGTAACTTCAGAAGGTCATATCTCGAGTTTTACTGAACCTTTTTCCGTGTTTTAAAGTGCGTTGGATAGCTCTCACTGTCTAGTTTCTACCTATAAATTTTCAAGGTCATTGCATTTATAATTTTGGAGATATCTGCATTTTACTGCTTACTGGTCTATCTCTACAGAGCCCCGAGAATTGTGGGAATGTTCCAGAACTTGATGAAACTTGTTCTCAGTGCTCAGTCCATCATTTGAAGTGTTTTAACTTGGAATAGGAAGCTTGCTAAGTCTATTTGCTATGCCCAAAAGGAATTTTTCTAATTCCTTCCAGGTTGAGAGCACTGTTCATTTTTTCCAGCAGGTGTATGTCCAAAAATAGCAAGTTTTGGGAGCTAGTCATTTCGCAACTAGCCTGTCTTGACTTAAACTTTTGGGATACATGTTCCAAAGTACTTGGCTGATATTTTGGTGGATTTAGGAAGCTCAAAGGGTCTACTAATCAACTCTGAAGTCTCAGTTGGCTGGTGTGAAGCTGGTTGTAGCGGCACCTACTCATCTTTGGATTGCATCCACCATCTCTCTTCACAGTGGTATCAGAGCATAGTCAAGCAACATGGGAGATGGATTTCCATCAACAATTGACAAATTGGATCGAAACAACTATCCGGCATGGTCTCTAAGGATGGAGGCTTACCTTCAAGGGAGGAATCTATATGGATTCATATCCGGAGATGAAGCAATGCCAACCATGAGGAACAAAGGGCAACCATCACATGAAGAAGTGGAAGGACTTTCGAATTGGTGTTCGAAGGATGCACTTGCAAGGTCCTATATTCTAAACTCAATCTCTGATTTTCTTTTACCTCATGTCAAGGGATGCAAGACATCAAGAGAAACCTGGAATGCACTTGCTTCTTTCTTCTCTTCCAACACTCGAGCAAGGAAGAACCAATTGTGGATGGAGTTCACAACAATGAAGAAAAGCCCGAAGCAAAATGTGACTGATTATGTCACAAAGATGAAGGAGATTTCCGACCAACTTGGAAGCATTGGAGAGGTAATTGAAGAGGAGCAAATCATAAGACAAATCATGAATGGAATCAAAGCAGACGACAAGTGGGAGTCATTCACAACAGCCATGGATTTATACATGGATATGCATGTACCCGACCTCAACACACTCATGGGCCAACTCTTCACTCATGAAGCAAAGATTAGCAAAGGTGGTGAGTCCTCAAGAGGTAATCAAACTTCTGCCTTATATTCTGATAAAGCTAAGGTCAAGGACAAGTCAAAGAATAGAAAGATGAAGATGAAGGAAGCTCTTTCCAAGCAAACTTTGCAGGTAGAGGACGAGCTAGAGGAAGAGGCAGAAGTGGAAAGCAAGGCAGGGGGAGATTCCAATCATCTCAACCTTGCAACATATGTGGCTTATCTAACCATACTACTGAAGAATGTTTCAGGAACCCGAGGAACTCAAGAGGAAGAGGATTCAATAGAGGTGGCTATGGATCAAATAGAGGCAGGTACAATGGAGGCTACAACAACAACTACTACAACAACAATTACAACAACAACAACAACTATCAAAGTGGCCATAGAGGAAGAAGAGATTACAATAACTATGCAGAGGACCAAAGTCAAGAAGATTCATTATTGATTATGAATCTATCAACGAAGAAGGGTAAGGATGATGATCACATATTTTACATTGATTCGGGATGCTCGAACCATGTAGCAGGAAATGTGGCTTTACTTTCTGATTTGGAAGATCCTCATAACAAGCATGAAGTGCAGACAGGAGATGACACAAAGCACTCAGTGGAGAAGATAGGTAATGTGAAGACATCAGATGGGAATATGAACCTCTTAAGCAAAGTCTTGTATGTCCCTACAATTACCAAAAATTTAATAAGTGTTGGACAGATTGTTGAAAAAGGATTGCAGGTTAGATTCAATCGATTTGGAGCATATGTTGAAGACCCAAGGCAAGGCTTTCGAAGGATTGCCAAAGGAGAAAAGACAGGAAGGCTTTTCACTTTTGAAGTGGAAGATACAAAGAACATAGCTTTGTTTAGCTATGGATCTCAAACTCTAACAGAGTTGGAGATATGGCACAAAAGGCTTGCTCACATTGGTGAGAGGACACTCAAACAGATTTGCAGGGACCAAAGTGTACTTGGTTTGCCTAATATCACAAGGCAACACATGATTTATAAGTGTGAAGCTTGTCAACTCGGCAAGGCTCATAGACAACCTTTCAATAAGAAAGGATATATGTATCAAAATCCTTTGGATCTAGTGCAAACGGATGTGTGGGGTCCAAGTAAGGAGCCATCTATATCAGGCTCAAGATATTATGTGTCTTTCATAGATGATTGTAGCAGGTGGACCATTCTGTTTTTCATGAAGCACAAGGATGAAGTGTTTAATTGCTTTAAGAAGTATATTGCTCTTGTTGAAAACCAAACAGGTAGGACTTTGAAACGACTCAGATCAGATGGTGGAGGAGAATACTTCTCTTTTGAATTTGATGCCTTCTTGCATGAAAGAGGCATTAAAAGGGAAGTCACTACAAGGTATACACCCGAACTCAATGGTGTAGCAGAGAGGAGGAACAGAGCTATTGTCGAAGCTGCAAGGTCCATGCTCAATGAAAAGGGATTGCCGAACTACCTATGGGCAGAGGCTGTGTCGACAGCCACATATCTCATAAATAGACTTCCATCTAAGTCACTAGATGGAACCACTCCATATGAAGTGTGGAATGGAAGAAGACCTAGTCTAGAGCATTGTAAAATCTTTGGATGCTTAGCCTATGCTCACATTCCTTCTCAAGTAAGAGGGAAATTGGATCCCAAGGCAGAGAAGTGTGTATTCATTGGTTATGATCAAAACCAAAAAGGATATAGATTGTACAATCCAACCAATAAAGGATTTTCTGTGAGTAGAGATGTAATTTTTGATGAAAACAAATCATGGTTTGATGATGACAGGAAAGTGAAGCTGCCATATGACTTGGATGAAGATTTTCCATCACTTCAACCAAAGGAGCCAAAGCAGATTGAAGAAAGTGATTCGGAGATTGACCTAGAAGACTTGGAAAGACTAAAGCTATGGAAGAACAAAGGTAAAGCAAAGATGCAGGATGCTACATATGGACCCGAGAGCTCACATCAACCACTTAGAAGGTCTTCCAGGGAGAAGAAGAAACCAGAGAGGTTTGGTTATGATACTTCTTTGGTCACCAAGCACTCAATCTACATTGCAAAGGATTCGACCAATGAAGAACCTACCACATTTGAAGAAGCACAAAGCAAGAAAGCTTGGAGAGATGCAATGGATGAAGAAATGGAAGCCTTGAAGGAGAATGACACTTGGGAGCTTGTACCTAACAAGCCATCTATGAAGATAATCGGATCTCGATGGATATACAAAATCAAGAAGAATCCAGATGGAAGTATAAATAGACACAAAGCAAGGTTAGTTGCTAAAGGGTTTGCTCAAACCCATGGTATTGATTATGAGGAGACTTTCTCTCCTGTTGCAAAAATGCCTACAATTAGGGTTCTCATTAGTCTTGCTGCATCTAGAAATTGGAATCTTTATCAACTTGATGTAAAGAATGCTTTCTTGAATGGATGGATTTCTGAGGAAGTGTATATGGCACAACCTCCTGGATATGAGGATGCACATCATCCTAACTATGTATGCAAACTAAAGAAAGCTTTGTATGGATTGAAGCAAGCTCCAAGAGCTTGGAATTTCAGATTGGTTACTTATTTGCAGGACCAAGGATTCAAAGCTAGCAAGGCGGATACCTCTTTGTTCATAAAGAGGAATGGATCTGAAGTGATCTATTTATGTGTGTATGTTGATGATATTATTATCACAGGCAATGATCTTGAAGGAATCAAACAGGTAAAGAGTCAAATGAAGGAGGAGTTCAAAATAAGTGACCTCGGACCACTCACTTATTTTCTTGGATTGGAGTTGATCTACACAGATTCAGGTATATACATCACACAAAGGAAGTATGTCCATGACATGCTCGTCAAGTTCAAGATGGAAAATACCAAGTGTGCAGGTACACCTATGGAGCAAAATCATAAGCTTAGTGCTTATGAAGGAGAGCCAATTGAAGACATCACAAGCTATCAAAGCTTGGTTGGAAGTTTGAACTATGCAACACTCACAAGGGTGGATATATGCTATAGTGTTAGCATATTGAGTCAGTTTATGCATAAGCCGAGAAGACCACATATGGAAGCGGCCAAGCGAGTCCTCAAGTACCTAAAGGGGACCATGAATGAAGGTTTGTTCTATTCATATACTTCAGATATTGAGCTAAAGGTCTACTCAGATGCAGATTGGGCCGGATCTAAAGATGATAGAAGAAGCACATCAGGGTATATATCATTTGCAGGTTCAAAAATCATTTCTTGGTCATCGAAGAAGCAACCAACCGTGGCATTATCTTCTACTGAAGCTGAATATAGAGGTTTGGCTAATGCAACTCAAGAAATCATGTGGTTAAAATCTTTGTACACAGATCTTGGACTTCATTCTTCAACACCTCACATTTTTGGTGACAACACAAGCTCACTACATCTAGCAGCTAATCCGGTATACCATGCTAGAACCAAGCATATTGAAGTCCACTACCATTATGTAAGGGAGAAGCTAATGAGCAAGGATATTCAACTATCCTACGTCTCTACAGATATGCAATGTGCAGACATGTTGACGAAAGCTCTTGATGGTACGAAATTAAGTAGATTCAAGTTGATGATTGGTTTGCAGGAAATCAAGGACAATTGAAGACTTATTTGGAGGCCAAGCATGTTAGGCTTGAGGGGGAGCTGTTGGTGCATTTTGCCCAAGCCTACATGCTTGATATGCTTGATATTATCCTCATTTGTAAGTCACATGAGTAGTCATGTGAACACCTCTTGTAAAAGAGTACATTTTATCTCTTGTAAATGGAAAAAGAAAAAAGTAAAAGGATGGCTTACCTCATCCATGATGTAAAAGCAAATTCGTGGCTCCAACTACCAAAATCACGAATTTTTGAGCTGAGGGAATCTCTCCTAACTTTGGGGATCACTTTTAGGTGGAGCCATTCGAATTCGAATTCAAAACTCCCTCCAAGAATAGCTATAAAAGGAGCAAGAAGGAAGAGGCGATTAGCAAGCCTTGTACGTGACCACTTGATGTCATTTTGTAGAGATTGAAGAGCTTACTCCATAGCTCTATCATTCTACTCCCATTGTGCAAAGATTCATTGCCAATGTGGTTGTAATCATATGTGAATCTATACATTTATTATCATCTACCTCTCTGTTTTGTTCTCTGCTATACTCACTCAGAGCAGTAACTTCAGAAGGTCATATCTCGAGTTTTACTGAACATTTTTCAGTGTTTCAAAGTGCGTTGGATAGCTCTCACTGTCTAGTTTCTACCTATAAATTTTCAAGGTCATTGGATTTATACTTTTGGAGATATCTGCATTTTACTGCTTACTGGTCTATCTCTGCAGAGCCCCGAGAATTGTGGGAATGTTCCAGAACTTGATGAAACTTGTTCTCAGTGCTCAGTCCATCATTTGAAGTGTTTTAACTTGGAATAGGAAGCTTGCTAAGTCTATTTGCTATGCCCAAAAGGAATTTTTCTAATTCCTTCCAGGTTGAGAGCACTGTTCATTTTTTCAGCAGGTGTATGTCCAAAAATAGCAAGTTTTGGGAGCTAGTCATTTCGCAACTTATCTGTCTTGACTTAAACTTTTGGGATACATGTTCCAAAGTACTTGGCTGATATTTTGGTGGATTTAGGAAGCTCAAAGGGTCTACTAATCAACTCTGAAGTCTCAGTTGGCTGGTGTGAAGCTGGTTGTAGCGGCACCTACTCATCTTTGGATTGCATCCACCATCTCTCTTCACAAAGACGCCCCCCACGAACAGGAAAACGAATGAATGTATTAGGTTCAGGACCACAAGGCACCCCCACCACCACTGGCACAGCACACACTGTTCACGACACCGAGGAAGCCCACACATCGAGTGCACCCCCATCACCTCCCTTGCCACCTTCTCCCCCACATCCGCCTCACTCACCTCCCTCTACCACTGTAACCTCTACTGTCACCACTTCCGAACCCACTACACACACCGACGCACAAACCATCAGTCAACCCACGTACTGTCAAAGGGTCTACTAATCAACTCTGAAGTCTCAGTTGGCTGGTGTGAAGCTGGTTGTAGCGGCACCTACTCATCTTTGGATTGCATCCACCATCTCTCTTCACAATGTTAACACGTGGTTCTATATTCTCACAGAACCAACCAGCAAGCAAGGCCATGGCAGAAGCAGGTGGTGCCAGTTCTCAGGCCGGATCCAGTGCTCATATTGTGGACATAGAAACACTCCTTCTTGAGCCACATCTCACCGCAAGGCCGCAAGAACTTCAAGCCGTGCATGTGCTCCCCATTCAGGATCCTCCTCAAGGGCACACTTCTCAAGTAGGTAAACACGCTCACTGGTTCAGTGATGTCGCTGGACCATTGGGCGATGGAACCTATTTCTGGGAAGCTGAATTGGAATTTAATGGTAAATGGGGACGTTACCACTTTTTCACGCGTGAGTTTGAAAGCTATCAAAACGCCGAAGTCATGCAATCAGTTTGGACCAAAGCCGGTGTGGACAGTTATTTCAAGGCCCACTTACCAAAGCCGGATTTCTTACGATGTTCATATCTTATGAGTACCATCACGCCAAGCAGGGCCAAGGGAGGCGACAGCACCTTTGTGTTACCCTCACTGCTGCCGGGTCATGAGCTTAAAAGATTCAAGCTGACCCTTAATCTGGTACGAGAAGCGTTGGGCATGTATGGCATGCACATCCCCACGGAAAAGGAAACAATGGTTCCAGGTCGGATGAAACACAAAGACCTTAATAAGTTGAAGGATATGGTAGCGATGACACCAACCATCGCTCTACACCTGCGGACCATCATGCAACATTTTGCTTTCCCCGCCCAGGAAAGATTCACAATGCCCCCAAAGAAAATATGGTTCAGCTTGTATTTGGCAGAGACAGAAAGCCTTCCCATCAACGTGCCACATTGGATCATAGATCAGATCCACCTAGCCCATCAAAGGTGGAACAAGAAGCAGAAAAATGTGCTTCATGGATGTTGTGCTCTAACAAGGATAATCTACCGATGTCTGGCCTATGATGTGCCTATTCAGCGGGCACTCATATGGCCCCGCGCCCAGGAATTCCAGAGAAGACTATCAGCAGCAGGTCCCCCATCAAAGAAGATGAGGGGGGGAGTACAATTACCCTGTGCTCAACCAAGGGGAGCCACCACTACACCAGAAATTACCCCTCCCCAGACACGACGCGTTAGGCCATTCATAATCCGGCTACCAAGACCAAGCACAGATGGACCTAATCTGGTATTTCCACCCATCCCATCAGATCTAGAATTCCCACAGGGTTTTACTCTAAATGATCTCACGGATGAAGAAGTAGCCCGACTGATCTATGATTCTAATCTCGAGACAGAAACAGAACGAGCTCAGGAACCACAACCCCAGACAACAACCGCAGCCCCCACCCGACCAGAAGTGGTAGAAATCGACGTCGAGGAACAAGAGACAAAACAAGAAGAAGAAGCCTACGAGGAACAAGAATATGACGAGCTTTCAGAGCTGATGTGCCCCTGCGTATTCGGCACAAATCAAAAGACTATATCGAACCATGCAACTAGTTCAAGAACAGCATAAGATGTCACTGGAATCGGGCAAGAAACTCATGAACCAGTTGCTAGCTGAGGAAGGTGTGGACGATTTGTTCATTGAGTCCATAAATCTTCATCCCGACGCCGTAGGAGTGGATGAGGCCATCCATGAGGCAATGGCTTACATTCACAGATTTGAGAAGAGGGTTCCCGTTCGTCCCAGGAGGTCCGGGAAACAAATTCATATCAATGTATCAGCACCAGGAGAGACAACGCAAGCAGACGAACATCAGGAAGCACCACTGTCACCACCATCCCCCCCTCGCACTACACAATTCACTCCACCACATGACACTAGCACCACCACGTCCACTACCACCACCATTGTCATGGGTATCCCACTCTCTCCGGGAATCCAATTCGGGGGAGTCACCATGCCCACTTTCACCACTCTTTTCACTGACGTCACATCCACTCCACCCACGATCCCCCTCTACACTATCACTCAAACAATTGACACTATGGAAACATCTCCTGCCATAGCACGGCTCCCTCCCCCCATGCCACCTTCATCTCCCATACCCCCTCCACCCACATCTCCACTTGCATCCACATCATTCACAACTCCCATTCCCGCCCCCACTCCCCCTGCATCTTCACCCCTCCCAGCATCATTTAATGTAAATAGCATATTTTTAGCATTAAATCAATGTGTATATCAGCTTCAGAATGAGTACAGAGCTCTGGACGGCCGGTATCAACAACTGACGACACACCACCAGAACTTACAAAGGCAATTTCACATTCTACAAGAGGAAAATGCAGAAGTGAATCAACGCTATACAACGCTTGAGCAGGCTCACCAAACACTATTGGAGGCACCCCAACCATCGACAGAATCAGGCGTCAAACAACTAGAAGCCTTGCTCGAAGTATACCAGGCCGATAACCTACGAGTCAGACGTAACTTGGCGCTACTCAGGAAACATATGGCCACAGCACTGGAAGAGAACAAAAGACTGCAAAAACAAAATGAAGAGAATCTGGAAGCGGCAATGGAAGGCTCTCCCCACGAGATAGATCTAGAGCAGTTCAAAGCAGTTCCCACGGAGATGATGAAAACCATTTTGGAAAGCTATGCAGATCTCCTGGAAGCCCATGATGACTTGGAAAGAGAACGTGACACACTACAGAGCAGACTTAAGGAACAGGAAGAACAACCGAAGAGTGTCCCATCAACCTCTACCTCCGACGAAGTAAAAGCCTTAACTGAGTAGGTAGCAGAATTACAAAAGAGGTTACTGACATACGAGAGGCAGCCCTCTCCGATGGTAGAACCAGAGCCAGAAGAGTTGGTCCCTATTGAGGTAGATGATTCGTACGAAGAACCGTATGTTCCTATGCCAATGCCAGGCGGGCGACAAACCTCAGAGGGACTAGACACCTTGGAAGTGGAAGCACCCGAGTGGCTTCAGACACTGGAAAGGACAACGAACACCCACGAAGAACGGGTGGCCATTCAGATCCAATCACTAGCAAACCTAGAAGAAACTGTCATAAAGTCAGAATATTTCAGAAGCATGTCTCATCATAGATGGATCGGCACCAATAATGACCAATATGTGCCATACTGCATACTCTTGGCCGATTACAACGCCGAGATTCAACGACAATGCGGCAAGCCTCCCACATTCGCTACACAATTTGGTCCAGATGATATAACGGAAAGTGCTACGCGTGGGTCCATCCATCAACCCACCTGGAGAATCAGGCTTTTGGAAACATATCCTGAAATGGTCCGAACCTGGAATAATATGCCGTTATTTATTAAATATAATCCTTGTTACATTCCAGTTCTTCGACGACGCACCTGGCCTGAATTCACTATTGCCGTCAGAGACATCAAAGCCTGCGCAAAATGGTTAAATTACGTTTATCTAGCACCTCCACGAGGACCCCCCACGGTGAACTACATGATTTCTACAATCCGTCACTGGAGTATTCGGCTACGCAATAATCCCGATGTGATGGCCCAGATGTGTATGAAAATATTCAAATTAATGCTGATCACTTTCAGGACGTTTAAGAACATTAAGGACCCCCACTTCTCAGGAGCAGGCTTTCTGACAGGAAACCAGGATCTAGTGTACGATATGAGTACCACCCCGTCAATTGAAGTAATATACGCTTGGCACGCCAGAATCAAGTACCTCCCAGCCTGCTTTAAACAGACATTTGAGAAGATGTTCATCACAGGATTCTGGGAATATCACTCCGAAATCTTTATACCCAGACCATCACATCTCCTCCAATTATTTGCTGTGGAGAGAACTATTTACTCAGAACAATTGAGGGTGCCTCATCCAGATGTTCCCGGACCTGTGAATTGGGATGATTTGCTCACAGATCTAGCACGCGGCTTGCGACTCGAAGAACACCACCTAGCCTCCGATGTCGTCCAATACTATGTTCAAAAATCCTCTAGACAAGGGTCTGTCAGGGGCGACAGACGCGAGAGTGGGGGGGTGTTGGCAGCAGTCAGGGAACCGAAGGAGCCACAAGACGAAGAGAGTCGGAGCGAAGGGACAGCACAAGCAGACATGGCAGTCAAAGAGGATCTGGCAAGTAGGCCAATAATTTTCCTCATGAAGAAGCAAGTACGAGCACTCACGCAGATCTAGCACTAAGGCAACCTTTAATTTTTCAAAACTTCTACACCAATTAAAAGTGATTCTCATCACTAAACACCATTGTAAATACCATTTCATCTTTTTGTAGCTCCATTTTGTGCAAGCCAAGGAGTCCTTGAGGTTGAGGAGCTTTAGAAGTATCTACCTGCCAATTTTCATATTTTTTAGATCTCGTTTGAGCCCTCTAATAAGCCCTGGAACCTAATTTTTAACTAGGCCGGACACTAGGTCTGAACAGGGCCAAAGCTAGTCAAAAACTATAAAAGGAGCTAGAGAGCTCATTTTTGAGGTTAGATTGTAATTGAAACAAACTTGTAAAAGCTTTTTGAAAGTAATCTAAGAATTCCATTGCTTCTCCCTCTTTGTCTTGCCGTGTGTGCGCGTGTGTGTGTATGTGTGTGCATGCTAGTGTGCTTCTCTCTCACGCACTTGTGCCTCCACTCGCTCGAGGTCTTCATACCATCCTCACGTCTTCCCGGATTGACATTAAAGGAGGTGCTACTCATCACTGAGCTACACCAAATTTTGGCGCCGTTACCGGGGAACGAACCCGGGTCTCCCGCGTGACAGGCGGGGATACTCACCACTATACTACAACGCTCGAGGTCTTCATACCATCCTCACGTCTTCCCGGATTGACATTAAAGGAGGTGCTACTCATCACTGAGCTACAAACCCCAACCCATTGATTGGGAAGAAATTGAATGTGATCTTATCAGGAAACTTCACATCACCAAACACACCTTGGCAACATGGCTGTTCACGAACTACCTTACTCACGCACTTGTGCCTCCACTCGCTCGAGGTCTTCATACCATCCTCACGTCTTCCCGGATTGACATTAAAGGAGGTGCTACTCATCACTGAGCTACAAACCCCAACCCATTGATTGGGAAGAAATTGAATGTGATCTTATCAGGAAACTTCACATCACCAAACACACCTTGGCAACATAGCTGTTCACGAACTACCTTACTCATGCTAAAACAGGTTCTGTTAGGGACGACAAAAACAAGAAGGAGGGAAGTGTTCATGGCAAAGAGTCGAGTACTAGTTCCCGACATAGAAGAAGAGGAAGCACTCAAGACTACTCAAAAGATTGCACCATGACAACAGTGATTTTTATCACTAAACCAATGTATTATATGTATATACACCTAAGTATCATGGATGCAACTCCATTTTGTGCAAGCCAAGGAGTCCTCAAGCTTGAGGAGTCTAGATAAAATGCTCCCACCAATTTTTGTAGTTTTTGGAAGCCATTAGATAGTTCAAATTAGAGGTAGAACCTATGCCAGTCACTAGATGTGAAACCGATCAAAACTAGGCAAAAACTATAAATAGAGATAGAGGGCTCATTTTGTGGTTGTTGTTAGTTTATGATTGAATCTATGAGCTAGAACTAGAAGAACTATTGTAACTAGATGAGGATGAATATGATTATTTCTCTTGCCTTCCATTGATCTCCATCGCGACTTTCTTTGTATGTGTGTATGTTTGTGTCTGTATGCTCTTGCATTTCTCATCATCTTCCTCACACACATCATTCGCTCCTGATCTTCATATTGGCCTAACCTCTCTGCAGATTGACAATTACGAGGTGAAGCTCCTCACATTGATACTTTCCATTGTGCTAGAGTGACACTAATCCTCTAAAAGAGGGAACTTTGATATTTAACCTTGGAAGTAGAGTTTCTAGGTTTACTTGAGCTGAGGATGTTGATGAAAGAGGGTGGCTGACCTACGAATGACTTTCCTTCTTGTTGTTTTGCAAGGGACTCTTAAATTTTGTGATTGGGTTGTGGTCATGACCTAGGCACCTTATTGCTTAGGCTAAGACAATTCGAAGGAAAAGGAAGATTACCCCTTCAATGTTGTCGACACCTTTGCACTTGTTCACTTCCAAATATTTGTTCTCCTATGCTCAAGATGCCTAGTCCCACCATGAGTGCCAAATTTGTTGGGGGATTCTTTAGTTGAAAGCAACTTGAGTGTTTGTAGGACAAGAATGGAGAAGAAGAAGAGATGCAAATGCACTAGAAGCCTCTATGTCTTGATTAACAATAAGAAATACAATATCCTTGTCTAAATTGAAACAAAATTGTTCCCTATGCATAGTGCATAAGCCAAAGAGCACACAAAAATATAGAAAAATATCACAATGTCTTGTGCAGTCAACCTCCTCTATGCGAGTCCTCCACCTTGTCCAACACACCTTGTGCACACCTTGCACTGAAGCCTCCAATGAGGGTGAAGGAAGGATCACTTTCTGTTGTCGATGCACAACACTTCCTTGATTGTTTTACCTTAGGTGTTGCCTTATTTGCTCTCTACATACTATTTGTTTCGGTCTCTTCTCTTTCTCTCTTGCTCTCTAGTGTAGACTATGCTCTTGGTTTCTTAGTGCAACTCCAAGAATAGTAATTTCTTGTTGTGAGTGTTGATTCCCTTTACGTACATCGCTTCAAATACTAGTGTATCTTGGTACTCACTTTGATGTCCCAAGAGTCAATTAATGTGTAAAGCCAATGATTCCCTATTTTGTCTTGTAGTGACTTTAGTGTTGAAAATGTGAACTATGCAAGCTCTAGGTGGATAAAGGGGTCAAAAGACCTTAATGTGGACAAAAATCACGACTCAAATCACTTAGGGCAGTCTCAAGGTCGGGCAAGGTCGGGTACGATCAGAGAAGGTCAGGTAAGGTCGGGCAACGTAGTCCTAAGGTGGTGGAAAAGTCAGAATAGGCATTCAAAAGCTATAAAAGGAGGTGAAGAGTCATCAAATGCATGGAAGTCTTGTAGGTCATTGTAAGACTAAGAGACATAAACTCAAGGAGGTTCAAGGAGAGAGCCATTCAAGGCTCAAGGAGCTAAAACACAGGAGTCCAAGCTAGGAAAAAACTTATAAGAGGGTATTACATGCACAACCAGGGAGAAAGAATGAGCTATCAAGCCCACAACCCCTCTAGTCTCTTAGAAATTGGTGTATCTCTGTAATCCTAATTTTTGCATATCTTACATCTCTACATAGTATGTCTTGTAAAGAGTTGTTGAGTCACCTAAGTAGATCCATTTGAGGTATGCTATAGCTTATTGGAAATCTTATGAACCAAACTAAGTGCAGATAAAATCTTAGTCTATTTGGGTTAGTGTAAGGTAGGTTAATCAGAGTTTTGTTGCAAGGTAGCAAAAAAGGTATATGAAGGGACCTAGGTATGGGGTTCATTTCACTTCTAGTGCAAAAATATGAGGGATTAGATTTCATCTGTTGATATTAGAGTAGGAAACATCCTTTGAAGATTCTAGGAAAAGGACACAAAATCTTGGACATCAAGCCTAAGAGGTACATTTTAGTGTAACCCTGATTTCCCATTGATTATGGAAGATCTAGGTCAAAAAGTGGAGTTGCTTGACAAAGAAAACTATTATCCATGGAGGTTCAGAGTCATGAACTGTTGGAGAAACACTCACTAATTGGACATATATTTGAAGGTCAAATCTTAGGAAGAAAACACCATGCCTATGTGAAGGGACAAATTCACAAGTGTATCATATTTGTAAAGTTAGTTCACTTTAGTTCTAGACGTTTTTTAAAATCACGAGAATACGAAAATCTATATAAGTTAGTTTGTATCAACTGACGCAGAGAGAGAGTGAGAGAGAAGAAGTAGAAGAAGGAGTTCATTTTATACGACTGAGTATAGTCGGGCTTCTCTGAGTGAGAAAGCATGTGTAAAACTTCTGAGTTTTCATAGCTATGAGAAAGAACTGAGTAAAGTTCTGTGTATGAGTCTCTCTCCATCATCTCCATGCTTGCCTACTGTGTGATGAATTCAAAAGTTCAAGTTTTCTGAGCAATTCGATGCCTGGCATCGGATCTTGGCTGATAAGTCATTATTTCCATTCTCTGTGTGTTAACTGTTGTTGAATCTTTTAAAAACATGAAGTTTGTGGAGCAACTCGATGCCTGGCATCGAGTTTCAGCATAAAGTGGATGCCCGGCATCGACTTCTAGCATACAAGTGGTCTTCTTCATGTGTGTGTAAAAGAGAGTATTTCTGGTGCAGAAAAAGGGACTAAAAAAGCTCAAAGTCGATGCCCGGCATCGACCTTGACTGAAATTCGATGCTAGGCATCGAATTTTTATTTTTAGACACCCAAAAATACTAAAACAGGAAAAAATTTCTAGTTTTGGAAGGTCATATAGGGTCATCTTGTGAAGGCCATAACTTGAGTTCTAGAGATCCGTTTGATGGATATGATAGCTTGTTGAAAAGCTCTACTCTTCTAGTTTCATGCTGTAAAGTTTCATGGAGAAATAATACTTGAGCTAGGAGAAATTAGCAAAATACTGAAGGTATGTCATTTTGGTGACTAGGAATTTCTGTAGAAGCAAAGTTCTCATTTTAGGCTATCATTTCTCAAAGTTTGGAGTGGCAGTGAGTTAATGGTGACCATAGAGGTGTTCTAGTGTCACATTAGATCATTTCTTGTGGTGTTTCATACATCAACAATTGGTATCAGAGCAGAAAGATTCTCGAGAGCAGAAGACGACAAAGGTACGAGAAGTTTTGTAAAGTTTTCCATTAAAGTTTGAAAGGTGAAGCATTTGAAGACACAAGGCATCAAAAGGTTACTTCAAAAGTATCCTCATACAAAAAGAACTTCAAAAGGTATTATCCTTTATCCTTTAAGCTCACAGGTTGCAGTAGAAGGAAAGAACTATGGCAGATCATATCTCCATTGACAAACTGGACAAAGATAATTACCCCGCATGGGTAATGAGAATGGAAGCCTTACTTATGAGTAAGGATCTCATGATATATGTTACAGGTGAAGAAGAGAAGCCAGTATTTGAAGATGAAAGCCGACCAAAGAAAGAAGAACTTGATGCTTTAAAGCATTGGCAGAAGAAGGATGCAAGTGCAAAAGCATACATCTACAATACAATCTCTGATCATTTGCTACCACACATCAGAGGATTGGAATCATCTGAAGATATATGGAATGCATTGGAGTATCATTTCCAAAGTACTACTAAAGCACGGAAATCAAGTCTATGGTCAGATTTTACAACATTCAAGAAGAAGCCAAGTCAAACCATTAGTGATTATGTCACTAAGATGAAGGATCTAGCAGATAGTCTTGGATCCATAGATGAAGATGTTGAAGATCACAGATTGATTGCTCAATTACTTGCAGGTTTGAGAGGGGATGAAAGGTGGAAACCTTTTGTCTTATCAACAGAACTTTCATTAAATCATTATGTTCCAGATTTGAACCAGTTGCTTGGTTTGATGCTCACATATGAGCAAGACTTGAAGGGAGATGGAGATAAAGGACAAAGTTCTGCAATGTACATGAAGAACAAGAAGAAAGGAGATAAAGGTAAAGCAAAGGATGAAGAAGAGTCAACTTCTCAAGTTTATTATGCAAGAGGTAAAGGCACTGGCAGAGGAAGAGCAAGAGGTTTTGGAAGAGGAAGAGGTAATCAAAATAACAACAAGAAGGCTTGCTGGATCTGTGGATTGAGTAATCATTTGGCTCATGACTGTTGGCACAACCAACAAGGATCAAACCAGAATCAAAACAACAATAGCAGAGGCCGAGGTGGAAGATATCAAAGTAATTTTCAAAGAGGTAGACAAAGTCAAAGAGGAGGCTATGGTAGAGGTGGAGGAAGAAGTTGGGGACGAAATCAATCCTACAACACCACCTACTACAACTATGCAAATGACACACAGAATGAAAGTCATACATCATTGATGATGAACTCAATCAACACATCAGATAAAGAAGATCTAAAGGTATTTTACATTGACTCTGGATGTTCTAATCATTTGTCAGGAAACATAGAATTGATGTCAGAATTGGAAAAAGGTATTTCGAGTCACACAGTTCAAACTGGTGATAATACAAGACATAGTGTACATTCAATTGGAAAAGTGAAATGCAAGAGTGGAGCAGATTTGCTAACCAATGTTTTGTATGTTCCTACAATACCTAAAAACTTGATTAGTGTGGGACAGATAGTTGAAAAAGGTTTTCAAGTCAGGTTTACAAATGAAGGAGTATTTGTGGAAGATCCAGAGAATGGATATAATCAGATTGTATCTGGTAAGAAAGAAGGTAGACTCTTTACTTTAAGAGTGCAAGGAAACGTTGGTCAAGCTTTGCTCACACATGGTGAAGCAGTGATTACAGAACTTGATCTCTGGCATAAGAGATTAGGTCATTTCAATGAAAGAGGAATTAAAGCTATGGTTGCTAATCAGTCTGTACTAGGATTACCAAATGTGCAAAGTCAACATATGGTTTATAAATGTGAAGCATGTCAAATGGGTAAAGCACACAGGTTACCATTTCAAAAGAAAGGATTCAAACATGATGGACTACTAGAGCTCATTCATACAGATGTATGGGGACCAACAAAAGAAGGATCTATCAATGGCTCAAGGTATTATGTTCTTTTCATTGATGATGCTACAAGATGGATAACATTATATGTTTTGAAGGAAAGATCAGAAGTGTTTGGAGCCTTCAAGCATTTTCATGCATATGCAGAGAGAGTAACAGGTCAAAAGCTTAAAAGACTGAGGTCTGATGGAGGGGGAGAATACATCTCCCAAGAGTTCAATGATTATCTTTGGAATGCAGGTATTAAGAGAGAAATAACTTGCAGGTATACACCACAACAAAATGGTGTAGCAGAAAGAAGGAACAGGACTTTGGTTGAGTTTGCTAGAGCTATGTTGAAGGAGAAGAATTGTCCAAATTATCTTTGGGCTGAAGCTGTAAATACAGCTACATATCTTGTGAATAGATTACCATGTGCAGCTCTCAATGGTATGACTCCATATGAAGCTTGGTGGGGTAAGAAACCAACACTAGATCATTGTAGAGTGTTTGGATCAATTGCATATGCTTATGTGCCATCACAGCTTAGGCATAAACTTGAACCAAAGGCAGAAAAATATGTGTTCATTGGTTATGATGAAAAGCAGATGGGTTACAGGTTGTGGAATCCTTTAACCAAACAATTTCTTGTTTCTAGAGATGTTACATTTGATGAACAGAAAAGTTGGTATGCAGATCAAAGTCATATAGCTGAAGAATTTGAAGAAGAGGTAAGAAGATGTGAGAAAGGAAAATCAATTGTGCAGGTAAATAGAGATGAAGACTATATGCAAGCAAGTACATCCAGAAGTGGATTAACAAGAAGGAATGAAGAAGCTCCTATATTTGATGAAGAAGTGTATCCAGACACATATGAAGAATGTGAACCAAGAAGGTCAAGCAGGACTAGAAGACAACCAGAAAGGTATTCTTATGATACTTCTTACATAACTCAGAAGAACTATGCATATATGGTCAAAGATGATGAAGAACCTCAGAACTATGATGAAGCTAAAGGTAAGAAGCAATGGGAAGAAGCAATGAAGGAAGAGTTCAATGCACTGGAGGAGAACAAGACATGGGAACTTGTTCCTAAACCAAATGGTAAGAAAGTAATTGGAAATAAATGGGTTTATAAAGTGAAGAAGCTTGCAGATGGAAGTATAGCCAGATACAAAGCTAGATTGGTGGTGAAAGGCTATGCCCAGACCTATGGCATAGATTATGATGAGACATTCAGTCCCGTAGCTAAGATGTCAACTATAAGGACAATCATTGTTATTGCAGCTTCAAAAGGATGGACTCTAAGTCAATTGGATATAAAAAATGCATTCTTGAATGGATACATATCAGATGAGGTATACATGGAACAACCTCAAGGGTTTATAGATTTCAGGTATCCAAATTTTGTTTGCAGGTTGAGAAGAGCATTGTATGGATTGAAGCAAGCTCCAAGAGCTTGGAACTATAGACTGGTGAAGTATCTCAATGATCTTGGATATCAAAGTTCAAAAGCAGACCCAAGTCTACTTATCAGAAGAACAGAGGAAGGTACAATCTACATTTGTATTTATGTAGATGACATTATAATCACAGGTACTTCAGATGAAGGAATCAAGGAGGTAAAGAGATTGCTTGAAAAAGAATTCAAGATCAGTGACCTAGGAAAGTTATCATACTTTCTTGGGATGGAAGTTACTTATACAGATCATGGCATATATGTGTCACAAGAAAGGTATCTTCTGAACTTGTTGAAGAAGTTTGATATGGAAAATTGCAGAGAAGCTTCAACTCCACTTGAAGTTAATCACAAGCTCAGTAAATATGATGGTGCAGACTACAAAGATATGAGGAAGTATCAATCTCTTGTGGGTAGTTTGATTTATGCTACACTAACAAGACCTGATCTTAGTTATGCAGTGGGAGTTTTTTCACAATTCATGCATTGTCCAAAGGACCCACATTGGATTGCAGGTCAAAGAGTTCTCAGATATATCAAAGGAACTATAAAGGAAGGATTATATTATCCTTTTACATCAGATTTGAAGTTGAGAGCCTATAGTGATTCAGATTGGGCAGGTAATCAAGATGACAGAAGATCAACTCATGGTTACATGATATATATTGGTGATAAGCTTGTAAGTTGGTGTTCAAAGAAACAACATACAGTAGCATTATCATCAACTGAAGCAAAGTACAAAGGACTTGTGGAAGCAGCTAAGGAAGTCATATGGATGCAGACATTGTTCAAGAGCTTAGGCATTGATCAAGGTACACCTACAATACATGGAGATAATATGAGTTCACTTTATCTTGCAGCAAATCCAGTATTTCATGCAAGGACAAAGCACATAGAGATATAGTATCATTTTCTCAGAGAAAAGGTAATGGAGAAGGAGATTGAAGTGGAGTACATTTCTACTAAAGATCAGTTAGCAGACATAATGACAAAGAGCTTGGATGGTGTGAAGACCAGCAGATTCAAAAGCATGGCAGGAGTAAAAGAAAAGAAGATGATATGAAGAAACAGGGAATGTCAATTAGTGATTGAGGGGGAGTTGTTGGAGAAACACTCACTAATTGGACATATATTTGAAGGTCAAATCTTCGGAAGAAAACACCATGCCTATGTGAAGGGACAAATTCACAAGTGTATCATATTTGTAAAGTTATTTCACTTTAGTTCTAGAAGTTTTTTAAAATCACGAGAATACGAAAATCTATATAAGTTAGTTTGTATCAACTGACGCTGAGAGAGAGTGAGAGAGAAGAAGTAGAAGAAGGAGTTCATTTTATACGACTGAGTATAGTCGGGCTTCTCTGAGTGAGAAAGCATCTGTAAAACTTCTGAGTTTTCATAGCTATGAGAAAGAACTGAGTAAAGTTCTGTGTATGAGTCTCTCTCCATCATCTCCATGCTTGCCTACTGTGTGATGAATTCAAAAGTTCAAGTTTTCTGAGCAATTCGATGCCTGGCATCGAATCTTGGCTGATAAGTCATTATTTCCATTCTCTGTGTGTTAACTGTTGTTGAATCTTTTAAAAACATGAAGTTTGTGGAGCAACTCGATGCCTGGCATCGAGTTTCAGCATAAAGTGGATGCTCGGCATCGACTTCTAGCATACAAGTGGTCTTCTTCATGTGTGTGTAAAAGAGAGTATTTCTGGTGCAGAAAAAGGGCCTAAAAAAGCTCAAAGTTGATGCCCGGCATCGACCTTGACTGAAATTCGATGCTAGGCATCGAGTTTTTATTTTTAGACACCCAGAAATACTAAAACAAGCAAAAATTTCCAGTTTTGGAAGGTCATACAGGGTCATCTTGTGAAGGCCATAACTTGAGTTGTAGATATCCGTTTGATGCATATGATAGCTTGTTGGAAAGCTCTACTCTTCTAGTTTCATCTACAAAGTTTCATGGAGAAATAATACTTGAGCTAGGAGAAATTAGCAAAATACTGAAGGTATGTCATTTCGATGACTAGGAATTTCTGTAGAAGCAAAGTTCTCATTTTAGGCTATCATTTCTCAAAGTTTGGAGTGGCAATGAGTTAATGGTGACCATAGAGGTGTTCTAGTGTCACATTAATTCATTTCTTGTGGTGTTTCATACATCAACATGAACTACCTCATGATCAAAGTTTTATGGCCTATTGTGTGTGGAGATGAAGATAAGCCTGATGTGGATCCCAAAGATCCAAAGTTCACCAATCAAGAATTGAAGATGTTGAAGGATTGTGAGGAAAGGAATAGGAGAGCTATCTTCTACATATCACAGGTGATCTCTAACACTATGATTGGTCATATATTAGAGTTTTAAGAACGAACTCTATTATTTGAATAAGGGTATTGATCAATCTATTGTTGACTACACCTTGAGGGTGAAGGAGTTGAGGGAGCAATTGGCATCCATTGGCTGCAAAGTAGATGAGGAAGACCTTGTGTAGATTACTCTCAATGGGCTAAGAGGGGAAGACAAGTGGAAACCCCTTATTACTACCCTCTTGTATAGAAATCCTCTACCAACTCTTGAGGAGTTGATCCCACATCTAGTGGTAGAAGAGGTTGCCATAGGAGACACATCCAAGAAGGATGGTCACTCATAGATCCTATATGCTAGCAAAGGCAAAGGCAAGAGTGCCAAGAAGAGGAAAGGAGGAAAAAGCAAGTGGAAGCAGTCCAAGGAAGAAGATTCAGATTCAGGAGTAGCAAGGCATCATGATCAAGGAAGGGCAAGAATGGCAAAGGGAGAACAACCCTCATCAAGGTAAAACTTGTTTTATATGTGGTAAACAGAATCATATTTCTTCAAATTGCTAGTTCAAGGATGATAAAGGCAAGAAGAAGGAGGAGCAAGGGAACTATTCTAACAACTCTAAGAAGGATGATAAGAAGGAGACCCTCCTAGCCATGAGACATGGCTACTCTATATGATCCCAAGGACACAAAGTGGTACATAGACTCGGGATGCTCTAATCATATGTCATGTATGGAGGAAACTTTTGTTCATATGCAAGTCCATATCTCAAAAGGTTGTGTGAACACAAGAGATAACACCTTATCTTTATAGAAGAGCTGGCAGAGAGATGTATGTAGGTTATATTTGATGCAAAAGGGTGCACGATGAAGCAAGGAGGTAAGGTCATTGCCAAGGGAAGGAAAGAAGTCAGATACTTCACACTAGATGTTGCTCCTACACATAACAAGGTATGTTATGTGATGATTGGTAACAAAAGGATTGCAGAGATTGATCTTTCACACAAGACAATAGGACATATCAACATTCCCAAGTTAAAATGCATGTGCAAAGTAGGTTTAGTGCAAGGACTAAAAAATCTTGAAGGCCAAGGTCTACATGAGTTTTGTGATGCTTGTTAGCTAGGCAAGCAAGCAAGGAATCCATTTCCAAAGAGTGAGTACAGATCCTCAAACCTCTTGGAGCTTATACACTCAGATGTATGGGTCCTAGTAGAGAGGCTTCATTGGGAGGATCTAGGTACTTTGTCACTTTCATTGATGACCACTCAAGAAAGGTATGGCTATATGTTATCAAGGAAAAACTAAAAGTGTTTTCATGCTTTCAAAAGTTTAGGTCCCTTGTTGAGAAATAATGTGATGCACACATCAAGATACTAAGGTGAGATTGAGGGGGATAGTATTTCTCCAAGGAATTCACAAAGTACTTGCAGGAAAATGGCTAAAAGAGGCATTTTACATGCAGGTAAACCCCTTAACAAAATGTTGTTGCAGAGAGGAAGAATAGGCATTTGATTGAGATAGCTGGATGTCTCATAAATAAAGGTATGTTACCATTCTCTAATTGGGTTGGGGCTGTGAATATAGCTTCTTACTTGATAAACAGGGTTCAAATGGGTGGTGTGCATGACTTGACTCCACATGAAGTCTATTATGGCAAGAAACGAACCATGGAACACCTCAAGGTATTTGGATGTGTATGCTTTGTTCATATTCTTAGTGAAGTGAGAACAAAGCTAGAGCCCAAGAAAGAGAAATGTGTGTTCATTGGCTACTCAAATGAGCAAAAAGGCTACAAGTGCTATAACCCTCTCTCAAAAAAACTATATGTGTCGAGAGATGTTGTGTTTGATGAGTCAAGGTCATGGTATGGAGACAAGGGCAAGGCAAAGTTGGATGAAGAGGATCAAGAGGAGTGTGCAAACTTTGATGTGTAGATTCAACCTCAAGAATCAATCACAATCAATGGACCAAAGGCTTCTACATATAAGGTACACTCATATGATCACTCCCACACTTATGATTATGAAGGATCGAAACTTGGTAGGCCCAAACAACATGATGAAGTCGTTTATCCCAATCAAAGTGTTTATTATTTACCAGTTTTGTCAATACATTACATAGGATCTTATTTGTGCTTTGGATTTGTCTTTTAGCTTGTGGATGATGGGGACAGACATCTTATGTATCACCAAGAATTCTTAGAGAAGGTTTTCAATGACTTCATTCAAGAAGTGTGTACCTTGTTGGAACATCAAGCTTACACTATGCTTGAGGTGGATTTGATCTACATCGAAGGCTATCACGTCGAAAGAATATCCGTTGGAGAGTTCTTTTTCATATGCTCATTTATTGTATTTTTTTGAGAATATTTTGATGGCTCATTTACCATTGTAAAAGCCTTGAGTTGTACACATGTAAAGGTAGAAATATAGAACCAAAATCCCACGAAATTTTGGTGGTTGAAGTTGCATTCAATCAAGCAAATCAAGTCACCTAAAAGTAGATCAATCAAGATCTTCACTTTTCCTAGATTATAGGGAAGTGAATTGATTCCCTCCAACAACCATTCCCACCTTCATTTGAATTCAAATTCAAGTTGTAAAAGTCGTGGAACACTCCTAGAGGCTATATAAGGAGTTGAAATCACTTGTATTATACATGGAAGCAATATACATACACTTGTGACCATCATTCTATTGCTCCTTCAATTTTCTGCATCATCTTCTTCGCCAACAGTAATCTTGCAGAGGCTGCTGCTCTCTCCTCAGAGCTCCAAATTGAGTGCAAGAGGACTCATTGGAAAGGTATTAGTGTCTAGTTAATGCCTGTAAATTTTCAAAGCATTTGGTTTAGCAGATTTGGAGAAATCTCAGTTTTTCTGCCTCGGGGTCAATCTCTACGTATTCCTGAAAAATAGGAAGTACCACCGGTGAATGTCGCATTCATTCCTATAGCATATTTTGCTTATTCCTTATACTTTTGTGCATTCCATACACTCAACCCTATGTGTATCTCTCCCATAAAAGGATTTTTTCTAATTGTAATCACGCTGGTCGCTATGGGCATTTGAAGTTCATTGTCTCTTCCATAGATAGTAAGTTTTTTGAGCTAGTCGACCCGCGAACCTATCTGTTTTGTATCGACTCATTCTCCTTGATGCTCCAAGGTACATAGTGTGTTTCTTTGCACTTATCACATGCCTATAAGGTCTATTTGAGTCTCCATAAGCTCAAGGGCTGGTCTTGTGCCGGTTGGCTTGACCAAACTTCATCGCTTCGAAACGCACTTTTCTACCTTCGACAAGCTTCTTCAAGTTCCTTCAGTGGTATCAGAGCTAGTTCAAGATGGGTGACGGCTTTCCCTCAATGATCGAGAAGCTTGATCGACACAACTACGCAGCTTGGCAAATCAGAATGGAGGCCTATTTGGAAGGTAGAAATCTTTATGGAATTGTAGCAGGTGATGAAGTTATGCCTATTCCAAGATCCAAAGGAGGACCTACACAAGAGGAGACAGATAAGCTCACACTTTGGTGTGCAAGGGATGCTCAAGCAAGGTTGTACATACTAAACTCTATCTCTGACTTTCTATTACCACATATTAGAGGATGCAAGACATCTCAAGAGACTTGGGATGCCCTAGAGACTTTCTTTTCTGCTAGTACCAAAGCAAGAAAGAATCATCTTTGGAACGAGTTCAACCAAATGAAGAAGACACCTAAACAAACCATCACAGAGTTTGTTACCAAGGTCAAGGAGGTTGCGGATCAGTTAGCATCCATTGGAGAGCTGATTGAAGAAGAGGTCATCATGAGGCAAATTCTCAACGGCATTCGAAGTGATAAGCAATGGCAATCCTTCACGACGGCTTACGATCTCATCATGGATGTGCAAACTCCAGACTTCAACATCTTTCTTGGACAACTCTTCAATCAAGAAGCCAATAATAGCATAAAGGAAGGTAACTCTTATCATGGTAGTTCAACTAGTGCTCTATATGCAGAAAAGAAGGATAAGAAGCAGAAAGGCAAGAAGAAGGAAGAAGACGAAGAAGAGACTTCCCAAGCCAACTTCGCAAGCAAGAGCAAGTGGAAAGGGAAGAAGAAAGGACCAAAGCAAGACAAAGCCAAAGGTCAGAATGTTCAACCTTGTGCCATATGCGTACCAACCACACCACTCAGAACTGCTGGTTCAATGGGAAGACCCAGAAAGGAAGTGGAAGAGGTGGATATGGCGGCAATAGAGGCAGAGGTGGACACGACTTCAACAACAACAATAGAAGCTATAATAGAAGGGACTACAACAATTATTCAGAAGATCAACCACATGAAGACTCATTGCTTCTTATGAACCTAAGCCACAAAGAAGGTAAAGAAGGCGATCATTTGTTCTACATAGATTCAGGATGTTCGAATCATGTTGCAGGCAACATTGCTCTTCTATCTAACTTGGAAAGTCCAAAGCATAGACATGAAGTGCAAACAGGGGATGACACGAAGCACAATGTGGAGAAGATTGGTAATGTCAAAGCTTTCAATGGTAGGACAAACATTCTGAGTAAGGTTCTCTATGTACCCACTATCACTAAAAACCTAATAAGTGTAGGCCAAATAGTTGAAAAAGGCTTGCAAGTTAGGTTCACCCAACATGGAGCTTTTGTGGAAGATCCGTGTCAAGGCTTCAAGAAGATAGCCCGAGGTGAGAAGCATGGTAGGCTCTTTACTTTTGAAGTAGGAGATACCAGGAACATAGCTCTATTCAACTTTGGGTCTCAAACCCTAAGTGAGCTTGAAGTGTGGCATAAGAGACTTGCTCATGTGAATGAAAGAACCTTGAAAGATATATGCAGGGATCAAAGTGTTTTAGGACTGCCGAACATATCAAAGCAACACATGATCAACAGGTGTGATGCATGTCAGATTGGGAAGGCACAAAGACAACCATTCAACCACAAAGGCTACATCCACAACAACTTATTGGACTTAGTACACACAGATGTATGGGGACCAAGTCAAGAACCTTCATTGGCAGGATCAAGGTATTATGTCTCATTTATTGACGACCATAGTAGATGGACTGTTCTATACTTTATCAAGAGTAAGAATGAAGTATTTGATTGCTTCAAGAAGTATCTTGCACATGTGAAGAATCATACAGGTAGATCACTAAAGAAGCTCAGATCTGATGGAGGGGGAGAATACTTCTCCAAAGAGTTTGATGAGTTCTTGCAGGACAAAGGTATCAAAAGGGAAGTAACTACTAGGTACTCTCCTCAACTAAATGGAATTGCAGAGAGAAGAAACAAGACATTGGTTGGATCAGCCCGAACAATGCTTGAAGAGAAGAAGTTGCCACATTATCTTTGGGCAGAAGCTATTTCAACTGCAGTGTACCTTGTCAATCGACTACCATCCAAATCGCTTCAAGGTATGACTCCTTATGAAGCATGGCATGGAAGAAAACCTAGTCTTGGACATTGCAAGGTTTTTGGTTGTTTAGCTTATGTTCATGTACCATCACAAATAAGAGGTAAGCTAGATGAAAGGGCAACAAAGGCAGTGTTTATTGGATATGATTCAACTCAGATGGGTTACAGGTTCTTCAATCCTTCAACCAAGCAATTCACTACAAGTAGAGATGTTGTGTTTGAAGAACACAGGTCTTGGTATGATGAAGATAAACAAAAGGTAACACTACCATATGATCTTGATTCTGACTCTCATCAATTAGGAAGCAAGCATGATACATAGGTCCACGATCCAAGAAGTGATACGGGTGATGACCAAGATGAAAGAGAAAGGGATTACAAGCTATGGAAGTCAAGAGGCAAAGCAAAGATGCAAGAGGTTGGAGAATGCTCCAAACAAGCACCTAGAAGATCAGCAAGAGAGAAGAAACAACCAGAAAGGTATGGATATGATTCCACATTTGTTACAAAGCATTCAATCTACTTGGCAAAAGACTCTATTTCAGAGGAACCCTCAACCTATGAAGAGGCAAAGGGAAACCCTAATTGGGAAAAGGCCATGAACGAAGAGATAGATGCATTGAAGGAAATGGAAACTTGGGATTTGGTTCCAATGTCGCCGAATCAAAAGGTAATTGGTTGCCGATGGGTATATAAAGTTAAAAGAAATTCAGATGGATCAGTTTGCAGGTACAAGGCAAGATTAGTTGCCAAAGGATGCTCACAAACTCATGGTATAGACTATGAGGAAACATTCTCACCAGTTGCAAAGATGACTACAATCAGGACATTGATAAGTGTAGCTGCTGCAAGGAATTGGAGACTCCTCCAACTTGATGTGAAAAATGCATTCTTAAATGGTTGGATAAGTGAAGAGGTATACATGTCACAACCACCAGGTTTTGAAAACCCTAATCATCCATCTTATGTTTGCAGACTTAAGAAAGCATTGTATGGATTGAAACAAGCTCCAAGAGCTTGGAATTACAGGTTGGTTACATATCTTCAAGATCAAGGGTTCAAAGCTAGCAGCTCAGATCCTTCTCTATTCATCAAAAGGGATCACAATGAGGTTATCTATCTATGTGTATATGTAGATGATATTATTGTGACAGGTGATGATCTAAATGGCATTCAAAGGATCAAGAGACACATGCAAGAGGAGTTCAAAATCAGTGACCTAGGTGAGCTCACATATTTCCTAGGTATGCAGGTGATATACACAGATGAAGGAATATATTTGACTCAAAGAAGATACATTCAGGATCTGCTTCTCAAGTTCAAAATGGAGAACACTAAACCTGCAGGTACACCTTTGGAGATGAATCATAAACTTAGTGTTTATGAAGGTGAGAAAATTGAAGACATTAAAGAGTATCAAAGCTTGGTAGGTAGCTTGATATATGCTACTCACACAAGGGCGGACATCTCATATAGTGTGGGAGTGCTTAGTCAGTTCATGCACTCACCAAGAAGACCACACATGGATGCGGCTAAGAGAGTACTTAAGTATCTCAAAGGTACAATCAACGAAGGTATATTCTATCCTTACTCTTCCGATTTGGATATCAAAATCTACTCAGATGCAGATTGGGCAGGAGCTAAGGATGATAGAAAAAGTACATCTGGTTACTTAGCATTTGCAGGTTTGAAGCTAGTGTCATGGAGTTCCAAGAAGCAACCAACAGTTGCTTTATCCTCAACTGAAGCAGAGTACAGAGGCTTGACCATAGCAACTCAAGAGGCAATATGGTCAAAAGCATTGTATACAGATTTGGGGCTTGTGAGTTCCAAACCTCACATATTTGGAGATAATGTAAGTTCCATGCATCTAGCGGCAAATCCTATTTTCCATGCGAGAACCAAGCACATAGAAGTCCATTACCACTTCATCAGGGAGAAGCTCATGGCAAAGGAGATCGACATTTCTTTTGTTCCTACTGAAAAGCAAGTAGCAGATATGATGACGAAGGCACTTGATGGAATAAAGCTTTGTAGATTCAAAGCTATGGTAGGTATTCAACCTATCAGAGAATGAAGACTCAAGCACACTTTAGCTTGAGGGGGAGCTGTTGGAACATCAAGCTTACACTATGCTTGAGGTGGATTTGATCTACATCGAAGGCTATCGCGTCGAAAGAATATCCGTTGGAGAGTTCTTTTTCATATGCTCATTTATTGTATTTTTTTGAGAATATTTTGATGGCTCATTTACCATTGTAAAAGCCTTGAGTTGCACACATGTAAAGGTAGAAATATAGAGCAGAAATCCCACGAAATTTTGGTGGTTGAAGTTACATTCAATCAAGCAAATCAAGTCACCTAAAAGTAGATCAATCAAGATCTTCACTTTTCCTAGATTATAGGGAAGTGAATTGATTCCCTCCAACAACCATTCCCACCTTCATTTGAATTCAAATTCAAGTTGTAAAAGTCGTGGAGCACTCGTAGAGGCTATATAAGGAGTTGAAATCACTTGTATTATATATGGAAGCAATATACATACACTTGTGACCATCATTGTCTTGCTCCTTCAATTTTCTGCATCATCTTCTTCGCCAACAGTAATCTTGCAGAGGCTGTTGCTCTCTCCTCAGAGCTCCAAATTGAGTGCAAGAGGACTCATTGGAAAGGTATTAGTGTCTAGTGTATGCCTGTAAATAATCAAAGCATTTGGTTCCGCAGATTTGGAGAAATCTCAGTTTTTCTGCCTCGGGGTCAATCTCTGCGTATTCCTGAAAAATGTCTAGTTTTTTGCTTATTCCTTATACTTTTGTGCATTCCATACACTCAACCCTATGTGTATCTCTCCCATAAAAGGATTTTTTCTAATTGTAATCACGCTGGTCGCTATGGGCATTTGAAGTTCATTGTCTCTTCCATAGATAGTAAGTTTTTTGAGCTAATCGACCCGCGAACCTATCTGTTTTGTATCGACTCATTCTCCTTGATGCTCCAAGGTACATAGTGTGTTTCTTTGCACTTATCACATGCCTATAAGGTCTATTTGAGTCTCCATAAGCTCAAGGGCTGGTCTTGTGCCGGTTGGCTTGACCAAACTTCATCGCTTCGAAATGCACTTTTCTACCTTCGACAAGCTTCTTCAAGTTCCTTCATACCTCGATCACTTACTAATTCTATTGGTAACCCGTATCTGGTGAACACATTCTTGAATAAAAACTTAACCATTGTTTGAGCATCATTATTTGTTGTGGCTTTGATTTATACCCACTTTGTAGGGTAATTTGTGATTACTATAATGTATTCAACATGGGAGTTTCTAGTTGGGGGGTTAATACGACCTATAAAGTCTATACCCCACTTTGAGAATGTGCATCCTCCCATCATTGTCCTCAAAGTCATCTTGTCTTTTTTGATTGGATATTGTGCACATTGGCTTGTGTCACATCTCTTCACATAGGTATGTGCATCCATATGAAGAGTGGGCCACCAAAGTCCTGAGAATAGAATGGTCTTAATTACTCAATGAGGATTAACGTGTCTGCGTGCAACACTGCTATATGTAGTTTCCAGGACAAATAGTTTGATTCGTGAATGCACAATCTAAAGTAACCATCTTTGCCTCTTCGATATAGGTTGTCTCTTACTAAGGTGTAGTCTTGAGCCTCTTGCTCCATACTTCGTTTCCTTGCTAGACTAGTCTCATTGGGTTATGTCCCCTGTTAAAGCTCAAGGTCAAGGACAAAGCATAGAAGCACATCAAAGAAGTGGACACGGAAGAAGAGAGAGCATGTAGGGAGCTCCAAGAAGCACATGTCAATTTTTTTGAAGAAATCCCTATAAATATAGTGATTTTTATCACTAAAAACCATTGTAAATACCATTTTCCATTTTTACAACTCCATTTTGTTCAAGCCGAGGAGTCCTCAAGCTTGAGGATTACTAGAAGTATCATCCTACCAATTTTTATAATTTTTAGACTCCGTTTGAGCCCTCAAATAAGCCTTGGAACCTAATTTTTAATTAAGCTAGACACTAGGTCTGGATAGGGACAAAACCACTCAAAAAACTATAAAAATAGCTAGAGAGATCATTTTTGGGGTTAGCTTCTTGTAGATTTGAGCTTTGTAAGAGATTTCTTTTGTAATTGAAGCCTTCCATTTTTCCACTCTTTGCTCTTACTGTGTGCACGTGTGTGTATATGTGTGTGCATGCTTGTGTGCTTTCAATCACGCTGTTGTGCCTTCACTTGCTCATGGTCTTCATACAATCCCCACATCTCAATGGATTGACATTTACGAGGTGTACCTCCTCACGTTGGTACTTGCCATTGTGCTAGACTGACACCAAATTTGGTGTCGTTGTCGGGGAGAGAGCTTGGAGGATGAGTGTGTGACAGCAAGATGTAGGGTAGCGATGTTGGAAGGTAAAAATATCATCATTTTTTGTTCAATTTTTTATTTTACCTTCACCTTCACCTTCATCATCATCATCATCACCATCTTCTCCCACCTTCATCTTAGCAGCAAATTTTCATTTCTAGTGTATATTCTTCACATTTACACCTCGTTTTCCATCAGTGGTTGCGAGCAAGAAGCCTAGAGGGGGGGCAGAGCTGAAAAACGCTGAAGAAATACACCTCAATATCCCCAAAAAATGAGTGATCAGTCTTGGACGTGACACAACCTGCGCCAAGCATCATGAGTGTGGTATCGCGGGTTTGGAGATAGATTTTGCATCTACAGGCACGTAGAATGATAGGAGGACATAATGTACACATATTTGCAAAATTTTTTTAATTTGGACTTCAAAAACTCCAAGTATCATGTGTGGTTCAGTTCAGGTATCAGGATACCAGAACTCCCATGAAGAAAGTCCACGAGCTTATTACACATAGTCATTTGAGCATAGTGAGACTTATTCGTACCAATATGAGGCACCACCTATGGAACAAAATTGGGAGCCATAATACTCCAATGTCATGTATACAAATCCTAACCCCAGGCCCCAATTGAGACAAGTAAGACCACAAGCCCCTAGAGGACCATGTTTTAGATGTCAGGATGACCATTTCATTCATGAATGTCCCCACTCACCGACTCCGAGAAAAGGACAAAACAACACAATGCAAGGCTTTTGCCTTGCGTGCGGCAAAGAACATCTCTCGAGAGATTGTCCTAGGAACCCCTATAGAGCATCCAAGGTTACACCCATTAATGTGGTAGGCTTAGTGTTGGATTCGTGTTCAAGTAGCAATATTGTGGTTCCTATACAGGCTATTACTAGGGCACAAGTTGCACAATAAGTGAAACCAGCTTATCAATCAGAGACAAGTGAATCAGGAGAGCCTAGTAAGAGGAAAACAAGAACTTGGAAGGATACCAGAGAGAAGGCCAATTGTAAGTGGAATAAGAAGTTTTCTAAACTAGAGGAAAGCCTGAAAGACACAAAACCAAAAATAGAAGACATTACATCTCAAAGCCCCTCTGCCAAAGCTCCATCTACACCACCTCATCCCACCCCACCAGTCACTATAAATAAACCAAAACCAAGGTCTGTTCTTGCAAATCCAACTCTAGAAGGCTTGGAGATGATGCTCAAGGCCTACCAGGCTCGAATTCAAGAAGGGCCTACAACTGCAAACCTAGACAAGAGCTACCCTAGAGCAGATTTAGAGATTGAACGGACAAAAATGTGCATGAAAATGGTAGAACTAGCTCAGTTTTTGCTTGAGACCAGTCAATCGTTCAATCAAATAAACTCTGTCAAACCGGATTTGCATTTCCAAGGCTTACTAGAAAGATTAGAGCAGTTGGTAAACAGACCCTAGGTTTCTTTACCTCCATAGGCTCAACCAGTTGTTGAAACAGGAAGCTCGCCACCAACAAAAGCTTATGTTCCTCATTCTATGGATGAGGGAGCACCTCTTTCAATTCAACGATACTCTCAAGAGTTATTGCGGGAAATACAAGAAGAGAAATGGGCCAAGGAGAAGGGTAATCCCCCTCCTATTTCTGAAGTTGATGATCTTCATGATCAATTTCTCCAAGACATCCCATCTATTTATGGAGACCAAGTAGAGCAACAAGAAGATGCAAGATTGGATTTTGAATCTAATTCTTTACAAGAGTTTCCACAATTCGCAAGCCCATGGGAGTCTGAATCACTTCAGATCAGAGCTCCCACAATACTAGTAAGAAATGAGGACTCAGAGGTTCCAAGAAACACAACTCATGAAGAACACTAAGGTTCAGTTTCATCTCAATTTAGAAGAGCTGCTCAAAGTAAAACCTAAACTATGGAATCATGTGGCAAATCAAGTTCCAAAACTTGATTCCAATGTGCCAAAAGCAGGCTCTAAGCAGAAAGTCCCAGAGATCCCTCTAGACAAAATAGGAGACATGATTGAAAGAGAAGAAGGTAATACTTATCTTCCAATCACCCACCAAGGTTACACAACCAAGGCCATCTTAGATTCAGGTGTTGGCGTTGCGATTGCGACCACCTCCTTGTGGAAGCAATGGGGCAAACGTGCATTAAGACCAACTAGAATGAAGCTTCAAATGGTTGACAACCATGTTGAACAACCTCTAGGATTTCTAGAAGGGATAACTCTAACCACTTGTGGTGTAGAGTTTGAACATACCTTTGCTATATGTGACTTTGGTAAAAATAATGTCTATGAGACGATCCTAGGAAGTGACTTTGGTAAAAATAATGTTTATGAGATGATCCTAAGAAGACCCTTCCTACGACAACTATAAATAGTAGAAGATTGGGGAACCAACGCTTTGTACTTGCGGCACTTAGGGGTCACAACCAAGGTCAATCTAAAGGATTATACCTTCAAACATGTACCGCCCCTACAGTGGAATACTATCCACAAAGATAAAGAAGATTCTATCTCAGTGCATTCTAAGAGTTCACTTGATCCATTCTGGATGCATGAAGATACTCATTTGTGGATGTGTAAGGTTGCAGAGGAAGAGGAAAGATGCTTAAAAGCAAGAGAAGAAGGAACTTCCCAAGGAGATAGACTAGTTAAAGACCCAGCCTATGCACCGATGATCTTTCTAGATGAGGAATTTGAGCCTCATGGCTAGGCACAAATCTTAGCTATCATGGACATTGCAATCAATGAAGAACAATGGACACCTCATTGTGATGATCAGGGTTATGATATTTCAGTGTTCATGTGTTAGCCCTTGTTGGAAGAATGTGACCCTAGTGATGTCATAGAGGAAGAAGAGAACGATGATGATCTAGAGTCCATTGTGATGGATAGTTGCTTCAACTCAGAGAAGCAATATCTAGAAGATGTAGGAGTATTTACTCAAAAGGAAGAAGAACCTCTCGCAAGTATCAAAATGGTAAATTCAAAGGATGGAAGTGAAGATGGTCAAAAGAAAAAGAAAAGAAGATTGAAGTACCAGAAAACTTCAAGAAATATGAAGTTCAGGATCAAAAAATTTTGGTATGAATGGCTAAGAGAGAGAGGCCATGTTAGCAGCAGACAAGGGAGTCAACGAAGATCTGGCAAATAGGCCAGTAATTTTCCTCATGAAGAAGCAAGTACGAGCACTCACGCAGATCTAGCACTAAGGCAACCTTTAAATTTTCAAATCCTTTACACCCACTCAAAGTGATTTTCATCACTAAACACCATTGTAAATACCAATTCATCTTTTTGTAGCTTCATTTTGTGCAAGCCAAGGAGTCCTTGAGCTTGAGGAGCTTTAGAAGTATCTACCTGCCAATTTTCGTATTTTTTAGATATCGTTTGAGCCCTCAAATAAGCCCTGGAACCTAATTTTTAACTAGGCCGGACACTAGGTCTGGACAGGGCCAAAACTTAGCCAAAAACTATAAAAAGAGCTAGAGAGCTCATTTTTGAGGTGAGATTGTAATTGAAACAAACTTGTAAGAGCTTTTGAAAGTAATCTAAGAACTCCATTGATTCTCTCTCTTTGTCTTGCCGTGTGTGCGCGTGTGTGTGTATGTGTGTGCATGATTGTGTGCTTCTCACTCACGCATTTGAGCCGCCACTTGCTCGAGGTCTTCATACCATCCTCACGTCTTCCCGGATTGACATTAAAGGAGGTGCTACTCATCACTGAGCTACACCAAATTTTGGCGCCGTTGCCGGGGATCGAGCTTTGAGGACGAGCGTGTGATGGTAAGACGTAGAGTTGACGCGTTGGAGTTGTAGGTATTTTCTTCACTCTCATCGATTTTCTTTTACTTTCTTCACCATCTTCATCACCATCATCAACATCACCATCTCCCACCTCCATCTCCATCATCGCGAAAATTTTCTGTTTTTTGATCATATCACCTTTCCCACCTCATTTCCCTCATTTCACTTGTGAGAGAGAGCGATATTGCATGTGTGTTTTCTTGCATGTTTCTTGAGCTTTTTGCAAGACCTTGCCGAATCACCATCCCCAGCTTCCTGCGCAGGTACGAAACTCGACGAAACTGTCTCGCGGTCGCAGGCTTCTGTCGATCGCGACTGACAGAAATTTTTGGTTTTTCACAAAATTGAGTGCATCACTAGAACAAGCACAAGGAGCACATCCTAAAACACTAAAAACAATAGAAAAATTCCGAGGTTCTCTGTCAATCGCGACCGACAGACCCTGTCAATCGCGACCGACAGACCCTATCAATCGCGATCGACAGACCTCCACGATCGACTGGCTGCCACGTAGGACCCTGTCAATCGCGATTGATACCGTCGATCGCGATCGACAGCCACGACCGACACCTCTGTCAGTCGCGATTGACACCGTCGATCACGATCGACTGAAATTCCACGATTGATTGACTTTTACGCGTAGCCACGTGTCCATCGTGACTGATAGGCCCCCGATTGACTGAAATCTCGGCGAAAAACCCGAAAAACGTGTCGATCGCGATTGATACTGTCGATCGCGATTGACAGCCACGATCGACTCTGTCGATCGCGATTGACACTGTCGATCGCGACTGACAGCCCCGACGGACACCTCTGTCAATCGCAATTGACAGACCTGTCGATCGCGATTGACAGGCTTTTCGGCCAAAAATTAGGGTTTGATTTTGTTCAAAAGTTGGGATAATTTTGGGGCAAAATAGTCAATCTATTAGCATTTTGGGAGGTTCCTACACTTGTGATTTGGAGAAAATCCTAGGATCTGTCGGCCAGATTGAATCTTGTTTTAACCCCCTAAACCCTGAACAGTCATAACTTTTTCATACGAAATCAATTTTTTGAGCTCTAGGGCTTGTTGGAAAGCTCGTGACATATACTACACGCGCTCAACTGTTTTTTATAAAGATAATGTGTTGATTTCTAGATAGAGTATTTTGAAGTTGACCATACCCAGGGGGATCAAAGTCAAGGGTCTTTAGGATTGTTTTCTTAAAAATCACTATGCAAGTTTGTGTTTGTGCTACAGGAATGAAAATAATTGGTGCTGTCTTTGGAATTTAAATCTTCAAGCTAACTTTGGAACTCTTACAGATCTATTGAGAGCATCGAAAGGCGTTCTAAGCAAGTGTAAGTGCAAGCTTGGGAACACACTTCCTGAGCACTCAAGGGCAACCAAGCAGGAAACAAAAGGTTGGAAACTTTTAACCCCCTCTGTCAATTCATAGCTTAGGCTAAGAACGACTAGAGGTAGGAGTAAGTCAGGGCGACGATAGGCAGGTGTCAAGTTGAAGACTACCTAAAAACTCAAGTTCAAGCTAAAAACCTAATCTCTATACTGTTGATAACATAAAGGAAAAGGACCTAACGTGGAATGATCAACCTGAAAGTACGAAGAACATTCAAGTATTCCTGACGACGTAATATCAGACAAGACCTTAAACACGAGAAATAACTAAAAAGAACCAAGTGACTAATATAAAGTAACCAGCAACGAAGTTGTACTCTGGGCAAAGAATTGGACTCCTTAGAGAGGCATATGAACCTTAGATCAGGATGACATCTAGTAAGGGAGAGACAGAGCCTTAGGTCTTCAGAGGCTAGTGTTAACCACACTGCTAGGTCTTGGGCCCAGCAGTTGAGCCACCACTCGTACTACCCTAGCTCTGAGACCAGTGAGTCAGAGATGTCTCAAGGTATGGACAGACCTACGGGAAGTTCAGGAGTGCCTTACTTGTACAGGGTAGAAGGCCCTTACAAAACGCAGTTGGAATACCTTAGGACCAACCGATTAGGTGCTAGCATCTATGAGGACGGCCTAGGAAGATCCGTGGTCCAGATAAAAAACCCTGACCAATCCATGGGACTAGAGCACCCAGCTGTCAAGTTTGAAAACGGTGCATACCTGGACAAAGAAGGAACCATATACGTAGTCACCAGTCACCCAGATAGGACAGATGAATTTGGGAATGTAATCTCAGAAGCGGACTTAGGTGACTTGGAACAAGGAAACATGGGTGTAGAACCTAGAACCCCTCGAGGCAAATCTGTTCTCACTAGGATTATCACACCTGAGTGGGTTCCCCAAGACAACAAGAGCATAGAGTTGCTCCTCAATCGAGAAACTGACGAAGCCTTTTGGAGGTATAAATCTAATCAGCCAACTGATATAGGAAATATCATGATCTATGAGTTTAAGGATCCTGATAGCCCAGGCAGAGTGACCTACTTAGATCACGCTTCAGAAAGGATCTTTGTGGTTACGGAACATGATAGGCATGCTTACACTTGGAAGGGTGAATTCATTTTCCCTCAACCAAGATCGAATGTATCCTATGGTCACCCTGGAGCTGGAACATCCCAAGCTCATGGAATGCAAAGAGACAGAAGTAGAGATAGACCAGAAGTCAGCTTTGCTAGCCTAGCGGGCAGAGAAAGAACGAGGACGGACACGAATAGGGTAGAACCTGAGATGCTTAGAGCTCACAGGAACCAAAGAAATGTGGATGGATTCCTGCTGCCGAGACCTAGAGATCACACAAGAACTCTGAGACCGACCCAGCTAGTTAAGTCCATGAAGAATTACTTTGATGGCACAGGAGATCCCTATGATCATGTGGCGGAATTCAAGCAAGTCTTGAGAGCTGAACAAGTGGAGGATCTATTCACGCAGTACAATGCCTTCGGTCTAACCCTTAGGAACACAACACTTACATGGTTTCAGCCATTGGATGAGAGACAATTCAGGTGTATAGACCAACTCCTAGAAGCCTTCATTGTAGAGTTCTCTAAGAGTGGCATAAGACACAATACCTCCTCATTGATTCACAGCTTCAAACAGACTCCCCAAGAGACTGTCAGATTGGCCGGAAGAAGATTTAGACAATATCTTGAAAGGTGCCCTGTTTTGGAGCTACCCACATCCGCAAAACAGGTAGCCTTATTCCTTGATGGATTGCTGAGTACGAAATTGAGATCCTATGTGTATCTGAAGGACCCTAGGACTATAGAAGAATGTGTACGCATGTGCATTGACATTGAAGATAACCTAGGGGAGGAACTAGAGCTTTCCAAAATCTACAAAGATTCAGACAACGCATCTAGTCACTCTACCACGCAATCCACATCAATCGAGGAACTTGCAGAGAAAGTAGCTCAGAAATTAGGTGTAACTAGCAAACAAATCCCAAGGTTTGCTCCTATGAAAATGTGCTATACATGCAGTGGTGACCATATGGCGAATGTCTGCCCTATTATGGCTCAGCCCCAAGTAAATCCTAGTAGCCAGTACTGCACCATAGAACGGAGATACACCAATCACACCGCACAAGATTGCCCATACAACAAGCAGGCAGTTAGGCAACCCTACCCTCAGCCCTAACAACAAGGCAGATACCAGAACCAAAATCCACCACCACAATATGCTAGACCCCAAAAAACCTACCAACCACAATATCAGGCCCAACAGAGACCCCAACCGGTGCTAGTTCAACAGCCTCCAAACCCAGCTAATGTGATTCCGGTAAAGTATGCTGTTGCAGAAGAAAACCTGAATAGGGCCATAGTACCAGTAACCCCATTGATCTCAGAAAGTGACCCGAGTGACCATAGCTTTGATTCTACACATGTCGATAGTCCCCAGGCTTACTACATGCAGTCTCCAGAACATGGTGAGTCCTACTATAGTGAAGAGCCAAATGAAATAAGTTGGGAGTCAGATTACACGAATGTCATGTATGCAAACCCCAACCCTAGGCCTCAACCTAGGCAAGTAAGACCTCCATTCCCAAGAGGACCATGCTACAGATGCCAAGGAGATCACCTCATTCGTGATTGCCCCTTACCTCCACCTACACAACCCCAGTCAGTGACGATCCAAGGCTTTTGCCAAGATTGCAGAAAAGAGCATCTCTTACGAGATTGCCCCAAAAATCCTAATAATATGCCAAAAATCGCTCCCATTAATGTGATTGAGTTGGTTGTAGATTCCTCAGGAAGTGTCACTTCCACTGCACCAGTACAGGTAGTCACTAGAGCCCAAGCACTGCAGCAAAACCAGGGTGTAGGTCAGGAAAAGGGCCCAGAGGCTAGTGAAACAGAGAGCATAACCAAGAAAAGGACTAGAGCTTGGAAAGATAGTCGGGAAAGAATGAAAAGACAATGGGCTAAAAAGATGTGTGAACTCGAGGAAAGCGTAAGAGAAACAAGAGCCAGAATAACCGAACTCACAACTCAAACTCCCTCCCACACTACCCCACCACCACCATTCCCATCGCCATCCGACCAGCCACCTTCCAACCCACCTCACCTAAACCCACCACCCCCTAGAGTAGGATCAGTTCTAGCAGATCCCACTCCCGAAGACCTTAATATGATGCTTAAAGCATATCAGGCCAGAATCCAAGAAGGGCCAACCATAACCGATCATGAAAAGTGCTACCCTAGAGCCGAGCTAGAGCTTGAACGAACTAAAATTTGTGCTAAGATGGTGGAATAGGCTCAAGCCATGTTCGAAGCTAGCCGCCTCTTTAATATCTCTAGCTCAGCTAAGACGCAGTTACACTTTGACGGACTGCTAGAAAGAATAGAGAGGCTAATTGCACAATCAGAAAAGGAACCTGCCCCTCAAAGAAAGGAAAGGGCAAGGGAACGGATAAGCCAGCCTCTTCAGGAAGCCCATGTGCCTCCTCAAGAAGCTTATCTTCCCCCCCAAAAGGCAGATGAGCCTCCCTCGAAAGCTTACGTACCTCCACAGGTTGCCTACATTCCTTCTCAGGGAGCGTATGAGCCTGCTCGGAAGAGTAATAGAATAAGTAATCCTCCCCAGGAAGCTTGTGCTCCAGCCATCTATGAGAACAAGGAGAGAGTCAACGATAGAATAAGACCTCCTTCTCAGGTTGCTTATGTGCCTAATTCTACGGAGCCACACACTTCTTCTTCTATGAATCGGTTTGCACTAGACTTCCTACGAGAGATTCAAGAAGACAAATGGGATAACGAAAGTGAAGTCGCCCCTCCCTTTGAACTTGTGGATGATGCACACGACCAATTCCCACAAGACATCCCATCTATTTACGGGGAACATGAGAGTACTCAGTCTCATGAGAGATTGGACTTTGAGTCTAATTCCATACAGGAGCTACCCCACTTCACAGGCCCATGGGAAGCAAAGTCCACGTGTATGAGAGCACCCACAGTCATGGTAAGGAACGACGACTCAGTCATACCTAGGAACACTGAGGTAGTAAAGAACCCCAAGGTGCAGCGCAATCCCACTTCGGAAGAACTGCCTAAGGATAGACCAGAAGCGGAGAAATATGTAGCTAGTCAAGTAACTGAAGTTGCAAAACCACGTTCCCGGGTAGGATCCCATAGGACAGTGCCAGAAATTCCCTTGGATAAGATAGGAGATATGTGTGAAGGTGAAGAAGGGAACACCTATCTTCCCATCACCTATCAGGAGTACACCACCAAGGCAATTTTGGACTCAGGTGCAGGAGTTGCAATTGCCACCACTTCCCTATGGAAGCGTTGGGGCAAGCCGGCACTCAGGCCAACGAGAATGAAATTGCAGATGGCCGATGGTCATATTGAGAGACCCTTAGGATTGCTAGAAGGAATAACTCTCACCACTTGTGGTGTCGAGTTTGAGCATACATTTGCCATATGTGACTTCAGCAAAAATCATGCCTATGAGATGATTTTGGGAAGACCATTTATGCGACAGTTGCAAGTGGTACAAGACTGGGGAACCAATTCTTTGTACCTGCAACACTTAGGTGTTACTACCAAAGTCAATCTCAAAGATTACTCTCACAGAGATGTACCTCCTATCCAGTGGAATCCCATCCATAGAGCCAAAGATGATACAGAATCGGTGCATTCCATAAGGTCAGGATCCTCATGGATGCATGAAGACACTCACTTATGGATGTGTAAGGTAGCAGTAGAAGAAGAGAAGAGAGAGAAAGCCAGACAAATAGGTGCAAACAAAACCCATAGACCCATTCAAGACCCAGCCTATGCACCTGTAGTCTTTCCAGATGAGGAATTCGAACCCCATGGCTGGGCGGAAATCTTAGCAACAATGGACGTAGCCATCAATGAAGAACAATGGACACCTCACTGTGATGAGGATGGCTATGACATTTCAGTCTTCTCCATAGAGCCAATCATGGGAGAGTCAGTTCTAGAAGAATGCGAACCTAGCCCTGATGCATTTGAGGATGCAAGTGACTCCAATCTAGAGTCAATCATTATGGACCCACCTTTTGCATCAGATGAAGAATACTTCCACGAAGTAGAATTTCAACCCCAGAGGCATGGAGAGCTTACAAATGATGTAAGATTAGCAACACATGTGAGCCCAAAGGAAGAAGGAAAGAAACGAAAGAAGAGAGAAGTCTCACCAGAAGAGGAAGAATCTTTGTTTGAGGTCCCAGAAAATTTTAAGAAGTATGAGATAGATGACAGGAGAGTCATGATTAGAATGCCTAAACGAGAGGCACAATCAGGAGAGGCCTATGATAACAAAGAAACCACCAAGAAAATAGTAGTGGCCATAGAAGAAGGAGAGGAGAGATGCACGTATATAGGCCATGACCTGACAGAAGAAGAAGAGCACGAATTGATTGCCTTGCTAAGAGAATACAGAGATGTATTCGCTTGGAGTTACAAGGATTTGAAAGGTGTTGACCCTGACATATGCTCACACACCATTCCCATGACTTCAGATGCTAAACCCTCTAAGCAAAAGCCCTATACATATAACGATAATTACGCTGCTAAGATCAAAGAAGAGATAGATAGACTGGTTGAAGCTGGATTTATCTATGAAATTGAGCACACCAAGTGGGTATCCCCCATTGTTGTGGTGCCCAAGAAAAATGGCAAGCTGCGTGTGTGTATTAACTTGAAAAAGGTTAATGTAGCCACAATTCGAGATAACTATCCACTTCCCATCACAGAACATCTCTTAGAAAGAGTGGCAGGCAAGGAAGTGTACAGCTTCCTTGATGGATTTTCGGGTTACAATCAAGTAGCCATAGCTCCAGAGGATCAGCATAAGACAGCCTTTGCCACGGAATGGGGCATTTTTGCCTTTAGAGTAATGCCATTTGGGCTTACCAATGCACCAGCTACCTTCCAGAGGCTGATGTGCCATGTGTTTAAGGAGTTCCTGATGAAGAGTTTAGAAGTCTATGTGGATGATCTTTGTGCTCATTCCAACATTAGACACACTCATATTCCTCTCAGACAAATCTTTGACAAATGTAGAGAATATCAAGTCTGCCTAAACCCAGAAATGTGCGTTTTTATGGTCAGGCAAGGCAAAATTCTAGGACACGTAGTGTCAAAGAATGGCATATCTACTGACGAAGAGAAAGTGAGAGCTATAGCAGAGTTACCTAGGCCAAAGAATGTCAAGGAAGTACAAGCTTTCATGGGGCATTGTGGTTATTATCGACGATTTATACACATGTATGCTGTCATTGCAAAGCCCATGTACGGACTTCTGACAAACTTTGAGTGGACGGATGAATGTGAGAATTCCTTCCAGGAGCTTAAACGACGATTATGTTCGGCACCAATCTTGACCACACCAGATTGGAATAAGCCATTCCATGTTCATGTGGATGCATCCAATTATGCCATTGGGTGTGTACTCGCTCAACCTACTGGTGAAGGTAATATGGATCTTCCAATTGCCTATGCCAGTAGACAGTTGAATGCAGCTGAACGGAATTACACCACTACAGAGCGAGAAGGATTAGGCATGGTGTATGCAGTTAAGAAATTTAGACACTATTTGCTTGCAAATAAGTTTAAATTTTTTACTGACCATCAAGCATTGCTATACCTCGTAAACAAACCATGCAATACAGGAAGATTAGTGAGATGGTTTCTCTTGCTAATGGAATATGATTTCGAGGTTGTGGTAAGGAAAGGGAGGACTTATTTGAGAGCAGATCACCTCTCTAGGCTCACATCGGGAGAAGCCCCACAAGGAGTATCAGATGACCTTCCTGATGCTTACTTGTTTAATTTGGAAGTTGTACCGCAGTGGGCTAAGCCATTGGTACCAGTATTGACGTACGGGCCTAACCATCCAGTGGTAAACACACGGAATAGAGAGGTTGTAAAAGCCCAAAAGTACCACATCATGGCAGGAAGTATGTACAAGCACACAGATCAAGGGATCTTGGCTTGTTGCGTAGAAGAGGATGAGTACGCTAAATGGTTGCAATTAGCACATGTAGGTGCGTTAGAACAACACTACTCAAAGCAACGAACTTTACAGACCCTAAAGAGACTCGGAGTACATTGGCCAACGATGGAAGCTGATGTCCAAAAGTTGTGCAAGGAATGCCCAATCTGCTGCACTAAACCACCAGTGGAACACGCCACTCTTTATCAAATATCCATTGTGCCAGATTGGAGCGAACCTCTAGTATCCTTCCTGAGGACAAACACATTCCCTCCAGACATGACTCTGGCTAGGAAAAGGAGTTTAGAACAAGAAGCCCTGGATTACTCACTCATTGGTGATAATCTATACAAACGCGGTAAAGACGGTTACCTGAGGCTATGTGTCCATGAAAGTGAATATCTTAAGATCTTGGAAACTGCTCACCAAGGTGTAGCAGGAGGACACTTTGGACCAGATCGGGTGATCAAGGCGATACTATTTGCGGGCTTTTGGTGGCCTACCCTTCACATGGATGCACATACCTATGTGAAACGGTGTGATGTCTGTCAAAGGACTCAGTATCCTATACGCAAAGATGAGATGCCACTGAAACCTATGATGGGTGGACGTGCATTCTCTAAGTGGGAAATAGACTTCGTAGGTCCTATTAATCCCCCAGCTAAGGGTTCTCATGCGGAATACATCATTGTGGCGACAGACTATCTAACTAAGTGGGTGGAGGTAAAGGCTACGACAAAGAACGATGTTCAAACAACTGCTAAATTCTTGTTTGAGAATGTATTCACAAGATATGGACTACCTATAGAGCTTGTAAGTGATAGAGGCACTCATTTCTTGAACGAAGTGATTGAAAACCTACTCCAAGAATTCTTGGTAATACACAAGAAGTCTGCCCCCTATCACCCTCAAGCTAATGGACAAGCTGAGAGCACTAATAAGATCTTATGCAATGTACTGACGAAATTAGTGAACACTAAACGCTCTGATTGGGACAAACAGCTACACCATGCTGTTTGGGCATATCGAGTTGCCTACAAAACGGTACTCCAAGCCACCCCCTTTCAGATGGTATTTGGCCAAAATGTTGTGCTACCCTTGGACTTCTTGATTACTACATTGAGAGTAGCACAAGAGCACGAATGGACAGGTCATGAGCTCTCCTCTAGGATCTTTGACCTTGAACGATTAGGGGAAACAAGACTGAGAGCCGCTGCAGGAATATATGCAGCCAAGAAGAGGCAGAAGGCATATTTTGATGCCCATGGGAAGGATAAAGGCTTGAAAGCAGGAGATCTAGTCTTAGTCTATACACTGAAACAACACGCGAGGAAGCTAGAAAAGAGAGGCTACGGACCTATGATCATCAATAGGATTTCCACGAGTGGAGCAGTACAACTAGCCACGTTAGAGGGTGATATTCTCCCAAACTATATTAGCGGTTGCAGAGTCAAGTTGTATCAGGAACCCCTCACGGAGGAAATGCTCAGCCGACTCAACACTGCTAAGAAACGCAAAGAGGAAGAAAAGCGAGTTCGAGAAGAAGCTCAAGCGGAAGCTTTAGAACGCATAAGAAGGATGAAGTTACGGAGGCAAAATAGAGATCAGCCTAGAGCGAATGACTATGCAGATCAAGGATATCCTATGGCCATGTGTGAAGTTGCAGGAACAAGCTCGTATAGGATAATTGATAGACGTCCTTTCATAACCCTAGATATAGGACAAGGAAAGAGTGCAAGGACCGTAAGAGCCTTGATTGACTCAGGTGCAGCCACTAGTGCTGTTAAAGTGTCTTACTGTCAAGAGTTGCAGTTAACTGTCAATCCTGTGGAAGCATATCTCATAGGATTGGGAGGCGTGGAAACCCCTTGCATGGGCGACGTGGAACTTCCCCTCTACATTCATGATGAGGCAATGACAGTTAAAGTACTAGTGTGTCAAGATGAGGATCTCACTGAACCTCTTGTCCTGGGTCAAGACTGGATCTATGACCAAGCAGTCAACTTAAACCTAAGAAGTGGACTTCTTCAGGTATGGGTCAATCATAGTCGAGTTACAGTAGAATTAGACAATGGAGCACTCAAAGAACTAGGAAAGGCACAGACTCCTGGTCCCTCCAGGGGTACACATGAAGATGACCATGCTGTTCTTGTCCAAAACTATGTGTTGCAGAGAAATGATATTCGCAAAAAAGGAGTCAGGGATGCAACGGAATTCCCTTCTTTTCCAAAGGCTAGAAGGAGGCAGCAACCAAAGGTGGATCCAAGGCAGAAGAAGCAGAGTACTACCTATGCCGGAAATCAAAAGTACCTGCGCAGCAGAATGTCCCAGGAAGTAAACCAAGTGGGGGTGCGGAAAGGCGAACACCCGGTTGCACTCGCGCCAACCACACGGGCAAAGCCTCTTATTAGTAACCAACAACACGTCACTAATAAGAAGTCTTTCGGAAATTCTTCTGCTAACGTGAAATCTATTTGGGTGCCCAAGAAGTCGATGAAGGCTAGCCCACAATCAAGATAAATTTGGGTGCCTAAGGCTTGCTTGCGGGCGCAAGTAGCTACGCCGAGGCCACAACCTATACAGCATAACCCATCTACGCGTACAGCCAGTATTCACTCGTTCTCAACACTCAGGAACACACCAAGACCCAAGAGCACGCATATAATCACTTGTAAATGGGTCCCTAAAAGGCCTCATTTTCAAACCGAGACACCAATAAAGCTCTCTAGAGTCTCTACGAAACCGAAAACAAAGCCCATCCACTGCATTTGGCAGCCTAAGACCTGTAATAAACCCCCTTCCTCAATTTGTAAATTCATCCCCACTTACTAACTTCATTAGTCTCCTAGGACTACCCAAGCATTCACTACACACACGTGCACCGAACACTTACTAACCCATTATTCGCTCCCGACCCTCATGTTAATATTGTGATGGGAACAACAACGGTCCTCCCTTGTCCTGTACAATGTTAACACATGTTTGTATATTCTCACAGAGACAGGCAGCAAGAGGTAAAATGGCAGATACGGTAGGAACTAGCTCCCAGGAAGGCACCAGCCCCCAAGTGGTGGACATCGAAAGCCTTCCAGTCGAGGAGGAATTAACGGAAAGACCAGTGGCATTACGAGCATTGCATGCCATACCAATCCAGAATCCTCCACAGGGTCACACCATGCCGGTGGGCAAAACCTCACAATGGTTCAGTGATGTTGCTGGACCCCTGGGTGAAGGCACATACATGTGGGAGTCCGAGGTAGAATTCAATGGACGGTGGGGCAGATACCATTTCTTTACCAGGGAGTTTGAAAAGCTACAGAATAATGAAGGACTGAAGTCGATATGGAAGAAGGCTGGGCTTTATGATTACTTCAAGTTCCAACTTCCAAAGCCAGATTTTCTAAGGTGCTTATACTTAATTAGTACCCTCACCCCCAGCAAAGACAAGAAAGGATACAGTTCCTTTGTGCTCCCATCACTCACAAGGGGCAACGAGCTGAAGCGTTTTCGCTTGACTATCAACTTGGTGAGAGAAGCACTCGACATGAGAGGTATGCACATCCCAACAGAGAAAGAGACAGAAAGAGACTATGGTTCCAGACAATATGAAGAACAGGAATCTGACGAAGTTGAAGGACATGGTTGCGATGACACCTACGATCGCCATCCACTTATGCATGGTCATGCAACATTTCGCCTTCCCCGCTCAGGAGAGGTTCACAATGCCTCCCAAAAAGATCTGGTTTAGCCTCTACCTGGCGGATGCTTTTGAGTTGACCATCAATATGCCCCACTGGATTATCGATCAGATTCATATGGCTCATCAGAGATGGTATAAGAAGCAAAAATCTGTGTTGTATGGTTGCTGTGCACTTACAAGAATTGTATACAGATGTCTCGCATATGATGTACCGGTGCAGAGGGCTCTCATCTGGTCCAGAGCACAGGAATTTCAACGCAGATTGTCAGCTGTAGGGCCTCCCTCAAAGAAGATGAGAGGCGCTGTCCAGATGCCTTGTGCACAAGCTCGCGGTGCAACCCTAACGCCTGAGACAACCCCAAGACTTCCCCGACGAGTGCAACCATTTACTATCAGGTTACCCAGGCACAGCACAGATGGCCCTAATCTTGTGTTTCCACCAGTATCGACTGATCTGGAATTCCCGCATGGATTCACTCTGGAGGATCTAACGGACGAAGAAGTTGCAAGAGTCATAGATGCTGTAAATGCGGAAGTTGAAGAAGAGCAAGCCGGTGGACAGCAAACCGCCCCAGACCAAGCCCAACCCAGCCAACCGGACGTAGTCAATGTGGACGATGAAGAAGAAGCTCATGAGGAGGCACAGGGTGGACAATCAGAAGCAGAAGAACAAGAGTATGATCAGGAAGCCCTAGAAGTACTGGAAGGTGCCCCCGCCTATACTAACGCATTAAAGAAGCTCTACGATACGATGAACCGAGTCCAAGAGCAACACAGGCTATCCTTAGCTGCAGGTAAAGCCCTCATGAACCAAATTCTGGAGGAGGAAGGCGTGGACGAGCAATATCGTGCCACCCTGGAAATGATATCAGATGCTTTGGGAGTACCTGAAACGGTGCATACTGCACTAGCACAATCACGAAGGACAGAGAAAAGATATGGAAGACTGTTGGTGCATTTTGCCCAAGCCTACATGCTTGATATGCTTGATATTATCCTCATTTGTAAGTCACATGAGTAGTCATGTGAACACCTCTTGTAAAAGAGTACATTTTATCTCTTGTAAATGGAAAAAGAAAAAAGTAAAAGGATGGCTTACCTCATCCATGATGTAAAAGCAAATTCGTGGCTCCAACTACCAAAATCACGAATTTTTGAGCTGAGGGAATCTCTCCTAACTTTGGGGATCACTTTTAGGTGGAGCCATTCGAATTCGAATTCAAAACTCCCTCCAAGAATAGCTATAAAAGGAGCAAGAAGGAAGAGGCGATTAGCAAGCCTTGTACGTGACCACTTGATGTCATTTTGTAGAGATTGAAGAGCTTACTCCATAGCTCTATCATTCTACTCCCATTGTGCAAAGATTCATTGCCAATGTGGTTGTAATCATATGTGAATCTATACATTTATTATCATCTACCTCTCTGTTTTGTTCTCTGCTATACTCACTCAGAGCAGTAACTTCAGAAGGTCATATCTCGAGTTTTACTGAACATTTTTCAGTGTTTTAAAGTGCGTTGGATAGCTCTCACTGTCTAGTTTCTACCTATAAATTTTCAAGGTCATTGGATTTATACTTTTGGAGATATCTGCATTTTACTGCTTACTGGTCTATCTCTGCAGAGCCCCGAGAATTGTGGGAATGTTCCAGAACTTGATGAAACTTGTTCTCAGTGCTCAGTCCATCATTTGAAGTGTTTTAACTTGTAATAGGAAGCTTGCTAAGTCTATTTGCTATGCCCAAAAGGAATTTTTCTAATTCCTTCCAGGTTGAGAGCACTGTTCATTTTTTCAGCAGGTGTATGTCCAAAAATAGCAAGTTTTGGGAGCTAGTCATTTCGCAACTTGTCTGTCTTGACTTAAACTTTTGGGATACATGTTCCAAAGTACTTGGCTGATATTTTGGTGGATTTAGGAAGCTCAAAGGGTCTACTAATCAACTCTGAAGTCTCAGTTGGCTGGTGTGAAGCTGGTTGTAGCGGCACCTACTCATCTTTGGATTGCATCCACCATCTCTCTTCACAGTGGTATCAGAGCATAGTCAAGCAACATGGGAGATGGATTTCCATCAACAATTGACAAATTGGATCGAAACAACTATCCGGCATGGTCTCTAAGGATGGAGGCTTACCTTCAAGGAAGGAATCTATATGGATTCATATCCGGAGATGAAGCAATGCCAACCATGAGGAACAAAGGGCAACCATCACATGAAGAAGTGGAAGGACTTTCGAATTGGTGTTCGAAGGATGCACTTGCAAGGTCCTATATTCTAAACTCAATCTCTGATTTTCTTTTACCTCATGTCAAGGGATGCAAGACATCAAGAGAAACCTGGAATGCACTTGCTTCTTTCTTCTCTTCCAACACTCGAGCAAGGAAGAACCAATTGTGGATGGAGTTCACAACAATGAAGAAAAGCCCGAAGCAAAATGTGACTGATTATGTCACAAAGATGAAGGAGATTTCCGACCAACTTGGAAGCATTGGAGAGGTAATTGAAGAGGAGCAAATCATAAGACAAATCATGAATGGAATCAAAGCAGACGACAAGTGGGAGTCATTCACAACAGCCATGGATTTATACATGGATATGCATGTACCCGACCTCAACACACTCATGGGCCAACTCTTCACTCATGAAGCAAAGATTAGCAAAGGTGGTGAGTCCTCAAGAGGTAATCAAACTTCTGCCTTATATTCTGATAAAGCTAAGGTCAAGGACAAGTCAAAGAATAGGAAGAATGAAGATGAAGGAAGCTCTTTCCAAGCAAACTTTGCAGGTAGAGGAAGAGCTAGAGGAAGAGGCAGAGGTGGAAAGCAAGGCAGGGGGAGATTCCAATCATCTCAACCTTGCAACATATGTGGCTTATCTAACCATACTACTGAAGAATGTTTCAGGAATCCAAGGAACTCAAGAGGAAGAGGATTCAATAGAGGTGGCTATGGATCAAATAGAGGTAGGTACAATGGAGGCTACAACAACAACAACTACTACAACAACAATTACAACAACAACAACAACTATCAAAGTGGCCATAGAGGAAGAAGAGATTACAATAACTATGCAGAGGACCAAAGTCAAGAAGATTCATTATTGATTATGAATCTATCAACAAAGAAGGGTAAGGATGATGATCACATATTTTACATTGATTCGGGATGCTCGAACCATGTAGCAGGAAATGTGGCTTTACTTTCTGATTTGGAAGATCCTCATAACAAGCATGAAGTGCAGACAGGAGATGACACAAAGCACTCAGTGGAGAAGATAGGTAATGTGAAGACATCAGATGGGAATATGAACCTCTTAAGCAAAGTCTTGTATGTCCCTACAATTACCAAAAATTTAATAAGTGTTGGACAGATTGTTGAAAAAGGATTGCAGGTTAGATTCAATCGATTTGGAGCATATGTTGAAGACCCAAGGCAAGGCTTTCGAAGGATTGCCAAAGGAGAAAAGACAGGAAGGCTTTTCACTTTTGAAGTGGAAGATACAAAGAACATAGCTTTGTTTAGCTATGGATCTCAAACTCTAACAGAGTTGGAGATATGGCACAAAAGGCTTGCTCACATTGGTGAGAGGACACTCAAACAGATTTGCAGGGACCAAAGTGTACTTGGTTTGCCTAATATCACAAGGCAACACATGATTTATAAGTGTGAAGCTTGTCAACTCGGCAAGGCTCATAGACAACCTTTCAATAAGAAAGGATATATGTATCAAAATCCTTTGGATCTAGTGCACACAGATGTGTGGGGTCCAAGTAAGGAGCCATCTATATCAGGCTCAAGATATTATGTGTCTTTCATAGATGATTGTAGCAGGTGGACCATTCTGTTTTTCATGAAGCACAAGGATGAAGTGTTTAATTGCTTTAAGAAGTATATTGCTCTTGTTGAAAATCAAACAGGTAGGACTTTGAAAAGACTCAGATCAGATGGTGGAGGAGAATACTTCTCTTCTGAATTTGATGCCTTCTTGCATGAAAGAGGCATTAAAAGGGAAGTCACTACAAGGTATACACCTGAACTCAATGGTGTAGCAGAGAGGAGGAATAGAGCTATCGTCGAAGCTGCAAGGTCCATGCTCAACGAAAAGGGATTGCCGAACTACCTATGGGCAGAGGCTGTGTCGACAGCCACATATCTCATAAATAGACTTCCATCTAAGTCACTAGATGGAACCACTCCATATGAAGTGTGGAATGGAAGAAGACCTAGTCTAGAGCATTGTAAAATCTTTGGATGCTTAGCCTATGCTCACATTCCTTCTCAAGTAAGAGGGAAATTGGATCCCAAGGCAGAGAAGTGTGTATTCATTGGTTATGATCAAAACCAAAAAGGATATAGATTGTACAATCCAACCAATAAAGGATTTTCTGTGAGTAGAGATGTAATTTTTGATGAAAACAAATCATGGTTTGATGATGACAGGAAAGTGAAGCTGCCATATGACTTGGATGAAGATTTTCCATCACTTCAACCAAAGGAGCCAAAGCAGATTGAAGAAAGTGATTCGGAGATTGACCTAGAAGACTTGGAAAGACTAAAGCTATGGAAGAACAAAGGTAAAGCAAAGATGCAGGATGCTACATATGGACCCGAGAGCTCACATCAACCACTTAGAAGGTCTTCGAGGGAGAAGAAGAAACCAGAGAGGTTTGGTTATGATACTTCTTTGGTCACCAAGCACTCAATCTACATTGCAAAGGATTCAACCAATGAAGAACCTACCACATTCGAAGAAGCACAAAGCAAGAAAGCTTGGAGAGATGCAATGGATGAAGAAATGGAAGCCTTGAAGGAGAATGACACTTGGGAGCTTGTACCTAACAAGCCATCTATGAAGATAATCGGATCTCGATGGATATACAAAATCAAGAGGAATCCAGATGGAAGTATAAATAGACACAAAGCAAGGTTAGTTGCTAAAGGGTTTGCTCAAACCCATGGTATTGATTATGAGGAGACTTTCTCTCCTGTTGCAAAAATGCCTACAATTAGGGTTCTCATTAGTCTTGCTGCATCTAGAAATTGGAATCTTTATCAACTTGATGTAAAGAATGCTTTCTTGAATGGATGGATTTCTGAGGAAGTGTATATGGCACAACCTCCTGGATATGAGGATGCACATCATCCTAACTATGTATGCAAACTAAAGAAAGCTTTGTATGGATTGAAGCAAGCTCCAAGAGCTTGGAATTTCAGATTGGTTACTTATTTGCAGGACCAAGGATTCAAAGCTAGCAAGGCGGATACCTCTTTGTTCATAAAGAGGAATGGATCTGAAGTGATCTATTTATGTGTGTATGTTGATGATATTATTATCACAGGCAATGATCTTGAAGGAATCAAACAGGTAAAGAGTCAAATGAAGGAGGAGTTCAAAATAAGTGACCTCGGACCACTCACTTATTTTCTTGGATTGGAGTTGATCTACACAGATTCAGGTATATACATCACACAAAGGAAGTATGTCCATGACATGCTCGTCAAGTTCAAGATGGAAAATACAAAGTGTGCAGGTACACCTATGGAGCAAAATCATAAGCTTAGTGCTTATGAAGGAGAGCCAATTGAAGACATCACAAGCTATCAAAGCTTGGTTGGAAGTTTGAACTATGCAACACTCACAAGGGTGGATATATGCTATAGTGTTAGCGTATTGAGTCAGTTTATGCATAAGCCGAGAAGACCACATATGGAAGCGGCCAAGCGAGTCCTCAAGTATCTAAAGGGGACCATGAATGAAGGTTTGTTTTATTCATATACTTCAGATATTGAGCTAAAGGTCTACTCAGATGCAGATTGGGCCGGATCTAAAGATGATAGAAGAAGCACATCAGGGTATATATCATTTGCAGGTTCAAAAATCATTTCTTGGTCATCGAAGAAGCAACCAACCGTGGCATTATCTTCTACTGAAGCTGAATATAGAGGTTTGGCTAATGCAACTCAAGAAATCATGTGGTTAAAATCTTTGTACACAGATCTTGGACTTCATTCTTCAACACCTCACATTTTTGGTGACAACACAAGCTCACTACATCTAGCAGCTAATCCGGTATACCATGCTAGAACCAAGCATATTGAAGTCCACTACCATTATGTAAGGGAGAAGCTAATGAGCAAGGATATTCAACTATCCTACGTCTCTACAGATATGCAATGTGCAGACATGTTGACGAAAGCTCTTGATGGTACGAAATTAAGTAGATTCAAGTTGATGATTGGTTTGCAGGAAATCAAGGACAATTGAAGACTTATTTGGAGGCCAAGCATGTTAGGCTTGAGGGGGAGCTGTTGGTGCATTTTGCCCAAGCCTACATGCTTGATATGCTTGATATTATCCTCATTTGTAAGTCACATGAGTAGTCATGTGAACACCTCTTGTAAAAGAGTACATTTTATCTCTTGTAAATGGAAAAAGAAAAAAGTAAAAGGATGGCTTACCTCATCCATGATGTAAAAGCAAATTCGTGGCTCCAACTACCAAAATCACGAATTTTTGAGCTGAGGGAATCTCTCCTAACTTTGGGGATCACTTTTAGGTGGAGCCATTCGAATTCGAATTCAAAACTCCCTCCAAGAATAGCTATAAAAGGAGCAAGAAGGAAGAGGCGATTAGCAAGCCTTGTACGTGACCACTTGATGTCATTTTGTAGAGATTGAAGAGCTTACTCCATAGCTCTATCATTCTACTCCCATTGTGCAAAGATTCATTGCCAATGTGGTTGTAATCATATGTGAATCTATACATTTATTATCATCTACCTCTCTGTTTTGTTCTCTGCTATACTCACTCAGAGCAGTAACTTCAGAAGGTCATATCTCGAGTTTTACTGAACATTTTTCAGTGTTTTAAAGTGCGTTGGATAGCTCTCACTGTCTAGTTTTTACCTATAAATTTTCAAGGTCATTGGATTTATACTTTTGGAGATATCTGCATTTTACTGCTTACTGGTCTATCTCTGCAGAGCCCCGAGAATTGTGGGAATGTTCCAGAACTTGATGAAACTTGTTCTCAGTGCTCAGTCCATCATTTGAAGTGTTTTAACTTGGAATAGGAAGCTTGCTAAGTCTATTTGCTATGCCCAAAAGGAATTTTTCTAATTCCTTCCAGGTTGAGAGCACTGTTCATTTTTTCAGCAGGTGTATGTCCAAAAATAGCAAGTTTTGGGAGCTAGTCATTTCGCAACTTATCTGTCTTGACTTAAACTTTTGGGATACATGTTCCAAAGTACTTGGCTGATATTTTGGTGGATTTAGGAAGCTCAAAGGGTCTACTAATCAACTCTGAAGTCTCAGTTGGCTGGTGTGAAGCTGGTTGTAGCGGCACCTACTCATCTTTGGATTGCATCCACCATCTCTCTTCACAAAGACGCCCCCCACGAACAGGAAAACGAATGAATGTATTAGGTTCAGGACCACAAGGCACCCCCACCACCACTGGCACAGCACACACTGTTCACGACACCGAGGAAGCCCACACATCGAGTGCACCCCCATCACCTCCCTTGCCACCTTCTCCCCCACATCCGCCTCACTCACCTCCCTCTACCACTCTAACCTCTACTGTCACCACTTCCGAACCCACTACACACACCGACGCACAAACCATCAGTCAACCCACGTACTCTATTTCCACTGAACACATAAGTCTAACCACATCCACAGTAAACCCCACTATTCCCATCACACTTCTTGGGAGTTCACAATTACACACACCTCTATACACGTTCACAACTCTCACTGCAACCACAATCCCCATGTTCACAGTCACTCCCATCACTGCCTCCACTTTTGAATCCATGGAGGTATCACCCACATCTGCACCTCTCCCACCCCCCATTTACCCACAATCTCCCATTCCCCCACCTCCCCCCTCACCCTTCTCTAGTACTCCATCCACAATTCCCATTCCCTCTCCCTTCCCCGCTGCATTCAACACCATTTCTCCCACCATTCCTCTTAATAATGTATTTAATAATATGTATCAATGCATGTCCCAACTTCAGCAACACTACCAACACCTTGACAACCAACATACAAGGCTCTTCCGAAGCCACGAAGATCTCCAAGCACGATGTAGGGATCTTGAAGAGCAGAAGCAGCTACTACAACAGCAGCACGTGACATTACAGGCGCAATACGCACAATTAGAAGCCAACCCACCCCAAGCAGATGATGAAGAACGACGACACATGGACGAGCTGCTACATTCTCAGATCACGGAAAACCTGAAGCTTCGATGGAACTTGGGCCTCCTTCGCAAGCACATGTCTACAGCGCTAGAGGAGAATAAACGATTACAGAAACAGAACGAAGAAAATCTGGAGGCGGCCATGGGGGTTCCCCACAGGAGATTGACCCAGAGCGATTCAAGGCAATTCCCTCTGAGAATATGAAAGTGGTGTTAGAAACTCATGCAGATCTCATGGAGGCCCATGCCGCATTAGAAAAAGAGAGAGATGATTTGCTAAGGCAGTTGGCCACCCGACAGACAGAACCCAGCCAGAGCACAACCGCAGAAGATACAGCTGAAGAGGTCACTAAACTCCGGGCCGAACTTGAGGAATTACGCAGCAAGGTCATGCAATACGAGCGTCAGCCCTCCCCTCTGGTAGAGCCCGAGCCTGACGATCTTGTGCCAATTGAAGTAGAAGAAACATTCGAGGATCCCTATGTCCCGATGCCAACACCCGGAGGTAAGCGAACAGAACAGGGCATGGACACAATTGAAATTGAGGCACCTGAATGGATGCAAAAATTAGAGAAAGTAGCCACGACGCATGATGACAGGGTGGCAGTCCAAATCGCACTGATGTCAAAATTGGAAGAGGTTGTAATCAAATCCGATTATTTTCAGAATCTCTCACACCATAGGTGGATCGGCCCATCGGACGACCTGTATGTTCTTTTTTGCGTGCTAATGGCGGATTATAATGCGGAGATCAAGCACCACACATCAAGGGAACCAACCTCTGCCACCCAATTTGCACCTGACGACATCCCAGAAAGTGCCAAGCAGGGACATATTCGCCAACCGACATGGAGAATTCGGCTGCTCGAAACCTACCCGGAAATGGTAAGAACATGGAACAACATGCCATTGTACATCAAATATAACCCATGTTATTGCCCTGTATTTCGAAGGAGATCCTGGCCGGAGTACACACAAACAGTGCTGACGTTTAAAGGATGTGAGAAGTGGCTTAATTATGTGTACTTCGCACCCCCTAAGGGTCCACCTACTATTGGATATATGATTTCGACGATTCGACATTGGGGGGTCCGTTTCAAGAATGTACCTGATGTCATGACTCAGATGTGCCTGAAGATTTTCGAACTTATGCTGGTCACCTTCAGGACCTTCAAAAATGTCAAGGAACCGCATCTCTCAGCACTAGGATTTAATGAAGGTAACCAGGACCTTGTATACGACATGAGCACAACCCCATCGATTAATGTTGTGTATGCATGGCACGCTCGCATCAAATATCTACCGGCCTGCTTCAAACAAACGTTTGAAGAGATGTTTGTCACGGGATTCTGGGAATATCACTCCGAGATATTCATTCCCAGACCATCCCATCTCTTGCAGTTGTTTGCAGTGGAACAAGCTCTCCATTCCGAAAAGCTACGTATACCACATCCAGAGGTTCCTGGGCCGGTAGACTGGGATGCTCTACTCACAGATCTGGCCAAAGGATTGAGAATCGCCGAACACCACTTAGCGCAGGATGTCGTCGAGTACTACATTCAGAAACCCACACAACAAGGGTCTGTCAGGGACGACAGACGCGAGAGAGGGGGGGGTGTTAGCAGCAGACAAGGGAGTCAATGAAGATCTGGCGAAATAGGCCAGTAATTTTCCTCATGAAGAAGCAAGTACGAGCACTCACGCAGATCTAGCACTAAGGCAACCTTTAAATTTTCAAATCCTTTACACCCATTCAAAGTGATTTTCATCACTAAACACCATTGTAAATACCAATTCATCTTTTTGTAGCTCCATTTTGTGCAAGCCAAGGAGTCCTTGAGCTTGAGGAGCTTTAGAAGTATCTACCTGCCAATTTTTGTATTTTTTAGATATCGTTTGAGCCCTCAAATAAGCCCTGGAACCTAATTTTTAACTAGGCCGGACACTAGGTCTGGACAGGGCCAAAACTTAGCCAAAAACTATAAAAAGAGCTAGAGAGCTCATTTTTGAGGTGAGATTGTAATTGAAACAAACTTGTAAGAGCTTTTGAAAGTAATCTAAGAACTCCATTGATTCTCTCTCTTTGTCTTGCCGTGTGTGCGCGTGTGTGTGTATGTGTGTGCATGACTGTGTGCTTCTCACTCACGCATTTGAGCCGCCACTTGCTCGAGGTCTTCATACCATCCACACGTCTTCCCGGATTGACATTAAAGGAGGTGCTACTCATCACTGAGCTACACCAGCAGCAGACAAGGGAGTCAACGAAGATCTGGCAAATAGGCCAGTAATTTTCCTCATGAAGAAGCAAGTACGAGCACTCACGCAGATCTAGCACTAAGGCAACCTTTAAATTTTCAAATCCTTTACACCCACTCAAAGTGATTTTCATCACTAAACACCATTGTAAATACCAATTCATCTTTTTGTAGCTCCATTTTGTGCAAGCCAAGGAGTCCTTGAGCTTGAGGAGCTTTAGAAGTATCTACTTGCCAATTTTCGTATTTTTTAGATATCGTTTGAGCCCTCAAATAAGCCCTGGAACCTAATTTTTAACTAGGCCGGACACTAGGTCTGGACAGGGCCAAAACTTAGCCAAAAACTATAAAAAGAGCTAGAGAGCTCATTTTTGAGGTGAGATTGTAATTGAAACAAACTTGTAAGAGCTTTTGAAAGTAATCTAAGAACTCCATTGATTCTCTCTCTTTGTCTTGCCGTGTGTGCGCGTGTGTGTGTATGTGTGTGCATGATTGTGTGCTTCTCACTCACGCATTTGAGCCGCCACTTGCTCAAGGTCTTCATACCATCCTCACGTCTTCCTGGATTGACATTAAAGGAGGTGCTACTCATCACTGAGCTACACCAAATTTTGGCGCCGTTGCCGGGGATCGAGCTTTGAAGACGAGCGTGTGATGGTAAGACGTAGAGTTGACGCGTTGGAGTTGTAGGTATTTTCTTCACTCTCATCGATTTTCTTTTACTTTCTTCACCATCTTCATCACCATCATCAACATCACCATCTCCCACCTCCATCTCCATCATCGCGAAAATTTTCTGTTTTTTGATCATATCACCTTTCCCACCTCATTTCCCTCATTTCACTTGTGAGAGAGAGCGATATTGCATGTGTGTTTTCTTGCATGTTTCTTGAGCTTTTTGCAGGACCTTGCCGAATCACCATCCCCAGCTTCCTGCGCAGGTACGAAACTCGACGAAACTGTCTCGCGGTCGCAGGCTTCTGTCGATCGCGACTGACAGAAATTTTTGGTTTTTCACAAAATTGAGTGCATCACTAGAACAAGCACAAGGAGCACATCCTAAAACACTAAAAACAGTAGAAAAATTCCGAGGTTCTCTGTCAATCGCGACCGACAGACCCTGTCAATCGCGACCGACAGACCCTGTCAATCGCGACCGACAGACCCTGTCAATCGCGACCGACAGACCCTGTCAATCGCGATCGACAGACCTCCACGATCGACTGGCTGCCACGTAGGACCCTGTCAATCGCGATTGATACCGTCGATCGCGATCGACAGCCACGACCGACACCTCTGTTAGTCGCGATTGACACCGTCGATCGCGATCGACTAAAATTCCACGATTGATTGACTTTTATGCGTAGCCACGTGTCCATCGCGACTGATAGGCCCCCGATTGACTGAAATCTCGCCAAAAACCCCGGAAAACCATTCGATCGCGATTGATACTGTCGATCGCGATTGACAGCCACGATCGACTCTGTCGATCGCGATTGACACTGTCGATCGCGACTGACAACCCCGACGGACACCTCTGTCAATCGCGATTGAAAGGCCATTACAGGAGAAGCGTATGATACTAAAGAAAAGACCAAAAAATTTGTAGTCACCATTGAAGAGAATGAAGAGTGATGTACATACATAGGAGATGACCTAAGTACAGAAGAAGAAATAGATCTTATGGCTCTATTCAGGGAATATAGGGACGTGTTTGTGTGGCACTATAGAGACTTGAAGGGAGTAGATCCAAAATTTTTCTCTCATATGATTCCCATGACTACTGATGCCAAGCACACGAAACAAAAGCCCTAGACATATATTGACACTTATGTTGTCAAAATAAAGGAAGAAATTAACAAGTTGATTGAAGTTGGATTCATCTATGAGATTGAGCATACTAAATGGGTGTCCCCCTTTGAAGTGGTGCCCAAGAAGAATCGAAAGTTACGAGTGTGTATTAACGTTAAAAAAGTTAATGTTGCTACCATAAGAGATAGCTATCTGCTCACTAATCCACCATCAAGTTGGAACACAAGGAAGAAGTTCATACAAAGGGATTACAACTTGCAAAGGATAGTAGAGGCAAAATGAAGAACAAGACAATAGACCCTGTTACATGAACACTACCTCTCAAGTACTAGGTGGAACAACCACTCCAACAAGGGTGTGTCAGGGATGACAGACTCGAGAGGGGGGCAGTGTTGAAGGTCAAGGTCAAGGACAAACCATAGAATAACATCAAAGAAGTGGACACAAAAGAAGAGAGAGCATATAGGGAGCTCCAAGAAGCACATGTCAATTTTTTTGAAGAAATCCCTATAAATATAGTGATTTTTATCACTAAAAACCATTGTTAATAACATTTTCCATTTTTTCAACTCCATTTTGTTCAAGCCTAGACGTCCTCAAGCTTGAGTATTACTAGAAGTATCATCCTACCAATTTTCATAATTTTTAGACTCCGTTTGAGCCCTCAAATAAGCCTTGGAACCTAATTTTAAACTAGGTCGGACACTAGGTCTGCAGAGGGCCAAAACCACTCAAAAAACTATAAAAAGAGCTAGAGAGCTCATTTTTGGGGTTTGCTTGTTGTAGATTTGAGCTCTTTAAGAGAGTTCTTTTGTAATCAAAGCCTTCCTTTTGTTCCACTCTTTGCTCTTATTGTGTGCACATGTGTGTGTATGTGTGTGCATGCTTGTGTGCTTTCACTCACGCACTTGTGCCTTCACTTGCTCACGGTCTTCATACCAGTCCTCACATCTCCATGGATTGACATTTATGAGGTGTATCTCCTCATTTTGGTACTCTCCATTGTGCTAGAGTGACATCCTCGATCTCATGAATTCTACCAATGGAGCGCTCCATTCTGGAGTTAATGACGCATGATAAAGGGTAGCATATTCCACTAGGCGTTTCTACTAACACATTGGACAATTATTAATCCACTCATGTATTTCTCTATCCATACAAGGCCAATACACTCCTAAATGTTTTAGATTCTACAATGTTCATTGTTTAGAATAGTGATTTCCTAGCGATCCTTCATGGGCTTGTTGCAACCAACTAATATGTTCATCCTCTTTGACACAACAAGCTAGTACACCCTCTATATCTTGTTTGTACATGCTTCCTACCAATATTTGATATTTTTGTGATTTCACAATTGCCTCTTTATTAGCTTTCACATTCTTATTTGTGGGTCCGAAGGTTAAGACAAGTACCAATTTTTTTACCCATTAAAGAACAACTTCTCAATTGAATAGATAAGTGTCCAAAAATTCATCATACACTCCTTGCAGTGACTCTCCTGAAGTGATGCGAGAAAGGTGATTCACCCTGGGGTTCTTCCTACCTTTCCTAACAAACACTTCAAAGTCATATTCCATTAGTAAGAGGAACCATCTTACTAAGTGTCTTGTATTGCAAGGTCTGTTGACCAAATATAATAAAGCTTGATGACTAATGGAGAACTTGAATTTATTGGCCAATAGATAGTGGCTGAACTTCTTCATGTTGTATACCATTCCTAAGCCTTCTCTTTTGGTTGTTGTATAGTTCCGTTCAGCCATGTTTAGTTGTCTGCTAGCATATGCTATAGGCAAATCTAGATTTCCTTCACCTGTGGGTTGTGCTAGCATGCATCCTATTGCATAATTGGATGCATCTACATAGACATGGAATGGTTTATTCCAATGAAGAGTGATGAATATTGGAGTTGTGCACAGACATCTCTTCATCTCATTGAAGGAATTTTTGCATTCTTTGTTCTACTCAAAATTTGTCAAAAAGCATAAAGAGGTTTAGCTATGATCGCATACATGTGGATGAACCTATGATAATATCCATAGTGGCCCATAAAGGCTTGTACCTCTTTATCATTCCTTGGCCTCAACAACTCCACAATGGCTCTTACTTTGTCCTTAGCCATTGAGATTTCGTTCTTAGAAACAATATGACCTAAGATCTTACCTTGGCATACTATGAACACAAACTTTTCTACATTAAGACACACTTGATATTGTATATGCTTGTTAAAGATTTGTTTCAGCTTAGGGATGTGGTATCTTCTTTCTTCGGAATGGTCACATAAATTGTCCACATATACTTCCAAGCTCTTTCGCAAGAACTCTTTGAAGGCATGATACATGAGCCTTTGGAATGTTGCATGTGCATTGGTGAGCCCAAATGCACACAAAATGCAAAGATTCCCCAATATGTGGCAAAGGCAATTTTGTGTTGATCTTCTAGGGCAATGGCTACTTGGTTGTAACCAAAAAATCCATCAAGGAAGCTATAAACTTCCTTGCTTGCAACACGCTCCAATAAATGTTCGATGATTGGAAGTGGGTAGCTATCTTTGATCATAGTGGCATTAACGTTTAAAGGTCAATACACATCCGTAACCTTCCATTCTTCTTGGGCACCACTATGATGGGGGACACCCATTCAATATGCTCAATCTCATAGAAAAATCTAGCGTCAATCACTCTATCAATTTCTTCTCTTATTTTGGCTCCATAAGTGTCATAATATGTGTAGGGCTCCTATTTGGTGGGCTTGGTGTCAGCCATCGTGGCGATCATATGAGAGCATATTCTTGAATCTACTCCCTTTAGGTCTCTATAGGTCTATGCAAATACATCCCTATATTCCCTTAATAAATCTACAAACTTTATTTCTTCTTCTGCATTTAGGTCTTCTCCTATGTATGTACATCGCTCTTCCTTCTCTTCAATGGTTATTATAACTTTTTTAGTTTTTTCTTTATTATGATATGCTTCTCCTCTGATGGTCTCTCTCTTACCAAAATTTTCTGGTCTTCAACTTCATAGCTCTTGAAATTATCTGGTACTTTGAATAATGATTCCTCCTCTACTTGTTTCAAAACTTTTCTTTTCTTTTTCTTTTAACTACATACACTTTTCTCCCTTGAATTTATGGTTTTGATGCTTGTGAGAGGTTCTTCTTCTTTTTGGGTAAATACTCCCACATTTTCTAGATAGTGCTCCTTTGAATCAAAGCAACTATCCATCACAATGGACTCTAGATCATCATTGTCCTCTTTTTCTTCTATGACCTCATTAGAGTCACACTCTTCTAGCAAAGTTCATACATAAGCAAAGAGATATCATAACCTTCCTCATCACAATGAGGTGACCACTATTCTTCATTGACAATGATGTCCATGGTGGCTAAGATTCTTGCCCAACATGAGGCTCAAATTCCTCATCTAGAATAATCATTGTTGCATAAGTTGGGTCTCTAATTGGTCTGGATCCTTGGGAAGTTCCTTCTTCTCTTGTTTTTAGATGTATCTCCTCTTCCTATGTGACCTTTCATATCCACAAGTGATTATCTTCATGCATCTAGGATGGATCAGAACAGGTTATAGAATGAAAAGAGATTGAATCTTCTTGCACCTTGTGGATAGGATTCCATCGTAGGGGTGGTACATCTCTGAAGGTATAATCCTTCAAATTTACCTTGGTTGTGACCCCTAAGTGCTACAAGTACAAGGATTTGGTTCCCCAATCCTATACCACCTACAGTTTGTTGGAAGAGATAGTGGACAAATTTTAGAGATGAAGTGGTGCTGCAAAATCTTGCTTCACACCAGCCAAGAAGAGGTTGTGGAGAGTATAGTAAACCCTCGAGCTTCCCAAAAATCACAAATAATCACCTATGTGCTTTGGAACATGATCCTCTAATCAATGGATCAAAACATATGATGGGTGATTGATGGCCATAAGAAAGAAGTCTGTGAACTAACTTCCTGGGAAGATGTTACAGAGGGAAAAGGGGAGGTTCATGGATATAGAAAAGATGTGAAAGAGTGGTGGAATGAGGGTGGTTGTGTACATGATGTGAAGGTGTACAATGGGCATATGGAAATGTGTAGGTGGGGAAATGACTCGTAGCATAGGGAAAGGTGGAGTGAAGACAGATGTAATGGGAGGGTTAGTCGTAATCGGGCTGGAGATCGAGGGCCAAATGGAAACAGGTGATGGAATGCAAATGTCGGGACTTTATCATCAGTCATTGTGTAGTCATCATCTTCTTCTTCAGAGTCAGATTCCTCGCCCCCTTCTGACAATGTGGTCGGGTAAGTGGGTCATTCATATTCTTGAGAAACGAACTGTGTGTGTGAAAACTAGAAGTCACTGGACAACACCTCTGGTATCTTGAAGTCAAAGGTGGTATTGATATCTTTTGTACCCAAGCTAGTGACAAAAAAAGGAAAAGATTAAAATACAAAAGTGGTGGTCACCATGGGAACCTCAACTGTTGTGGTGGTCATGATGGGGATGGCAGTAGGAATAGTGGTTGCCACATATGAGACCTCACTCATTGTAGCAGTTTGAGTCAAACGGATTCTGAGTGATGGAACTAGTGGTTGCGATTGAGCTAGAGATCACTGTGGGGAGGTCTTTGGTGTGGGTTGTGGTGAAGGTGACTCTACAACTTGTAAACAAGGAATTGTACCACGCATTCGGTTACTCTCTTGGTATTTGGAGGTCGCTTGGTTTTCTTTGAACCCTTGTATTGTTGTAATTGTGCTGCTGGAAGAGCTCTTTCAATGGCGATATCATAAGCCAAGCACATATAAATAATACATCTGATAGCACAACAACCATGGACAATCTTCTTCCTTTCCCAATGATGTCCTATCAGTATGATCTGGTCTTGGATGTAAGTTGCAACGTCAATCATTTGAGGGCCCGTAGTAGCGTGGTATAATCTAAACCATAAACGCTTGTGGGGAATGGTAAAACGATCCTGTGCTGGAAAAGTAAAATGATGGAGACAGGTCCTCAAGGGAGTAGTGAGTTGAGGAGTGATTGTTGAGATAGCAGGCCATTTATCCATATCACTTCTCTTCATAGCCTCGGGAATGAGGTGCTCTTGCTCCATGGGCATATGAGTACCATGAATCTGAAGAGCTACTCTGATTAAATCCAAGGAAAAGTGAATTTTTTGAATGGTGGCTCATTTACTAAGGAAGGCAGTGTGAATATTGGATCCAACTCCTTTCGCTCTTGTTCCTTGATAGATGCCACCAAATAATAGCACTGATAGAATCAGGCTTAGGAAGTGGTGAACTGAAATAGGTTGCAAATCCTGCTTGCTGCCAAATAAGCCTGAGTTCTTCACTATTTTGGAGGGCTTCAAAGTCTTGAGAGAAGAACTAATATCGCCGCGCTCCATGTGTCAGATTAGCCTCATAGGTAAAATCCGCTTTGCCCAGTGGTCCGAGGAGTCCTTAGAACCAATGCCTTTTATTCATCACTGTTGGCATACAAAGCAACAGAGGAGTCATGCACAATACGGCAACAAGGCCAAATCATTTCTTCCATGGACTATTTACAACTCAAATCATTTCTTCCATGGACTATTTACAACTCAAGTGATTTTAATCACTACACAAACATTGTAAATCCCGTTTTTGGTAGAATAGACTCCATTTTGTGCAAGCCGAGGAGTCCTCGAGCTTGAGGAGTATTAGAACTAGCGACATATCAATTTTCATAATTTTTAGACTCTGTTTGAGCCCTCAAATAGAATCTAGAACCTAATTTTTAACTAGGCCGGACACTAGGTCTGGACAAGACCAAAGCTAGTTAGAAAACTATAAAAAGAGCTAGAGAGCTCATTTTTGGGGTTAGATTGTTTGTGAATTGAGCTTATGTAAGAGACCTATTGATTAATGCAAAGGACTCCATTGTTCCTCTCCTTGTTCTTGCCTTGTGTGCGCGTGTGTATGAATGTGTGTGCATGCTTGTGTGCTTCTCACTCACGCACTTGTGCCTTCACTTGCTCATAGTCTTCATACTAGTCCTCACGTCTCCACGGATTGACATTTATGAGGTGTATCTCCTCACGTTGGTACTCACCATTGTGCTAGAGTGACACCAAATTTGGCGCCGTTGCCGGGGAGAGAGCTTCGAGGACGAGCGTGTGATGGTAAGACATCGAGTTGAGACATTGGAGTTATAGGTAATATCCTTCTTTCTCTTAATTTTTCTTCATTTTTTCCTTACTTTCGCATCACCATCATCACCATCATCATCTCCACCATCTCCCACCTCCATCTCCATCTCCACAAAAAATTTCAGTCTTTTGGTCATATTACACCCCCCACCTCATTTCCCTCATTTCATTGTGAGAGAGAGCGAGAGAGAGCTTGCATGCTATCTGTTTTTGGTGTGTTTTTGAGCTTTAGTTGCAGGAACTTGCTCTACCACCTCCTCCAGCAGTGTGTGCAGGTACGACAGACTCTGCACAGGTCTCGGGACGACGACCTTTGTCTGTCGCGACAGACAGAAAAACTTAAAATTTTGTGAATGCATGTTTGGCACGGTAACCTACACCATTAGGGCACTCTAAATCACTAGAAGTTTCTCAAAAATTTGCGTTTTTTCAGTCTATCGCGATAGACACCATCTATCGCGACAGACAGAAATCCACGATAGAGCCCGTCTATCGCGACAGACACCGTCTATCGCGACAGACCAAAATTCCGCGACAGACAGCGTCAATCGCGACAGACACCGTCTATCGCGACAGACACCGTCTATCGCGACAGACCAAAGTCCGCGACAGACACCGTCTATCGCGACAGACCAAAATTCCACGACAGACAGCGTCAATCGCGACAGACACCGTCTATCGCGACAGACAGAAATCCACGATAGACCCCGTCTATCGCGACAGACACCGTCTATCGCGATAGACCAAAATTCCACGACAGACAGCGTCTATCGCGACAGACACCGTTTATCGCGACAGACCAAAATTCCAGGACAGACAGCGTCTATCGTGACAGACACCGTCTATCGCGACAGACCAAAATTCCACGACAGACAGCGTCTATCGCGACAGACACCGTCTATCGCGACAGACCAAAGTCCGCGACAAACACCGTCTATCGCGACAGAAAGCCCCCACGATAGTTTGTGTCTATCGCGACAAACACCGTCTATCGCGACAGACAGCCCCCACGATAGTTTGTGTCTATCGCGACAGACACCGTCTATCGCGACAGACAGACATTTTCGGCAAAAATTAAGGGGTAAATTTTTGGAAATTTAGGCTAAATTTTGGGCATATTTGCACTCTCAAATACTCATACACTTACAAAGGCCTTAGAAAAATGCATTAAAACCCCTGAAAGGTTCTGTTTGTCTAGTTAACCCCCTAAACCATGAACGGTCATAACTTTTTCATACGAAATCCATTTTTTGAGCTCTAGGGCTTGTCGGAAAGCTCGTGGCATATACTACATACCCTCAACTATTTTTTATAAGAATAATGCGTTGATTTTCAGATAGGATATTTGGAAGTTGACACACTGAGGGGTAGGAACACCAAGGGAGCTCTAGAGGAAATTTCTAGCAATACAAAAGGGGGAACAAGGGTCATTAAAAAAGTGTCTGAAATAAATTGTCTGTCAATTGAAAGGTCAACTTGGAGCTAATCTTGGGACTGATGCAGGTCTATTGAGAAGCAATTGAGAGCGTCCAAGCAAGGGTTTTGCGCAAGCTTGAGAATCAACTTCTCGAGCACTAAAGAGCAAGGTTCAGCAAGAAAGGTCGGAATACTCTCAACCCCTCTTCGTCAATTCCTAGCTTAGGCTAAGAATGATTAGAAGTAAGAGTAAGTCAGGGCGAGGATAGGCAACTATCAAGTTGAAGCATACCTAAACTTTCAAGCTCAAGCTAAGGGCATAATCCTTCTACTGTCGAGAACTTTAAAGGGAAAGAACTTAACGTGGAACGATCAACTGTAAGTGCGAAACAACATTCAAATATTCCTGACGACGTGATATCAGACAAGACCTTAAACACGATAAAATAACTAAAAAGAACCAAGCAACTAATATAAAGTAACCAGCAATGAGGTTGTACTCTGGGCAAAGAATTGGGCTACTTAGATAGGCATATGAACCTTAGATCAGGACGACATCTAGTAAGGGAGAGACAAAGCCTTAGATCTTCAGAGGCTAGTGTTAACCACACTGCTAGGTCTTGGGCCCAGCAGTTGAGCCACCACTCGTACTACCCTAGCTCTGAGACCAGTGAGTCAGAGATGTCTCAAGGCATGGACAGACCTACGGGGAGTTCAGGTGTGCCATACTTATACAGGGTGGAAGGCCCTTACAAAACACAGTTGGAATACCTTAGGACCAACCGATTAGGTGCCAGCATCTATGAGGACGGCCTAGGAAGATCCGTGGTCCAAATTAAAAACCCTGGCCAATCCATAGGACTAGAGCACCCAGCTGTCAAGTTTGAAAACGGTGCATACCTGGACAAAGAAGGAACCATATACGTAGTCACCAGTCACCCAGATAGGACGGACGAATTTGGAAATGTGATCCCAGAGGCCGACTTAGGTGACCTGGAGCAAGGAAACATGGGTGTAGAACCTCGAACCCCTCGAGGCAAATCTGTTCTCACTAGGATTATCACACGTGAGTGGGTTCCCCAAGACAACAAGAGCATAGAGTTGCTCCTCAATCGAGAAACTGACGAAGCCTTTTGGAGGTATAAATCTAATCAGCCAACTGATATAGGAACTATCATGATCTATGAGTTTAAGGATCCGGATAGCCCAGGTAGAGTGACCTACTTAGATCACACTTCGGAAAGGATCTTTGTGGTGACAGAAAATGATAGGCATGCTTACACTTGGAAGGGCGAATTCATTTTCCCCCATTCAAGATCGAATGTATCCTATGGTCACCCTGGAGCTGGAACATCCCAAGCTCATGGAACTCAAAGAGACAGAAGTAGAGATAGACCAGAAGTAAGCTTTGCCAACCCAGTGGGCAGAGAAAGAACGAGGACGGAGACGAATAGAGTAGAACTTGAGATACTTAGAGCTCACAGGAACCAAAGAAATGTGGATGGATTCCCCCTGCCGAGACCTAGAGAGCACACAAGAACTTTGAGACCGACCCAGCTAGTTAAGTCCATGAAGAATTACTTTGATGGCACAGGAGACCCCTATGATCATGTGGCGGAGTTCAAGCAAGTCTTGAGAGCTGAACAAGTGGAGGATCTATTCACGCAGTACAATGCCTTCGGTCTAACCCTTAGGAACACAGCACTTACATGGTTTCAGCCATTGGATGAGCGACAATTCAGGTGTATAGACCAACTCCTAGAGGCTTTCATTGTAGAGTTCTCTAAGAGTGGCATAAGACACAATACCTCCTCATTGATTCACAGCTTCAAACAGACTCCCCAAGAGACTGTAAGATTGGCAGGAAGAAGATTTAGACAATATCTTGAAAGGTGCCCTGTTTCGGAGCTACCCACACCTGCCAAACAAGTAGCCTTATTCCTTGATGGATTGCTGAGCACGAAATTGAGATCCTATGTGTATCTGAAGGACCCTAGGACTATAGAAGAGTGCGTACGCATGTGCATTGACATTGAAGATAACCTAGGGGAAGAACTAGAGCTTTCCAAAATCTACAAAGATTCAGATAGTGCATCTAGTCACTCTTCCACGCAATCCACATCAATCGAGGAACTCGCAGAGAAAGTGGCCCAAAAACTAGGCGTCTCTAGCAAACAAATTCCGAGGTTTACCCCAGCGAAGAGGTGCTATACATGCGGTGGTGACCATATGGCAAACGTGTGTCTCATTATGGCTCAACCCCAGGTCAATCCAAATAGCCAATATTGCACCATAGAACAAAGGTACACCAATCATACCGCACAAGATTGCCCATACAACAAGCAGGCAGTTAGGCAACCCTACCCTCAGCCATACCCGCAGCAAGGAAGATACCAGAACCCGTACCCTCCACAACCATATGGCAGGCCACAACAACCGTATCAGCAACCCTACCAAAACCAACAAAGGCCTCAGCCAGTGTTAGCTCAACAACCCCCTGCCCCAGCTAATGTGATTCCGGTAAAGTATGCTGTTGCAGAAGAAAACCTGAATAGAGCTATAGTCCCTGTAACACCCTTGCTTTCAGAAAGTGACCCGAGTGACCATAGCTTTGATTCTACACATGTTGATAGTCCCCAGGCGTACTACATGTAGTCTCCAGAACATGGTGAGTCCTATTACAGTGAAGAGCCAAATGAACTTAGTTGGGAGTCAGATTATACAAACGTCATGTATGCAAACCCCAACCCTAGGCCTCAACCTAGGCAGGTAAGACCTCCATTCCCAAGAGGACCGTGCTACAGATGCCAAGGAGATCATCTCATTCGTGATTGCCCCTTACCTCCACCTACACAAAACCAGTCAGTGACGATCCAAGGCTTCTGCCAAGATTGTGGAAAAGAGCATCTCTTACGAGATTGCCCAAAGAACCCTAATAATATGCCAAAAATCACTCCCATTAATGTGATTGGGTTGGTTGTAGATTCCTCAGGAAGTGTCACTTCCACTGCACCCGTACAGGTAGTCACGAGAGCTCAAGCAGTGCAGCAAAACCAAGGGGTAGGCAAGGAAAAGAGCCCAGACGCTAGCGATACTGAGAGCCAAAATAAAAAGAGAACAAGAGCTTGGAGAGATAGCCGCGAACGCATGAAAAGGCAATGGGCAAAGAAGATGAGTGAACTTGAGGAAAGTCTACGAGAAACCAAGGCTAAAATCATAGAGATCACATCTCAACCGCACTCTCACACATTCCCACCGCTACCATCCCCATCACCCTCCATCCCTCCACCCTCTAAGACACCCCACGTAACCCACCCACCACCCCAAGCAGGATCAGTATTAGCTGATCCCACTCCTGAAGACATAGACATAATGCTTAAAGCATATCAGGCCAGAATCCAAGAAGGGCCAAACGTCACGGATCATGACAAGTGCTATCCTAGAGCTGACCTAGAGATAGAAAGAACCAAGCTGTGCGCGAAAATGGTCGCATTGGCTCAGACTATGTTTGAAGCCAGTCGCCTTTTCAATTACTCGGGCTCAGCCAAGACGCAATTACACTTGGATGGACTCCTAGAGAAGTTAGAGGGAATAATTGCAAAATCTGCCAACGAAGAAAAAAATCAAGAAAGAGATAAAGCAAGCAAAAACATGACCCATCCCCCATCGGAAGTTTATGTGGCCAATTCCACTAAACCAGAAAACTTCCCCTCCTTAGAAAAGATAGAGAGGCTAATGGCACAATCAGAAAAGGAACCTGCCCCTCAAAGAAAGGAAAGGGCAAGAGAACGGATAAGCCAGCCTCTTCAGGAAGCCCATGTGCCTCCTCAAGAAGCTTATCTTTCCCCCCAAAAGGCAGATGAGCCTCCCTCGAAAGCTTACGTACCTCAACAGGTTGCCTACATTCCTTCTCAAGGAGCGTATGGGCCTGTTCGGAAAAGTAATAGAATGAGTAATCCTCCCCAGAAAGCTTGTGCTCCAGCCATCTATGAGAATGAGGAGAGAGCCAACGATAGAATAAGCCCTCCTTCCCAAGAAGCCTATGTGCCTAACTCTACGGAGCCGGACACATCATCTTCTATGAATCGATTTACACCAGAATTCCTACGAGAGATTCAAGAAGACAAATGGGCTAAAGAGAGTGAAGTCCCTCCTCCCATTGAACTGGTGGATGATGCACAGGACCAATTCCCACAAGACATCCCATCCATTTATGGAGAGCAGGAGAGCATCCAATCTCAAGAAAGATTAGACTTCGAGTCTAATTCTTTACAGGAACTACCCCATTTCACAGGCCCATGGGAAGCAAGGTCCACCTGCATGAGGGCACCTACAGTCATGGTGAGAAACGAAGATTCAGTCATACCTAGGAACATAGAGGTAGTGAAGAACACTAACGTGCAGTGCAATCTCAAGTTAGAAGAGCTACTCAAGGTTAGACCTGAATTATGGAAACATGTCGCCAAACAAGTACCAGAAATAGCCAAACCTCGTTCCCAGGTAGGATCCCATAGGACGGTGCCAGAAATTCCATTGGACAAGATAGGAGATATGTGTGAAGGTGAAGAAGGGAACACCTATCTTCCCATCACCTACCAGGAGTACACCACCAAGGCAATTTTGGACTCAGGTGCAGGAGTTGCAATTGCCACCACTTCCCTATGGAAGCGTTGGGGCAAGCCAGCACTCAGGCCAACGAGAATGAAATTGCAGATGGCCGATGGTCACATAGAGAGACCCCTAGGATTGCTAGAAGGAATAACTCTCACCACTTGTGGTGTCGAGTTTGAGCATACATTTGCCATATGTGACTTCAGCAAAAATCATGCCTATGAGATGATTTTGGGAAGACCATTTATGCGACAGTTGCAAGTGGTACAGGATTGGGGAACCAACTCCTTGTATTTGCAACACTTGGGTGTTACGACCAAAGTCAATCTCAAGGATTATTCTCATAGAGATGTCCCTCCTATCCAATGGAATCCCATCCATAGAGCCAAAGATGATACAGAATCGGTGCATTCCATAGGGTCTGGATCCTCATGGATGCATGAAGACACTCACTTATGGATGTGCAAGGTAGCAGTAGAAGAAGAGAAGAGAGAGAAAGCCAGAGAGGTAGGTGCAACGAAACTCATAGACCCATTCAAGACCCAGCCTATGCACCTGTAGTCTTTCCAGATGAGGAATTCGAACCCCATGGCTGGGCAGAAATTTTAGCAACCATGGACGTAGCCATCAATGAAGAACAATGGACCCCTCACTGTGATGAGGATGGCTATGACATTTCAGTCTTCTCCATAGAGCCAATCATGGGAGAGGCAGTTCTAGAAGAATGCGAACCTAGCCCTGATGCATTTGAGGATGCAAGTGACTCTGATCTCGACTCAATCATTATGGACCCACCATTTGCATCAGATGAAGAATACTTCCATGAAGTAGAATTTCAACCCCAGAGGCATGGAGAGCTTACAAATGATGTAAGATTAGCAGCACATGTGACCCCGAAGGAAGAAGGAAAGAAACGAAAGAAGAGAGAAGCCTCACCAGAAGAGGAAGAATCTTTGTTTGAGGTCCCAGAAAATTTTAAGAAGTATGAGATAGATGACAGGAGAGTCATGATAAGAATGCCTAAACGAGAGGCACAATCAAGAGAGGCCTATGATAACAAAGAAACCACCAAGAAAATAGTAGTGGCCCTAGAAGAAGGAGAGGAGAGATGCACGTACATAGGCCATGACCTAACAGAGGAAGAAGAGCATGCGTTGATAGCCTTGCTAAGAGAATACAGAGATGTATTCGCTTGGAGTTACAAGGATTTGAAAGGTGTTGACCCCGATATATGCTCACACACTATCCCCATGACCTCAGATGCTAAACCCTCTAAGCAAAAGCCCTATACTTATAACGATAATTACGCTGCTAAGATCAAAGAAGAGATAGATAGATTGGTTGAAGCTGGATTTATCTATGAAATCGAGCACACTGAATGGGTATCCCCCATCGTAGTGGTGCCCAAGAAGAATGGCAAGCTGCGTGTGTGCATTAACTTGAAAAAGGTTAATGCAGCCACGATTCGAGATAACTATCCGCTTCCCATCACAGAACATCTCTTAGAAAGAGTGGCAGGCAAGGAAGTGTACAGATTCCTTGATGGATTTTCGGGCTACAATCAAGTAGCCATAGCTCCAGAGGATCAGCATAAGACAGCCTTTGCCACAGAATGGGGCATTTTTGCCTTTAGAGTAATGCCATTTGGGCTTACCAATGCACCAGCTACCTTCCAAAGGCTGATGTGCCATGTATTTAAAGAGTTCCTGAGGAAAAACTTAGAGGTCTATGTTGATGATCTTTGTGCTCATTCCAACATTAGACAAACCCATATCCCGGAGCTCAGACAAATCTTTGACAAATGTAGAGAATATCAAGTTTGCCTGAACCCAGGAAAGTGCGTTTTTATGGTAAGGCAAGGCAAGATTCTAGGACACATAGTGTCAAAGAATGGCATATCTACTGACGAAGAAAAAGTGAGAGCCATAGCAGAGCTACCTAGGCCAAAGAATGTCAAGGAAGTACAAGCTTTCATGGGGCACTGTGGTTATTACCGACGATTTATACACATGTATGCTGTCATTGCAAAGCCCATGTACAGACTTCTGACAAACTTTGAGTGGACGGATGAATGTGAGAATTCCTTCCAGGAGCTTAAACGAAGATTGTGTTCAGCACCAATCTTGACCACACCAGATTGGAATAAGCCATTCCATGTTCATGTTGATGCATCCAATTATGCTATTGGATGTGTGCTTGCTCAACCTACTGGTGAAGGTAATATGGATCTTCCGATTGCCTATGCCAGTAGACAGTTGAATGCAGCTGAACGAAATTACACCACTACAGAGAGAGAAGGCTTAGGCATGGTTTATGCAGTCAAGAAATTTAGACACTATTTGCTTGCAAATAAGTTTAAATTTTTTACTGATCATCAAGCATTGCTATACCTCGTAAACAAGCCATGCAATACAGGAAGATTAGTGAGATGGTTTCTCTTGCTAATGGAATATGAATTTGAGGTTGTGGTAAGGAAAGGCAGGACTCATTTGAGAGCAGATCACCTCTCTAGGCTCACATCGGGAGAAGCCCCACAAGGAGTGTCAGATGACCTTCCTGATGCTTACTTGTTTAATTTGGAAGTGGTGCCGCAGTGGGCTAAGCCATTGGTACCAGTATTGACATACGGGCCTAACCATCCAGTGGTAAACACACGAAATAGAGAGGTTGTAAAAGCCCAAAAGTACCACATCATGGCAGGAAGTATGTACAAGCACACAGATCAAGGGATCTTGGCTTGTTGCGTAGAAGAGGACGAGTACGCTAAATGGTTGCAATTAGCACATGTAGGTGCGTTAGAGCAACACTACTCAAAGCAACGAACTTTACAGTCGCTAAGGAGACTCGGAGTGCATTGGCCGACTATGGAAGCGGATGTCCAAAAGTTGTGCAAGGAATGCCCAATCTGTGGCATTAAACCACCTGTGGAACACGCCACTCTTTATCAAGTATCCATTGTGCCAGATTGGAGTGAACCTCTAGTATCCTTCTTGAGGACAAAAACATTCCCTCCAGACATGACTCTGGCTAGGAAAAGGAGTTTAGAACAAGAAGCCCTGGATTACTCACTCATTGGTGATAATCTATACAAGCGTGGTAAAGATGGTTACCTGAGGCTATGTGTCCATGAAAGTGAATATCTTAAGATCTTGGAAACTACTCACCAAGGTGTAGCAGGAGGACACTTTGGACCGGAACGGGTGATCAAGGCAATACTATTTGCGGGCTTCTGGTGGCCTACCCTTCACATGGATGCACATACCTATGTGAAACGGTGTGATGTCTGTCAGAGGACTCAGTATCCTATACGCAAAGATGAGATGCCACTGAAACCTATGATGGGTGGACGTGCATTCTCTAAGTGGGGAATAGACTTCGTAGGTCCTATTAATCCCCCAGCTAAGGGTTCTCATGCGGAATACATCATTGTTGCAACAGACTATCTAACTAAGTGGGTAGAGGTAAAGGCTACGACAAAGAACGATGCTCAAACAACTGCCAAATTCTTGTTTGAGAATGTATTCACAAGATACGGGCTACCTATAGAGCTTGTAAGTGATAGAGGCACTCATTTCTTGAACGAAGTGATTGAAAATCTACTCCAAGAATTCTTGGTAATACACAAGAAGTCTGCCCCTTATCACCCTCAAGCTAATGGACAAGCTGAGAGCACTAATAAGATCTTATGCAATGTACTGACAAAATTAGTGAACACTAAACGTTCTGATTGGGACAAACAGCTACACCATGCTGTTTGGGCATATCGAGTTGCCTACAAAACGGTACTCCAAGCCACCCCCTTTCAGATGGTATTTGGCCAAAACGATGTGCTACCCTTGGACTTCTTGATTCCTACATTGAGAGTAGCACAAGAGCACGAATGGACAGGTCATGAACTCTCCTCTAGGATCTTTGACCTTGAACGATTAGGAGAAACAAGACTGAGAGCAGCTGCAGGAATATATGCAGCTAAGAAGAGACAGAAGGCATACTTTGATGCCCATGTGAAGGATAAAGGCTTGAAAGCAGGAGATCTAGTCTTAGTCTATACACTGAAACAACACGCGAGGAAGCTAGAAAAGAGAGGCTACGGACCTATGATCATCAATAGGATTTCCACGAGTGGAGCAGTACAATTAGCCACGTTAGAGGGTGATATTCTCCCAAACTATATTAGCGGTTGCAGAGTCAAGTTGTATCAGGAACCCCTAACGGAGGACATGCTCAGCCGACTCAACACTGCTAAGAAACGCAAAGAGGAAGAAAAGCGAATTCGAGAAGAAGCTCAAGCAGAAGCTTTAGAACGCATCAGAAGGATGAAGTTACGAAGGCAAGGTAGGGATCAGCCTAGAACAAATGACTATGCAGATCAAGGATATCCTATGGCCATGTGTGAAGTTGCAGGAACAAGCTCGCATAGGATAATTGATAGACGTCCTTTCATAACCCTAGATATAGGACAAGGAAAGAGTGCAAGGACCGTAAGAGCCTTGATTGACTCAGGTGCAGCCACTAGTGCTGTTAAGTTGTTGTTGGCATACAAAGCAACAAAGGAGTCATGCACAATACGGCAACAAGGCCAGATCATTTTTTCCCATAGATTATGTACAACCCAAGTGATTTTAATCACTACACAAACATTGTAAATCCCGTTTTTGGTAGATTAGACTCCATTTTGTGCAAGCCGAGGAGTCCTCGAGCTTGAGGAGTATTAGAAGTACCATCGTACCAAATTTCATAATTTTTAGACTTCGTTTGAGCCCTCAAATAAGCCCTGGAACCTAATTTTTAACTAGGCCGGACACTAGGTCTGGACAGGGCCAAAAGCTAGTCAAAAACTATAAAAAGAGCTAGAGAGCTCATTTTTGAGGTTAGATTGTAATTGAAACAAACTTGTAAGAGCTTGTGAAAGTAATCTAAAGCACTCCATTGATTCTCTCTCTTTGTCTTGCCGTGTGTGCGCGTGTGTGTGTATGTGTGTGCATGTTTGTGTGCTTCTCACTCACGCACTTGTGCCGCCACTTGCTCGAGGTCTTCATACCATCCTCACGTCTTTCCGGATTGACACTAAAGGAGGTGCTACTCATCACTGAGCTACACCAAATTTTGGCGCCGTTGCCGGGGATCGAGCTTTGAGGACGAGCGTGTGATGGTAAGACGTAGAGTTGACGCGTTGGAGTTGTAGGTATTTTCTTCACTCTCATCGATTTTCTTTTACTTTCTTCACCATCTTCATCACCATCATCATCATCACCATCTCCCACCTCCATCTTCATCATCGCGAAAATTTCAGTTTTTTGACTATATCCCCACTTCCACCTCATTTCCCTCATTTCACTTGTGAGAGAGAGCGAGAGAGCGAACTTGCATGTGCTGTTTTTGCATGTTTTCTGAGCTATTTTGCAGGTTTTTGGCTGTACCATCATCCCCAGCAGTGTGCGCAGGTACGACAGACTCTGCACAGGTCCCGGGACGACAACCTCTGTCTATCGCAACAGACAGAAAATCTTAACATTTTGTGAATGCATGATTAGCACTGTAACCTACACCTTGAGGGCACTCTAGATCACTAAAAGTTTTTCAAAAACTTGCGTTTTTTCTGTCTATCGCGACAGACAGCGTCTATCGCGACAGACACCGTCTATCGCGACAGACAGAGATCCGCGACAGATACCGTCTATCGCGACAGACACCGTCTATCGCGACAGACAGAATTTCACGACAGATAGCGTCTATCGCGACAGACACCGTCTATCGCGAGAGACAGAGATCCGCGACAGACACCGTCTATCGCGACAGACAGAAATCCACGATAGACACTGTCTATCGCGACAGACACCGTCTATCGCGACAGACAGAAATCCGCGACAGATACCGTCTATCGCGACAGACAGAATTTCACGACAGATAGCGTCTATCGCGACAGACACCGTCTATCGCGACAGACAGAGATCCGCGACAGATACCGTCTATCGCGACAGACACCGTCTATCGCGACAGACAGAATTTCACGACAGATAGCGTCTATCGCGACAGACACCGTCTATCGCGACAGACAGAAATCCGCGACAAATACCGTCTATCGCGACAGACACCGTCTATCGCGACAGACAGAAATCCACGATAGACACTGTCTATCGCGACAGACACCGTCTATCGCGACAGACAGAAATCCACGATAGACACTGTCTATCGCGACAGACACCGTCTATCGCGACAGACAGCCCCCACGATAGATTGTGTCTATCGCGACAGACACCGTCTATCGCGATAGACAGGCATTTTCGGCAAAAAATTAAGGTGTGAATTTTTGGAAATTTAGGCTAAATTTTGGGCATTTTTGCACTTTCATGTACTCATATACTTACGAAGGCCTTAGAAAAATGCATTAAAACCCCGAAAGGCTCTGTCTGTCTAGTACCCCCCTAAACCCTGAACGGTCATAACTTTTGCGTGCGAAATCTATTTTCTGAGCTCTAGGGCTTGTCAGGAAGCTCGTGACATATACTACACGCCCTCAACTGTTTTTTATAAGAATAACGCGTTGATTTTCAGATAGGATATTTGGAAGTTGACCCACAGAGGGGTAGAAACACCAAGGGAGCTCTAGAGGAAATTTCTAGCAATACATAAGGGGGAACAAAGTGTCTGAAATAATTTGTCTGTCAATTGAAAGGTCTACTTAAAGCTAATCTTGGGATTTATGCAGGCCTATTGAGAAGCAAGTGAGAGTATCCTAGCAAGGGTGTGGTGCACGCTTGAGAATCAACTTCTCGAGCACTAAAGAGCAAGGTTCGGCAAGAAAGGTCGGAATATTCTCAACTCCTCTTCGTCAATTCCTAGCTTAGGCTAAGAGCGATTAAAAGTAGGAGTAAGTCAGGGCGACGATAGGCCACTATCAAGTTGAAGACTACCTAAAAACTCAAGTTCAAGCTAAAAACTTAATCTCTGTACTATCGACAACATAAAGGAAAGAACCTAACGTGGAACGATCAACCTGAAAGTACGAAGAACATTCAAGTATTCCTGACGACGTAATAACAGATAAGACATTAAACATGAGGAATAACTAAAAAGAATCAAGTGACTGGTACCAATTGATCGGCAACGAGGTTGTACTCAAAAAATTGGGCTAATCCGTCAGGCATATGAACCTTAGATCAGGACGACACCTAGTAAGAGAGAGACAAAGCCTTAGGTCTTCAGAGGCTAGTGTCAATCACACTGCAAGGTCTTGGGCCCAGCAGTTGAGTCGCCACTCTCATTACCCTAGCTCGGATACCAGTGAGTCAGGGATGTCTCAAGGCATGGACAGGCCTACGGGAAGTTCAGGTGTGCCTTACTTGTATAGGGTGGAAGGTCCTTACAAAACACAGTTGGAATACCTTAGGACCAACCGATTAGGTGCTAGCATCTATGAGGACGGCCTAGGAAGATCTGTGGTCTAGATTAAAAACCCTGACCAATCCATAGGACTAGAGCACCCAGCTGTCAAGTTTGAAAACGGTGCATACCTGGACAAGGAAGGAACCATATACGTAGTCACCAGTCATCCAGATAGGACAGATGAATTTGGAAATGTAATTTCAGAAGCGGACTTAGGTGACTTGGAACAAGGAAACATGGGAGTGGAACCTAGAACCCCTCGAGGTAAATCAGTTCTCACTAGGATTATCACGCCTGAGTGGGTCCCCCAAGATAACAAGTGCATAGATTTGCTTCTCAATCGAGAAACGGACGAAGCCTTTTGGAGGTATAAACCAGATCACCCAATTGATATAGGAACAATCATGATCTATGAGTTTAAGGATCCGGATAGCCCAGGCAGAGTGACCTACCTAGATCATGCTTCAGAACGAATCTTTGTGGTGACAGAAAATGATAGGCATGCCTACACTTGGAAGGGTGAATTTATTTTCCCCCAACCAAGATCAAATGTATCCTATGGTCACCCTGGGGCTGGAACTTCCCAAGCTCATGGTACGCAAAGAGATAGAAGTAGGGATAGACCAGAAGTAAGTTTCGCCAACCCCGTGGGCAGAGAAAGAACGAGAACAGAGACGAATAGGGTAGAACCTGAGATGCATAGAGCCCACAGGAACCAAAGAAATGTAGATGGATTCCCTCTGCCGAGGCCTAGAGAGCACACAAGAACTTTGAGACCCACCCAGCTAGTTAAGTCCATGAAGAATTACTTTGACGGCACAGGAGATCCCTATGATCATGTGGCGGAGTTCAAGCAAGTCTTGAGAGCTGAACAAGTGGAAGATCTGTTCACGCAGTACAATGCCTTCGGTCTAACCCTTAGGAACACAGCACTTACATGGTTTCAGCCATTAGATGAGCGTCAGTTCAGGAGCATAGACCAACTCCTAGAGGCATTTATTGTAGAGTTCTCTAAGAGCGGCATAAGACACAATACCTCCTCATTGATTCACAGTTTCAAACAGACCCCCCAAGAGACTGTCAGATTGGCCGGACGAAGATTTAGACAATATCTTGAAAGGTGCCCTATTTCGGAGCTACCCACATCTGCTAAACAAGTAGCCTTATTTCTTGATGGATTGCTGAGTACGAAATTGAGATCCTATGTGTATCTGAAAGACCCCAGGACTATAGAAGAGTGTGTACGCATGTGCATTGACATTGAAGATAACCTAGGAGAAGAACTTGAGCTTTCCAAAATCTACAAAGATTCAGATGGTGCATCTAGTCACTCTTCCACACAATCCACATCAATTGAGGAACTCGCAGAGAAAGTGGCCCAGAAATTAGGAGTAACTAGCAAACAAATTCCAAGGTTTGCTCCTATAAAACGGTGCTATACATGCGGTGGTGACCATATGGCGAACGTCTGTCCCATTATGGCTCAACCCCAAGTAAACCCTAGTAGCCAGTACTGCACCATAGAACGGAGATACACCAACCACACCGCACAAGATTGCCCATACAACAAGCAGGCGGTTAGGCAACCCTACCCTCAGCCCTACCAACAAGGCAGATACCAGAACCAGTACCCTCCACAACCATATGGCAGGCCACAACAAAATTTCCAACCTCAATATCAAAACCAACAAAGGCCTCAGCCTGTGCTAGCACAACAATCCCCAGCCCCAGCTAATGTGATTCCGGTAAAGTATACTGCTGCAGAAGAGAACCTGAATAGAGCTATAGTCCTTGTAACATCCTTGCTTTCTGAAAGTGAGCCGAGTGACCATAGCTTTGATTCTACACATGTTGATAGCCCCCAGGCCTACTACATGCAGTCTCCTGAGCATGGCGAGTCCTATTATAGCGAAGAGACAAACGAACCTAGTTGGGAGTCAGATTACACGAATGTCATGTATGCAAACCCCAACCCTAGGCCTCCATCTAGGCAGGTAAGACCTCCATTCCCAAGAGGACCGTGCTACAGATGCCAAGGAGATCACCTCATTCGTGATTGTCCCTTGCCTCCACCTACACAACCCCAGTCAGTGACGATCCAAGGCTTCTGCCAAGATTGTGGAAAAGAGCATCTCTTACGAGATTGCCCAAAGAACTCCAGTAATATGCCAAAAATCACGCCCATCAATGTTATTGAGTTAGTGGTAGATTCCAGCGGAAGCGTTACTTCCACTGCACCCGTACAGGTAGTCACGAGAGCTCAAGCAGTGAAGCAAAACCAAGGGGTAGGCAAGGAAAAGAGCCCAGACACTAGCGATACTGAGAGCCAAAATAAAAAGAGAACAAGAGCTTGGAGAGATAGCCGCGAACGCATGAAAAGGCAATGGGCAAAGAAGATGAGTGAACTTGAGGAAAGTCTACGAGAAACCAAGGCTAGAATCATAGAGATCACATCTCAACCGCACTCTCACACATTCCCACCGCTACCATCCCCATCACCCTCCATCCCTTCACCCTCTAAGACACCCCACGTAACCCACCCACCACCCCAAACAGGATCAGTATTAGCTGATCCCACTCCTGAAGACATAGACATGATGCTTAAGGCATATCAGGCCAGAATCCAAGAAGGGCCAAACGTCACGGATCATGACAAGTGCTATCCTAGAGCTGACCTAGAGATAGAAAGAACCAAACTATGCGCGAAAATGGTTGCCTTGGCTCAGACTATGTTTGAAGCCAGTCGCCTTTTCAATTACTCAGGCTCAGCCAAAACGCAATTACACTTGGATGGATTCCTAGAGAAGTTAGAGAGGATAATTGCAAGATCTGACAAGGAAGAAAAAAATCAAGAGAGAGAGAAAGCAAGCAAAAACATGAATCATTCCCCATCGGAAGTGTATGTGGCCAATCCCACTAAACCAGACAGTTTCCCCTCCTTAGAAAGAATTGAGAGGCTAATTGCACAGTCAGAAAAGGAACCTACCCCTCAAAGAAAGGGAAGGGCAAGAGAACGGATAAGCCAGCCTCTTCAGGAAGCCCATGTGCCTCCTCAAGAAACTTATCTTCCCCCCCAAAAGGCAGATGAGCCTACCGCGAAAGCTCATGCACCTCCACAGGTTGCCTACATTCCTTCTCAGGGAGCGTATGAGCCTGTTCGGAAAAGTAATAGAATAAGTAACCCTCCCCAAGAAGCTTGTGCTCCAGCCATTTGCGAGAACGAGGAGAGGGTCAACAACAAAATAAGCCCTCCTTCCCAGGTTGCTTATGCGCCCAATTCCACGGAGCCAGACACTTCTTCTTCTATGAATCGGTTTGCACCAGACTTCCTACGAGAGATTCAAGAAGACAAATGGGATAACGAAAGCGAGGTTGCCCCTCCTTTTGAACTTGTGGATGATGCACACGACCAATTTCCACAAGACATCCCATCTATTTACGGGGAGCATGAGAGTGTTCAGTCTCACGAGAGATTAGACTTTGAGTCTAATTCCATACAAGAGCTACCCCACTTCACAGGCCCATGGGAAGCAAAGTCCACATGTATGAGAGCACCCACAGTCATGGTAAGGAACGACGACTCAGTCATACCTAGGAACACAGAGGTAGTGAAGAACACTAATGTGCAGTGTAATCTCAAGTTAGAAGAGCTACTCAAGGTTAGACCTGAATTATGGAAACATATAGCCAAACAAGTACCAGAGATAGCAAAACCTCGTTCCCAGGTAGGATCCCATAGGACAGTGCCAGAAATTCCCTTGGATAAGATAGGGGATATGTGTGAAGGTGAAGAAGGGAACACCTATCTTCCCATCACCTACCAGGACTACACCACGAAGGCAATTTTGGACTCAGGTGCAGGAGTTGCAATTGCCACTACCTCCTTATGGAAGCGTTGGGGCAAGCCAGCACTCAGGCCAACGAGAATGAAATTGCAAATGGCCGATGGTCACATAGAGAGACCCCTAGGATTGCTAGAAGGAATAACTCTCACCACTTGTGGTGTCGAGTTTGAGCATAGCTTTGCTATATGTGACTTCAGCAAAAATCATGCCTATGAGATGATTTTGGGAAGACCATTCATGCGACAGTTGCAAGTGGTACAGGATTGGGGGACCAATTCTTTGTACCTGCAGCACTTAGGTGTTACAACCAAAGTCAATCTCAAGGATTATTCTCATAGAGATGTCCCTCCTATCCAATGGAATCCCATCCATAGAGCCAAAGATGATACAGAATCGGTGCATTCCATAGGGTCTGGATCCTCATGGATGCATGAAGATACTCACTTATGGATGTGCAAGGTAGCAGTAGAGGAAGAGAAGAGAGAGAAAGCCAGAGAGGTAGGTGCGAAAGAAACCCATAGATCAATCCAAGACCCAGCCTATGCACCTGTAGTTTTTCCAGACGAAGAATTTGAACCTCACGGTTGGGCAGAAATCTTAGCAACAATGGACGTAGCCATCAACGAAGAACAATGGACACCTCACTGTGATGAGGATGGCTATGATATTTCAGTCTTCTCCATAGAGCCAATCATGGGAGAGGCAGTTCTAGAAGAATGCGAACCTAGCCCTGATGCATTTGAGGATGCAAGTGACTCCGATCTAGAGTCAATCATTATGGATCCACCATTTGCATCAGATGAAGAATACTTCCATGAGGTAGAATTTCAAACCCAGAGGCATGGAGAGCTGACAAATGACGTAAGATTAGCAACACATGTGAGCCCGAAGGAAGAAGGGAAGAAACGAAAGAAGAGAGAAGCCTCACCAGAAGAGGAAGAATCTTTGTTTGAGGTCCCCGAAAATTTTAAGAAGTATGAGATAGATGACAGGAGAGTCATGATAAGAATGCCTAAACGGGAGGCACAATCAGGAGAGGCCTATGATAACAAAGAAACCACCAAGAAAATAGTAGTGGCCATAGAAGAAGGAGAGGAGAGATGCACGTATATAGGCCATGACCTGACAGAAGAAGAAGAGCACGAATTGATTGCCTTGCTAAGAGAATACAGAGATGTATTCGCTTGGAGTTACAAGGATTTGAAAGGGGTTGACCCGGACATATGCTCGCACACCATCCCCATGACCTTAGACGCCAAACCCTCTAAGCAAAAGCCTTATACATATAATGATAATTACGCTGCTAAGATCAAGGAAGAGATAGATAGATTGGTCGAAGCTGGATTTATCTATGAAATTGAGCACACCGAATGGGTATCCCCCATCGTAGTGGTGCCCAAGAAGAATGGCAAACTGCGTGTGTGCATTAACTTGAAAAAGGTTAATGCCGCCACGATTCGAGACAACTATCCGCTCCCCATCACAGAACATCTCTTAGAAAGAGTGGCAGGCAAGGAAGTGTACAGCTTCCTCGATGGATTTTCGGGCTACAATCAAGTAGCCATAGCTCCAGAGGATCAGCATAAGACAGCCTTTGCCACAGAATGGGGCATTTTTGCTTTTAGAGTAATGCCATTTGGGCTTACCAATGCACCAGCCACCTTCCAGAGGCTGATGTGCCATGTGTTTAAGGAGTTCCTGAGGAAGAGTTTAGAAGTCTATGTTGATGATCTTTGTGCTCATTCCAATGTTACACAAACTCATATTCCTGAACTCAGACAAATCTTTGACAAATGTAGAGAATATCAAGTCTGCCTGAACCCAGAAAAGTGCGTTTTTATGGTCAGGCAAGGTAAGATTCTCGGACACATAGTGTCAAAGAATGGCATATCTACCGACGAAGAAAAAGTGAGAGCCATAGCAGAGCTACCTAGGCCAAAGAATGTCAAGGAAGTACAAGCTTTCATGGGGCACTGTGGTTATTACCGACGATTTATACACATGTATGCTGTCATTGCAAAGCCCATGTACGGACTTCTGACAAACTTTGAGTGGACGGATGAATGTGAGAATTCCTTCCAAGAGCTTAAACGAAGATTATGTTCAGCACCAATCTTGACCACACCAGATTGGAATAAGCCATTCCATGTTCATGTTGATGCATCCAATTATGCTATTGGATGTGTGCTTGCACAACCTACTGGTGAAGGTAATATGGATCTTCCAATTGCCTATGCCAGTAGACAATTGAATGCGGCTGAACGGAATTACACCACTACAGAGAGAGAAGGCTTAGGCATGGTATATGCAGTTAAGAAATTTAGACACTATTTGCTTGCAAATAAGTTTAAATTTTTTACTGATCATCAGGCATTGTTATATCTCGTAAACAAGCCATGCAATACAGGAAGATTAGTGAGATGGTTTCTCTTGCTCATGGAATATGACTTTGAAGTGGTGGTAAGGAAAGGTAGGACCCATTTGAGAGCAGATCACCTCTCTAGGCTCACATCGGGAGAAGCCCCACGAGGAGTGTCAGATGACCTTCCTGATGCTTACTTGTTTAATTTGGAAGTGGTGCCGCAGTGGGCCAAGCCATTGGTACCAGTATTGACATACGGGCCTAACCATCCAGTGGTAAACACACGGAATAGAGAGGTTGTAAAAGCCCAAAAATACCACATCATGGCAGGAAGCATGTACAAGCACACAGATCAAGAGATCTTGGCTTGTTGCGTAGAAGAGGATGAGTACGCTAAATGGTTGCAATTAGCACATGTAGGTGCGTTAGAGCAACACCATTCAAAGCAACGAACTTTACAGACTCTAAAGAGATTCGGAGTGCATTGGCCAACTATGGAAGCGGATGTCCAAAAGTTGTGCAAGGAATGCCCAATCTGTTGCACTAAACCACCAGTGGAACACGCCACTCTTTATCAAGTATCCATTGTGCCAGATTGGAGCGAACCACTAGTATCATTCCTAAGGACAAACACATTCCCTCCAGACATGACTCTGGCTAGGAAAAGAAGTTTAGCACAGGAAGCCTTGGATTACTCACTCATTGGTGATAATCTATACAAACGCGGTAAGGATGGTTACCTGAGACTGTGTGTCCATGAGAGTGAATATCTTAAGATCTTGGAAACTGCTCACCAAGGTGTAGCAGGAGGACACTTTGGACCAGATCGGGTGATCAAGGCGACACTATTTGCGGGGTTCTGGTGGCCTACCCTTCACATGGATGCACATACCTATGTGAAACGGTGTGATGTCTGTCAAAGGACTCAGTATCCTATACGCAAAGATGAGATGCCACTGAAACCTATGATGGGTGGACGTGCATTCTCTAAGTGGGGAATAGACTTCGTAGGTCCTATTAATCCCCCAGCTAAAGGTTCTCATGCTGAATACATCATTGTTGCAACAGATTATCTCACCAAGTGGGTAGAGGTAAAGGCTACGACCAAGAACGATGCTCAAACAACTACCAAATTCTTGTTTGAGAATGTATTCACGAGATATGGACTACCTATAGAGCTTATAAGTGATAGAGGCACTCATTTCTTAAATGAAGTAATTGAAAATCTACTCCAAGAATTCTTGGTAATACACAAGAAGTCTGCCCCTTATCACCCTCAAGCTAATGGACAAGCTGAGAGCACTAATAAGATTTTATGCAATGTACTGACCAAATTAGTGAACACTAAACGCTCTGATTGGGACAAACAGCTACACCATGCTGTTTGGGCATACCGAGTTGCCTACAAAACGGTACTCCAAGCCACCCCCTTTCAGATGGTATTCGGCCAAAACGCTGTGCTACCCTTGGACTTCCTAATCCCTACATTGAGAGTAGCACAAGAGCACGAATGGACGGGTCATGAGCTCTCCTCTAGGATCTTTGACCTTGAACGATTAGGAGAAACAAGACTGAGAGCCGCTGCTGGAATATATGCAGCCAAGAAGAGACAGAAGGCATATTTCGATGCCCATGTGAAGGATAAAGGCTTGAAAGCAGGAGATCTAGTCTTAGTCTATACACTAAAACAACAAGCGAGGAAGCTAGAAAAGAGAGGCTACGGACCTATGATCATCAATAGGATCTCCACAAGCGGAGCAGTACAATTGGCCACATTAGAGGGCGATGTTCTCCCAAATTATATTAGCGGTTGCAGAGTCAAGTTGTATCAGGAACCCCTCACGGAGGAAATGCTCAGTCGACTCAACACTGCTAAGAAACGCAAAGAGGAAGAAAAGAGAATTAGAGAAGAGGCTCAAGCAGAAGCTTTAGAACGCATCAGAAGGATGAAGTTACGAAGACAAGGCCGAGATCAAACCAGAACAGTTGACCATGCAGATGAAGGATATCCCATGGCCATGTGTGAAGTTGCAGGAACAAGCTCGAATAGAATAATTGATAGACGTCCTTTCATAACCATAGATATAGGACAAGGGAAGAGTGCAAGGACCGTAAGAGCCTTGATTGACTCAGGTGCTGCCACTAGCGCTGTTAAGTTGTCTTACTGTCAAGAGTTACAGTTAACTGTCCATCCTGTGGAAGCATATCTCATAGGATTGGGAGGCGTGGAAACCCCTTGCATGGGCGAGGTGGAACTTCCCCTCTACATTCACGATGAGGCAATGACCGTTAAAGTACTAGTGTGTCAAGATGAGGATCTCACTGAACCTCTCGTCTTGGGTCAGGATTGGATCTATGACCAAGCAGTTAATCTAAACCTAAGAAGTGGACTTCTCCAGGTTTGGGTCAATCATAGTCGAGTTACAGTAGAATTAGACAATGGAACACTCAAGGAATTAGGAAAGGCACAGACTCCTGGTCCTTCCAGGGGTACACATGAAGATGACCATGCTGTTCTTGTTCAAAACCCTGTGTTGCAGAGGAATGATAATTGCAAAAAAGGAGTCAAGGATGCAACGGGACTCCCTTCTTTTCCAAAGGTCAGAAGGAGGCAGCAACCAAAGGCGGATCACAGGCAGAAGAAGCAGAGTACTACCTATGTCCGAGATCAAAAGTACCTGCGCAGCAGAATGCCCCAGCAACTCAACCAGGTGTGGGTACGAAAAGGCGAACGACCAGCTGCACCACCGTCAACTACACGGACAAGGCCTCTTATTAGTAACCAACAACACAACGCTAATAAGAAGTCTTTCAGAAATTCTTCCGTTAAAGTAAAATCTATTTGGGTGCCCAAGAAGTCGCTACAGGCAGGCCCACAATCAAGACAAATTTGGGTGCCTAAGGCTTGCTTGAGGGCACAAGTTGTTATGCCAAGGCCACGACCTATTCAGCATAACCCGACTACGAGTACAACCAGTATTCCCTCGTTCTCAACACTTAGGAACACACCAAGACCCAAGAGCATGCATGTAATCACTTATAAGTGGGTCCCTAAAAGGCCCCAGGCCCAAACCACGGCACCGAGACAGCTCTCTAGAGTCTCTACGAAACCGAAAGCAACGCCCATCCTCTGCATTTGGCAGTCTAAGACCTATAATAAAACCCCCAACCCCAATTTGTAAATTCACCCCACTTACTAACGGCATTAGTCTCCTAGGAATACACAGGCATTAACTCCACTCACTGTCTTCGTGCACTTACTAACCACTAACTCACCATCTACCTCATGTTAATGTTGTAACGGGGACAGCAACGGATTTATTCTGTCCATTACGATGTTAACACATGATTCTATATTCTCACAGAATCAGAAGGCAAGAAGAAAATGGCAGAAGTGACAGGTTCGGGCTCACAAGTAGGGATACTTACTGCAGGAATTGATGTGGATAGCCTACCTGTGGACGTGCCTCCGACTGAACGACCAGTGGAGATGCAACACCTTCAGCAACTCCCGGTGCCAGATCCACCTACAGGCATCACGGAAAGAGTTCATGCCAATTCTCATTGGTTCAATGGCATGCCCGGTCCATTAGGTGAGGCCAAGTATATCTGGGAGTCTAAATGCGAGTATGACAGATCATGGGTGCGATTCCAATTTTTCTCCAAGGAGTTCGAGACTTTACAGAACACCGAAGATCTACAGACCATATGGCAACGAGCAGGATTGGCGGAATATTTTGAAGCCCCACTACCTAAACCCGATCTCCTCCGATGTTACTATTTGGTCTCCACATTACAAGCTAATGAAGATAAGGACCAACCCGGATCATTTGTTCTTCCCTCATTGCTGGGCAACAACGAGTTGAAGAGGTTTGAACTCACTGTGGAGTTGGTAAGCGATGCGTTAAATATGCATGGCACGCATGTGCCCTCAGAAAAGGATGCTCTCGTTCCCACCAACATGAAGGACAGGAAAGTAGTGAAGCTGAAAGACATGGCAGCACTCACCCCAAATGTGTCCATCCCTCTCCGCATGTGCATGCAACATTTCGCCTTCCCCGGTCAAGACCGATTCACGCAACCACACAAGAAGATCTGGTTTGCTCTCTACTTGGCAGAAGCAGGTGCGTTACCTATTAAGCTACCAGAGTGGATTATAGATCAGTTGTATGAAGCAAACAAACGGGCTTCTAGGAAATTAGTGGTGAACGGATGCTGTGCACTCACACGCATCATTTACCGATGCTTGGCATATGATGTCCCCATTGAGCGTGCCTTAACTTGGGCACAATTACAAATGTTTAAAAGGCTCAAGACATCCACACATCAGTCCAAGCGCATGAGGGGCGCGATCCCTTGCGTCCAGACACGGGAAGTCCTGACTACTCCTGAGGCATCACCATTAAGAGAGGGCACTGTACCTCCCTTTACCATTAGGATACCCAGGTCGGAATCTGACACTACGACACAACCTACCCCATCGGCTCCTCCTATTACACCTGAATTCGAATTTGCTGCCACTGGAGACGCTGAAGGACTGGACCCCCAGGATTTCGAAGCATTCCTACAAAGCACACAATTCTCTGATGTAGAGTTTTATTCAGAGGCAGAGGAGCAGGGCACATCCTCACGAAGAAGAAGAAAGTCTACAGACGGTAGACATGTCCATTGGAGTGACGCTCAGCAAAGCCAACAACACGGACACCCGGAAGAAGAAGAAGCATATGAAGAAGAGACCACTGAAGCCCCAGCATATACAGCAGAACTCCGAAGGCTGTATCAGATTATGGAAAGAGTGCGATCGCAGCAGTTACTCACTGAACAGAGCAGCAGAGTACTTATGACTCAGTTGTTGGAAGAAGCGGGAATTGACTCAGAGTACAGGGAAGGTCTCTTATTGATGGCAGAAACATATGGAGTTGTAGAAGCTGTGCGCACTGCCATTCAGAGGCCTTCAGTTCAATATGACCCACGAAGGTTCCAGACACGACCTCGCTCAGGTAAAAATATCCAAATTCCCGTTACAGTTGCCGAAGAGCCAACTACTACACCAACCTCCCAAACAGCTAGTCAACAGCACCCCGCCACCCATGAGGAGTCCACCGAACCACTACCACCTACTCCCCCACCATCACCTCCTAGAACAGAGACAGTGGAAATCCCATCGACCACTCAACCCACTGACCCAACCTTCATCTTTCGTACTCCCATCTCTAGTGCCACCCTATTCTCTACCACTGATAACCCGATCTTTGACGCAAACCCCATCACTACACAACCCACTAAAACCCTTCCCGAGCCTGCCCTAGGACAACCATCCCCAATGCCTTCAGCCACGGGCCACCCTGACCCCAGATCCACATTCATGGGCTTCCCTACTACCACGCAACCCTTTCCACCCTTCTCAAATTTACGACCCCAACCCCCGATATCCCTTTCTCCATTTCTACAATCCCTCCAGGACATTTTTGCTAGAGCCTTTCAACCAGGCTCTCAACCATTCCCTGCCTCTTCAGCTCCCCACCCCACGTCACATCTATTCACCACGTCCACACACACACCACCTACCATACCAATGTATATGGCAGGCCCCACACTAACACCCACTCCTGAAGGTATGGACATTTCACCACCCACGGCACCTCCACCCACGGTTTCACCTCCTCCCATTCCCCCTCCACCAATTTCACCCACACACACAACTTTCGTAGACACATCATTCACTGTCTCCCTTCCCCAATTCCCTTCCCATGCATCTTCCACGGTAAACACCCCACACTCATCTATAGGAAATGCATTGGACACCATGTTGGCTTGTATATCAAATTTAAGAACAGATTACATTCAGCTCCAGCAACAAAACGAACGCCTGCAAGCGCACTCAGCGACACTACAGCACCGCCTTGCGGTACTAGAAGAGGAGAACACTCGCCTCCACACACAGTTCCACACCCTCCAAGAAGCCCACAATATATTGGAGGTACAGCTACAGAACGTAGATCAGGAAGCAGTGCAGGTGGTAGAAGGTCACCTACGGACACAGCTGGAACGCAACTCAAAACTTCAGCGAAATATGGCGCTACTTAAACGCCATCTTGCGGCTGCTCAGGAAGAGAACAGACGTCTGCAAATACAAAACCAAGAGAACCTGGAGGCAGCTATTGAGAGCACACCGGGGGCACCCATCAGCCCATCCAAGTTTCAAGCAGTGACCCCCGATAACATCAAGATTATATTGGAAGATTATGCCATGCTGCTCGAAGCACATGATAAGCTATCGGAGGAGCTAGGACAACTGAAGCAGGAACACCAACAAGGACCAACAGCTGCCCCTCCAACCACCCCCTCTGCGGCTTCACTTCTCAACGCAGAGGCCATAAAAGATCTCCAGGAACAGGTAACTGAATTGCAAACACGCCTACTACAATATGAGAGGCCATCTTCCCCTCCGGAGGCTCCCACGGACGAAGAAGTTGTACAAATTCTTGTGGAAAAAACGTTTGATGAAGAATATGATCCGCAACCATTCCCAGGAGGCCAACAAACAGAAGAAGCACAGGACACGTTCGAGGCACCACGGCCGCCATGGTTAAGACAAGTGGAGGAAATAGGGACCTCGCATGAAGAGCGCACCGTAGTGCAAAATCAGGCCATGAGGGTCATAGAGGAGACTGTGTTACAATCAGCTTACTTCAAGAACTTGTCATCGAGACGCCTGATTCTCTCATCGGAACTCCAGTACAGGCCATATTATATTATCTTGGCTGATTATAATGCAGAAATACAAAGAGTCACGGGTCAGATTCCTACTTTTGCGACCCAATTTCAACCCGAAGACCTTCCTCCAGAGGTGCGAAAAGGCAAGATTCGTCAACCAACATGGCGGCAGAAACTTCTAGAGACCTATCCAGAAATGCTACGCACATGGAACAACGCGCCGTTGCACCTCCTGTACAACCCATGCTACGGTCCAGTCCCCCGCCGCAGGTCGTGGAAGGCATTTAATATCAAGGTACAAAACAATGCGCAATGCAAGGAATGGCTGAACTACCCGTACATCGCGCCACCACAAGGACCACCATCGGTAGCATATATGATGGGAACCATTCGCCACTGGATGCCGCGCTTGAAGCCCATGCCAGATGTAGCAGCGCAAATGATGCTTAAAATCTTAGATATGATGCAAGTAGTGCTGAAAACCTTTAGAAATGCAGCCGCACCACAGGTACGTCTTCCGGGGTTTAGCAATGGAAATTACGACTTGGTGTATGACATGAGCACCACCCCCAGTATCCGTGTGGCTTACGCTTGGCATGCACGCATCAAGTACCTCCCCGCCTGCTACAAACAGACCTTCGAAGAAATGTTCAGATCAGGTTTCTGGGAGTACCACTCGGAGATTTTCGCACCAAAGCCGACACATCTGCTTCAACTGTTTGCTTGTGAACAAGCAATGTATTCAGAGTACTACACCACCCCGCAACCAGAAACCCCCGGTGCAATAAATTGGGAGGCATTGGAAGCCGATCTAGCAAGAGGCTTAAGGATAGGAGAACATGAACTGGCCACCAATGTCATCCAATATTACATCGACCACCCGCGCGAACAAAGGTCTGTCAGGGGCGACAGACGCTAGGAAGGGGGGAGTGTTGGCATACAAAGCAACAAAGGAGTCATGCACAATACGGCAACAAGGCCAGATCATTTTTTCCCATAGATTATGTACAACCCAAGTGATTTTAATCACTACACAAACATTGTAAATCCCGTTTTTGGTAGATTAGACTCCATTTTGTGCAAGCCGAGGAGTCCTCGAGCTTGAGGAGTATTAGAAGTACCATCGTACCAAATTTCATAATTTTTAGACTTCATTTGAGCCCTCAAATAAGCCCTGGAACCTAATTTTTAACTAGGCCGGACACTAGGTCTGGACAGGGCCAAAAGCTAGTCAAAAACTATAAAAAGAGCTAGAGAGCTCATTTTTGAGGTTAGATTGTAATTGAAACAAACTTGTAAGAGCTTGTGAAAGTAATCTAAAGCACTCCATTGATTCTCTCTCTTTGTCTTGCCGTGTGTGCGCGTGTGTGTATGTGTGTGCATGTTTGTGTGCTTCTCACTCACGCACTTGTGCCGCCACTTGCTCGAGGTCTTCATACCATCCTCACGTCTTTCCGGATTGACACTAAAGGAGGTGCTACTCATCACTGAGCTACACCAGTTGTCTTACTGTCAAGAGTTGCAGTTATCTGTCAATCCTGTGGAAGCATATCTCATAGGATTGGGAGGCGTGGAAACCCCTTGCATGGGCGAGGTGGAACTTCCCCTCTACATTCAGGATGAGGCAATAACAGTTAAAGTACTAGTGTGTCAAGACGAGGATCTCACTGAACCTCTTGTCTTGGGTCAAGATTGGATCTATGACCAAGCAGTCAACTTAAACTTAAGAAGTGGACTTCTTCAGGTTTGGGTCAATCATACTCGAATTACAGTAGAGTTAGATAATGGAGCACTCAAGGAACTAGGAAAGGCACAGACTCCTGGTCCTTCCAGGAATACACATGAAGATGACCATGTTGTTCTTGTCCAAAATTATGTGTTGCAGAGGAATGATATTCGCAAAAAAGGTGTCAGGGATGCAAAGGAACTCCCTTCTTTTCCAAAGGCCAGAAGGAGGCAACAACCAAAGGTGGATCAAAGGCAGAAGAAGCAGAGTACTACCTATGTCCGAGATCCAAAGTACCTGCGCAGCAAAATGTCCCAGCAAGTGAAACAAGTGTGGGTGCGGAAAGGCGAACACCCGGTTGCACTCAAGCCAACCACACGGGCAAAGCCTCTTATTAGTAACCAACAACACGACACTAACAAGAAGTCTCTCAGAAATTCTTCTGCTAACGTGAAATCTATTTGGGTGCCCAAGCAGTCGATGAAGGCTAGCTCACACTCAAGACAAATTTGGGTGCCTAAGGCTTGTTTACGGGCTCAAATAGCTACACCAGGAACACACCCTACACAGCACGATCCATTCACTCGCACAGTCGGCATCCACTCGTTTTCAACACTCACGAACACACTCAGGCCCATGATCACGAACAGAATCACTTGTAAATGGGTCCCTAAAAAGCCTCATTCTCAAGCCGATACACCTACAAAGCTCTCTAACGTCTCTACGAAACCAAGAGCAAAACCCATCCACTGCATTTGGCAGCGTAAGACCTGTAATAAACCCCCCGACCCCAATTTGTAAATTCATCACCACTTACTAACGGCATTAGTCTCCTAGGACTACCCAAGCATTAACTACACACATTGTCTTCGTGCACTTACTAACCACTAACTCACCATCTACCTCATGTTAATGTTGTAACGGGGACAACAACGGATTTATTCTGTCCAGTACGATGTTAACACGTGATTCTATATTCTCACAGAATCAGAAGGCAAGAAGTGAAATGGCAGAAGCGACAGGTTCGGGCTCACAAGTAGGGATACTTACTGCAGGAATCGATGTGGATAGTCTACCTGTGGATGTGCCACCAACTGAACGACCTGTGGAGCTGCAGCACCTTCAGCAAATCCCGGTGCCGGATCCACCCACAGGGATCACAGAAAGAGTCCATGCCAATTCTCATTGGTTCAATGGCATGCCAGGTTCATTAGGAGAGGCCAAGTATATATGGGAGTCTAAGTGCGAGTATGACAGATCGTGGGTTCGATTCCAATTTTTCTCCAAGGAGTTCGAGACTTTACAGAACACCGAGGATCTCCAGACCATATGGCAATGAGCAGGGCTAGCAGAATACTTTGAAGCCCCACTACCTAAACCAGATCTCCTCTGATGCTACTATTTGGTCTCCACATTACAAGCTAATGAAGAAAAGGACAAACCCGGATCATTTGTTCTTCCCTCCTTGCTGGGAAACAACGAGTTGAAGAGGTTTGAACTTACTGTGGAGTTGGTGAGCGACGCTTTGAACATGCACGGCACGCATGTACCCTCTGAAAAGGATGCTCTTGTTCCCACTAACATGAAGGACAGGAAACTGTTGAAGCTTTAAGACATGGCAGCACTCACACCAAACGTGTCCATCCCTCTCCGTATGTGCATGCAACATTTTGCTTTTCCCGGCCAAGACCGCTTCACACAACCACACAAGAGAATCTGGTTCGCTCTCTACTTAGCGGAAGCAGGTGCGTTACCCATTAAGCTACCGGTATGGATTATAGATCAACTGTATGAAGCATAAAAGGTCTTCTAGGAAATTAGTGGTGAACGGTTGCTGTGCAATCACACGCATTATTTACCGGTGCCTAGCATACGATGTTCCCATTGAACGTGCCTTAACTTGGGCACAATTACAAATGTTTAAGAAGCTCAAGACGTCCACACATCAATCCAAGCGCATGAGGGGTGCGATCCCTTGTGTCCAGACAAGGGAAGTTTTGACTACTCCTGAGGTATCGCCACGAAGGGAGACCACTGTACCTCCCTTTACCATTAGGATACCCAGGTCGGGATCTGAAACTACGACACAAGCTACCCATCGGCTCCTCCTGTTCCACCTGAATTCGAATTTGCTGCCACTGGAGATGCTGAAGGAATGGACCCCCAGGACTTCGAAGCATTCCTACAAAGTACACAATTCTCTGATGTGGAGTTTTATTCAGATGCAGAGGAACAAGGCACATCCTCACGAAGAAGAAGAAAGTCTACAGACGGTCGACATGTACATTGGAGTGACGCTCAGCAAGGTCAACAACAAGGACACCTAGAAGAAGAAGGAGCGTATGAAGAGGAGACCACTGAAGCCCCAGCCTATACAGTAGAACTCCGAAGGCTGTATCAGATTATGGAAAGAGTGTGATCGCAACAACTACTCACCGAACAGAGTAGCAGATTACTCATGACTCAGTTGTTGGAAGAAGCAGGAGTTGACTCAGAGTATAAGGAAGGTCTCTTATTGATGGCAGAAACATATGGGGTAGTGGAAGCAGTGCGCACTGCCATTCGGAGGTCTCCAGTTCAATATGATCCACGAAGGTTCCAGACACGACCACGCTCAGGTAAGAATATCCAGATTCCCATTACAACTGCAGAAGAGCCAACTATTACATCTGAACCTATCAGGACAACCTCCCAAGCAACCGAAACGGCTAGCCAAGAGCACCCAGTCACCCATGAGGAGTCCACAGAGCCACAACCACCCACACCCCCACCATCGCCTCCTAGAGCAGAAACAGTGGAAATCACCTCGACCACTCAACCCACCGAACCAACCTTCATCTTCCGTACTCCCATCTCTAGTTCCACCCTATTCTCTACCACTGATAACCCAATCTTTGAAGCAACCCCCATCACTACACAATCCACCGAACCGCTCATAGAGCCTGCCCTAGGGCAACCATCCCCCATGCCCTCAGCCATAGGTCATCCTGACCCTAGATCCACATTCATGGGTTTCCCTGCTACCACGCAACCCTTCATGCCCTCCTCAAATCTACGACCTCAACCCCCGACCTCCATCTCTCCATTTCTACAATCCCTCCATGACCTCCTTGCTAGAACTTTTCAACCCAGGTCTCAACCATTTCCTTTCTTTTCAGCTCCCCACCCCACTTCTCATCTATTCACCACTTCCACACACACCACCTACCATTCCAATGTATATGGCAGACCCCACACTCGCACCCACTCCTGAAGGTATGGACATTTCACCACCCACGGCACCTCCCCCCACGATTCCACCTCCTCCCATTCCCCCTCCACCAATTTCACTCACACACACGACTTCAATAGACACATCATTCACTCTTCCCCTTCCCCAATTCCCTTCCCATGCATCTTCCGCTATAAACACCACCCACTCATCTATAGGAAATGCACTGGACACCATGCTAGCCTGTATATCAAACTTAAGGACAGATTACATTCAGCTCCAGCAACAGAATGAACGCCTGCACGAGCACTCAGAGACACTACAGCACCGCCTCGCGGCACTAGAGGAGGAAAATGCTCGCCTCCACACACAGTTCCAAACTCTCCAAGAAGCTCATGGCATATTGGAGGTACAGTTACAGAACACAGATCAGGAAGCGATGCAGGTGGTAGAAGGTCACCTACGGACACAGCTGGAATGCAACTCAAAGCTTCAGCGAAATATGGCTCTACTCAAACGCCATCTTGCGGCCGCTCAGGAAGAGAATCGACGCCTGCAAGTACAAAATCAAGAGAACCTGGAGGCAGCTATTGAGAGCACACCGGGGGCACCCATCAGCCCATCCAAGTTTCAAGCAGTGACCCCTGATAATATCAAGATCATATTGGAAGACTATGCCATGCTGCTTGAAGCACATGACCAGCTATCGGAGGAACTGGGACAATTGAAGCAGAAACACCAAAAAGGACCAATAGCAGCCTCTTCAACCACCCCCTCCGCGGCTTCACTTCTCACAGACTCAGAGGCCATAAAAGATCTCCAGAAACAGGTCACTGAATTGCAAACACGTCTACTACAATATGAGAGACCACCTTCCCCTCCAGAGGCTCCCACTGACGAAGAAGTAGTGCAAATTCCTGTGGAACAAACATTTGACGAAGAATACGATCCACAACCATTCCCAGGAGGCCAACAAACAGAAGAAGCTCAGGACACATTCGAGGCACCACGGCCTCCATGGCTACGTCAAGTGGAGGAAATCGGGAGTTCGCAAGAAGAGCGCACAGTAGTGCAAAATCAGGCCATGAGGATCATAGAGGAAACGGTGCTACAGTCGGCTTACTTCAAGAACCTGTCATCGAGACGCCTCATCCTCTCATCTGAACTCCAATACCGGCCTTATTATATTATCTTGGCTGATTATAATGCAGAAATACAGAGAGTCACGGGTCAGATTCCTACCTTTGCTACCCAATTTCAACCCGAAGACCTTCCTCCAGAGGTGCAAAAAGGCAAAATTCGTCAACCCACCTGGCGGCAGAAACTTCTAGAGACATATCCAGAAATGCTACGCACATGGAACAACGCGCCTTTACACCTCCTATACAATCCATGCTACGGTCCAGTTCCACGCCGCAGGTCTTGGAAGGCATTCAATATCAAAGTGCAGAACAATGCGCAATGCAAAGAATGGCTAAACTACCCGTACATTGCGCCACCACAGGGACCACCATCGGTAGCATACATGATGGGAACAATTCGCCACTGGATGCCACGACTGAAGCCCATGCAAGATGTAGCAGCGCAAATGATGCTTAAAATCTTAGATATGATGCAGGTAGTCCTGAAAACTTTTAGAAATGCAGCCGCACCACAGGTACGTCTCCCGGGGTTCAGCAATGGAAATTATGACTTGGTGTATGACATGAGCACCACCCCTAGTATCCGTGTGGCTTACGCCTGGCATGCACGCATCAAATACCTCCCTGCTTGTTACAAACAGACCTTCGAAGAAATGTTCAGATCAGGTTTCTGGGAGTATCACTCGGAGATTTTCGCACCGAAGCCAACACACCTGCTCCATCTTTTTGCTTGTGAACAAGCAATGTACTCTGAGTACTACACCACCCCGCAGCCAGAGGCCCCTGGTGCAATAAATTGGGATGCATTGGAAGCTGATCTAGCAAGAGGCTTAAGGATAGGAGAACATGAACTTGCCACCAATGTCATCCAATACTATATCGACCACCCGAGAGAACAAAGGTCTGTCAGGGGCGACAGACGCTAGGAGGGGGGGCGTGTTGGCATACAAAGCAACAGAGGAGTCATGCACAATACGGCAACAAGGCCAAATCATTTCTTCCATGGACTATTTACAACTCAAATCATTTCTTCCATGGACTATTTACAACTCAAGTGATTTTAATCACTACACAAACATTGTAAATCCCGTTTTTGGTAGAATAGACTCCATTTTGTGCAAGCCGAGGAGTCCTCGAGCTTGAGGAGTATTAGAACTAGCGACATATCAATTTTCATAATTTTTAGACTCTGTTTGAGCCCTCAAATAGACTCTAGAACCTAATTTTTAACTAGGCCGGACACTAGGTCTGGACAAGACCAAAGCTAGTTAGAAAACTATAAAAAGAGCTAGAGAGCTCATTTTTGGGGTTAGATTGTTTGTGAATTGAGCTTATGTAAGAGACCTATTGATTAATGCAAAGGACTCCATTGTTCCTCTCCTTGTTCTTGCCTTGTGTGCGCGTGTGTATGAATGTGTGTGCATGCTTGTGTGCTTCTCACTCACGCACTTGTGCCTTCACTTGCTCATAGTCTTCATACTAGTCCTCACGTCTCCACGGATTGACATTTATGAGGTGTATCTCCTCACGTTGGTACTCACCATTGTGCTAGAGTGACAATCACTTTCTCCGTTTTACCCATGGGTGGGTCTTCAATTGGAATGGAGCCTGTGAAACCTTGGAATCTTGGTGGTATCATTGTTAACAGGTTCTCGAATGGAAGGGCTGAGAAATCGTCCATTAGTCGACCAAGTGCTGCATTGGTGGAACTTTCCGATTGCATGACGAAGTCTTGTGAATGAACCTAAACTAGAGTGAAGAGGAAAACACATTAGTCATGGATATTAATTAAGATCCCAAGGAGATGAGACACCTCCATTCCTTTCCACCACCAACATGCTTCCCTTGCAATGGGTGTGGCTTGAATGATGTGTGATTGTGAAGTGAATGTGAGTAGTGTGTGATTTGACTATGAGAGATTGTATGTGAGGTGTGTGGTTTTACAATGGAAAACTTGTGAGCACTATCTACTAAGTTAGTGTAAGTTACAAGGTTGGTAGTTAGATGAATTGACAAAGCTGGAGATGGATGGAGTAGTCAGTGGGTGCTTATCATCACTAGGTTGTCGATAAGGATCGGCTTGGTTAGGTGCGGTCATGATTAGTGAGGTCTTGGGAATCTATTTCTATACAATATGATGGGGTACAAAAGATGAAGTGGAATATACAAAAGAGGGTTTGTAGGGTTTCTTCTTACTAGTAGAGAAGTTTTTCCCTAGATTCACTAAATTTGATTTGTATGTTGCACAGTTCTTAGGTATCCAAATCTAGCGAGACTTGGATTGGTCTTTCACTAAGGGCTTTGGCATCCAAATCGGTCAAATGCACTTATAGTGTTGTGAGTGACATTGACAGGGTTGTCAAAGATCTGGAGGGGTTAAATCGTTTGATGATGTAGCTTTTTTTACCCACCTTTGCCATGGGATTGCCTGAGTAGTCGGTCAGTGGGGCCACCCTGATGTGCTGTTCCTTTGAGTATGTGGGTGATGTGTCCATGCTAGTCGTTGAGGGTGTGATGTCATGTCAACATTGTCCTTTGGAAAAGAAGGGAGATCCAATGCTAACGTGTCCAACCCATTAGAGAATGAGGCATTTTGTACCACAGATCTAGGTGGACACCGTGTTAGCAAGAGTGATCCAATGGATGTTCCTGAATCCTCCCATGTGTAGCTGCCTGATTGGGGAGATCTTGCTGGCCTTTCAAGCTTGCTTGGAGTCTGTGGGGTTCCATGCCCAGCTTGAGGTTGATGCTTATGCCACCATACTTGTCTAGATCCTATCTTCTTACTTAGTTCACCTCCTTGAGGGGTGGTTTCTCCCACTTCTTCTCGTTAGAGCCAGTTAAACCACTCATAGTCGAAGTTAGGCCACCATAGTTGGAGGGTCTTCTGTTAAGTCCAATACTTTGGGGCACTAACCTCTGAGTGGTAGCTCATGGCACTGTCTTGCAACTTCCAGCTCGGGCACACCCCTGCGAAGATTTAAGTTCAGCAAGTAGTTGTATAACCATTCCTGACCTACGATCATGGGTTCTATTAGGTCTTTGTCATGGAAAACCAAAAGCTTAACTATCATGGTCACCTCCTCGATTGAGATTGGTAACTCCACCTCGCCTATGCAAGGGGCTTCTAATCCACCTAATCATATGAGATAGGCCTCAATAGGCTACACCTCCTGTTCCTATCGCTGACAATGAGAGAACCTAATTGCATTCGTTGCTACACCAGAATCAATTGAAGCCCTAATTTGCACATGCATGGGGTCATGACCTAAAGTGATGTTAACAAATGGTCTCCTATCAACAATACTAGAGATGTCCTTTCCTTTGATTTGACACATGGCTGCTGTATATCATGGAGCGTCCTCCGGTTCAGGTTCTCTACCTAGTCCTTTCCTTCTTAATCGCATGCGCTTAATGCGTTCTAAAGATTCTGCTTGGGCTTCTTCTCTCATTTTTTCCTCCTCTTCCTTTCGCTTCTTGGCAAGCATTAGCCATTTAAGCATATCCTCAATCAAAGGTTCTTGATATAGCTTAACTATGCATCCATTGATATAATTAGGCATTACCTCTCCTTCTAAAGTTTCTAGTTGAACAACACTGCTAGTTGATATCCTATTGATAATCATGGGTCCATATCCTCATTTCTCTAACTTACGGGCATGTTGTTTCATGGTGTAACCTAACACCAAATCTCCTACTCGTAATCATTTTTCCTTGATATGAGCATCAAAGTAGGCTTTCTGTCTTTTCTTAGTGACATAAATTCCTACGGATGCATGCAATCTAGTCTCTCCTAGTCATTCTAAGTCAAGTATTCTCTAGGAAAGTTCATGACCTATCCACTCATGCTCCTGAGCTATCTTGAGGGTGGGTATCAAAAAATCCAATGGCAACACAACATTCTGGCTAAATACCATTTGGAATGGTGTGGCATTGAGCATTGTCTTATATACCACTCGATAGGCCCATAAGGCATGGTGCAATTGTTGATCCCAATCCAAACATTTATTATTCACAATCTTGGTCAGTATGTTGCACAAAATTCTATTAGTACTCTCCACCTGTCCGTTGGCTTGTGGATGATACGGTGCATATATCTTGTGTATTACCATGAAATCTTGTAATAAATATTCAATAACCTCGTTCAGAAAATGAGTACCCCTATCACTTACAAGCTCTATAGGAAGCCCATATCTTGTGAAGACATTCTCAAACAAGAATTTTGCAATCATGCATGCATTATTCTTCTTTGTGGCCTTAGCCTCTACCCATTTAGTAAGATAGTCTGTGGCAACTATGATATACTCGGCATGGGAGTTCTTTGGAGGGGGGTTAATAGGTCCAATAAAATCTATTCCCCATTTTGAGAATGCACGCCCTCCCATCATGGGTCATAGGGGCATCTCATCTTTGTGTATAGGATACTGAGCCCTTTGACATACATCACATCATTTTACATATGTGTGGGCATCCATATGAAGAGTGCACCACCATAATCCTGAAAATAGTATGGCCTTAATGACACGGTCACGTCCAAAATGGCCTCCTGCTGCACCTTGATGGGCAGCTTCCAAGAGGTTGAGATATTCACCCTCGTGCACACATATCCTCAAATAATCGTCTCTCCCTCGTCTATATAGATTATCACCAATGAGCTTATAATCTTGAGCCTCCTACTCGAGACTTCGTATATGTGCCTGAGTCATGTCTTCTACGAAATTCTTCATCCTTAGATAGCTAACCAAATAGTCACTCCAATCTGGTGTTAGGGCCACATGGTATAGAGTGGCGTGTTCTATCAATGGTCAATTACAATGCTTTGGACATTCATTGCAAAGTCGTCCGACATCTTTTTCCATTAAGGGCCAATACACACCTAACCTTTTCAAGTTCAGTAATGTCCCCTGTCTCGAATGATGTTGCTCTAGTGCACCTACATGTGCTAGTTTCAACCAATTGTCATACTCTTGTTCTTATACGCAATAAGCAAGGATATTCTGGTGATCTTGCCTATAGATACTACCAGCAAGGATTTGGTATCTCTGCACTTTCACTACCTCCTTCTCTTGGGTTCTCACTTGAGAATTCTTAGGTCCATATGTCAATACTAGAACTAATGGCTTTGCCCATTCAAGAACGATCTCAACCTCAAACAAGCAAGCATCTAATAGCTCGTCTACTACACCAATAGCTGCTTCTCCTGAAGTTATCCTCGAGAGATGGTCTAGTCTCAGGTGCGTTTTACCCTTCTTGACTACGACTTAAAAGTCATACTCTATAAGTAGTAGAAACCAATGTGTTAGGCTACCCATGTTGTAGGGTTTGTTCACTAAATACAAGAGAGCCTGATGGTCTGTAAAGAACTTAAACTTATTGGCCAATAAATAGTGGTGAAATTTCTTGATGGCATAGACCATTCCTAGCCCCTCTCTCTTCGTCATGGTGTAATTTCTCTCTGCGGCATTCAATTGCCTACTCACATATGCAATCGGTAAGCCTCTATACTGCACCATTGAGAGGAAATACACAAATCATACGGCTCTAGATTGTCCATATAATAGGCAGGCTATCAGACAAAATTATCAGCAACCTTACCAACAGGGTAGGTATCAGAACCAATACCCACAGCCATATTATAGGCCACAACAACAATATCAACCTCAATACCAGTAGCAATATCAGGCACCAAACAGGCCACAGCCAGTCCTAGGAAACCAACCACCAACTCCTGCCAATGTGATCCCAGTTAAGTATACGATGGCGGAGGAGAACCCTAATAGAGCATTGGTGCCACTAACCCCTTTGGTCTCAGAAAATGACTTTCATGCTCACAATTCAGACTACTCCCATGAAGATAGTTCACATGCTTATTACATAGAGTCACCTGAGCAAAGTGAGACTTCTACATATCAATAAGAGACACCACTTATGGAACAAAATTGGGACCTAGAATACTCCAACGTCATGCATAAAAATCCAAATCCTAGGCCCCAAGTGAGACAAGTAAAACCACAAGCCCCTAGAGGACCATGCTTTAGATATCAAGGCGACCATTTCATTCGTGAATGTCCCCATCAACCAGCACTTGGACAAGGACAAAACATCACAATACAAGGCTTTTGTCCCGAGTGTGGCAAGGAACATCTTCCGAGAGAGTGTCCCAAGAATCCCTCTAGTATGCCTAAGGTTACACCCATCAATGTGGTAGGCGTAATGGCAGATTCAAGTTCAAGTAGCAGTAATGTGGCTCCTGTACAGGCAGTTACTAGGGCACAGGCTGCACAACAAGCAAAACCATCTGAGCAATCGGAGTCAAGTGAGTCAGGAGAGCCTAGTAAGAGGAAACCAAGAACATGGAAGGAACCAGAGAGAAGACTAATCACAAGTGGAACAAAAAGATATCCGAGCTAGAAGAAAGCCTAAGGGATACCAAAACAAAAATAGAAGACATTGCATCTCAAAGCCCCTCGCATGCCGAAGCTCCATTCACTCCACCTCATCCCACCCCACCACCCACTGTAAATAACCCACAACCAGGGTCTGTTCTTGCAGATCCAACCTGTAGCTCAAGCGTAAGCACCACCTCCTTTACTTGTCAATCCGCGGAGACGTGAGGACCGGTATGAAGACCACGAGCAAGTGAAGGCACAAGTGCGTGAGTGAAAGCACACAAACATGCACACACATACACACACACGCGCACAAAAGTAAGATCAAAGAGAGGAACAATGGAAAGCTTAGATTGCAAAAGAGTTCTCTTAAAAAAGTTCTATTCTCTAACAAGCTAACCCCAAAAATGAGCTCTCTAGCTCTTTTTATAGTTTTTTGACTAGTTTTGGCCCTGTCCAGACCTAGTGTCCGGCCTAGTTAAAAATTAGGTTCCAGGGCTTATTTGAGGGCTCACACGAAGTCTAAAAATTATGAAAATTGGTACGATGGTACTTCTAATACTCCTCAAGCTCGAGGACTCCTCGGCTTGAACAAAATGGAGTTACTAAATATAGATAATGGTATTTACAATGGTTTTTAGTGATGAAAATCACTATTTTTGTAGGGGATTCTTCTGAAAATTTGACATACACTTCTTGGAGCTCCCTACTTGCTCCCTTTCCTCGTGTGTCCACCTTTTGATGTGCTTCCATGCTTTGTCCTTGACTTTGAGCTTCAACACTCCCCCCCCCTCTCGAGTCTGTCGTCCCTGACAGACCCTTGTTGGAAGGGCTGTTCTGTGTAGTGCTTTGAGAGGTGGTGTCCATCCGTTGTATGAGCTGGTTCCTTGGATTCCAGCAAGAATGTGTCGTTGTGAGCTTTCAAAATTGCAAGTTGCTCAAAAGAGGTTGTCAAGAGTGATTTGGAGCAACTACTGGCTTCAATTTGCTTCCGAGATATGGATGTTGTTCCCATGATGTCCGCTAGCTCTTTTAAAGATGATGTTGAGAGCAGTCATGCCAGCTACTCATAACCCATAATGAATGATGGGTAAGTGTGTTCGTGCCTGGGTTGAAAAAAGTATGTGCCTTGTGCACGGCCTTGTAATGTAGCCCTACGCATGCTTACTTGGAAAATGCATTGGAAGAAGTATGGTGCAAAAATTGCGGGTCTTGAGCTAAGTGCTCAAGGGTATGCTGACGAAGAGGTTTCCTAAACTATCATGGTTATGGTGTTTCCAGAGTAAAGATACTTACCATGGCGAAGGTTGATGGATGTTTGTCTCTTCGTGTTGTACACTCGGCCTTTGGGATGGAACCTTGTTGATGAATGTCCATGTTGATTGTCCACTGATGAGATCTTTTAAGTGGTGGATCCCCTCTCCTCTTTTCAAAGCAACATTTGTCACTAACAATGTGCATTTCTGAGCTTGGGCTCGTGCACGTTTACTTCCCTATATTGACACTCAGAGGAATATTGGACACGTGCCGGTTTCTAAGAGATTACCATGCTGATTGACATAGACCATTCACTAGTGCTACTGTTCCATACTGGTTCAGGAAATACTGAGAATTGAATTGCTTTATATTCCTTGGCAAGCAACATCGGGTAACTACACCAAGCTGAGTTTCACATATTCTCTTTAGCTCACCATATGCAGGAGCCTTCTCCTCCAGAACTACCTTTTGCAGATATCTCCTTGGATGCTCTGGTACATGAAGTAGTTAAGCATCCCTCAAGTTGCGGACCTTCAAGCTCTTCATTCCTACCATGGTAAGAGAGAATCATAGTTGTAGATGCCATGTTCATGCCAAATGCTTGTCATCTACCAGATAAGGCAGCAATAATCTCACTGCTGGCCGAGACACACTTCTGTCCAAATTGATAAATGCCTAGTAATCAACAGTTCCACCTTCAACTAAGCATGACTCATTCATGTTTCATAAGCCAAACCTGGGAACAAGCTCTCGCCCACTTTTCTTTCTCCTTTTTTTTTTTTTTTTTGAGGAAAAGGATATCACAAAACAAGAACACAAAAGTTAGTATCAATAGAAATGTTTGACATATGTCACTGTGCTCTTGTGCATGGGATTCTCAAGTGTGTCTATGCACGGCCGTGTAATGTGGCCCTATATTAATGCATACTTTGGAAATGCATGACCTGAATGGTGCAAAAGACAGGGTTGTGCAAGGAGCACATGGTTGTTGCTCGTTCGAGGCTTTCGATGTTATTTGCGGAGGTTGATGCCGACCTTGGTGGAGGTATCCATTGAGTTTCGAACTGATGTAATCCTCCTTATTGGAGTCCATTTTAGAACATCATTTGGCACTATAGAGGTCACTTCAGGCGTCTTTCTCTTTGGATGCTTTCTGAACTGTGGTATCCAGTATGGTTGATGCTTTGGTTCGATGGAGGCTACTTGCACTTTTGGCTTCCAAACCCATATCCTTTTTGCATGTCTTCCTACTAATGTTGAAGAGCTGATTTGATCTTCCTTTGGTCTCTGTACGTGGTTCTTACCCTTTTCTCTTTTTGGCTTCTTTGTTGAAACCTTTTGCATGTGGGAGAACAAAGGTTGTTGTGGATGTAGGAGCTTCTTAGGTACCCACATCTGTAATTGCCCTTGTTGAGCTGCAGCTAACTTCTTAGGCACCCAAACTTGTTGGATACCTTGTGATTGAGCTTGTCTGAGCTGCTTCCTTCGTCTTCTGGCATGGTTAGTGTGCATGGATGGGATTTGTGGGGGCAAGGCTGGTGGTTGCTCTCCTTTGCGTACCCAGATCTGCTTCATGCCCGGAACCACTTTTTTATCGAATGGTGTCTTTCTATTTGATGTAGCAGTTGTCGTGAACGGTTGTGTTTGCTTGTGTGGTGGGCTCACTACAGTGGCTACTTGATTCTTTGGAGAAGAAGAAAGATCCACCCGCCTTCGAACCTGGTCTTCCACGATTGACTCCTTCTGCATCATAGAGCTTTTGACACATACAACATCTTCTTTCATATGATTAGTCTCGGAAGAACTAAGAGAGTGTGTGGTGCCATGATTTAGGAGCATGCAGTTCTCTAATTCTATTGTAATGCATTGTTCATGTACCCAAACTTGAAGAATTTGACTTCTTAGGTTTAAGTTAACTGCATGGTCATAGATCCAATCTTGACCCAAGACAAGTGGTTCTGTAAGGTACTCATCTTGACATACTAGCGCTTTGACTCTCATTGGAACATCTTGAAGGTAGATGGGAAGTTCCACCTCGCCCAAACAAGGGGTTTCCACACCTCCCAATCCTATGAGATAAGCTTCTATGGGATTGATGTTCAACCCCAAGTCTTGGCAGTAGGAAAGTCTAACTGCACTACTTGCTGCACCTGAGTCAATCAATGCTTTCACCGTCCTTTCACCCTTCCCTTGTCCTATCTCTATGGTCACAAAGGGTCTTCGGTCAATGACCTGAGAAGTCGCTATGCCTGACTTTTGACACATATCCATGTGATATTTTGGGGCTTTTGAGTTGACTTCTAGGCCTAATCGCCTTAACTTATTTCGCCTAATACGCTCTCTGGCCTCTACCTGTGCTTCTTCTCTCACTCTTAACTCTTCACCTTTTCGCTTCTTAGCAGTGTTGAGTCTCATTAGCATATCCTCAGTAAGAGGTTCTTGATATAGCTTGACTTTACAGCCACTAATATAGTTTGGCAAGATATCTCCTTCTAGAGTGGCCAACTGAACTACACCACTAGTGGAAATTCTATTAATGATCATGGGTCCGTATCCTCTTTTTTCCAACTTACGGGCATGTTGTTTTAGTGTGTATACCAACACTAGATCTCCCTCTTTCAATCCCTTATCCTTGATGTGTGCATCAAAGTATGCATTTTGCCTCTTCTTTGCAGCGTAGATGCCTGCTGCCGCTCGTAGCCTCGTCTCACCCAAGCGTTCGAGATCAAAGATCCTAGAGGACAATTCATGCCCATTCCACTCATACTCTTGTGCTACTTTTAAGGCAGGGATTAAGAAATCTAATGGTAGCACAACGTTCTGTCCGAAGACCATCTGAAATGGGGTGGCGTTGAGTATCGTTTTGTAGGCAACTCAATAAGCCCAAACAGCATGATGAAGTTGTTTGTCCCAATCAGAGCGTTTATTATTTACCAGTTTTGTCAATACGTTACAGAGGATCTTATTGGTACTCTCGGCTTGTCCGTTGGCTTGTGGGTGATAGGGGGCACATTTCTTATGTATCACCAAGAATTCTTGGAGAAGATTTTCAATGACTTCATTCAAGAAGTGTGTGCCTCTCTCGCTCACCAACTCTATTGGTAGTCCATATCTCGTGAACACATTCTCGAATAAGAACTTAGCCGTAGTCTGAGCATCATTCTTTGTTGTGGCTTTGACTTCTACCCACTTTGTAAGGTAATCTGTGGCTACAATGATGTACTCTGCATGGGAGTTTCTAGCTGGGGGGTTAATAGGACCTATGAAGTCTATGCCCCACTTTGAAAATGCACGTCCTCCCATCATTGGCCTCAAGGGCATCTCGTCTTTTCTCACTGGATATTGTGCACGTTGGCATGTGTCACATTTCTTCACATAGGTATGTGCGTCCATATGAAGAGTGGGCCACCAAAGTCCTGAGAATAGAATGGTCTTGATCACTCGGTCAGGACCAAAATGTCCACCTGCAACACCGCTGTGTGCAGTCTCTAAGACCCTTAAATAGTCTGATTCATGAACGCATAGTCTTAAGTAACCATCTTTGCCTCTTCGGTATAGGTTGTCCCCTACTAAGGCGTAGCCTTGAGCCTCTTGCTCCATGCTTCTTCTTCTTGCTAGACTAGCCTCTTTGGGTAATCTTCCCGATCTCATAAACTCTACCAATGGAGCACTCCAACCTGGAATTAATGACACTTGATAAAGGGTCGCATGCTCCATTGGGGGTCTCTCTCTGCACCTTGGACAATTCTTAATCCACTCATGTATTTCTTTGTCCATGCTAGGCCAATACACTCCTAAACGCTTTAGATTCTGCAATGTTCATTGTTTAGAATAGTGATTTCCTAGCATTCCTTCATGGGCTTGTTGCAACCAACTACTATGTTCATCATCCTCCACACAACAAGCTAATACACCCTCAGTATCTTGTTTGTACATGCTTCCTGCTAATATGTGATATTTTTGTGATTTTACAATTTCTTCTTGTGATGTTTTCACATTCTTATTTGCAGGGCCAAAGGTGAGGACTGGTACCAACTTATTTGCCCATTTAGGAACAACTTCTAAATTGAACAGATAAGCATCGGGTAATTCGTCAGACACTCCTTGCGGTGACTCTCCTGAAGTGATGCGAGAAAGGTGATCTGCCCGAAGGTGGGTTCTACCTTTCCTGACAACAACTTCAAAGTCATATTCCATTAGTAAGAGGAACCATCTTACTAAGCGTCCAGTATTGCAAGGTTTATTGACCAAATATAACAAAGCTTGATGATCAGTGAAAAACTTGAACTTGTTGGCCAATAAATAGTGTCTAAACTTCTTCACAGCATATACCATGCCTAAGCCCTCTCGCTCAGTTGTGGTATAGTTCCGTTCAGCTGCAGTGAGCTGTCTACTAGCATATGCTATGGGCAAATCTAAGTTTCCTTCACTTGTGGGTTGTGCTAGCACACATCCTATGGCATGATTGGATGCATCCACATGGACATGGAAAGGTTTATTCCAATCAGGAGTGGTGAGTATTGGTGCCGTGCACAATCGTTTTTTCAGTTCGTTGAAAGAATTCTCGCATTCGTCGTTCCACTCAAAATTAGACAACAAGGCATAAAGGGGTCTAGCTATGATCGCGTACATGTGGATAAACCTACGGTAGTATCCACAATGGCCCATAAAGGCTTGTACCTCTTTAATATTCTTTGGCCCTGGTAACTCCGCTATGGCTCGTACCTTATCTTCATCTGTTGAGATTCCATTCTTAGAAACAATATGACCTAAGATTTTACCTTGACGCACCATAAACACACACTTTTCTGGGTTCAAACACACTCGATATTCTCTACACTTGTTGAAGATTTGTCTGAGCTCAGGGATGTGAACCCTTCTTTCTTGGGAATGAGCACATAAATCATCCACATACACTTCTAAGCTCTTTCGCAAGAACTCTTTGAAGACATGACACATGAGCCTTTGGAATGTTGCAGGTGCATTGGTGAGCCCAAATGGCATCACCCGAAATGCAAAGATTCCCCACTCTGTAGCAAAAGCTGTTTTGTGTTGATCTTCTGGGGCAATGGCTACTTGATTGTAACCTGAAAATCCATCAAGGAAGCTATAAACTTCCTTGCCTGCAACACGCTCCAATAGGTGTTCTGTGATTGGAAGTGGATAACTATCTCTAATCGTAGCGGCATTAACTTTTTTAAGGTTAATACACACTCGCAACTTCCCGTTCTTCTTGGGTACCACAACAATGGGGGACACCCATTCGGTATGCTCAATCTCATAGATGAATCCAGCTTCAATCAACCTATCAATTTCTTCTTTTATTTTGGCTGCATAGGTATCATTATATGTGTAGGGCTTCTGTTTGGTGGGCTTAGCATCAGCAGTCATGGGGATAGTATGAGAGCAAATTCTTGGATCTACCCCTTTCAAGTCTCTATAGTGCCATGCAAACACATCCCTATATTCCCTTAATAGAGCTATGAGCTCCATTTCTTCTCTTGCACTTAGGTCATCTCCTATATATGTGCATCTCTCTTCGTTCTCTTCAATGGTCACTACAATCTTCTTGGTCTTTTCTTTATTATCATATGATTCTCCTATGATGGCCTCTCTCTTAGGCATTCGTACCAAAATTTTGCGATCGTCAACTTCATATTTCTTGAAGTTTTCTGGTACTTCAAACAATGATTCCTCCTCTTCTTGTTTCAATGCTTTTCTTTTCTTTTTCTTTTGACTACTCTCACTTCCATCCTTTGAGTTTACTGTTTTAATACTTGTGAGAGGTTCTTCTTCTTTCTGGGTGAACACTCCTATATCTTCTAGATAGTGCTTATCTGAGTTAAAGCAACTATCCATCACAATAGACTCCAGATCATCGTCATTCTCTTCTTCCTCTATGACATCACTAGGGTCACATTCTTCTAGCAAGGGTTGACACATGAAAACTGAGATATCATAACCCTCCTCATCACAATGGGGTGTCCACTGTTCCTCATTGACAGCAATGTCCATGGTGGCTAAGATTTCTGGCCAGCCATGAGGCTCAAACTCCTCATCTGGAAAGATCATCAGTGTGTAGGCTGGGTCTCTAACTGGTCTATCTCCTAGCGAAGTTCCTTCTTCTCTTGCCTTTAAACGTTTTTCCTCTTCCTTTGCGACCTTGCACATCCACAAATGAGTATCTTCATGCAGCCATGATGGATCAGGTGAACTTTCAGAATGCACAGAGATGGAATCTTCTTTCGCTTTGTGGATAGAATTCCACTGTAGGGGTGGTACATCTCTGAAGGTGTAATCCTTCAAATTGACCTTGGTGGTGACCCCTAAGTGCTGTAAGTACAAGGAGTTAGTTCCCCAATCCTGTACTATTTGCAATTGTCGTAGGAAGGGTCTTCCTAGGATCATCTCATAGACATTATTTTTCTCAAAGTCACATATAGCAAATGTGTGCTCAAACTCTACACCACAAGTGGTTAGAGTGATCCCTTCTAGCAATCCTAGAGGTCTTTCAAAATGATCATCAGCCATTTGAAGCTTCATTGTAGTTGGTCTTAATGTGGGCTTGCCCCATTGCTTCCACAAGGAGGTGGTCGCAATAGCAACACCAGCACCTGAATCTATGATTGCTTTGGTTGTGTAACCTTGGTAGGTGATTGGAAGATAAGTATTACCTTCTTCACCCTCACACATGTCCCCTATTTTGTCTAGAGGTATCTCTGGTACCCTTTGCTTGGAGCCTGCTTTTGGCATGTTGGAATCAAGTTCTGGAACCTGATCCTTCACATGATTCCAAAGCTCAGGTTTTGCTTTGAGCAGCTCTTCTACAGTGAGATGACACTGAACCTTAGTGTTCTTCACGACATCCGTGTTCCTTGGAACCACTGAGTCTTCATTTCTTACTAGTATTGTGGGAGCTCTAATCTGGAGAGATTCAGATTCCCATGGGCCTGGAAATTGAGGCAGTTCTTCTAAGGTATTAGATTCAAAATCTAACCTTTCGTCTTCTTGTTGTTCTGCTTCATCTCCGTAAATAGATGGGATGTCTTGGGGAAATTGATCATGAAGATCATCAATCTCAGGAATAGGAGGGGAATTACCCTTCTCCTTGGCCCATTTCTCTTCTTGTATTTCCCGCAAGAATTCTTGAGAGTACTGTTGAATTGAAGGAGGTATTCCTGGATCCGTGGAATTAGGAACATAAGCTCCCATTGGTGGTGAGCTTCCTCTTTCAATAACTGGTTGAGCCTGTGGAGGTAAAGAAACTTGTGGTTTGTTTACCAACTGCTCTAATCGTTCTAGTAAGCCCTGGAAATGCAAATCCCCTTTGACAGAGTTTGTCTGATTGAACTTTTGACTAGTCTCAAGTATAGCTTGAGCTTGTTCTACCATTTTCATGCACATTTTCATCCGTTCAATCTCTAAGTCCGCTCTAGGGTAACTCTTGTCTAGGTTTGCAGCTGTAGGCCCTTCTTGAAGTCGAGCCTGGTAGGCCTTGAACATCATGTCCAAGCCTTCTGGGGTTGGATCTGCAAGAACCGACCCTGGTTGTGGTCTATTTACAATGGGTGGTGGGGTGGGATGAGGTGGAGTGCATGGAGTTTCGGTATGCGAGGGGCTTTGAGATGCAATGTCTTCTATTTTTGTTTTCGCTTCTTTTAAGCTTTCTTCTAGTTCCGATAACTTTTTATTCCACTTGTGATTGGCCTTCTCTCTGGTATCCTTCCATGTTCTTGTTTTCCTCTTACTAGGATCTCCCGATTCACTCGACTCTGATTGTTCTACTGGTTTATCCTGTTTTAAGGCTTGTGCTCTAGTGACAGCTTGTATAGGAGCCACATTGCTACTACTTGAACTTGAATCTGCCACTAAGCCTACCACATTAATGGGTGTAATCTTGGGTGCACTGGAGGGGTTTCTTGGACAATCTCTGGGGAGATGGTCTTTGCCGCAATCAGGACAAAAATCCTGTATTGTGATAGCCTGTCCTTGACTCGGAGATGGTGGGTGGGGACAGTCACGAATGAAATGATCACCTTGACATCTAAAACAAGATCCTCTAGGGGCTTGTGGTCTCATTTGTCTCAATTAGGGCCTAGGGTTAGGATTTGTGTACATGACATTGGAGTATTCTGGCTCCCAATTTTGCTCCATAGGTGGTGCCTCATATTGATACGAGTAAATCTCACTATGTTCAGGTGACTCTGTGTAATACGCATGTGGACTACCTTCATGGGAGTAGTCTGGACTATGAGCATGAAAATCATTATCTGGTATCAATGGGGTTAGGGGCACCAATGCTCTATTTGGATTTTCTTCTCCCACAGCATATTTGACTGGAATCACGTTGGCTGGAGCTGGTGGTTGGTTTCCCAAGACAGGTTGTGGCCTATATGGTACCTGATATTGCTGTTGTGGTCTATAATATGGCTGTTGGTATTGGTTCTGATACCTACCTTGTGGGTAAGGTTGCTGATAATTCTGTCTAACAGCCTGCCTATTGTAGGGACAATCTTGAGCCGTGTGGTTTGTGTATTTTCTCTCAATAGTGCAATATGGAGCATTCCTTTCTCTAATGTTTTGGTTTTGCATTGGGCATACATTAGCCATGTGGTCGCCCCCACAAGTATAACACCGATTCACTGGAGTGACTCTCTGTGTTTGTTTATTTTGGACTCCCAGCTTCTTGGCAACTTGCTCAGCTATCTCCTCTATTTCCGTGGAGATTTTTGAAGTATGACTAGTAGAACTATCTGAATCCTTATAGAGTTTGGATAATCCTAACTCCTCACCCAAGTTATCTTCTATGTCAATGTATGTCCGCACACACTCTTCTATGGATCTAGGCTCTTTCAAATATACGTATGATCTTAACTTTGTGCTCAGTAAGCCATCTAAGAACAAAGCCACTTGTTTGGCTGGTGTGGGTAACTCGGGAGCAGGGCATCTTTCTAGGTACTGTCTGAACCTTCTACCTGCTAGTCGCACTGTTTCTTGGGGTGTCTGCTTGAAACTGTGGATCAAGGATGATGTGTTATGCCTGATACCACTCTTGGAAAATTCTACAATGAATTCGTCTAGCAGTTGACCTATATCGCGATAGTTGCGACTACTCAATGGTTGAAACCAAGCCAAGGCAGTGCCCTTAAGAGTCAAACCAAATGCCTCGTATTGGGTGAATAAATCCTCAACCTGTTCAGCTCTTAACACTAGTTTGAACTCGGCCACATGATCATAAGGATCTCCTGACCCGTCAAAATAATTCTTCATTGCCTTGATCACTTGAGTGGGTCTAAGGGTTCTTGGGTGCTCTCGGGATCTAGGCAATGGAAAATCATGTTCATCTCTTTTTTGCCTATGTGCTTGATGTCTCTCTCTTTCAGGTCTTTCATTTTCAAATCCTGATCTACTCCTACCCACGGTGTGTGCAAAACTTACCTCAGGTCTCTCTCTAGTTCTTCCTCTCTGGGCTTCATGAGCGTGGGATGATCCTACTCCTTGGAGGCCATGGGAAACATTGGATCTTGGTGGGGGGAAAATCAATTCATTCTTCCAAGTATATGCATGTCTATCATGTTATGTTACCAAGAAAATTTTCTCTGATGTGTTATCCAGGTAGACAACTTTGCCTGGTATCTCTGGATCCTTGAACTCGTAGATGATGACTATGCCCAATTGGCTAGGTTGATCTGGCTTGAATCTCCAAAAGGCTTCCTCTGTTTCTCTATTCAAAAATAGTTCTATGCTTTTGTTATCTTGAGGGATCCAGTCTGGAGTGATCACTCGGGTCAAAACTGACTTACCTCTAGGAGTCTGGGGTCCTTGTCCTACATTTCCTTGTTCTAGGTCTCCTATTTCATTCTCAGGAATGACATTTCCAAACTCATCAGTCCTATCTGGTAGGTTGGTGACCACATACATGGTTCCTTCTTTATTAATGTATGAACCCTCTTCGAACTTGACCACCGGGTGTTCAAGTCCAAAGGATTGATCTGGATTTTTGAGTTGGACCACTGATCGCCTCAGACCATCCTCATAGATGCGAGCATCTAATTGGTTGGTCCGAATATATTCCAACTGTTTCTTATATGGACCTTCTGGTGTTTGTAGATGGGCAGTCCCTGAGCCACCTTGTTGGAACTCAAGGTCAAGCACAAGCATGAAAGCACATCAGAAAGGTGGACACACACAAGAAGAAGGAGCAAGTAGGGAGCTCCATGAAGTACATGTCAACTCTTCATAAGAATCCCCTACAAAACTAGTGATTTCCATCACTAAAACCATTCTAAATACCATTTTCTATTTTCGTAGCTCCATTTTGTGCAAGCCGAGGAGTCCTCAAGCTTGAGGAGTATTAGAAGTACCATCGTACCAATTTTCATAATTTTTAGACTTCGTTTGAGCCCTCAAATAAGCCCTGGAATCTAATTTTTAACTAGGCCGGACACTAGGTCTGGACAGGGCCAAAACTAGTCAAAAAACTATAAAAAGAGCTAGAGAGCTCATTTTTGGGGTTAGCTTCTTGTAGATTTCAGTTTTGTAATAGATTTCTTTTTGTAATCAAAATCCTTCCATTGTTCCTCTCTTTGATTTTACCGTGTGCGCGTGTGTGTGTGTATGTGTGTGCATGTTTGTGTGCTTTCACTCACGCACTTGTGCCTTCACTTGCTCGTGGTCTTCATACCGGTCCTCACGTCTTCGAGGATTGACAAGTAAAGGAGGTGGTGCTTACGCTTGAGCTACACCAAATTTTTGCGCCGTTGCCGGGGAGAGTGCTTCGAGGACGAGCGTTGTGATGGTAAGATCGTAGATTTGCGACGTTGGAAGGTAAAAAAACTGTCATTTCAGTGCATTTTCTGTTTTTTCCTCTTCATCTTCATCATCATCATCATCTCCACCTTCTTCCATCTTCTTCTTCATAGAAATTTCTTGTTTTTTAGTGCATTTTCACCATTTTCATACCATTTTTCATGCATTATTGTGTGGGAAGGAGTTAGGAGGTGCAAGGGAGAGCAAGCGCTGTGTTTTTTTCATGATTTTCTGCTCATACGGAGCTCGCCATAGCCGGCGCTCATAAATTTGAATTTCCCGCCAAAAAACGCGATTCTGTGATGAAAATCGCGATTCTGTGAAAATTCAAAATTTTTTGAAAAATCACGATTTTCAATTTTCCCGCCTAAAAGTTGGTTGAAAAGAATCGCGATTCTGTGTTTTTTCTCAAAAAAACACGATTCTCTGCTCAAAATCGCGATTCTCAAAAAACACGATTCTTTGCTCAAAATCGCGATTCTAACCAATCACGATTTTCAGCAAAAACACGATTTTGTGAAAAACACGACTTTCTGCTCAAAATCGCGATTCTCACAAATCACGATTTTCAGCGAAAAATACGATTTTGTGAATCACGATTCTCTGAGTCAAAATCGCGATTCTCTAAAACACGATTTTGTGATCAAAATCGCGATTTTCAGAAACACGATTTTGTGATCAAAATCGCGATTTTCAGAAACACGATTTTGTGATCAAAATCGCGATTTTCAGAAACACGATTTTGTGATCAGCATCGCGATTTTCAGAAACACGATTTTGTGCTCAACATCGCAATTTTCATGCCAAAAACACGATTCTGAGAAAATACGATTTTCAGCGGGCTCAAAATCGCGATTCTCACAAATCACAATTTTCAGCAAAAAAAAAAAAACACGATTTTGTGAATCACGATTCTCTGAGTCAAAATCGCGATTTTCAAAAATACGATTCTGTGCTCAAAATCGCGATTTTCATGTCAAAAAACACGATTCTCTAAAACACGATTCTGTGCTCAAAATCGCGATTTTCATAAACACATTTTGTGATCAACATCGCGATTTTCAAAAACACGATTTTGTGATCAACATCGCGATTTTCTGAAACACGATTTTGTTCTCAACATCGCGATTTTCTGAGTTCATAAAATCGCGATTCTCTGAAAGTTCACAAAATCGCGATTTTCTCCAAAGGTCCTGTTTGCCTGTTTTGACCCACAGGAGCCTGAATTGGCATAACTTTTTCATCCAAAGTCCATTTTTTGAGCTCTATAGCTCGTTGGAAAGCTCGTTTCAAATCCTACACGACCTCAACTGTTTTTTTCAAGAATAACGTGTTGATTTTGAGATAGGATAATTTGAAGTTGGGCCTCATGTGGGACTAGGAAACCAAGGGGACTCCAAAGGATTTTTGAGCAATACCAAGGGGGAGAAAAATTGTATCATGGGAAAGAAAAAAGCAAAAGAGAGAAGAAAGGGGGCTAAGATGGGAAAAGAGAAGGGAGATAAACATGAAGTGCATGAAATAATCTCACATGAGTGTGAAACATCTAGAGAAAAATTGCAAGGAGTCAAGGAAACGGGGGAAATGTCTAAGGGGGTTGGATCCTTATTTGCAACAAGAGAATATGATAATACTTTTGTGGATATCAGAATAGGATATGACCATAGAAGGTTGGGTGTTTATATCAATCCTAATTGTGAGTGGAATTTAATTCATATTGACCTAGTGACCATTATCTTTGAGAACATTCAACCAACAACCCATCCTTCTATCTTCATGGATGGGGAACATTATGAATGCATGGGTAAAGTTGTGTTGCCTGTTATGGTGGATGATGTGCAATTTTTGGAAACATTCTTTGTCATGGATTGTATAGATGAAGACTTGATCATTGGCACCCAAAGGTTCATTACACAAAATCATCAAGAATTTGAGGTGCCTTCTCCACCTATTATCCGTGCTTCTACATATATGTTTATGGAAAATCCTAATGACTATCCACCTTATGATAATTGGGGGCAAAATCATCTTTTCAAAGAGTGTACTTTTCATGAAAAATTTTTTCTTTCTACTCATGTTTTTGAATCTAATCCTTCTTTGAGTAAATCACAGGAAACCTTAGAGAATGGAGAAATGGAGGACTCCAAGTGTTTGGGGGATGTGAAAGGACCCTCTCTTCCTGTAAGTTTGGATTCCCCTCATGAAATCATAAGCAGGGATGATCTACACTCATATGATCAAGAAGGAGATGATCAAGAAATACCAGGTATCATTGGTGTGGAGAATAATGTCAAATTGATGGTCAATCATGGCAATGCATCACCCATTTGTACATCTAGAGATTCAATGTGTAATACGGACAAATGTATTGATGAATCTCTAGATCAATCTCCAACAACACTACCCGTTGACCCCTTGCATAAGCCTGATGAATGTATAGAAAACCAACCTTTGTTGCATTCCCCATGTAAAGATGAGTTTTCTCAAAAAAATCACATAGAAGGCTCAAAAGACCCTTACATTAAGAAACAAAAATCACATTTTCTTGGTAATGTCAAGCAAATTTGGGTGGCCAAGAAATTACTTAGAGCCCAACCAAATCGCACTATGATATGGGTACCAAAGAAATCCATTGCACAAAATCAGTCCCCTCACACTAGACTTCAAAATCTATGGTCTAGGCCTACCATGACTTATCCTCAAGAAAGACCACTTCCAATCCAAGGATCCCAAGCAAGCAAGCCTAAGCTCAGAAAAAATCCAAGGGGGGACTTCAAGGCAACAATCTGCACAACAAAGACACCAAGGCGAGGTAAAGGACTGAATCAAGCTCAGAGCTCTAACAAAGATCAAAGAACCTCTTCTGCAAGGATATGGGTTTGGAAGACGAAAGTACCGATAGCATCCACCAAAGCAAAGAGCCAACCACGATGGATCAAACCCTCACGAAATCATTCAAACATGAAGCAGCCAAAGGTGATCACTGCCCAATCACAGACCATTCTCAAATGGATCCCTATAAGGAGGAATGATCAGTTGTCATCTCGAGATGCAATGGATACCTCCAACAAAGATGGCATCAACATCTGCACGTGACATCAAGCATCGACGTGCGACAACCATGTGCTCCTTGCACAACCCTGACTTTTGCACCATTCAGGTCATGCATTTCCAAAGTATGCAATAATATAGGGCCACATTACACGGCCGTGCATAGACACACTTGAGAAGCCCATGCACAAGAGCACAGTGACATATGTCGAACATTTCTATTGATACTAACTTTTGTGTTCTTGTTTTGTGATATCCTTTTCCTCAAAAAAAAAAAAGGGGGGGGGAGAAAGAAAAGTGGGAGAGAGCTTGTTCCCAAGTTTGGCTTATGAAACATGAATGAGTCATGCTTAGTTGAAGGTGGAACTGTTATCAGCATGGTAATCTCTTAGAAACCGGCACGTGTCCAATATTCCTCTGAGTGTCAATATAGGGAAGTGAACGTGCATGAGCCCAAGCTCAGAAATGCACATTGTTAGTGACAAATGTTGCTTTGAAAAGAGGAGAGGGGATCCACCCCTCAAAAGATCGCATCAGTGGACAATCGACATGGACATTGATCAACAAGGTTCCATCCCAAAGGCCGAGTGTACAACACGAAGAGACAAACATCCATCAACCTTCTCCATGGTAAGTATCTTTACTCTGGAAACACCATAACCATGATTGTTTAAGAAACCTCTTCGTCAGCATACCCTTGAGCACTTAGCTCAAGACCCGCAATTTTTGCACCATACTTCTTCCAATGCATTATCCAAGTAAGCATGCGTAGGGCTACATTACAAGGCCGTGCACAAGGCACATACTTTTTTCAACCCAGGCACGAACACACTTACCCATCATTCATTATGGGTTATGAGTAGTTGGCATGACTGCTCTCAACATCATCTTTGGAAGAGCTAGCGGACATCCTGGGGGCAACATCAATACCTAGGCAGCAATTCGAAGCCAGTAGTTGCTCCACTCAATCTTGATAACCTCTTTTGAGCAACTCACAATCTTTGAAAGCTCACAACGATGCACTCATGCGGAATCCACGAAAGAAGCACATACCAAGGGACTACGACTTGCAAAGGCTTGTAGTGACAAATGAAGAACCGGACAACCAACGCTTCCGAATTTGGAAGATAGAGGGCTCTTGTTCACACAGAATGGATACTACCTCTCAAAGCACTACATGGAACAACCACTACAACAAGGGTCTGTCAGGGACGACAGACTCGAGAGGGAGGGGCGTGTTGGAACTCAAGGTCAAGCACAAGCATAAAAGCACATCAGAAAGGTGGACACACACAAGAAGAAGGAGCAAGTAGGGAGCTCCATGAAGTACATGTCAACTCTTCAGAAGAATCCCCTACAAAACTAGTGATTTCCATCACTAAAACCATTGTAAATACCATTTTCTATTTTTGTAGCTCCATTTTGTGCAAGCCGAGGAGTCCTCGAGCTTGAGGAGTATTAGAAGTACCATCGTACCAATTTTCATAATTTTTAGAATTCGTTTGAGCCCTCAAATAAGCCCTGGAATCTAATTTTTAACTAGGCCGGACACTAGGTCTGGACAGGGCCAAAACTAGTCAAAAAACTATAAAAAGAGCTAGAGAGCTCATTTTTGGGGTTAGCTTCTTGTAGATTTCAGTTTTGTAATAGATTTCTTTTTGTAATCAAAATCCTTCCATTGTTCCTCTCTTTGATTTTACCGTGTGCGTGTGTGTGTATGTATGTGCATGTTTGTGTGCTTTCACTCACGCACTTGTGCCTTCACTTGCTCGTGGTCTTCATACCGGTCCTCACGTCTCCGCGGATTGACAAGTAAAGGAAGGAGGTGGTGCCTATTTCATTCTCAGGAATGACATTTCCAAACTCATCAGTCCTATCTGGTAGGTTGGTGACCACATACATGGTTCCTTCTTTATCAATGTATGAACCCTCTTCGAACTTGACCACCGGGTGTTCAAGTCCAAAGGATTGATCTGGATTTTTGAGTTGGACCACTGATCGCCTCAGACCATCCTCATAGATGCGAGCACCTAATTGGTTGGTCCGAATATATTCCAACTGTTTCTTATAGGGACCTTCTGGTGTTTGTAGATGGGCAGTCCCTGAGCCACCTGCAGGTTTTCCCATACTAAAAGACATTTCTGAATCACTTGTGTCTGAACTTAGTAAAAGATGACCACTTAGTTGTGGTGCACAAGACTTGGATGTATGGTTGACACTAGCCTCAGAAGATCTAATGCTTTGTTTATCCTTGCCTAAGTGTCTACCAGATCTCAGGTTCATAAGCTTTAGTCAAGAGTCCAAATTTTCCCCTTGGTATGGTTCAAAATTCTTTGGAGTCCCCTTGGTTCCTTAGTCCCACTTGAGGGTCAACTTCAAAATATCCTATCTCAAAATCAACGCGTTATTCTTGAAAAAAACAGTTGAGATCGTGTAGGATTTGAAACGAGCTTTCCAACGAGCTATAGAGCTCAAAAAATGGACTTTGGATGAAAAAGTTATGCCAATTCAGGCTCCTAGGGGTCAAAACAGGCAAACAAGACCTTTGGAGAAAATCGCGATTTTGTACCTTGAGAATCGCGATTTTGATCACAAAATCGTGTTTTTGAAAATCGCGATTTTGACTCAGAGAATCGTGTTTTTTTCACAAAATCGTGTTTTTTTGCTGAAAATCGTGATTTGTGAGAATCGCGATTTTGAGCCCGCTAAAAATCGTATTTTCTCAGAATCGTGTTTTTGGCATGAAAATCGCGATTTTGAGCACAGAATCGTGTTTTAGAGAATCGTGTTTTTTGACATGAAAATCGCGATTTTGAGCACAGAATCGTGTTTTTGAAAATCGCGATTTTGACTCAGAGAATCGTGTTTTTTTCACAAAATCGTGTTTTTTTGCTGAAAATCGTGATTTGTGAGAATCGCGATTTTGAGCCCGCTGAAAATCGTATTTTCTCAGAATCGTGTTTTTGGCATGAAAATCGTGATTTTGAGCACAGAATCGTGTTTTAGAGAATCGTGTTTTTTGACATGAAAATCGCGATTTTGAGCACAGAATCGTGTTTTAGAGAATCGTGTTTTTTGACATGAAAATCGTGATTTTGAGCACAGAATCGTGTTTTTGAAAATCGCGATTTTGACTCAGAGAATCGTGTTTTTTTCACAAAATCGTGTTTTTGGCATGAAAATCGCGATGTTGAGCACAAAATCGTGTTTCTGAAAATCGCGACTTTGAGCAAACAAACGTGATTACACAGAATCGCCTTTTTTCTTCACAAAATCGTGTTTTTTACTGAAAATCGTGATTTGTGAGAATCGTAATTTTGAGCACAACCACAGAATCGTGATTCTGAGAATGACCACGGAATCGTGATTTTTTCAGCCAACTTTTAGGCGGGAAAACAGAAAATCGTGATTTTTCAAAAAATTTTGAATTTTCACAGAATCGCGATTTTCATCACAAAATCGCGTTTTTTGGCGGGAAATTCAAATTTCTGAGCGCCGGCTATGGCGAGCTCCGTATGAGCAGAAAATCATGAAAAAAACACAGCGCTTGCTCTCCCTTGCTTCTCCTAACTCCTTCCCACACAATAATGCATGAAAAATGGTATGAAGATGGTGAAAATGCACTAAAAAACAAGAATTTTCTATGAAGAAGAAGGTGGAAGAAGGTGGAGATGATGATGATGATGAAGATGAAGAGGAAAAAACAGAAAATGAATTGAAATGACAGTTTTTTTACCTTCCAACGTCGCAAATCTACGATCTTACCATCACAACGCTCGTCCTCGAAGCTCTCTCCCCGACAACGGCGCCAAAATTTGGTGTAGCTCAAGCGTAAGCACCACCTCCTTTACTTGTCAATCCGCGGAGACGTGAGGACCGCTATGAAGACCACGAGCAAGTGAAGGCACAAGTGCGTGAGTGAAAGCACACAAACATGCACACACATACACACACACGCGCACAAAGTAAGATCAAAGAGAGGAACAATGGAAAGCTTAGATTGCAAAAGAGTTCTCTTACAAAATTTCTATTCTCTAACAAGCTAACCCCAAAAATGAGCTCTCTAGCTCTTTTTATAGTTTTTTGACTAGTTTTGGCCCTGTCCAGACCTAGTGTCCGGCCTAGTTAAAAATTAGGTTCCAGGGCTTATTTGAGGGCTCAAACGAAGTCTAAAAATTATGAAAATTGGTACGATGGTACTTCTAATACTCCTCAAGCTCGAGGACTCCTCGGCTTGAACAAAATGGAGTTACTAAAAATAGATAATGGTATTTACAATGGTTTTTAGTGATGAAAATCACTATTTTTGTAGGGGATTCTTCTGAAAATTTGACATACACTTCTTGGAGCTCCCTACTTGCTCCCTTTCCTGGTGTGTCCACCTTTTGATGTGCATCCATGCTTTGTCCTTGACTTTGAGCTTCAACACAACCCTAGAAGGCTTGGACATGATGTTCAAGCCTACCAGGCTCGTCTTCAAGAAGGGCCAACAACTGCAAACCTGGACAAGAGTTACCCTAGGGCAGATTTAGAGATTGAACGAACAAAAATGTCCATGAAAATGGTAGAAGTAGCTCAAGCTATGCTCGAGACTAGTCAAAATTTCAATCAGACAAACTTTGTCAAACCGGATTTGCATTTCCAGGGCTTATTAGAAAAATTAGAGCAGTTGGTAAACAAGCCCCAGGTTTCTTTACCTCCACAGGCTCAACCAATTGCTGAAAGAGAAAGCTTGCCATCAAGAAAATCATATGTTCCTGATTCCATGGATGAGGGAGCACCTCTTTCAATTCAATAGTATTCTCAAGAGTTCTTGCGGGAAATACAAGAAGAAAAATGGGCCAAGGAGAAGGGTAATCCCCCTCCTATTCCTGAGATTGATGACCTTCATGATCAATTTCCCCAAGACATTCCTTCCATTTATGGAGACCAAGCAGAGAAAAAAGAAGACGAGAGATTAGATTTCGAATCTGATTCTTTACAAGAGTTGCCTCAATTCATAGGCCCATGGGAATCTGAATCTCTCCAGATCAGAGCTCCCACAATATTGGTAAGAAATGAAGACTCAGTGATTCCAAGAAACATTGATGTCATGAAGAACACTAAGGTTCAGTGCCATCTCACGGTAGAAGAGGTGCTCAAAGCAAAACCTGAGCTATGGAATGATGTGAAGGATCAAGTTCCAAAACTTGATTCGAATATGCCAAAAGCAGGCTCTAAGCAAAAAGTTCCAGAGATACCTCTTGATAAAATAGGAGACATGAGCGAAGGTGAAGAAGGTAATACTTATCTTCGGATCACCTATCAAGGTTACACAACCAAAGCAATTGTAGATTTAGGTGTTGTTATTGCGACCACTTCCTTGTGGAAGCGATGGGGCAAACCTACATTAAGACCAACTAGAATGAAGCTTCAAATGGCAGATGGTCATTTTGAAAGACCTCTAGGATTGCTTGAAGGGATAACTCTAACCACTTGTGGTGTAGAGTTTGAACACACATTTGCTATATGTGACTTTGAGAAAACTAATGTCTACGAGATGATCCTAGGAAGACCCTTCCTACGATAATTCCAAATAGTACAAGATTGGGGAACCAACTCCTTGTACTTACAGCACTTAGGGGTCGCTACCAAGGTCAATTTGAAGGATTACACCTTCAGAGATGTACCACCCCTACAGTGGAATCCTATCCACAAAGCGAAAGAAGATTCTATCTTTGTGCATTCTGGGAGTTCACCTGATCCATCCTGGCTGCATGAAGATACTCACTTGTGGATGTGCAAGGTCGCAGAGGAAGAGGAAAAGCACCTAAAAGCAAGAGAAGAAGGAACTTCCCCAGGAGATAGACCAATAAAAGACCCAGCCTATACACCGATGATATTTCCAGATGAGGAATTTGAGCCTCATGGTTGGGCAGAAATCTTAGCTACCATGGACATTGCAGTCAATGAAGAACAATGGACACCTCCTTTTGATGAGGATGGTTATGATATTTCAGTGTTCATGTGTCAGCCCTTGTTGGAAGAATGTGACCCTAGTGATGTCATGGAAGAAGAAGAGAATGACGATGATCTAGAGTCCATTGTGATCGATAGTTGCTTCATCTCAAAAGAGCACTATCTAGAAGATGTAGGAGTATTGACTCAAAAAGAAGAAGAACCCCTCACAAGCATCAAAACTGTAAATTCAAAGGAAGAAAGTGAAGGAGGTCAAAAGAAAAAGAAACGAAAAGCAGTGAAACCAGAAGAGGAGGAATCATTGTTTAAAGTACCAGAAAATTTCAAGAAATATGAAGTTGAAGACCGAAAAATTTTGGTACGGATGCATAAGAGAGAGGCCATTATAGGAGAAGCATATGACAATAAAGAAAAGACCAAAAAAATTGTAGTGACCATTGAAGGGAACGAAGAGCGATGTACATACATAGGAGAGGACCTAAGTGCAAAAGAAGAAGCAGAGCTTGTAGCTCTATTAAGGGAATATAGGGATGTGTTTGCATGGCACTATAGAGATCTGAAGGCAGTAGATCCAAAAATTTGCTCTCATACTATCCCCATGACTGTTGATGCCAAACCCACCAAACAAAAGCCCTACACATATAATGACACATATGTAGCAAAAATAAAAGAAGAAATCGACAGGATGATTGAAGCTGGATTCATCTATGAGATTGAGCATACTAAATGGGTGTCCCCCATTGTAGTGGTGCCCAAGAAGAATGGAAAATTACGAGTGTGTATTAACCTTAAAAAAGTTAATGCTGCTACGATTCGAGATAGTTATCCACTTCCAATCACCGAACATTTATTGGAGCGTGTTGCAGGCAAGGAAGTTTATAGCTTCCTTGATGGATTTTTCAGGTTACAACCAAGTAGCCATTGCCCCAAAAGATCAACACAAAACAAATTTTGCCATCGAATGGGGAATCTTTGCATTCTGTGTGATGCCATTTGGGCTCACTAATGCACCTGCTACATTGCAGAGACTCATGTGTCATGTCTTCAAAGAGTTCTTGCAGAAGAGCTTAGAAGTATATGTGGATGATTTATGTGCCCATTCCCAACAAAGAAGTTACCACATCCCTGAGCTTAGACAAATCTGCAACAAGTGCAGAGAATATAGAGTGTGTTTGAACCCAGAGAAGTGTGTGTTCATGGTACGGCAAGGTAAGATCTTAGGTCATATTGTTTCTAAAAATGGGATATCAACAGATGAAGACAAGGTAAGAGCGATAGCAGAGTTGCCAAGACCAAGGAATGTTAAAGAGGTACAAGCCTTTATGGGCCACTGTGGATATTACGGTAGGTTTATCCACATGTATGCCATCATAGCTAAACCTCTTTATGGGTTGTTGACAAATTTTGAGTGGAACGAGGAATGTGAGAACTCCTTCAATGAGCCGAAAAGACTTTTGTGCACAGCACCAATATTGACCACTCCGGATTGGAGCAAACCATTCCATGTCCATGTGGATTTATCCAATCATGCAATAGGATGTGTGCTAGCACAACCCACAGGTGAAGGAAACCTAGATTTGCCGATAGCATATGCTAGTAGGCAATTAAATGCGGCTGAACGAAATTATACCACGACGGAGAGAGAAGGCTTAGGCATGGTATATGCTGTGAAAAAGTTTGGACACTATCTATTGGCCAATAAGTTGAAGTTTTTCACTGATCATCAAGCTTTACTATATTTGGTCAATAAACCTTGCAATACAGGCCGCTTGGTAAGATGGTTCCTTTTACTAATGGAATACAACTTTGAAGTTGTTGTCAGGAAAGGTAGGACCCACCTTAGGTCGGACCATCTTTCTCACATCACTTCAGGAGAGCCACCGCAAGGAGTGTCTGATGAACTACCTGATGCTTATTTGTTCAATTTAGAAGTTGTTCCTAAATGGGCAAACAAGTTAGTACTAGTCCTAACCTTTGGACCTGCAAACAAGAATGTGAAAACAAACAAAGAAGAAATTGTAAAATCACAAAAATATCAAATATTGGCCGGAAGCATGTACAAACAACATACAGAGGGTGTACTAGCTTGTTGTGTTGAGGACGATGAACATACTAGTTGGTTGCAACAAGCCCATGAAGGATTGCTAGGAAATCACTACTCTAAACAACGAACATTGCAGAACCTAAAACGTTTAGGAGTGTATTGTCCTAGCATGGACAAAGAAATACATGAGTGGATTAAGAATTGTCCAATGTGCCAGAAGAGACCCCCAGTGGAGCATGCCACTCTTTATCATGTGTCATTAATTCCAAACTGGAGTGCTCCATTGGTAGAATTCATGAGATCAGGAACATTACCCAATGAGACTAGTCTAGCAAGAAGAAGAAGCATGGAGCAAGAGGCTCAAGACTACACCTTCGTAAGAGATAACCTATATCGAAGAGGCAAGGATGGACACCTAAGACTGTGCGTTCATGAATCAGACTACTTGAAAGTCTTATAAACTGCACACAGTGGTGTTGCAAGTGGACACTTTGGGCTTGACAGATTAATTAAGACCATTCTATTCTCAGGAATTTGGTGGCCAACTCTTCATATGGATACACATACCTATGTGAAGAAATGTGACACATGCCAATGTGCCCAATATCCGATAAGAAAAGATGAGATGCCTTTGAGGCCAATTATGGGAGGACGCGCATTCTCGAAGTGGGGATATAGACTTTGTAGGTCCCATTAACCCCTAGCTAGAAACTCCCACGCTGAGTACATTATTGTAGCCATAGATTACCTTACAAAGTGGGTGGAAGTAAAAGCCACAACAAAGAACGATGCTCAAACAACGGCTAAGTTCTTATTCGAGAACGTATTCACGAGATATGGACTACCAATAGAGTTGTTTAGTGATAGAGGTACGCACTTCTTGAACGAGGTCGTTGAAAATATCCTTCAAGAATTCATGGTGGTACACAAGAAGTCTGCCCCTTATCATCCACAAGCCAATGGACAAGCTGAGAGCACGAATAAGATCCTATGTAATGTGTTGACAAAACTCGTAAATAACAAACGCTCTGATTGGGACAAACAGCTTCATCATGATGTCTGGGCTTATCGTGTTGCCTACAAAACAGTACTCAATGCCACCCCATTTCAGATGGTCTTCGGACAGAATGTTGTGCTACCATTGGACTTCCTAATCCCAACCCTGAAAGTAGCATAATAGCATGAGTGGAATGGACATGAATTGTCCTCTAGGATCTTTGATCTAGAACGCTTAGGCGAGACGAGGCTACAAGCGGAAGCAGGCATATATGCTGCTAAGAAAAGGCAAAAGGCATACTTTGATGCCCATATAAAGGATAAAGGATTGAAGGAAGGAGATTTGGTGCTGGTTTATACACTCAAGCAACATGCCCGTAAGTTGGAGAAACGAGGATATGGACCCATGATCATTAATAGAATCTCCACTAGTGGTGCGGTTCAATTAGTGACCTTGGAAGGTGATATCTTGCCGAACTATATAAGTGGTTGTCGAGTCAAGTTATATCAAGAACCTCTTACAGAGGAAATGCTAATGAGACTCAACACTGCTAAGAAGCGAAAAGAAGAGGAGTTAAGGGTTAGAGAAGAAGCACAAGCAGAGGCTAGAGAGCACATCAAAAGAAATAAGTTACGGTGATTAGGCCTAGATGTCAACACAAAAGCTCCCAAATATCACATGGACATGTGCCAAAAATCGGACCTAACTACTTCTGGAATAATTGACCGACGCCCCTTTGTGACCATAGAGGTAGGACAAGGAAAGAGTGTAAGGACTGTGAGAGCATTGGTTGACTCAGGTGCAACAATTAGTGCAGTTAGACTTTCATACTGCCAAGACCTGCAATTGGACATCAAGCCCATAGAAGCATATCTCATAGGATTGGGAGGTGTGGAAACCCCTTGTTTGGGCGAGGTGGAGCTTCCCATATACCTTCAAGATGTTCCAATAAAAGTCAAAATGCTAGTGTGTCAAGATGCGGACCTTATAGAGCCACTTGTCTTGGGTCAAGATTGGATTTACGACCATGCAGTTAACTTGAACCTAAGAAGTCAACTTCTTCAAGTCTGGGTACATGAACACTGCATTACATTAGAATTGGAGAATTGCATGCTCACAGACCATGGCACCACACACCCTCTTAGTTCCTCTAAGACTAATCTTCTCGAACGGGCTGTTGTATGTGTCAAAAGCTCTATGATCCAGAAGGACACAATCATGGAAGGACAATCGCAAAGGCAAGCAGAACCTTCTTCTTTTTCAAACATTAAAGCATCCACAATAGTTCAACCTCAGAAGCAAGCAAAACAGTGCAAGGCAACCGGTCTATCAAATAGACAAAGAGCCTTCAAGAAGAATGAAGTTCTGGGCATGAAGCAGATCTAGGTAAGAAAAGGAGAGCAACCATTGATGTTGCCTCAAGATTCCCACCCAACTAGATCGACCATGAAAAAAGAAGGACCAAGCACCTACTACATGCTCAAGCACGAAGAATCCAACAAATTTGGGTACCGAAGCAATTGATGAAGGCCGACCACAATCAAGTACAAATTTGGATGCCTAAAAAATTAGCTACAACTCAACAAGGGCGATTACAGATGTGGGTACCCAAGAAGCTCTTACATACACAATGGTCTATGCTCCCCACCATGCAAAAGGTCTCGACACAGAAGCCAAGGAGAGAAAAGGGTAAGAACAGAGCACAAATACCCAAAGAAGATCACCTCAAGCCTTTGACAAAGTAAGAAGACAATCATCAAGGACATGGGTTTGGAAGCCTAAGGCACCAGTAGCATCCACAACACCAAAGAACGAACCACTCCGGATACAAAATTTAGGCAATCAACCCAAGATGAAGAAGTCAACAAGGACTTGTACACAACCCACCACTATTCTAAAATGGGTCCCTAAAATCAATTGTCCTTTTGACATCCAAGGGATACATCCAACAAAGGTTGCATCAACATCCGCAAGAACATTGAAAGCCTCGACGTGCAACAACCATGTGTCTGTGGCATAACCTTGTCTTTTGCACCATTGAGGTCATGCACTTCCAAAGTATGCATCATTATAGGGCCACATTTATCATGGCTGTGCATAGACACAATTGAGAATCCAAGGCACATGAGACACACTTGCTAAATGTAAACTATTTTATTGATGCTAACACCCTTCTTCTTGTTTTGCAATTGTTCCAACAAAAAAAAGGTCCATGTGCTCGACGACACTCATCGGTGAACCATCAGCAAGGACGTTCATCAACCAGCAAGACAAGCCAATCGTCAATCACCGTGATGGGCATACGACACGAAGAAACAAAAATCGACTGACCTTTCACCATGGTAAGCACAACCTACTTTGGCAACATGCTCATCATGATAGATAAGGAAGCCTCTTCGTCACTATACCCTTGAGCACTTAGCTCAAGATCCAATCTCTTGCACCATACTTCTTCCCATGCATTTTCCAAGTACGCATACATAGGGCCACATTACAAGGCCATGCACAAGGCACATATTTTGTTCAACCCATGCACTAATGCACTTACCCACCATCCATTATGGGTTACAAGTACTTGGCATGAAAACTATGAAAGCCATCTTTGGAAGGAACAGACGACATCAAGGTGACAACAACGAGAGCAAGGAAGCAATCCACCATTGAGAGTTACTCATAATCAACATTGACCACCTCCTTAGAGCAGCTAGCAGTTTTGGAAAGCTCACAAATGTACCATCAAGCTGGAATACGAGGAAGACGTACATACAAAGGGACTACAACCTACAAAAGCTAGCAGTGACAAACTGAAGAACCCGACAATTGACCAGGCTACAATGGGAAGATGGACCGCCACTGTTGATACATGGAGGACACTACCTCTCAACATACTACATGGAAAAACCACTACAACAAGGGTCTCTCAGGGACGACAGACTCAAGAGGGGGGGGAGTGTTGAAGCTCAAGGTCAAAGACAAAGCATGGAAGCACATCAAGGAATCAGACACACAAAAAGAAGGAGCAAGTAGGGAGCTCCAAGAAGCACCTGTCAAATTTTCAGAACAAATCCCTATAAAAATAGTGATTTTTATCACTAAAAACCATTGTAAATACCATTTTCCAATTTTGCAACTCCATTTTGTTCAAGTCGAGGAGTCCTCGAGCTTGAGGAGTTTTAGAACTACCATCCTACCAATTTTCGTAATTTTTAGACTCTGTTTGAGCCCCCAAATAAGCCCTGGAACCTATTTTTTAACTAGGCCGGACACTAGGTCTGGACAGGGCCAAAACCACTCAAAAAACTATAAAAAGGGCTGAAGAGCTCATTTTTGAGGTTAGCTTGTTGTAGTTTTCAGCTTTGTAAGAGAGCTCTTGTGTAATCAAAGATCTTCCATTGTTCCACTCATTGCTCTTACTTTGTGCACGTGTGTGTGTATGTGTGTGCATGCTTGTGTGCTTTTACTCACGCACTTGTGCCATCACTTGCTCATGGTCTTCATACCGGTCCTCACGTCTCCACGGATTGACATTTATGAGGTGAATCTCCTCACGTTGGTACTTGCCATTGTGCTAGAGTGACGATACCCCATTCAGTGGCAAAAGCTATCTTATGTTGATCCTCGCGGGCAATGGACACTTGGTTATAGCCTAAAAATCCATTAGGAAAGCTATACACTTCCTTGTCGGCAACACTTTCCAACACGTGTTCTATGATAGGCAGAGGGTAATTGTCCCTAATGGTGGCAGCATTGACTTTCTTCAAATTAATACACTCTCTCAACTTATCTTTCTTCTTAAGTACGACTACAATGGGTGATACCCACTCGTTATGTTCTATCTCGTAAATGAATCCGGCCTCAATGAGTCTATATATCTCTTCCTTGATCTTCAGTGCATAGTTATCATTATACGTATAGGGCTTTTGCTTAGTGAGTTTAGCCTCAACTATCATGGGTATCGTATGAGAACATATATCTAGATCTACCCCTTTCAGGTCCTTGTAACTCCATGCAAACACATCCCTATACCTTTTTAGTAAGGCGATCAAACTTTCTTCCTCTTTGTCTATCAGATCATGCCCTATGTATGTACATCTTTCTTCTCCTCCCTCGATTGCCACTAATACTTTCTTTGTAGTCTCCCTGTTATCATAGGCTTCTCTAGAGTTTTTGTCTCTCTTAGGCATTCTTATCATGATCTTTCATTCTTCAACTTCCTTTTTTAAAATTTTCGGAACTTCTTCTTCTTCTTGTTGTCTCACAATTTTATCATTTCTCACCTTTTGATTTTGTTGATTAGGATTTGAATTATCCTTTCTCTTCCTAGGGGTTGCATGGTCTGGGGAAGTGGCTTCTACCCAACCTAAAAATTCCTCTTTAGATGAACACTCGGGTCTATTAGATTCTACTTCCCATTCTTCCTCTCTCACTTGCTTGCTCCTCTCTAAGATCTCTCATTTTGTTTTATCCCATTCAATTTCCTCCCCTATAAGGTTTACAGTAAAGATGGATATATCATAGCCATCTTCATCACAATGGGGGGTCCATTGTTCTTCATTAATTGCTATGTCCATTGTTGCAAGAATCTTTTCCAACCATAGGGTTCGAATTCCTTTTCTGGGAACACTATTGGCATGTATGTTGGGTCTTCAATAGGTCTAGAGGTTTGTCCTATTTCTGACGTTCTTGCTTTCACTCACTCCTTTTTTGTTTCAACTTTACACATCCATAGGTGTGTATCCTCATGCAGCCATGATGGATCTGATCCTAAGGAATGTACCGATTCCTCCTCGTCTTCGTTCCTATGTACAATATTCCATTGCAAGTGTGGTATATCCCTGTGTGAGTAGTCCGTGAGGTTCACTTTTGTGGTCACTCCTAGATGTTGCAAGTACAAAGAGGTGGTTCCCCAATCTTGTACCACTTGCAATTGTCACATGAAAGGTCTACCTAGAAGCATTTCATATGCTTGATTCTTCCCAAGATCACATATTCACAAAAGTGTGATCAAATTCTACCCCGCAAGTGGATAGGGTAATTCCTTTCAGTAGTCCTAAGGGTCTTTCTATGTGCCCATCAGCCATCTACAACTTCATCCTAGTAGGTCTAAGGGTTGGTTTACCCCAACGCTTCCACAAAGAAGTGGTAGGAATAACTACTCATGCGCCTATGTCTAAGATGGCTTTGGTAGTGTAACCTTTGTAAGTGATAGGCAAATATGCATTACCTTCCTCTCCTTCACTCACATCTCCCACTTTGTCTATGGGTATTTTAGGTACCTTTCCTTGTGCTTCTGGTCTAGAGGAAGTGGTAGCTATCTCTAGAGACTGGTTTGCTACATGTTTCCATAGTTCTCGTTTGATTTTCAATAGCTCCTCCAAAGTCAAATGGCATTGAACTCTGATGTTCTTAATGGCTTTTGTGTTTCTAGGAGAACTGAGTCTTCCCCCTTAACTAGAATAATGGGGGCTCTCACTTGGATTGATGTGTCTTCCCAAGGTCATGTGAAGTGAGGTAACTCTTGCAAGGAGTTAGATTCAAAATGTGTGTGCTTAGTGGACCTATCATCTACGTGACCTCCATAGATAGATGGGATGTTGGCAGGGAATTGTTCTCCTGAGTCATCAATCTCTGGTATAGGTGGTCATGTTTCCTGTTCCTGCCTCCATCTTTCCTCTTGAATCTCTCTTATGTTATGTGAATCCATGTAGCCCGTTTGATGATTCCTAAGTCTGATCTAGCCCTTTCAGATAGAGTTGTCTCTAAGGGGTCCTCTGGGCTAGTTTGGGTGCTAGAGCTAACTTTTGTTGTGTTTGATGCTAGTTTCTCTAACCTTTCCATTAATCCTTGGAAATGTAGCTTGGTTTTAGCCATAGCTTCCCAATTGAGGTACTTGGATGCCTCAAACATTGTTTGGGCTAATTCTACCATTTTCATGCACAGTTTGGTTCTCTCTATTTCCAAGTCGCCTCTCGGGTAGCTCTTGTTGGATTCTCCTACCTGTGGTCCTTCTTGTATCCTAGCGTGATAAGCTTTGAGAAACATGTCGAGGTTTTCTAGGGTGGGGTTTGTGTTGGAGCTGGAGCTGAAGGACTGACAAGACAAGGAAGCACAAGAAGAGAGTCCGAGAAAAGAGATAGCACAAGCAGACAAGGCAGTCAACGACGATCCGGCAAGTAGGCCAACAATTTTCTTCAGAAAGAAGCACTGATGAACATTCACGCAGATTTAGCACTAAGGCAACCTTAATCTTTCAAAACCTCTACACCCATTAAAAGTGATTATCATCACTAAGCACCATTGTAAATATCATTTCATCTTTTTATAGCTCCATTTTGTGCAAGCCAAGGAGTCCTTGAGCTTGAGGAGCATTAGAAGTATCTACCTGCCAAATTTCGTATTTTTTAGATATCGTTTGAGCCCTCAAATAAGCCCTGGAACCTAATTTTTAACTAGGCCGGACACTAGGTCTGGACAGGGCCAAAACTTAGCCAAAAACTATAAAAAGAGCTAGAGAGCTCATTTTTCAGGTTAGATTGTAATTGAAACAAACTTGTAAGAGCTTTTGAAAGTAATCTAAAGAACTCCATTGTTTCTCCCTCTTTGTCTTGTCGTGTGTGCGCGTGTGTGTGTATGTGTGTGCATGCTTGTGTGCTTCTCACTCACGCACTTGTGCCGCCACTTGCTCGAGGTCTTCATACCATCCTCACGTCTTCCCGGATTGACATTAAAGGAGGTGCTACTCATCACTGAGCTACACCAAATTTTGGCGCCGTTGCCGGGGATCGAGCTTTGAGGACGAGCGTGTGATGGTAAGACGTAGAGTTGACGCGTTGGAGTTGTAGGTATTTTCTCATCGAATTTCTTTTACTTTCTTCACCCTCTTCATCACCATCATCATCATCACCATCTCCCACCTCCATCTCCATCATCGCGACAATTTTCAGTTTTGATCATATCACCATCTCCACCTCATTTCCTCCATTCCACTTGTGAGAGAGAGCGAGAGAGCGATATTGCTTGCACTGTTTTTGCATGTTGTTGTGATTCTTGCAGGTACTGCCATCATCATCATCCCCAGCACGCTGCGCGCAGGTACGAAATTCGAAGAAACTGTCTCGCGGTCGCAGGCTTCTGTCGATCGCGACTGACAGAAATTTTTGGCTTTTCACAAAAGTGTGTACACCACTAGAACAAGCACAAGGAGCACATTCCAAAACACTAAAAACAGTAGAAAAATTCCGAGGTTTTCTGTCAATCGCGACCGACAGCCTCTGTCAATCGCGACCGACAGACCCTGTCAATCGCGACCGACAGACCCTGTCAATCGCGATCGACTGACTGCCACGTAGGACCCTGTCAATCGCGATTGATACCGTCGATCGCGATCGACAGCCACGACCGACACCTCTGTCAATCGCGATTGATACAGTCGATCGCGATTGACTGAAATTCCACGATTGATTGACTTTTGCGCGTAGCCACGTGTCCATCGCGACTGATAGGCCCCGATTGACTGAAATCTCGGCGAAAAATCCGGAAAACGTGTCAATCGCGATTGATACTGTCGATCGCGATTGACAGCCACGATCGACTCTGTCGATCGCGATTGACACCGTCGATCGCGATTGACAGCCCCGACGGACACCTCTGTCAATCGCGATTGACAGACCTGTCGATCGCGATTGACAGACTTTTCGGCCAAAAAAATTAGGGTTTTTATTTCAAATTTGGGGCAATTTTGGGGCATAATAGTCAATCCATTAGCATTTTTGAGGTTCCTATACTTGTGAATTAGGAGAAAACTCTAGGATCTGTCAGCCAGTTTGAATCCTGTCTACCCCCTTAAACACTGAACAGTCATAACTTTTTCATACAAAATCAATTTTTTGAGCTCTAGGGCTTGTTGGAAACCTCGTGGCATATACTACACGCCCTCAACTGTTTTTTGTAAAGATAATGCGTTGATTTTCAGATAGGGTGTTTTGAAGTGGACCATACCCAGGGGGATCAAAGTCAGGGATCTCTAGAATTATTTTCCAAAAAAAAATTCATAGTGAAAATTGGTGTTGTGCTACCTGAATGAAAATCATTGGTTCTGTCTTTGGAGTTTAAGTCTTGAGCTAACTTTGGAACTCTTACAGATCTGTTGAGAGCATCGCAAGGCGTTTTGAGCAAGTGTAAGTGCAAGCTTGGGAACACACTTCCTGGGCATCCAAAGGAAACCAAGCAGGAAACAAAAGGTTGGAAATTCTCAACTCCCTTTGTCAATTCCTAGCTTAGGCTAAGAACGACTGGTGATAGGAGTCAGCGAGGGCAACGATAGGCAGTTATCAAGTTGAAGACTACCTAAAAACTCAAGTTCAAGCTAAAAACTAAATCTCTGTACTGTCGATAACATAAAGGAAAAGAACCTAACGTGGAACGATCAACTTGAAAATACAAAGAACACTCAAGTATTCCGACGACGTAATATCAGACAAGACCTTAAACACGATAAAAAACTAAAAAGAATCAAGTGACTGATACCAATTGATCGGCAACGAGGTTGTACTCTGGAAAAAAAATTGGGCTAATCAAATAGGCATATGAACCTTAGATCAGGACGACATCTAGTAAGGGAGAGACAAAGCCTTAGATCTTCAGAGGCTAGTGTTAACCACACTGCTAGGTCTTGGGCCCAGCAGTTGAGTCACCACTCGTACTACCCTAGCTCTGAGACCAGTGAATCAGAGATGTCTCAAGGTATGGACAGACCTACGGGAAGTTCAGGTGTGCCTTACCTGTACAGGGTAGAAGGCCCTTACAAAACGCAGCTAGAGTACCTTAGGAACAACCGATTAGGTGCTAGCATCTATGAGGACGGCCTAGGAAGATCCGTGGTCCAGATTAAAAACCCTGACCAATCCATAGGACTAGAGCACCCAGCTGTCAAGTTTGAAAACGGTGCATACCTGGACAAGGAAGGAACTATATATGTAGTCACTAGTCACCCGGATAGAACAGATGACTTTGGGAATGTAATCTCAGAAGCGGACTTAGGTGACTTGGAACAAGGGAACATGGGGGCGGAACCTAGAACCCCTCGAGGCAAATCTGTTCTCACTAGGATTATCACACCTGAGTGGGTTCCCCAAGACAACAAGAGCATAGAGTTGCTCCTCAATCGGGAAACTGATGAAGCCTTTTGGAGATATAAATCCAATCAGCCAGCTGATATAGGAAATATCATGATCTATGAGTTTAAGGATCCAGATAGCCCAGGTAGGGTGACCTACTTAGATCACACTTCGGAACGGATCTTTGTGGTGACAGAAAATGATAGGCATGCCTACACTTGGAAGGGTGAATTTATTTTCCCCCAACCAAGATCAAATGTATCCTATGGTCACCCTGGGGCTGGAACTTCCCAAGCTCATGGTACGCAAAGAGACAGAAGTAGAGATAGACCAGAAGTAAGTTTTGCCAACCCAGTGGGCAGAGAAAGAACGAGAACGGAGACGAATAGGGTAGAACCTGAGATGCTTAGAGCCCACAGGAACCAAAGAAATGTAGACGGATTCCCTCTGCCGAGGCCTAGAGAGCACACAAGAACTTTGAGACCCACCCAGCTAGTTAAGTCCATGAAGAATTACTTTGACGGCACAGGAGATCCCTATGATCATGTGGCGGAGTTCAAGCAAGTCTTGAGAGCTGAACAAGTGGAAGATCTGTTCACGCAGTACAATGCCTTCGGTCTAACCCTTAGGAACACAGCACTTACATGGTTTCAGCCATTAGATGAGCGTCAGTTCAGGAGCATAGACCAACTCCTAGAGGAATTCATTGTAGAGTTCTCTAAGAGCGGCATAAGACACAATACCTCCTCATTGATTCATAGCTTCAAACAGACTCCCCAAGAGACTGTCAGATTGGCCGGAAGAAGATTTAGACAATATCTTGAAAGGTGCCCTATTTCGGAGCTACCCACATCTGCTAAACAAGTAGCCTTATTCCTTGATGGATTGCTGAGTACGAAATTGAGATCCTATGTGTATCTGAAGGACCCTAGGACCATAGAAGAATGTGTGCGCATGTGCATTGACATTGAAGATAACCTAGGGGAAGAGCTAGAGCTTTCCAAAATCTACAAAGATTCAGATAGTGCATCTAGCCACTCTTCCACGCAATCTACATCAATTGAGGAACTCACTGAGAAGGTAGCTCAGAAATTAGGTGTAACTAGCAAACAAATCCCAAGGTTTGCCCCTGTGAAAAGGTGCTATACATGCGGTGGTGACCATATGGCGAAGGTCTGTCCTGTTATGGCTCAACCCCATGTTAACCCTAGTAGCCAGTACTGCACCATAGAACGGAAGTACACAAACCATACTGCGCAAGATTGCCCATACAACAAGCAGGCAGTTAGGCAACCCTACCCTCAGCCCTACCAACAAGGCAGATACCAGAACCAGTACCCTCCACCACCACAATATGCTAGACCCCAACAAACCTACCAACCACAATATCAGGCCCAACAGAGACCCCAACCGGTGCTAACTCAACAGCCTCCAAACCCCGCTAACGTGATTCCAATAAAGTATGCTGTTGCAGAAGAAAACCTGAATAGGGCCATAGTACCTGTAACCCCATTGATCTCAGAAAGTGACCCGAGTGACCATAGCTTTGATTCTACACATGTCGATAGTCCCCAGGCTTACTACATGCAGTCTCCAGAACATGGTGAGCCCTACTATAGTGAAGAACCGAGTGAACCTAGTTGGGAGTCGGATTACACGAACGTCATGTATGCAAACCCCAACCCTAGGCCTCAACCTAGGCAGGCACGACCACCATTCCCTAGAGGACCATGCTACAGATGTCAGGGAGATCACTTCATTCGTGATTGTCCCCTACCTCCACCTACACAAAATCAGTCCGTGACGATCCAAGGCTTTTGCCAAGATTGTGGAAAAGAGCATCTCTTACGAGATTGCCCAAAGAACCCCAATAACATGCCAAAAATCACCCCTATCAACGTTGTTGGGTTAGTGGTAGACTCCTCAGGAAGTGTCAGTTCCACTGCACCAGTGCAAGTAGTCACTAGAGCTCAGGCATTGCAGCAAAACCAAGAGGCAAGCCAGGAAAAGGGCCCAGAGGCTAGTGAAACCGAGAGTGTGACAAAGAAAAGGACTAGAGCGTGGAAAGATAGTCGAGAAAGAATGAAAAGACAATGGGCTAAAAAGATGAGTGAACTGGAGGAAAGCATAAGAGAAACCAAAACGAGGATAACTGAACTCACAGCTCAAACTCCCTCCCACATTACCCCGCCCCCACCACTCCCATCTCCATCCAACCCACCACCTTCCCCACCGCCTCATCAAATCCCACCACCCCCTAGAGTAGGATCAGTCCTAGCTGACCCCACTCCCGAGGACCTAAACATGATGCTTAAAGCATATCAGGCCAGAATCCAAGAAGGGCCAACCATAACCGATCATGAAAAATGCTACCCTAGAGCCGAACTAGAGCTTGAACAAACAAAGATTTGTGCCAAAATGGTGGAATTGGCTCAGACCATGTTTGAAGCCAGTCGCCTATTTAACATTTCTAGTTCAGATAAGACGCAGTTACACTTTGATGGACTACTAGAAAGAATAGAGATGCTAATTGCACAATCAGAGAAGGAACCTGCCCCTCAAAGAAGGGAAAGGGCGAGAGAACGGATAAGTCAGCCTCTTCAGGAAGCCCACGTGCCTCCTCAAGAAACTTATCTTCCCCCCCAAAAGGCAGATGAACCCCCCTCGAAAGCTTACGTACCTCCACAGGTTGCCTGCATCCCTTCTCAGAGAGCGTATGAGCCTGTTCGGAAGAGTAATAGAATAAATAATCCTCCCCAGGAAGCTTGTGCTCCAGCCACCTTTAAGAACAAGGAGAGAGCCAATGAGAGAATGTGCCCTCCATCCCAGGTTGCTTATGTGCCTAATTCTACGGAGCCGGACACTTCTTCTTCTATGAATCGGTTTGCACCAGACTTCCTACGAGAGATTCAAGAAGACAAATGGGATAACGAAAGTGAAGTTGCCCCTCCTTTTGAACTTGTGGATGATGCACACGACCAATTCCCACAAGACATCCCATCTATTTACGGGGAACATGAGAGCACTCAGTCTCATGAGAGATTGGACTTTGAGTCTAATTCCATACAGGAGCTACCCCACTTCACAGGCCCATGGGAAGCAAAGTCCACATGTATGAGAGCACCCACAGTCATGGTAAGGACTGATGACTCAATCATATCAAGGAACACGGAGGTAGTAAAGAACACCGAGGTGCAGCGTGTTCTCACTTTGGAAGAACTGCCTAAGGATAGACCAGAAGCGCGAAAATATGTAGCCAGTCAGGCAACTGAAGTTGCAAAACATCGTTCCCGGGTAGGATCCCATAGGACAGTGCCAGAAATTCCCTTGGATAAGATAGGAGATATGTGTGAAGGTGAAGAAGGGAACACCTATCTTCCCATCACCTACCAGGAGTACACCACAAAGGCAATTTTGGACTCAGGTGCAGGAGTTGCAATTGCCACCACCTCCTTATGGAAGCGTTGGGGCAAGCCAGCACTCAGACCAACGAGGATGAAATTGCAGATGGCCGATGGTCATATTGAGAAACCCTTAGGATTGCTAGAAGGCATAACTCTCTCCACTTGTGGTGTTGAGTTTGAGCATAGCTTTGCTATATGTGACTTCAGCAAAAATCATGCCTATGAGATGATTTTGGGAAGACCATTTATGCGACAATTGCAAGTAGTACAGGATTGGGGAACCAACTCCTTGTATTTGCAACACTTGGGCGTTACGACCAAAGTCAATCTCAAGGACTATTCTCATAGAGATGTCCCTCCTATCCAATGGAATCCCATCCATAGAGCTAAAGATGATACAGAATCGGTGCATTCCATAGGGTCTGGATCCTCATGGATGCATGAAGACACTCACTTATGGATGTGCAAGGTAGCAGTAGAAGAAGAGAAGAGAGAGAAAGCCAGAGAGGTAGGTGCGAAAGAGACCCATAGATCAATCCAAGACCCAGCCTATGCACCTGTAGTTTTTCCAGACGAAGAATTTGAACCTCACGGTTGGGCAGAAATCTTAGCAACAATGGACGTAGCCATCAACGAAGAACAATGGACACCTCACTGTGATGAGGATGGCTATGATATTTCAGTCTTCTCCATAGAGCCAATCATGGGAGAGGCAGTTCTAGAAGAATGCGAACCTAGCCCTGATGCATTTGAGGATGCAAGTGACTCCGATCTAGAGTCAATCATTATGGACCCACCATTTGCATCAGATGAAGAATACTTCCATGAAGTAGAATTTCAACACCAAAGGCATGGAGAGGTTACAAATGACGTAAGATTAGCGACGCATATGACCCCGAAGGAAGAAGGAAAGAAACGAAAGAAGAAAGAAGTCTCACCAGAGGAGGAAGAATCTTTGTTTGAGGTCCCAGAAAATTTTAAGAAGTATGAGATAGATGACAGGAGAGTCATGATTAGAATGCCTAAACGAGAGGCACAATCAGGAGAGGCCTATGATAACAAAGAAACCACCAAGAAAATAGTAGTGGCCCTAGAAGAAGGAGAGGAGAGATGCACGTACATAGGCCATGACCTAACAGAAGAAGAAGAGCACGAATTGATTGCCTTGCTAAGAGAATATAGAGATGTATTCGCTTGGAGTTACAAGGATTTGAAAGGCGTTGACCCCGATATATGCTCACACACTATTCCCATCACCTCAGATGCTAAACCCTCTAAGCAAAAGCCTTATACATATAACGATAATTACGCTACTAAGATCAAAGAAGACATAGATAGACTGGTTGAAGCTGGATTTATCTATGAAATTGAGCACACTGAATGGGTATCCCCCATCGTAGTGGTGCCCAAGAAGAATGGCAAACTGCGTGTGTGCATTAACTTGAAGAAGGTTAATGCAGCCACAATCCGAGATAACTATCCGCTTCCCATCACGGAACATCTCTTAGAGAGAGTGGCAGGCAAGGAAGTGTACAGCTTCCTTGATGGATTCTCGGGTTACAATCAAGTAGCCATAGCTCCAGAGGATCAGCATAAGACAGCCTTTGCCACAGAATGGGGCATTTTTGCTTTTAGAGTAATGCCATTTGGGCTTACCAATGCACCAGCTACCTTCCAGAGGCTGATGTGCCATGTGTTTAAGGAGTTCCTGAGGAAGAGTTTAGAAGTCTATGTTGATGATCTTTGTGCTCATTCCAATGTTAGACAAACCCATATTCCTGAACTCAGACAAATCTTTGACAAATGTAGAGAATACCAAGTCTCCCTGAACCCAGAAAAGTGCGTTTTTATGGTCAGGCAAGGCAAGATTCTAGGACACATAGTGTCAAAGAATGGCATATCTACCGACGAAGAAAAAGTGAGAGCCATAGCAGAGCTACCTAGGCCAAAGAATGTCAAGGAAGTACAAGCTTTCATGGGGCATTGTGGTTATTATCGACGATTTATACACATGTATGCTGTCATTGCAAAGCCCATGTATGGACTTCTGACGAACTTTGAGTGGACGGATGAATGCGAGAATTCCTTCCAAGAGCTTAAACGAAGATTATGTTCAGCACCAATCTTGACCACACCAGATTGGAATAAGCCATTCCATGTTCATGTGGATGCATCCAATTATGCCATTGGATGTGTGCTTGCACAACCTACTGGTGAAGGTAATATGGATCTTCCAATTGCCTATGCCAGTAGACAATTGAATGCGGCTGAACGAAATTATACCACTACTGAACGAGAAGGATTAGGCATGGTATATGCAGTTAAGAAATTTAGACACTATTTGCTTGCAAATAAGTTTAAATTTTTTACTGATCATCAGGCATTGTTATATCTCGTAAACAAGCCATGCAATACAGGAAGATTAGTGAGATGGTTTCTCTTGCTAATGGAATATGATTTTGAGGTTGTGGTAAGAAAAGGGAGGACCCATTTGAGAGCTGATCATCTTTCTAGGCTTACATCGGGAGAAGCCCCACAAGGAGTATCAGATGACCTTCCTGATGCTTACTTGTTTAATTTGGAAGTGGTGCCGCAGTGGGCTAAGCCATTAGTCCCAGTATTGACGTACGGGCCTAACCATCCAGTGGTAAACACACGGAATAGAGAGGTTGTAAAAGCCCAAAAGTACCACATCATGGCAGGAAGCATGTACAAGCACACAGATCAAGGGATCTTGGCTTGTTGCGTAGAAGAGGATGAGTACGCTAAATGGTTGCAATTAGCACATGTAGGTGCACTAGAGCAACACCATTCAAAACAACGAACTTTACAGACCCTAAAGAGACTCGGAGTACATTGGCCAACTATGGAAGCTGATGTCCAAAAGTCGTGCAAGGAATGCCCAATCTGCAGCACTAAACCACCAGTGGAACATGCCACTCTGTATCAAGTATCCATTGTGCCAGATTGGAGTGAATCAATAGTATCCTTCCTGAGGACAAACACATTCCCCCCAGACATGACTCTGGCTAGGAAAAGGAGTTTAGAACAAGAAGCCTGGGATTACTCACTCATTGGTGATAATCTATACAAACGCGGTAAGGATGGTTACCTGAGACTGTGTGTCCATGAGAGTGAATATCTTAAGATCTTGGAAACTGCTCACCAAGGTGTAGCAGGAGGACACTTTGGACCGGATCGGGTGATCAAAGCAATACTATTTGCGGGTTTCTGGTGGCCTACCCTTCACATGGATGCACATACCTATGTGAAACGGTGTGATGTCTGTCAGAGGACTCAGTATCCTATACGCAAAGATGAGATGCCACTGAAACCTATGATGGATGGACGTGCATTCTCTAAGTGGGGAATAGACTTCGTAGGTCCTATTAATCCCCCAGCTAAAGGTTCTCATGCAGAATACATCATTGTGGCAACAGATTATCTCACCAAGTGGGTAGAGGTAAAGGCTACGACAAAGAACGATGCTCAAACAACCGCCAAATTCTTGTTTGAGAATGTATTCACAAGATACGGGCTACCTATAGAGCTTGTAAGTGATAGAGGCACTCATTTCTTGAACGAAGTAATTGAAAATCTACTCCAAGAGTTCTTGGTAATACACAAGAAGTCTGCCCCTTATCACCCTCAAGCTAATGGGCAAGCTGAGAGCACTAATAAGATCTTATGCAACGTACTGACGAAATTAGTGAACACTAAACGCTCTGATTGGGACAAACAGCTACACCATGCTGTTTGGGCATACCGAGTTGCCTACAAAACGGTACTCCAAGCCACCCCCTTTCAGATGGTATTCGGTCAAAACGCTGTGCTACCCTTGGATTTCCTGATTCCTACGTTGAAAGTAGCACAAGAACACGAATGGACAGGCCATGAACTCTCCTCTAGGATTTTTGACCTTGAACGATTAGGAGAAACACGACTGAGAGCCGCTGCAGGAATATATGCAGCCAAGAAGAGACAGAAGGCATACTTTGATGCCCACGTGAAGGATAAAGGCTTGAAAGCAGGAGATCTAGTCTTAGTCTATACACTAAAACAACACGCGAGGAAGCTAGAAAAGAGAGGCTACGGACCTATGATCATCAATAGGATCTCCACGAGCGGAGCAGTACAATTGGCCACATTAGAGGGTGATGTTCTCCCAAATTATATTAGCGGTTGCAGAGTCAAGTTGTATCAGGAACCCCTCACGGAGGAAATGCTCAGCCGACTCAATACTGCTAAGAAACGCAAAGAGGAAGAAAAGCGCATTCGAGAAGAGGCTCAAGCAGAAGCTTTAGAACGCATCAGAAGGATGAAGTTACGAAGGCAAGGCCGAGATTAGACTAGAGCAAATGACTATGCAGATCAAGGATGTCCCATGGCCATGTGTGAAGTTGCAGGAACAAGCTCGCATAGAATAATCGATAGACGTCCTTTCATAACCATAGATATGGGACGGGGAAAGAGTGCAAGAACCGTAAGAGCCTTGATTGACTCAGGTGCAGCCACTAGTGCTGTTAGAGTGTCTTACTGTCAAGAGTTGCAGTTAACTGTCAATCCTGTGGAAGCATATCTCATAGGATTGGTGTTGACAGGATGCGGGAAGAAGCAAGTATGGACACATATGCAGATCTAGCACTGAGGCTACCCTTCATTTTTTCCAAAAACCCCCACATCATTCTAAAGTGATTCTCATCACTACGAACCCTTGTAAATATCATTTCACCTTTTTGTAGCTCCATTTTGTACAAGCCGAGGAGTCCTCGAGCTTGGGGAGCCTTAGATGTAGTTGCCTGTCAATTTTCATAATTTTTAGATCTCGTTTGGGCCCTCAAATAAGCCCCGGAACCTAATTTTTAACTAGGCCGGACACTAGGTCTGAACAGGGCCAAAGCTAGTCAAGAACTATAAATAGAGCTAGAGAGCTCATTTGAGGGGGCTCTTGTAGTTTGAGCTTGTATGAGAACTTTCTTGCAATAGAAGAGATTCCATTGTCTTACTCTCTTTGTTCTTACTGTGTGTGCGCGTGTGTGTGTATGTGTGTGCATGCTTGTGTGCTTCTCACTCACGCACTTGTGCTTCCACTTGCTCGTGGTCTTCATACCATCCTCATGTCTTCCCGGATTGACATTAAAGGAGGTGCTACTCATCACTGAGCTACACCAAATTTTGGCGCCGTTGCCGGGGATCGAGCTTTGAGGACGAGCGTGTGATGGTAAGACGTAGAGAGGACGCGTTGGAATGGTAAGTAGTAGGTAAATTTCTGATTTTTCTCCATCTCCATCTTCATCTTCACCTCCTTCTCCATCTCCATCTCCACCTCCTTCCCCACTACATATCCCCTCTTCCCTTTCTTTCCCTCATTTGTTGTGTGCGAGTTTGAGAGAGAGCGAGTGTGTGTGTTTGCATTTGTGTGTTTTTTTGCATGTTCTTGCAGGTACCAGCTCCATCATCATCTCCAGCAAGCTCAGCAGGTACAGAAACTGCCTGCACAGTCCCCGAGGCGTTGAGCTCGAGCTATCGCGACACTCCGAAAAGTTCGACTTCTCACGATTCTGAGTGCACCACGGCATTGCGCAGGCCTAGAGCTCCTAGGAACCCTAGATAGAACAGGAAAATTCGCCATATCTCGAGCTATCGCGACACTTCAAGGTATCGCGACACTCCGAGCTATCGCGACACCCCGAGGTATCGCGACACTCCGAGCTATCGCGACACCCCAAGGTATCGCGACACTCCGAGCTATCGCGACACCCCAAGGTATCGCGACACTCCGAGCTATCGCGACACCCCAAGGTATCGCGACACTCCGAGCTATCGCGACACCCCAAGGTATCGCGACACTCCGAGCTATCGCGACACCCCAAGGTATCGCGACACTCCGAGCTATCGCGACACCCCAAGGTATCGCGACACTCCGAGCTATCGCGACACCCCAAGGTATCGCGACACTCCGAGCTATCGCGACACCCCAAGGTATCGCGACACTCCGAGCTATCGCGACACCCCAAGGTATCGCGACACTCCGAGCTATCGCGACACCCCAAGGTATCGCGACACTTGGAGGTATCGCGACACTCCGAGCTATCGCGACACTTCGACCCGAGCTATCGCGATACATGGCCTTAATGCACGAAATTTTAGGGTGAAATTTTTGGAGTAAAATTGAGGTACAATTGAGCTTAGTTTTGGTCACATTGGAGTAACATTAGAGCCTTAGAAGGGGGACAAGACCTAGGAACCTGTGAGGAAATCCCTGACCCCCGAGAGCCTGTTTGACCCCTATTTGCCTGGATGGTCACAACTTGACCATACGAACTCCGATTGAGGAGATTTTGGTCTCGTTGGAAAGCTCGTTGAGAATCCTACGTGGACCTCGACTGGTTTTTGTAAGAATCATACGTGGAGTTCAGGACATGCATTTTTAAGTTGACCTTTAGGTGGAACTAAGTGGTTCTCAGATTCAGGGGGTACCGTGAGTTACTTCAGGGGGACTAAAAATATTGATGTGTGTCTTCCGATTACTTGGGGTAATAAAGCTATACTAACTGGTGAGTTTTTGTAGGAACTTGGTGTGCGCTCAAGGCAATCCAAAGCAAGCTAGCAAGGGTGAGTACCAGGCTTGGGAGAAGGCTTCCTGGGCTTGCATAGCTGTCGGGTCAACCAGCTGATTGAGGTTGGAAGATCTCATAACCCTCCTTTGTCAATTCCTAGCCTAGGCTAAGTACGACTTAGGTGTGGAAATTAACCAGGGCAACGTTAGGCACGAATTAAGTCCAAGAGAATTAATCAACCAAGTGCAAGAAAATAAATAGGTCTTAAGTGCGAAAACACTAAGGGACAAAAAGGTAAACGGGAATCGATCACTCATCAAGTGCGGAAATTCATTTAAGTACTCCTGACGACGCAATTTCAGACAAGACCATAAACATAATAATCAACTAAAAAGAACTAAGTGATTGGGGCAAAATCAACCTGCAACGAGAGTGTGCTTGGGTTCCAGGGGGTGAATAAATCAGGCATATGAACCTTAGATCAGGCAGACACTTAGGCCGAGACAGACAAAGCCTCAGATCTTCTGAAGCTAGTGTCAATCACACTGCCAGGTCTTGGGCCCAGCAGTTGAGTGATTACCCATACACTGCCAGATCAGAGACAAGTGATTCTGAGATGTCCTATCACATGGAGAGATCAGTAGGTAGTTCAGGGTTGGCATATCTAGAAAAGCCAGAGGGGCCTTATAAGACTCAATTGGAATATATCAGGACGAATCGTCTAGGTGCTCGCATCTACGAAGACGGACTGAGAAGATCAGTGGTCCAGATTAAGAACCCCGACCAACCCCATGGAATAGACCACCCGGTAGTCAAGTTTGAGAATGGAGCATACCTAGATAAAGAGGGGACTATATATGTAGTCACCACTCTTCCCGATAGAACTGATGAGTTTGGGAATGTGATTGCGGAGGCCGACTTGGGAGATATAGAGCAAGGGAACTTAGAGAGAGAGCCAAGAACTCCCCGCGGTAAGTCTGTCTTGACCAGAATCATGACTCCTGAGTGGATTCCACAAGATAATAAAAGCATAGATCTGCTTTTAAATCGGGAAACCGATGAGGCTTTTTGGAGATATAGAACTTCTCAACCTCAGGAGGGGAACACCCTCACAATTTACGAGTTTAAAGACCCTGATAGTCCAGGCCAAGTAACCTACCTAGACACTGCATCAGAGAGAATCTTCGTGGTCACTGAGAAGGGCAGACATGCCTACACTTGGAAGGGTGAATTTGTTTTTCCCCAACCAAGGTCTAATGTATCCTTTGGTCATCAAGGAACTGGGACCTCCCACGCTCATGGCGCTCAAAGAGATAGAGGTAGAGACAAACCTGAGGTAAGTTTTGCCAACTCCCTGGGAAGAGAAAGAACGGGAACAGAAAGGAATAGAGTAGAAACTGAGAGACATAGAACCCCTTGGAATCACCGGGACATTGATGATTTTCCTTTGCCAAGGCCGAGAGAACACACTAGGACCCTACGACCAACCCAACTTGTGAAGTCCATGAAGAATTATTTCGATGGCACGGGAGACCCTTATGACCATGTGGCCGAATTTCGACAAGTGTTGAAAGCTGAACAAGTGGAGGACCTATTCACGCAATATAATGCTTTCGGTCTAACCCTTAGGAACACTGCCCTTACGTGGTTCCAACCACTGAATGAGAGGCATTTCAGAAACATAGACCAACTCTTAGAGGCATTTATTGTTGAGTTTTCTAAGAGTGGAATCAGGCATAACACCTCCTCACTAATTCATAGCTTCAAACAAACACCTCAAGAGACGGTCAGACTAGCTGGAAGAAGATTTAGACAGTACCTAGAGAGATGCCCTATGCCAGAGTTACCCACACCAGCCAAACAAGTGGCCTTGTTCCTAGATGGATTGTTGAGCACTAAGCTCAGGTCCTATGTGTACCTGAAGGACCCTAGAACGATAGAGGAATGCGTGCGCATGTGCATAGACATTGAGGACAATCTAGGTGAAGAGTTAGAGCTATCAAAAATCTATAAGGATTCTGATAGCTCTAGTAAACAGACATCTGGTCAATCCACATCCATCGAGGAACTTGCAGAGAAGGTAGCCCAAAAACTAGGTGTCTCTAGTAAGCAAATTCCTAGATTTGCCCCAGTTAAGCGGTGTTACAATTGTGGCGGTGAACATATGGCAAGTGTGTGCCCCATTATGGCCCAACCTCAGGTGAACCTTAGTGGCCAGTACTGCACCATAGAGCACAGGTACACCAATCACTCGGCACAGGACTGTCCATATAACAAACAAACTGTTAGGCAAAATTATCCTCAGCCATATCCACAACAGGGGAGATACCAGAATCAGTACCCATCGCCACAATACAACAGACCGCAACAAACTTATCAGCCACCTTATCAAGGGCAGCAGAGACCTCAACCAGTCCTAGTGCAACAACCCCCTACTCCAACCAATGTGATCCCAGTGAAGTATGCCTCTACTGAAGAAAATCCGAATAGAGCCATAGTCCCAGTCACCCCATTGCTATCAGACAGTGACCCCAGTGACCATAGTTTTGACTCCGCACATATTGATAGCCCACAGGCTTACTACATGCAGTCACCCGAGCATAACGAGTCATACTACTATGAGGACCCAAGTGAAAATAGCGGGGAACCGGAGTATTCTAATGTCATGTACACAAACCCCAACTCTAGACCTCAACCTAGGCAGGTACGACCCCCATTTCCTAGAGGGCCATGTTTCAGATGTCAGGGAGATCACCTTGTACGTGACTGTCCACTACCTGTCCCTACACTACCTCAGCCAGTGACCATTCAGGGCTTTTGCCAAGACTGCGGGAAAGAGCATCTCCTACGAGATTGCCCAAAAAACCCCAATAACATGCCTAAGATCACTCCTATCAACGTTGTGGGATTAGTAGTAGACTCCATAGGAAGCGTGACTTCCACTGCACCTGTGCAGGTGATCACAAGAGCCCAGGCACTTCAACAATACCGAGGTATTGGTTCCGAACAGAGCCCTGAAGTGAGTGAGACAGAGAGCATAACCAAAAAGAGGACTAGAGCCTGGAAGGAGAGTCGTGAAAGGATGAAGAGGCAATGGGCAAAAAAGATAAACGAACTTGAAGAAAGCTTGAGAGAAACCAAGGCAAAACTCACAGAGATCACATCTCAACCGCACTCCTACACACTTCCACCATTACCCTCCCCATCACCCTCCATTCCTCCACCCTCTAATACACCCCACGTAACCCACCCACCACCCCGAGTAGGATCAGTATTAGCTGACCCCACTCCTGAAGGCTTGGACATGATGTTCAAGGCCTACCAGGCCCGACTTCAAGAAGGGCCAACAGCTGCAAACCTAGACAGGAGTTACCCTAGAGCCGACTTAGAGATTGAACGAATGAAGATGTGCATGAAAATGGTAGAACAAGCTCAAGCTATACTTGAGACTAGCCAAAAGTTCAATCAGACAAACTCTGTCAAGCCAGAGTTGCATTTCCAAGGCTTACTAGAAAGATTAGAGCAGTTGGTAAACAAATCACAAGTTTCTTTACCTCCACAGGCTCAACCAGTCGTTGAAAGGGGACGCTCACCACAAATGGTAGCTTATGTTCCTAATTCTACGGATGCTGGAACACCTCCTTCAATGCAACAGTACTCTCCAGAGTTCTTGCGGGAAATACAAGAAGAGAAATGGGCCAAGGAAAAGGGTGATTCCCCTCCTATTCCTGAGATTGATGACCTTCATGATGAATTTCCCCAAGACATTCCCTCTATCTATGGGGATCAAGCAGAGCAACAAGAGGATGAGAGATTAGATTTTGAATCTAACTCTCTACAAGAGTTGCCTCATTTCACAGGCCCATGGGAATCTGAATCTCTCCAGATCAGAGCGCCCACTATATTGGTAAGAAATGAAGACTCAGTGATTCCCAGGAACACTGATGTTGTGAAAAACACTAAGGTTCAATGTCACCTCACTGTAGAGGAGCTGCTCAAGGCAAAACCGGAGCTCTGGAATCATGTGAAGGATCAGGTTCCAGAACTTGAATCCAATTTACCAAAAGTAGGCCCTAAGCAGAAAGTTCCCGAGATACCTCTCGACAAGATAGGAGACATGAGCGAAGGTGAAGAAGGTAACACTTATCTTCCGATCACTTATCAAGGTTACACAACCAAAGCAATTGTGGATTCGGGTGCGGGAGTTGCTATCGCGACCATCTCCCTGTGGAAGCGATGGGGCAAACCCACCTTAAGATCAACGAGAATGAAACTTCAAATGGCAGATGGTCATTTTGAAAGGCCTCTCGGATTGCTTGAAGGGATAACTCTAACCACTTGTGGTGTAGAGTTTGAACATACGTTTGCCATATGTGACTTTGAGAAGAATAATGTTTACGAGATGATCCTAGGAAGACCTTTCCTACGACAATTGCAAATAGTACAGGATTGGGGGACCAACTCCTTGTACTTACAGCACTTAGGGGTCACCACCAAGGTCAATCTGAAGGATCACACCTTTAGAGATGTACCACCCCTACAGTGGAATTCTATCCACAAAGCGAAAGAAGATTCTATCTCCGTGCATTCTGGAAGTTCACCTGAACCATCCTGGTTGCATGAAGATACTCACTTGTGGATGTGCAAGGTCGCGGAGGAAGAGGAAAAGCGCCGAAAAGCGAGAGAAGAAGGAGCTCCCCCAGGAGATAGACCAATAAAAGACCCAGCCTATACTCCGATGATATTTCCTGACGAGGAATTTGAGCCTCATGGTTGGGCAGAAATCTTAGCTACCATGGACATTGCAGTCAATGAGGAACAATGGACACCCCATTGCGATGAGGAGGGCTACGATATTTCAGTGTTCATGTGTCAGCCCTTGTTGGAAGAGTGTGGTCCTAGTGAGTCCATGGAAGAAGAAGAGAGTGACGATGATCTAGAATCCATTGTGATGGATACTTACTTCGACTCAGAGGAACACTACTTAGAAGACATAGGAGGGTTAACCCAAAAAGAAGAAGAACCCCTTGCGAGTATTAAAACGATAAATTCAAAGAAAGGAAGTGAAGGAAGTCAAAAGAAAAAGAAAAGGAAAGTAGTGAGACAAGAAGAGGAAGAATCATTGTTTGAAGTACCAGAGAATTTCAAGAAATATGAAGTGGAAGACCGGAAAATTTTGGTACGAATGCCTAAGAGAGAGGCCATTATAGGAGAAGCATATGACAATAAAGAAAAGACCAAAAAAATTGTAGTGACCATTGAAGGGAACGAAGAGCGATGTACGTACATAGGAGACGACCTAAGTGCAGAAGAGGAAGCAGAACTTGTAGCTCTATTAAGGGAATATAGGGATGTGTTTGCATGGCATTATAGAGACTTGAAAGGAGTAGATCCAGAGATCTGCTCTCATACGATTCCGATGACCGCTGAAGCTAAGCCCACCAAACAAAAACCCTACACATATAATGACAATTATGCGGCCAAAATAAAGGAGGAAATTGACAGGCTGATTGAAGCCGGATTCATCTATGAGATTGAGCACACTGAATGGGTGTCCCCTATTGTAGTGGTGCCCAAGAAGAATGGGAAATTACGAGTGTGCATTAACCTTAAAAAAGTTAATGCCGCTACGATCCGAGATAGTTATCCTCTTCCAATCACCGAACATCTTTTGGAGCGTGTTGCAGGCAAGGAAGTTTACAGCTTCCTTGATGGATTTTCAGGTTACAACCAAGTAGCCATTGCCCCCGAAGATCAGCACAAAACGGCCTTTGCCACAGAATGGGGAATCTTTGCATTTCGTGTGATGCCATTTGGGCTCACCAATGCACCTGCAACATTCCAAAGACTCATGTGTCATGTCTTCAAAGAGTTCTTGCGAAAGAGCTTAGAAGTATATGTGGATGATTTATGCGCTCATTCCCAAGAAAGGAGTTACCACATCCCTGAGCTTAGGCAAATCTTCAACAAGTGTAGAGATTATCGAGTGTGTCTGAATCCAGAGAAGTGTGTGTTTATGGTACGCCAAGGTAAGATCTTAGGTCACATTGTTTCGAAGAATGGAATATCAACAGACGAAGACAAGGTGAGAGCAATAGCAGAGTTGGCCAGACCAAGAAATGTGAAAGAGGTACAAGCCTTTATGGGCCATTGTGGATATTATCGTAGATTTATCCATATGTATGCCATCATAGCTAAACCTCTTTATGGGCTGTTAACGAATTTTGAATGGAATGAGGAATGCGAGACTTCCTTCAATGAGCTGAAGAGACGTTTGTGCACAGCACCAATATTGACTACTCCGGATTGGAGCAAACCCTTTCATGTCCATGTAGATGCCTCCAATCATGCAATAGGATGTGTGCTAGCACAACCCACAGGTGAAGGAAACCTAGATTTGCCGATAGCCTATGCTAGTAGGCAATTAAATGCAGCTGAACGAAATTACACCACAACGGAGAGAGAAGGCCTAGGCATGATATATGCTGTGAAGAAGTTTAGACACTACCTGTTGGCCAACAAGTTCAAGTTTTTCACTGATCATCAAGCGTTACTATATTTGGTCAATAAACCTTGCAATACAGGCCGCTTAGTAAGATGGTTCCTCTTACTAATGGAATACGACTTCGAAGTGGTTGTCAGGAAAGGTAGAACCCATCTTAGGGCTGACCATCTTTCTCGCATCACTTCAGGAGAGCCACCGCAAGGAGTGTCTGATGAGTTGCCCGATGCTTATCTGTTCAATTTAGAAGTTGTACCTAAATGGGCAAATAAGTTGGTACCAGTCCTAACCTTCGGGCCTGCAAACAAAAATGTTAAGACAAGCAAAGAGGAAATTGTAAAATCATTAAAGTATCAAATCTTGGCTGGAAGTATGTACAAGCAAGATACAGAAGGGGTGTTAGCTTGTTGTGTCGAGGAGGATGAACATGCTAGTTGGCTGCAGCAAGCCCATGAGGGACCGCTAGGGAATCACTACTCTAAACAACGAACCTTGCAGAATCTAAAACGCTTAGGAGTGTATTGGCCTAGCATGGACAAAGGAGTACAAGAGTGGATCCAGAGCTGTCCAGAGTGCCAGGAGAGACCTCCAGTGGAGCATGCCACTCTTTATCACATGTCCTTAATCCCAGATTGGAGTGCTCCACTGGTCGAGTTCATAAGATCGGGAACATTACCCAATCAGGCTAGTCTTGCAAGAAGACGAAGCATGGAGCAAGAGGCTCAAGACTATGCCTTAGTAGGGGATAACCTATACAGAAGAGGCAAGGATGGTTACCTAAGACTGTGCGTACATGAATCAGATTACCTGAAAGTCTTAGAAACGGCACACAGCGGTGTTGCAGGTGGACACTTTGGGCCTGACAGAGTAATTAAGACCATTCTATTTTCAGGACTGTGGTGGCCCACTCTTCATATGGATGCACATACCTATGTGAAGAGTTGCGACACCTGCCAACGTGCCCAATATCCGACAAGAAAAGATGAAATGCCCTTGAGGCCAATGATGGGAGGACGTGCCTTTTCAAAGTGGGGTATAGACTTCGTAGGTCCCATCAACCCCCCAGCTAGGAACTCCCATGCAGAGTATATTATTGTAGCCACAGACTACCTTACAAAGTGGGTGGAAGTAAAAGCCACGACAAAGAATGATGCTCAAACGACGGCTAAATTCTTATTCGAAAATGTGTTCACTAGATATGGGTTACCAATAGAGTTGGTTAGTGATAGAGGTACGCACTTCTTGAATGAGGTCATTGAAAATCTCCTTCAAGAATTCATGGTGGTACATAAGAAGTCCGCACCCTATCACCCACAAGCTAACGGACAAGCCGAGAGCACGAATAAGATCCTGTGTAACGTATTGACGAAACTGGTCAATAATAAACGCTCTGATTGGGACAAACAACTTCACCATGCTGTTTGGGCATACCGAGTTGCTTACAAAACGGTACTCAATGCCACCCCATTTCAGATGGTCTTCGGACAAAATGCGGTGCTACCCTTAGATTTCCTAATTCCAGCTTTAAGAGTAGCACAAGAGCATGAGTGGAATGGACACGAGTTGTCCTCGAGGATCTTTGATCTAGAGCGCTTAGGTGAGACGAGGCTACGAGCAGCAGCGGGTATCTATGCTGCAAAGAAACGGCAAAAGGCATACTTTGATGCCCATGTGAAGGATAAGGGCTTGAAAGCAGGAGATCTAGTGTTAGTCTACACATTGAAACAACACGCAAGAAAGCTAGAGAAGAGAGGCTACGGACCTATGATCATTAATAGGATCTCCACGAGTGGAGCAGTACAACTAGCCACTTTGGAGGGGGATGTCCTCCCAAACTATATTAGCGGATGCAGAGTCAAGATGTATCAGGAACCCCTCACGGAGGAGATGCTAAGCCGACTCAATATTGCTAAGCAACGTAAAGAGGAGGAAAAACGAATTCGAGAGGAAGCACAGGCAGAGGCCTTAGAACGTATCAAACGAATGAAGTTGAGAAGACAAGGAAGGGACCAGCCTATGGCTAACACTGAAGAGCCTCCAGACTATCACATGGCCATGTGTAAGGTTTCAGGTGGACGCACCCATAAGATAGTAGACCGACGACCTTTCCTGACCCTAGAAATAGGACAAAAGGAAAGCACCAGTCCACAAGTCCACAAGTGGTAGACATCGAAAGCCTTCCAGTCGAGGAAGAATTAAAGGAAAGACCAGCGGCATTAACGGCATTGCACGCCATACCAATTCAGAATCCTCCGCAGGGTCACACAATGCCGGTGGGCAAAGCCTCACATTGGTTCAGTGACGTTGCTGGCCCCCTGGGTGAAGGCACGTATATGTGGGAGTCCGAAGTCGAATTCAATGGACGATGGGGCAGATACCATTTCTTTACCAGGGAATTTGAAAGGCTACAGAATAACGAAGGGCTGAAGCCAATCTGGAAGAAGGCAGGGCTTTATGACTACTTCAAGTCCCAATTACCAAAGCCCGATTTCCTGAGATGCTCATATCTAATTAGTACCCTCACCACCAGCAAAGACAAGAAAGGATACAGCTCCTTTGTGCTCCCATCACTCACAAGGGGCAACGAGCTGAAGCGTTTCCGCTTAACTATCAATCTGGTGAGAGAAGCACTCGACATGCAGGGAATGCACATTCCAACAGAGAAAGAGACAATGGTTCCAGACAACATGAAGAACAGGAATCTGACGAAGCTGAAGGACATGGTCGCAATGACACCCACGATCGCCATCCACTTACGTATGGTCATGCAACATTTCGCCTTCCCCGCGCAGGATAGGTTCACAATGCCTCCCAAAAAGATCTGGTTTAGCCTCTACCTGGTGGATGCTTTTGAGTTAACCATCAATATGCCCCACTGGATTATTGACCAGATTCATATGGCCCATCAGAGATGGTATAAAAAGCAAAGATCTGTATTGTATGGTTGTTGTGCACTCACACGAATTGTATACAGATGTCTCGCATATGATGTACCGGTGCAAAGGGCTCTGATCTGGTCCAGAGCACAGGAATTTCAACGCAGATTGTCAGCTGTGGGGCCTCCCTCAAAGAAGATGCGAGGCACCGTCCAGATGCCTTGTGCACAAGCTCGCGGGGCAACCCTGACGCCTGAGACAACCCCAAGACTTCCACGAAGAGTGCAACCATTTACTATCAGGCTTCCCAGGCACAGCACAGATGGCCCCAATCTTGTATTTCCACCAGTACCGACTGATCTGGAGTTCCCGCATGGGTTCACTCTAGAGGATTTAACGGACGAAGAAGTTGCAAGAATCATAGAAGCTGTAAATGCAGAAGTTGAAGCAGAGCAAGCCAGCGGACAGCAAACTGCCCCAGACCAAGCACAGCCCAGCCAACCAGATGTAGTCAACGTGGACACTGAAGAAGAAGCTCATGGGGAGACACAGGGCGGACACTCAGAAGCAGAAGAACAAGAGTACGATCCAGAAGCCCTACAAGTACTGGAAGGTGCCCCCGCCTACACTAGCGCATTAAAGAAGCTTTACGATACCATGAACCGAGTTCAAGAGCAACACAGGCTCTCATTAGCTGCGGGTAAAGCTCTCATGAACCAAATTCTGGAGGAGGAAGGTGTGGACGAGCAGTACCGTGCCACCTTGGAAATGATATCAGATGCTTTAGGAGTACCAGAAACGGTGCATACCGCACTAGTGCACTCACGAAGAACGGAAAGAAGATATGGAAGACGCCCCCCACGAACGCGAAAACAAATGAACGTATTAGGATCAGGACCACAAGGCACTCCCACAACCACTGGCACGGCACACAGAGTTCACGACACCGAGGAAGCCCACACATCGAGTGCACCCCCATCACCTCCCTTGCCACCTTCTCCCCCACATCGACCTCACTCACCTCCCTCTACCACTGTAACCTCCACTGTCACCACCTCTGAAACCACTACACACACCAACGCACAAACCATCAGTCCACCCACGCACTCTACTTCCACTGAAAACACGAGTCTAACTACAGCCACGATCCACCTCACCACCCCCAGCTCACTTCCCAGAAGTTCACAATTACACACACCGCTATACACATTCACCACACTCACCGCTACCACAATTCCCATGTTCACAGTCACTCCCACCACGCACCCCACTTTCATGGAGGTATCACCCACCTCTGCACCTCTCCCATCCCCTATTTACCCACAATCTCCCATTCCCCCACCTCCCCCCTCACCCATCCCCAGTACTGCATTCACAACCCCCTTTCCCTTTCCCTACCCCTCTGCATTCAATACTATCCCTCTCGGTAACTTATTTAATAATATGCATCAATGCATGGCCCAACTCCAGCAACATTACCAACACTTGGACGACCAACATACAAGGCTCTTCCGAAGCCACGAGGATCTCCAAGCAAGATGTAGGGATCTTGAAGAGCAGAAGCAGCAATTAGAACAGCAGCACGTGACATTACAGGAGCAATACGCACAATTAGAAGCCAACCCACCTCAAACAGATGATGAAGAACGACGACATATGGACGAGCTGCTCCATTCTCAGATCACGGAAAACCTGAAACTTCGACGGAACTTAGGCCTCCTCCGCAAGCATATGTCGACTGCGTTAGAAGAGAATAAGAGATTACAGAAACAGAACGAAGAAAACCTGGAAGCGGCCATGGAGGGTTCCCCACAAGAGATTGATCCAGAACGATTCAAGGCGATACCCTCTGAGAATATGCAGGTGGTGCTAGAAACTCATGCAGACTTAATGGAGGCCCATGCCGCTTTAGAAAAAGAAAGAGATGAGTTACGAAGACAGTTGGCCACTCGACAGCCAGAACCCAGTCCGAGCATAACCGCAGAAGAAACATCTGAAGAGGTCATTAAACTCCGGGCCGAACTTGAGGAATTACGCAGCAAGGTTATGCAATATGAGCGTCAGCCCTCCCCTCTGGTAGACCCCGAGCCTGACGACCTGGTGCCAATTGAGGTAGAAGAAACATTTGAGGATCCATATGTCCCGATGCCAACACCAGGCGGTAAGCACACAGAACAGGGCATGGACACGATCGAGATTGAGGCACCGGAATGGATGCAAAAGTTAGAGAAAGTAGCCACGACACATGACGACAGGGTGGCAGTCCAAATCGCCTTGATGTCAAAATTGGAGGAGGTGGTAATAAAATCTGATTATTTTCAGAATCTTTCACACCATAGGTGGATCGGCCCATCGGATGATCTGTATGTACCTTTTTGCGTGTTAATGGCGGACTATAATGCGGAAATCAAGCGCCACACCTCAAGGGAACCCACCTCTGCCACCCAATTTGCACCCGATGACATCCCAGAGAGTGCCAAGCAAGGACATATCCGCCAACCAACATGGAGAATTCGACTGCTCGAAACCTATCCGGAAATGGTAAGAACATGGAACAACATGCCATTGTACATCAAATATAATCTCATATAAAGTGATCCTACCCACATTCAAGACAAAATCCTTGAATATTGAAATATTGTGGCGGCACAACGGGTGCGGCTTGTGGGCAGTCACATATGAAATGGTCTCCCTGACACTTGAAACATGATCCTTCATGTCCTTGGGGTCTTGTTTGTCTAGCCTGTAGTCGTGGGTTTGGGTTGGTGCCTAAGAAATTAGCGGTAGCTCAACAAGGGAGATTACACATGTGGGTACCCAGGGAACTCTTACATGCACAAAACTCTCTACTCTCATTACTAAAATTTGGTGTAGCTCAGTGATGAGTAGCACCTCCTTTAATGTCAATCCGGGAAGACGTGAGGATGGTATGAAGACCGCGAGCAAGTGGAGGCACAAGTGCGTGAGTGAGAAGCACACAAGCATGCACACACATACACACACACGTGCACACACGGCAAGACAAAGAGTGAGAAGCAATGGAGTTCTTTGATTACTTTCAAAAAGCTCTTACAAGTTCATTTCAATTACAATCTAACCTCAAAAATGAGCTCTCTAGCTCCTTTTATAGTTTTTGACTAGCTTTGGCCCTGTTCAGACCTAGTGTCCGGCCTAGTTAAAAATTAGGTTCCAGGGCTTATTAGAGGGCTCAAACGAGATCTAAAAAATATGAAAATTGGCAGGTAGATACTTCTAAAGCTCCTCAAGCTCAAGGACTCCTTGGCTTGCACAAAATGGAGCTACAAAAATACGAAATGATATTTACAATGGTTTTTAGTGATGAAAATCACTATTTGTGTAGGGATTTCCTCTATTGATTTGTCATACATACCTTTGAGCTCCCTACTTGCTCTGTCTTCTTGTGTGCTCAACTCCTTGATGTCTGAAAAATTTAGATGGCCTACTTTCCAGATCTTCTTTGACTGCCATGTCTGCTTGTGTTGTCCCTTCGCTCTGACTCTCTTCGTCTTGTGGCTCCTTCGGTTCCCTACTTGCCAGATCTTCTTTGACTGCCATGTCTGCTTATGCTGTCCCTTCGCTCTGACTCTCTTCGTCTTGTGGCTCCTTCGGTTCCCTGACTGCTGCCAACACCCCCCCCCACTCTCGCGTCTGTCGCCCCTGACAGACCCTTGTCTAGATGTTCATTAAACGTAGTATTGGATGATGTCGGAAGCGAGGTGATGTTCTTCTAATCTGAGCCCCCGTGCTAGATCTGCTAATAATGCGTCCCAATTCACTAGTCCTGGTACGTCGGGGTGTGGCACTCGTAGTTGTTCTGAATGTATGGTTCTCTCCATAGCGAATAAGTGGAGGAGATGTGAAGGCCTGGGAACAAAAATTTCTGAGTGATATTCCCAGAATCCTGTTATGAACATCTCCTCGAAAGTCTGTTTAAAACAAGCTGGGAGGTACTTTATTCTGGCGTGCCAAGCATATATTACTTCTATTGATGGGGTGGTGCTCATGTCGTAAACTAGGTCTTGGTTGCCTGTAACGAAGCCTGCTCCTGAGAAGTGGGGATCCTTAATGTTTTTAAATGTCCTGAATGTGATCAGCATTAATTCAAATATTTTCATACACATTTGTGCCATCACATCGGGTGTATTGCGTAGTCGAGTGCTCCAGTGCCTGATAGTAGAAATCATGTAATTTGCAGTGGGAGGTCCTCGTGGAGGTGCTAGATAAACATAATTTAGCCACTTGGCACAGCCTTTGATGTTCTTGACAGCAATGGTGAATTCGGGCCATGTGCGTCTTCGTAGGACTAGGGCATAACAAGGATTGTACTTAATAAAGAGGGGCATGTTATTCCAGGTTCGTACCATTTCAGGATAAGTCTCCAAGAGACGGATCCTCCAAGTGGGTTGATGAATAGATCCTCTTTTCGCACTCTCTGGTATATCGTCGGGGCCAAACTAGGTGGCAAAGGTGGGGGCTTTCCCACATTGTCGTTGGATCTCTGCGTTGTAATCAGCCAATAATATGCAATGTGGCACATACTGATCATCATTGGTCCCTATCCACATGTGATGGGACATACGTCTGAAATACTCGAACTTGATGACAGTGTCTTCTAATTTGGCTAATGATTGGATCTGTATTGCTACTCGTTCATCGTGGGTGTTCGTTGTCTTCTCTAATGACTGAAGCCATTCAGGTGCTTCCACTTCTAAGGTATCCATTCCCTCTGAGGTTTGTTGCCCACCTGGCATTGGCATAGGAACGTATGGTTCCTCGTACGAATCATCTACCTCAATGGGAACCAAGTCTTCTGGCTCAGGTTCTATAACTGGAGAGGGTTGCCTTTCATACTCTAGTAACTTTTTCTGGAGCTCAACCACCTGCTCTGTCAATGCCTTCACTTCCTCTGAAGTCGAGCCCGGTTCTATTACCTTGGTTGGAGCCTCCTGTTCCTTGAGCTGGCCACGTAGCTCATCACGTTCCCTTTCCAACTCATCATGAGCATCTAATAGATCTGCATAGCTTTCCAAGATGGTCTTCATTGTCTCTGAGGGTACGGCTTTAAACTGCTCTGGATCAATTTCATGGGGAGAGCCCTCCATTGCTGCTTCTAGATTTGCTTCATTTTGCTGCTGCAGTCTCTTGTTCTCTTCAAGGGCGGTTGCCATGTGTTTTCTGAGGAGTGCCAAGTTACGCCGGACTCTGAGATTATCAGCTTGGTATACGTCCAGCAAGCCCTCGAGTTGTTTGGTGCCCGGCTGTTGTGATGGTTGGGGAGTTTCTAGGAGTGTTTGGTGGGCATGTTCGAGCGTGGTGTAACGTTGGTTGAGTTCTGCATTTTCTTCCTCGATCGCTATGAGGCGGCTCTGAAGTTTCTGATTGGTAGTGATCACTTGATGATAACGATTGTCGAGAGCTCGATACTCGTTCTGAAGTTGATAGACACATTGATTTAAAGCTAGAAATATACTATTTACATTAAATGATGCAGGGAGAGATGAAGATGCAGGGGGAATGGGGACGGGAAAGGGAGTTGTGAATGATGTGGAGTCAAGTGGAGATGTGGGTGGAGGGGGTATGGGGGAAGGAGGTTGCATGGGGGAAGGGAGTGGTGCTGTGGCAGGAGATGTTTCCATAGTGTCAAATGTTTGAGTGACCGTGTAGATGGGGACCGTGGGTGGGGTGGATGTGACGTTAGTGAAGAGAGTGGTGAAGGTGGGCATAGTGACTCCCCCGAATTGGATTCCCGGAGAGAGTGGAATTCCCATGACGATTGTGGTGATATTGGACGTGGTGGCGATAGTGTCACGTGGTGGAGTGAGTTGTGTAGTGAGGGGTGGGGAGGGTGGTGACAGTGGTGCTTCCTGATGTTCGTCTGTTTGCGTTGTATATCCTGGTGCTGATACGTTGATATGAATTTGTTTCCCGGATCTCATGGGACGGGCGGGAACTCCTTTCTCAAATTGGTGAATGTAGGCCATTGCCTCATGAATGGACTCATCCAATCCTACTGCATCTGCATGTAGGTTGATGGACTCGATGAATGTTGGTGCAAGACAAGCCTACACACATTAGCTTGGAACTTTGGAACTTTGGAACTTTGGAAGATGGGCTTGGAACCCTTGAAGAAAGTCTCTACATGAAGAAAGAACCATAGGAACCTATTCCTATATGTTATTACCATTTTACTCATTTGTAAAAGTCATTGTGACTTGGAATAGTTTGTAATCACACCTACCTGATTAGTCGTGAAAAAGAGAATAGTTTAGTGGAGAGAATATCTCCCTACTTTTAGAGGAGAGATTCTAGGGAGCCTTAGTTTGAATTTGAAATTCAAATGTTCACTCAACTCATATGAAAAGAAGAAGAAAAAACTCGCGGTTAGTCCTGTCAATTCAGCTCACTCCCCGAGGCATATTGTCATTGTAACTGAGTGTGTGTTAGTGCTACTCCATAGCCTACACCACCACACCTCAATTAGCTATGCTTGTCATGCTATTGAGCTTGTACAATCTTATCAATCAATAGATATATACACATTCATCATTTCTGGTTCTCTGTGTTATCTTCTTCAAGTCTGTCAACTTCAAAGGAGCATATCTCAGGATCTACTGAACCAAATCAAGAGATCTATAGCTCATTGGAACCAGCTCAAGGTCTTCTACAAGCATACAAAATCTCAGAAGATTTCATTCAGCCATTTGGGAGAAATCCGCTTCGAAGTGCACACTGGTCTGTGTCTACAGAGTTCCTAAAAAGTCGGGGGTAATCATATTTTTGCTAAACTTATTTCTCAGTGTATGGTTTATCAATTAGAGTGATTCTACTTGCAATTGATAGCTTACTAAGGTACCTTAATACTCCCAAAAGGAATTGTTTCAATTTTAAGTGTGTTGGTCACACTGAGCATAACATTGAGCAGGTATCAATACCAAAATAGCAAGTATTTCTGGATTCTTGAAGTCACAAGTAGTCTGTTTTGATCCAATCATTACTCAACTCATTTCCAAAGTACATATAGCATATTTTGGTGTCATTTGGAAGCTAAGCAAGTATACTAAGCATATCTGGAGTCAAAGGAGGGCAGGTGTGAAGCAGGTTTTGCAGCATCAACTCATTTCTTGAGTGCATCCAACCATCACTCCCAACAGTGGTATCAGAGCAAAGAAGGTAAACATGGGTGATGGTTTCCCTTCCTTCATTGACAAATTGGACAGAAACAATTATCAAGCTTGGTCATTGAGAATGAAGACCTATCTACAAGGGAGAAGTCTATTTGGATACATATCAGGAGATGAGGAATTGCCCTCATTCAAGACTAGAGGACTACCCACAAAGGATGAACATGAAAGACTCAACCAATGGTGTGCAAAGGATGCTTTGGCAAGGTCTTATCTCTTAAACTTTATATCTGACTTTCTTTTACCTCATGTAAGGAATTGTAAGACTTCCCAAGAGACTTGGGAAACCTTGTCAAATTATTTTTCTTCCAACACAAGGGCTAGGAAGAATCAATTGTGGATTGAGTTCACAACCCTTAGGAAGCAGCCCAAGCAATCAGTCTCAGAGTATGTGACAAAGATCAAAGATGTGGCAGACCAACTAGCAAGCATTGGAGAGGAGATTGAAGAGGAACAAATAGTCAGACAAGTAACAAATGGACTCAAGGCAGATGATAAGTGGGAAAGTTTCACCACTGCAATGGACCTCTATATGGACATGCATACCCCTGATCTCACAACACTCATGGGCCAACTCTTTACACATGAAGCAAAGTTTACAAAGGCTGGAGATCAATCAAAAGGTAACAACCCCTCTGCTCTCTATACTGATAAGAAAGTTAAAGATAAAGGTAAAGGGAAGAAACAGGATGAAGAAGGTTCTACCTCCCAAGCTAATTATGCAGGGAGAGGTAGGTCATCTAGAGGAAGAGGCAGAGGAGGTAAGTCAGGTAGGGGGAGACACTACAACTCATCACTATGCAACATTTGTGGATTGTCCAACCATACCATAGATGAATGCTACAAGAACTACAAGAATCAGAGAGGAAGAGGCTACTCAAGAGGTGGATACTCTCAAGGGAGAGGTAGATTCAACCAACATCAAAGCTACAATGGATACAACAATCAATACAACAACAACTACAACAACAACCATAATGGTAACCACCAAGGTGGATTCAGAAATAGAAGAGACTACAACAATTACACAGAGGAGCAGGATGACTCCCTATTGATCATGAATATGACCTCCAAGATAGGTACAAATGATGATCATTTATTTTATATTGATTCAAGATGTTCTAACCATGTAGCTGGCAATGTGGCACTACTTTCTGATTTGGAAGAACCCAAAGGCAAGCATCAAGTGCAGACAGGTGATGACACTAAACATTCAGTTGTTAAAGTAGGCAATGTCAAAACATGTGATGGTAATCAGAACCTATTGAGCAGGGTACTCTATGTACCAACCATCACAAAGAATCTAATGAGTGTTGGTCAGATTGTGGAGAAAGGTTTGCAGGTCAGATTCACACAACATGGAGCATATGTGGAGGATCCAACACATGGATTCAGAAGGATAGCCAAAGGGGAGAAATCAGGTAGATTATTTACATTTGAGCTAGAAGATACCAAGAACATTGCTTTGTATAATTACAAGGATCAGACACTTTCAGAGTTAGAAATATGGCACAAGAGATTAGGGCACATAGGTGAAAGAACTCTCAAGCAAATGTGCAGGGATCAGTGTGCGCTTGGGATACCTAATGTATCCAAGCAACACATGATTTACAAGTGTGGATCATGTCAATTTGGTAAGTCTCACAGATTACCCTATTCAAGAAAAGGTTTCATGCATGAAGACTACCTAGACTTGGTACACACAGATGTTTGGGGACCTAGCAAGGACCCTTCCATTTCTGGCTCAAGGTATTATGTGTCCTTCATTGATGATTATAGCAGGTGGACCATTTTATACTTTATGAAGCATAAAGATGAAGTGTTTAATTGTTTCAAGAGGTATCTTGCACTTGTTGAAAACCAAACAGGAAGAAACTTGAAGAGGCTAAGGTCAGATGGTGGAGGAGAATACTTCTCCAATGAGTTTGAAGATTTCTTGCAGGAAAGAGGCATCAAAAGGGAGATTACTACAAGGTACTCACCTGAACAAAATGGGGTAGCTGAAAGAAGGAATAGACTCATAGTAGAAACAGCTAGGTCTATGCTTAATGAAAAGAAATTGCCAAATTATCTTTGGGCAGAGAGTGTATCCACTGCCACTTATCTCATCAATAGGTTGCCATCCAAATCACTTGATGGCATGACACCATATGAAGCTTGGCATGGTAAGAGACCCTCTCTGGATCATTGCAAAATCTTTGGTTGTGTAGCATATGTGCATATTCCCTCACAGGTAAGGGGAAAGCTAGATCCCAAGGCTGAAAAATGTATCTTCATTGGTTATGACTTGAACCAAAAGGGATACAGATTCTACAACCCAACAAACAAAGGTTTCAAGGTAAGCAGAGATGTCATCTTTGATGAGAATGACTCATGGTATGAGAATGAATGCAGGAAAGTGAGTCTACCCTATGACATGGAAGAAGATTTTCCAAAGCTCACTAAGGAAGAACCAACTCAGCAAGAAGATTCAAGCTCAGATGATGATGACACAATAAACCTTGAAGAGTTCAAGGCTTGGAAGTCCAAAGGAAAAATGAAGATGAAGCAATTAGAAGATAAACCAGAAACTTCAACTCAAGCAATGAGGAGATCTCAGAGAGAAAAGAAGAAGCCTATCAGATTTGGGTATGACACATCACTTGTAACTAAACATTCTGTATATCTTGCAAAAGACTTGTTGAATGAAGAACCAGGTACCTATGAAGAAGCAATTACCAAACCAGAATGGAAAGAAGCCATGGATGAAGAGATGGAAGCTCTCAAAGAAAGTGATACTTGGGACTTGGTACCCAAGAAGGACTCTATGAAGGTGATAGGATCCAGATGGATCTACAAACTAAAGAAGAATTCAGATGGAACAATAAATAGGTACAAAGCCAGGTTGGTAGCCAAGGGTTTTGCACAAACCCAAGGCATTGATTATGAGGAGACATTTTCTCCTGTGGCCAAGATGCCCACTATCAGAATGTTGGTGAGTGTAGCTGCATCCAAGAATTGGAACATGTACCAATTGGATGTGAAGAATGCATTCTTGAATGGATGGATATCTGAAGAAGTCTACATGTCACAACCACCTGGCTATGAAGATCCAAAAAAGTTACATTATGTTTGTAAATTGAAGAAGGCTCTGTATGGTTTAAAGCAGGCACCTAGAGCATGGAACTACAGGTTGACAACCTATCTTCAAGACCAAGGATTTGTGATGAGTAAAGCAGACACTTCTCTATTCATAAAGAGAAGTAGTACAGAGGTAATCTACTTATGTGTTTATGTTGATGACATCATCATTACAGGCAATGATGTCAATGGGATTAGACACATCAAAGGACAGATGATGAAAGAATTCAAGATTAGTGATCTTGGATTATTGAAGTACTTCTTAGGTCTTGAGTTAGTCTACACCAACTCAGGTATATATATCACTCAAAAGAAGTATGTGCAGGATATGGTCAAAAAGTTTGGTTTGCAGGATGCTAAGGTATCTACTACTCCAATGGAGGTCAACCTAAAGCTAAGTGCTCATGAAGGAGAAGAAATACAAGACATCACAGGATACCAAAGTATGGTAGGTAGTTTGAACTATGCTACCTTGACAAGAATTGACATAGCATATGGAGTTAGTGTGCTTAGTCAATTCATGCACAAACCAAGGGTACCTCACCTAGAGGCAGCAAAGAAGATCTTGAAGTATCTGAAGGGAACTCAAAGTCATGGTTTGTACTTTCCTTATACATCAGATATTGACATTAAAGTTTACTCAGATGCAGATTGGGCAGGATGCAAGGATGATAGGAGAAGCACCTCAGGATACATTTGTTTTGCAGGAGATAAGCCTATTTCTTGGTCAGCCAAGAAGCAACCTACCGTGGCATTGTCATCCACTGAAGCAGAGTATAGAGGGCTTGCCAATGCCACTCAAGAAGCTATCTGGTTGAAGCTTCTACATACAGAATTAGGTCTGTATACAAGACCACCAATCATTTTTGGAGATAACACTAGTTCTCTTCACCTTGCAGCTAATCCAATATATCATGCCAGAACCAAACACATAGAGGTTCATTACCACTATGTGAGAGAGAAGTTACTTAGTAAAGACATTCAATTGACATATGTGTCTACAAATATGCAATGTGCAGATTTACTTACAAAGGCATTGGATGGAAACAAGTTATGCAGATTCAAATCCATGATTGGATTGCAGGAAGTGATTGAAGAATAAAAGAGAAGACTTAAGCCAAAGTGTTTGGCTTGAGGGGGAGCTGTTTGTGCAAGACAAGCCTACACACATTGGCTTGGAACTTTGGAACTTTGGAAGATGGGCTTGGAACCCTTGAAGAAAGTCTCTACATGAAGAAAGAACCATAGGAACCTATTCCTATATGTTATTACCATTTTACTCATTTGTAAAAGTCATTGTGACTTGGAATAGTTTGTAATCACACCTACCTGATTAGTCGTGAAAAAGAGAATAGTTTAGTGGAGAGAATATCTCCCTACTTTTAGAGGAGAGATTCTAGGGAGCCTTAGTTTGAATTTGAAATTCAAATGTTCACTCAACTCATATGAAAAGAAGAAGAAAAAACTCGCGGTTAGTCCTGTCAATTCAGCTCACTCCCCGAGGCATATTGTCATTGTAACTGAGTGTGTGTTAGTGCTACTCCATAGCCTACACCACCACACCTCAATTAGCTATGCTTGTCATGCTATTGAGCTTGTACAATCTTATCAATCAATAGATATATACACATTCATCATTTCTGGTTCTCTGTGTTATCTTCTTCAAGTCTGTCAACTTCAAAGGAGCATATCTCAGGATCTACTGAACCAAATCAAGAGATCTATAGCTCATTGGAACCAGCTCAAGGTCTTCTACAAGCATACAAAATCTCAGAAGATTTCATTCAGCCATTTGGGAGAAATCCGCTTCGAAGTGCACACTGGTCTGTGTCTACAGAGTTCCTAAAAAGTCGGGGGTAATCATATTTTTGCTAAACTTATTTCTCAGTGTATGGTTTATCAATTAGAGTGATTCTACTTGCAATTGATAGCTTACTAAGGTACCTTAATACTCCCAAAAGGAATTGTTTCAATTTTAAGTGTGTTGGTCACACTGAGCATAACATTGAGCAGGTGTCAATACCAAAATAGCAAGTATTTCTGGATTCTTGAAGTCACAAGTAGTCTGTTTTGATCCAATCATTACTCAACTCATTTCCAAAGTACATATAGCATATTTTGGTGTCATTTGGAAGCTAAGCAAGTATACTAAGCATATCTGGAGTCAAAGGAGGGCAGGTGTGAAGCAGGTTTTGCAGCATCAACTCATTTCTTGAGTGCATCCAACCATCACTCCCAACAGTGGTATCAGAGCAAAGAAGGTAAACATGGGTGATGGTTTCCCTTCCTTCATTGACAAATTGGACAGAAACAATTATCAAGCTTGGTCATTGAGAATGAAGACCTATCTACAAGGGAGAAGTCTATTTGGATACATATCAGGAGATGAGGAATTGCCCTCATTCAAGACTAGAGGACTACCCACAAAGGATGAACATGAAAGACTCAACCAATGGTGTGCAAAGGATGCTTTGGCAAGGTCTTATCTCTTAAACTCTATATCTGACTTTCTTTTACCTCATGTAAGGAATTGTAAGACTTCCCAAGAGACTTGGGAAACCTTGTCAAATTATTTTTCTTCCAACACAAGGGCTAGGAAGAATCAATTGTGGATTGAGTTCACAACCCTTAGGAAGCAGCCCAAGCAATCAGTCTCAGAGTATGTGACAAAGATCAAAGATGTGGCAGACCAACTAGCAAGCATTGGAGAGGAGATTGAAGAGGAACAAATAGTCAGACAAGTAACAAATGGACTCAAGGCAGATGATAAGTGGGAAAGTTTCACCACTGCAATGGACCTCTATATGGACATGCATACCCCTGATCTCACAACACTCATGGGCCAACTCTTTACACATGAAGCAAAGTTTACAAAGGCTGGAGATCAATCAAAAGGTAACAACCCCTCTGCTCTCTATACTGATAAGAAAGTTAAAGATAAAGGTAAAGGGAAGAAACAGGATGAAGAAGGTTCTACCTCCCAAGCTAATTATGCAGGGAGAGGTAGGTCATCTAGAGGAAGAGGCAGAGGAGGTAAGTCAGGTAGGGGGAGACCCTACAACTCATCACTATGCAACATTTGTGGATTGTCCAACCATACCATAGATGAATGCTACAAGAACTACAAGAATCAGAGAGGAAGAGGCTACTCAAGAGGTGGATACTCTCAAGGGAGAGGTAGATTCAACCAACATCAAAGCTACAATGGATACAACAATCAATACAACAACAACTACAACAACAACCATAATGGTAACCACCAAGGTGGATTCAGAAATAGAAGAGACTACAACAATTACACAGAGGAGCAGGATGACTCCCTATTGATCATGAATATGACCTCCAAGATAGGTACAAATGATGATCATTTATTTTATATTGATTCAGGATGTTCTAACCATGTAGCTGGCAATGTGGCACTACTTTCTGATTTGGAAGAACCCAAAGGCAAGCATCAAGTGCAGACAGGTGATGACACTAAACATTCAGTTGTTAAAGTAGGCAATGTCAAAACATGTGATGGTAATGAGAACCTATTGAGCAGGGTACTCTATGTACCAACCATCACAAAGAATCTAATGAGTGTTGGTCAGATTGTGGAGAAAGGTTTGCAGGTCAGATTCACACAACATGGAGCATATGTGGAGGATCCAAGACATGGATTCAGAAGGATAGCCAAAGGGGAGAAATCAGGTAGATTATTTACATTTGAGCTAGAAGATACCAAGAACATTACTTTGTATAATTACAAGGATCAGACACTTTCAGAGTTAGAAATATGGCACAAGAGATTAGGGCACATAGGTGAAAGAACTCTCAAGCAAATGTGCAGGGATCAGTGTGCGCTTGGGATACCTAATGTATCCAAGCAACACATGATTTACAAGTGTGGATCATGTCAATTTGGTAAGTCTCACAGATTACCCTATTCAAGAAAAGGTTTCATGCATGAAGACTACCTAGACTTGGTACACACAGATGTTTGGGGACCTAGCAAGGACCCTTCCATTTCTGGCTCAAGGTATTATGTGTCCTTCATTGATGATTATAGCAGGTGGACCATTTTATACTTTATGAAGCATAAAGATGAAGTGTTTAATTGTTTCAAGAGGTATCTTGCACTTGTTGAAAACCAAACAGGAAGAAACTTGAAGAGGCTAAGGTCAGATGGTGGAGGAGAATACTTCTCCAATGAGTTTGAAGATTTCTTGCAGGAAAGAGGCATCAAAAGGGAGATTACTACAAGGTACTCACCTGAACAAAATGGGGTAGCTGAAAGAAGGAATAGACTCATAGTAGAAACAGCTAGGTCTATGCTTAATGAAAAGAAATTGCCAAATTATCTTTGGGCAGAGAGTGTATCCACTGCCACTTATCTCATCAATAGGTTGCCATCCAAATCACTTGATGGCATGACACCATATGAAGCTTGGCATGGTAAGAGACCCTCTCTGGATCATTGCAAAATCTTTGGTTGTGTAGCATATGTGCATATTCCCTCACAGGTAAGGGGAAAGCTAGATCCCAAGGCTGAAAAATGTATCTTCATTGGTTATGACTTGAACCAAAAGGGATACAGATTCTACAACCCAACAAACAAAGGTTTCAAGGTAAGCAGAGATGTCATCTTTGATGAGAATGACTCATGGTATGAGAATGAATGCAGGAAAGTGAGTCTACCCTATGACATGGAAGAAGATTTTCCAAAGCTCACTAAGGAAGAACCAACTCAGCAAGAAGATTCAAGCTCAGATGATGATGACACAATAAACCTTGAAGAGTTCAAGGCTTGGAAGTCCAAAGGAAAAATGAAGATGAAGCAATTAGAAGATAAACCAGAAACTTCAACTCAAGCAATGAGGAGATCTCAGAGAGAAAAGAAGAAGCCTATCAGATTTGGGTATGACACATCACTTGTAACTAAACATTCTGTATATCTTGCAAAAGACTTGTTGAATGAAGAACCAGGTACCTATGAAGAAGCAATTACCAAACCAGAATGGAAAGAAGCCATGGATGAAGAGATGGAAGCTCTCAAAGAAAGTGATACTTGGGACTTGGTACCCAAGAAGGACTCTATGAAGGTGATAGGATCCAGATGGATCTACAAACTAAAGAAGAATTCAGATGGAACAATAAATAGGTACAAAGCCAGGTTGGTAGCCAAGGGTTTTGCACAAACCCAAGGCATTGATTATGAGGAGACATTTTCTCCTGTGGCCAAGATGCCCACTATCAGAATGTTGGTGAGTGTAGCTGCATCCAAGAATTGGAACATGTACCAATTGGATGTGAAGAATGCATTCTTGAATGGATGGATATCTGAAGAAGTCTACATGTCACAACCACCTGGCTATGAAGATCCAAAAAAGTTACATTATGTTTGTAAATTGAAGAAGGCTCTGTATGGTTTAAAGCAGGCACCTAGAGCATGGAACTACAGGTTGACAACCTATCTTCAAGACCAAGGATTTGTGATGAGTAAAGCAGACACTTCTCTATTCATAAAGAGAAGTAGTACAGAGGTAATCTACTTATGTGTTTATGTTGATGACATCATCATTACAGGCAATGATGTCAATGGGATTAGACACATCAAAGGACAGATGATGAAAGAATTCAAGATTAGTGATCTTGGATTATTGAAGTACTTCTTAGGTCTTGAGTTAGTCTACACCAACTCAGGTATATATATCACTCAAAAGAAGTATGTGCAGGATATGGTCAAAAAGTTTGGTTTGCAGGATGCTAAGGTATCTACTACTCCAATGGAGGTCAACCTAAAGCTAAGTGCTCATGAAGGAGAAGAAATACAAGACATCACAGGATACCAAAGTATGGTAGGTAGTTTGAACTATGCTACCTTGACAAGAATTGACATAGCATATGGAGTTAGTGTGCTTAGTCAATTCATGCACAAACCAAGGGTACCTCACCTAGAGGCAGCAAAGAAGATCTTGAAGTATCTGAAGGGAACTCAAAGTCATGGTTTGTACTTTCCTTATACATCAGATATTGACATTAAAGTTTACTCAGATGCAGATTGGGCAGGATGCAAGGATGATAGGAGAAGCACCTCAGGATACATTTGTTTTGCAGGAGATAAGCCTATTTCTTGGTCAGCCAAGAAGCAACCTACAGTGGCATTGTCATCCACTGAAGCAGAGTATAGAGGGCTTGCCAATGCCACTCAAGAAGCTATCTGGTTGAAGCTTCTACATACAGAATTAGGTCTGTATACAAGACCACCAATCATTTTTGGAGATAACACTAGTTCTCTTCACCTTGCAGCTAATCCAATATATCATGCCAGAACCAAACACATAGAGGTTCATTACCACTATGTGAGAGAGAAGTTACTTAGTAAAGACATTCAATTGACATATGTGTCTACAAATATGCAATGTGCAGATTTACTTACAAAGGCATTGGATGGAAACAAGTTATGCAGATTCAAATCCATGATTGGATTGCAGGAAGTGATTGAAGAATAAAAGAGAAGACTTAAGCCAAAGTGTTTGGCTTGAGGGGGAGCTGTTGGTGCAAGACAAGCCTACACACATTGGCTTGGAACTTTGGAACTTTGGAAGATGGGCTTGGAACCCTTGAAGAAAGTCTCTACATGAAGAAAGAACCATAGGAACCTATTCCTATATGTTATTACCATTTTACTCATTTGTAAAAGTCATTGTGACTTGGAATAGTTTGTAATCACACCTACCTGATTAGTCGTGAAAAAGAGAATAGTTTAGTGGAGAGAATATCTCCCTACTTTTAGAGGAGAGATTCTAGGGAGCCTTAGTTTGAATTTGAAATTCAAATGTTCACTCAACTCATATGAAAAGAAGAAGAAAAAACTCGCGGTTAGTCCTGTCAATTCAGCTCACTCCCCGAGGCATATTGTCATTGTAACTGAGTGTGTGTTAGTGCTACTCCATAGCCTACACCACCACACCTCAATTAGCTATGCTTGTCATGCTATTGAGCTTGTACAATCTTATCAATCAATAGATATATACACATTCATCATTTCTGGTTCTCTGTGTTATCTTCTTCAAGTCTGTCAACTTCAAAGGAGCATATCTCAGGATCTACTGAACCAAATCAAGAGATCTATAGCTCATTGGAACCAGCTCAAGGTCTTCTACAAGCATACAAAATCTCAGAAGATTTCATTCAGCCATTTGGGAGAAATCCGCTTCGAAGTGCACACTGGTCTGTGTCTACAGAGTTCCTAAAAAGTCGGGGGTAATCATATTTTTGCTAAACTTATTTCTCAGTGTATGGTTTATCAATTAGAGTGATTCTACTTGCAATTGATAGCTTACTAAGGTACCTTAATACTCCCAAAAGGAATTGTTTCAATTTTAAGTGTGTTGGTCACACTGAGCATAACATTGAGCAGGTGTCAATACCAAAATAGCAAGTATTTCTGGATTCTTGAAGTCACAAGTAGTCTGTTTTGATCCAATCATTACTCAACTCATTTCCAAAGTACATATAGCATATTTTGGTGTCATTTGGAAGCTAAGCAAGTATACTAAGCATATCTGGAGTCAAAGGAGGGCAGGTGTGAAGCAGGTTTTGCAGCATCAACTCATTTCTTGAGTGCATCCAACCATCACTCCCAACAGTGGTATCAGAGCAAAGAAGGTAAACATGGGTGATGGTTTCCCTTCCTTCATTGACAAATTGGACAGAAACAATTATCAAGCTTGGTCATTGAGAATGAAGACCTATCTACAAGGGAGAAGTCTATTTGGATACATATCAGGAGATGAGGAATTGCCCTCATTCAAGACTAGAGGACTACCCACAAAGGATGAACATGAAAGACTCAACCAATGGTGTGCAAAGGATGCTTTGGCAAGGTCTTATCTCTTAAACTCTATATCTGACTTTCTTTTACCTCATGTAAGGAATTGTAAGACTTCCCAAGAGACTTGGGAAACCTTGTCAAATTATTTTTCTTCCAACACAAGGGCTAGGAAGAATCAATTGTGGATTGAGTTCACAACCCTTAGGAAGCAGCCCAAGCAATCAGTCTCAGAGTATGTGACAAAGATCAAAGATGTGGCAGACCAACTAGCAAGCATTGGAGAGGAGATTGAAGAGGAACAAATAGTCAGACAAGTAACAAATGGACTCAAGGCAGATGATAAGTGGGAAAGTTTCACCACTGCAATGGACCTCTATATGGACATGCATACCCCTGATCTCACAACACTCATGGGCCAACTCTTTACACATGAAGCAAAGTTTACAAAGGCTGGAGATCAATCAAAAGGTAACAACCCCTCTGCTCTCTATACTGATAAGAAAGTTAAAGATAAAGGTAAAGGGAAGAAACAGGATGAAGAAGGTTCTACCTCCCAAGCTAATTATGCAGGGAGAGGTAGGTCATCTAGAGGAAGAGGCAGAGGAGGTAAGTCAGGTAGGGGGAGACCCTACAACTCATCACTATGCAACATTTGTGGATTGTCCAACCATACCATAGATGAATGCTACAAGAACTACAAGAATCAGAGAGGAAGAGGCTACTCAAGAGGTGGATACTCTCAAGGGAGAGGTAGATTCAACCAACATCAAAGCTACAATGGATACAACAATCAATACAACAACAACTACAACAACAACCATAATGGTAACCACCAAGGTGGATTCAGAAATAGAAGAGACTACAACAATTACACAGAGGAGCAGGATGACTCCCTATTGATCATGAATATGACCTCCAAGATAGGTACAAATGATGATCATTTATTTTATATTGATTCAGGATGTTCTAACCATGTAGCTGGCAATGTGGCACTACTTTCTGATTTGGAAGAACCCAAAGGCAAGCATCAAGTGCAGACAGGTGATGACACTAAACATTCAGTTGTTAAAGTAGGCAATGTCAAAACATGTGATGGTAATCAGAACCTATTGAGCAGGGTACTCTATGTACCAACCATCACAAAGAATCTAATGAGTGTTGGTCAGATTGTGGAGAAAGGTTTGCAGGTCAGATTCACACAACATGGAGCATATGTGGAGGATCCAACACATGGATTCAGAAGGATAGCCAAAGGGGAGAAATCAGGTAGATTATTTACATTTGAGCTAGAAGATACCAAGAACATTGCTTTGTATAATTACAAGGATCAGACACTTTCAGAGTTAGAAATATGGCACAAGAGATTAGGGCACATAGGTGAAAGAACTCTCAAGCAAATGTGCAGGGATCAGTGTGCGCTTGGGATACCTAATGTATCCAAGCAACACATGATTTACAAGTGTGGATCATGTCAATTTGGTAAGTCTCACAGATTACCCTATTCAAGAAAAGGTTTCATGCATGAAGACTACCTAGACTTGGTACACACAGATGTTTGGGGACCTAGCAAGGACCCTTCCATTTCTGGCTCAAGGTATTATGTGTCCTTCATTGATGATTATATACATTTCCAAAGTACATATAGCATATTTTGGTGTCATTTGGAAGCTAAGCAAGTATACTAAGCATATCTGGAGTCAAAGGAGGGCAGGTGTGAAGCAGGTTTTGCAGCATCAAATCATTTCTTGAGTGCATCCAACCATCACTCCCAACAATGAACATATCATCCACACCTTCCTCTGCCAGCAATTGGTTCATGAGTTTCTTGCCTGCTTCAAGTGACATTTTATGCTGTTCTTGAACTAGCTGCATGGTTCGATATAGTCTTTTTATTTGTGCCGAATACGTGGGGGCACTTGCTAACTCTGAAAGTTCATCATACTCTTGTTCTTCGTAGGCTTCTTCCTCTTGTTCGGTCTCTTGTTCGTCTACGTCGACTTCTACAACTTGCGGTCGGGTGGGGACTGACGTTGTTGTATGGGTTTGTGGTTCCTGAGCTCGCTCGGTTTCCGTTGTCGGGAAGATCTGCATCTTCCAGTTGATAACCAGAGGAAATAAAAGCAACTTAATTGGTGAATTCTAAACCTCTTTTTCACTATTGATCAGTTGTTCTGGATTGAATTAACTACTTTTGAAGTGTTTGCAGGTACAAGAAATGATGAAGAATATGTGTTCATATTAGGGTTACCCTAATTACTCATTTAATAAGTGTTTTAAATTGATACATTTAAGACATATGAGTATATACCCCTAGGGTTTCATAAGTTTATATAAGTTAAGTCAGTAGGATTAATCCAAAGGATCTTAAATGATTCCATTGGGTTAATGTTAAGGGTTTAGATGATTTATCATGGGTTAGAGATAGGGTTTAGAAGGGTTTTAAAGGGTTTTCATGAGTTTCTGATGGGCTTAAGTAGGTTTTCTAGGGTTTTAGAATGTTTTAAAGGTTAAAACAATTAATATTTAATGAAATTAATCTATATCTAAACATTGGTTCAATAATAAAAATTAAAATATGGTTTAATTAATTATTTAATCATGTATGTGCAATTAAATCCTAAGGTTTGATTTAATTAAAACTTAAACTAAGGTTAATTTAAATGATTTATTTAATTAAGAAATTAAGGTAATAGAATAAAAATAATAATTGAAGTGGATAATTAATGAGCGGTGTATGTGAGTGCTGTTTAAAGTGTGGTGTGGGTTAAGTGTGTAACTAAAGTGGTTAAAGTGAATAGTTTCAAAGTGTGGTAGTTGTGAGTGCAAGTTAAAAGAGTGGTAGAAAAAAAATATGCATTTAAAGTGTAAAAAAGGTGTGTACAAAGAGTGGTGAGTGTGAGGGTAATTAAAAGAGAGGTTGTGTGAGAAAAGTTAATTAAAGTGTGGTGAATGTTAATGGGGAAAAGTGAGGATGAGGAAATAAAGTAAAATCAAAGGAATGGTTTACAAATGAGTTGTGTGTGTATATATGAGTATGTTGATCTAGTTTTTCCTAATATTTTCTTGCAGGTACCTATTTTCCTTTTCTTTTCTCAATCTATTCCGCCGTCATTTTTTATGTCTAGTTTAGTTAGTTATCTCTTCAAATGGGGAGAAAATGATGTGGAAGCTGCTTTCGACTCTGTTGTAGTATAGAGAGGGAGTGGCTGAGCTCTGCTCATAGTAGAGAGAGAGAGAAGGAGTCATTAACTCCCCTCCCTCCTCCTTGTTTCTGGCGATTATTGGCGGTATCTGCAGTACGCAGAGTGTATGTAGAGAGAGAAATGACAGCGCTGGCTTTATTTTCTGACCACTGGCGCTGTTGTCAGCAGTGTACAGAGAGAAGACATGGCAGAGGGGAAGATTCCTGGCGACGTCTCTCACCCAGAGAGAGAGAGAAAGAGATTTCATTAATAGAAGAAATATGAATTTCTTTTACTCCTCCCTCCACGGCGGCTGTAGCGCGCAGCGCGCGCGCAGAGAGAGAGAGAGAGAGAGAGAGAGAGAGAGAGAGAGAGAGAGAGAGAGAGAGAGAGAGAGAGAGAGAGAGAGAGAGAGAGAGAGAGAGAGAGAGAGAGAGAGAGAGAAAGAGAGAGAGAGAGAGAGAGAGAGAGAGAGAGAGAGAAAGAGAGAGAGAGAGAGAGAGAGAGGAAGAAAGAAAACGGGCAGAAAGAGAGAGAGAGAGAGAGAGAGAGAGAGAGAGAGAGAGGAAGAAAGAAAACAGGCAGAAAGAGAGAGAGAGAGAGAGAGAGAGAGAGAGAGAGAGAGAGAAAGAGAGACGCAGAGAAAGAAAGAAAGAAAGAGAGAGAGAGAGAGATAGGGTTAACGTTTTCCTAAGTTAATTAGGTAGATAATTTTAACGAAGTTATTAATCTAGTTAGGAATATTTATGTATTGCTTTAAATAGGTAAATAAGGTTTATTATATTGTTTAGTTAGCATTTGGCAAAGTATAATTAGATAAGTATTTTTACAAGTTCAATTAGATTTAGTCTCTTCGTGTAAATATAAGTGTGTATTAGTGTAGCTATTCATGTTAGTATGTATGAACTTTTGAAATATGGTTATAAGCATGAGAGTATATCTATATGCATGAATGAGAAAGCGTATTAGAACATGTGAATGGAATGTGTATTCATATGTACATTAGTATATGTATGGTTAGTGAATGCATGAGCATGTGTATGAATGCATATGTATGAGCTAATGAATGTGCGTATGCATGTTAGTTCATATTTATACTACATTTACATGAGTATATGTATTCCAAAAGGAGTGATGTATGTGCATGGTTATATGTATTTAGAAGTGCATGAAAGTATGTTAGCATGTTTTAATGTATGTAAAGTATATGTTTAATATTTCTCATTAATTTTTGTTAGATTACTAATATTCCTAATATTTTCTTGCAGAAACATTGAAGATTACAATCAATTAAAGTGAAGTGAAGACAATTGAAGTGAAGCGGCAGCCTAAAGATCCATTTAAATCTTATTTCTCATTTAGTCAACTATCCAATTGACTAGACATTTATCCAATTGTTTAGGCCTTCCAGTTGTATTAGATTTATTGATTCGAACCATTAGCTTATCAATTAATTTATTTAAGCAGTTTTGCAACAATATTCTTTCCCATTACTTTCATCAAGAACCATTAGCATATCAATTAATTCATTCAAACAGTTTAGCATCATATTGTTTCATTAGTTTTTCCATTACTTTCCTTGATGTCTTCTAAGTTAGTTCATGAGTCTGAGCACAGTACTATTGAAAATATTGAAAATGTTCCGCGAACTCTAGACAGACCAGAACCCTCTAGCTTACCTGAAAGTTTAGTAGAAGAACCCATTATGGAAGTTTCAATCTCATATAAGGAAGCTGTTGCTATGTACGAGGCTACCCGTCCTTACGGTCCATAGCTAGTTAAAACTATTTACTTTTGGTAAGAAAACTTTAGTTTCAGTCATAGAATTAGGTAATTTATATTGTTTTGTCATTAGAACCCTTATTTCCTTAAGCCTGAGTCCGCTACAGACACCCTGCGTGTGCCGAACGATTTAGGTGGATGACTTGATCCACCATCCGAGCATCTCTCACGACCTGACATTGGTGAACCCGACATGAACAAACGGCCTTGCAGCTCAGGTATAAATTTTAAATTTTGCATTGCATATACATTCATACGATTTTACATCAGTGCAGCTGTGTCTTCATCCCTGGAAGCTGTGGCATTTACGTGAGCTTGCAATCTTCTTGGTGTCGAGGGCTGGTCTGGTGACCTGAGCGCCTCCACAAAGATTGGCAAGTAGGAGAACCTCGTCGCGCCACCCCTTTCATCAACAATTGAAGCACAAAACGTTTGCACCCATTTTTAGCAAACTATGTATTTAGGTTTTGATTCAAATCAATAAATGTATTGAATTTCACAGAAAGCACTGTTTTGAGCCTCATCTTCGAGCAGTTGGTATAATTTCTTTACCCTTACATTCTTGGGTGCAAAATTTTATTTAAGGTTAAATTATTGGTATAGGTTAAAGGCAACTGTTTGTTAATCATAGGTTAAGCGTTAATCATAGCTTTACTTGAAGCATATTGGCATAGTATAAACTTAACAAACTGGACTCTAACGGAATTTCAGAATTAGTAGCTGAACATAAGGAAAGAGTAACAAAAGAAGTTCAGGATATAGTTAGAATTGTTCAAGCTAGGTCAAAACAAACTTCAAAAATGGACGAGCTATTTCAAACTATGATGCACGAGACGCAAGGACAAAAAGTAGTTGAAACGTTATTAAAGGATAAAGGGAAATTTACTGGTATGAATGTTACAAATTATTTAGACACGTTTGAGGAATTAGCCAAGTTACACGGCTTGCCTGATACAAAGTGGAAATCCTATCTTGGACGACTTGCCATAGGTACAGTGAAAGCTATTATGGATCTACATGACAATAAGGAATGGGATGAGTTTAGAAAAGAGCTACATAAAGAATTTTATTTAGAGGACTATAGTCAACACAGTAGAGAGGGATTTATGAAATGGATTAGTTCTCCTAAGCCTCACATTTCTTTAACTCAACTCCATGGCGAATTTATGAAAAGATTCTCTCAATTACCTGAATAGGATAGAGTTGCCCTTACCCCAGATATCATTTTATATTTCCTTTAAATCTTGACTCCAGATATAAGGGTAGAGGTTGAGCGTAGGCTTGAAGAACCGAGAAAGAAATATGGGCTTACAGATGACTGGGGTGTAGTGAAAACTGTAGTTGAGGCGGTTGCTCACATGAACCAACGTAAAACACTCCTTTATGATTCGATGTCTCAACCATCTTCCAGTTTTCCTCCGATTCAGGCAACTAGGAATACACATATAGATTCAAAAGCTGAGCCTACAACATCCACATCTAGAGTACCAACTGAGTTACAATTTGAGATTTTGTTTAACAAGTTGGAAAATATGATGCATATGCACGAGAATATGTCTAAAGAGGTAGCGGCTTTGCAGGATGTGGTGTATGCTTTAAACCTTCAAGATAAACCTGCAATACAAGCTCATCCGACTATTTATCCTCAACCAGTAAATGCTCCAAATCCACCATTAGTAGCTCCGAATAATCCATTAGTACCTCCTAATCCACCTTTTATACCTCCTAATCCTCCAGTTGTACCCCAACCAATTCCTCAACGGATTCCTCAAGCATTTAACCAAAGAAATTTCAATGAAAGGAGAAATGCCAATGTGAGGAGATGTATCTGGTGCGATGCCACAGATCATTTGACTTACACATGTGAAGCATTGAAAGATGCGAAAGAGAAAAGACTTGTAATTGATATTGACAAGTGATTGTGCGACTATAGAACACATTTACCCTTAGCTGCCAATTGGGGAAAGGGAGGGATGCAGAAGCTGTATGAAAACCTTTCTGAGTCTTCGAAATCTGCTTCTGCTGTTAAACTAGAATATGTTGATAGTGACTCTGATTCCGAACAAACAAGGGAAACGAGGAACTACTCAATTGAAGCTTTGATAAAGAGATGATATTATGCAGAAAACTGTGTAGAACTCTCCTGTTGATCAATTCTCGATATATTCGCATATTGCGAATGTTGAAGAGAAAAGAAAGAGGGATGATGAGCAAGATACAAATGATTCAGGTAGACGAATGACTAGAAGTAAGATGAGAGATGAGTCGAAGCCTAAGAAAGTTCAGTTTGAACAAGGCGAAAGTTCTAAAACAAATGAGGAGCGAAGAAAAGAAATTAGGGAGGGTAAACAACCTGTGTTTAGTGAGCCAATTCAAACATCAGACAAAGTAGAGCAAATTCCTAGAACTGAAACAAAACCTGAAGAGAAACCAGAAAAGAAACCAAAACGAGTACCGAAAGCTATTCTTATTTCTGAACTTGAACAAAAAGTTGATTCGAAAGAAATATTGTATGACATCTTATTAAAAAGTGCAGTAACAATGACTTAAGAACAAATCTTCTCAATAGAAAAAATTGAATTTAAGGAAAATTTTATTAAACTAATTAAAAGGAAGAGATTCTCTCTGTCACAAGAGGTAGAGATGCAAGATGTTGCCGAAGTAACTCACTTGATTCATGAATCTCTTTCTTTAGACTCAGAAGATGAAGAAGATAATACCTGTAATGTGAACAAAAATTTCTTAGGGCCAATTGTACCAGATGACGAAACAAAAAACTCAAAGAGTGATTTTAGAAAAAGTTTTTGGGCGAGAGGCACACCGGAGATTAAAGTTAACTTAGGAGATCAGAAGAGATCATATTCTGCTTTAGCCCTAATTGACTCTGGGTCTGAAATCAATGTGATTTCGAAAGGATTATATGTTGGAAGCAGCCAGAGGCACAGACGACACGGAAGCATGTAACGACAGAGCAGGGAGCCAGTCGAATCGTTTTTCAAAGAATTATGTTTTCAAATACTTTCCAAAAACCTCCAACAGTGATTTTTATCACTATTGTAACATATGTAACATAGAAAACCCCATTTTGTAATCCATAGCTCCATTTTGTGCAAGCCGAGGAGTCCTCGAGCTTGAGGAGCTTAGGTAGAACAAGCGTATCAATTTTCGTTATTTTTAGACATCGTTTACCCTTCCAAATAGCATCTAGGACCTAATTTTTAACTATGCCGGTCACTAGATGTGAAACCGGTCAAAACTAGTCTAGAAACTATAAAAAGAGCTAGAGAGCTCATTTTTGAGGTTAGCTTGTTTGAGTTTAGAGTTCTTTTGAGCTTGTAATAGTGTTCTTGAGTAATAGAGTTGATTTCTCACCTTCCATTGTGTCTTGCTTGTCTCTTCGTAGTGTGTGTGTATGTGTGTGTGCATTTCTATGCTTCTCACCTTCACTCTCACTTCATCTCACATTCACGATCTTCATATCACTCCTATCTCTTCCGCGGATTGACATTAAGGAGGTGGAGCTTCTTAACGTGGTTCTCACCATTGTGCTAGAGCAACACCAAATTTGGCGCCGTTGCCGGGGATCGAGTTTAGGACGAATGTGTGATGGTAAGAGTATAGCAAGAAGTGGCGTTGGAAGGTAAAAATTTCAGTTTTTGTTGTTGTTTTTACTTAGTTTTTAGTGTTTTTCACCTCCCCCATACTCCATCTTCATCACCGCATCATCATCTTCATCTCCAAAAAGATCAGAAAATTCACCATATCCACCCATTCTCCTCATTTCCCCTCATTTGTGCATGCGAGAGAGTGAGAGAGAGCTTTTGTGCTTGTGTGTGCTTTTGCTTTCTTGAGTTTTCTTGCAGGTACAGTGCTCCAGTGCATCAGGAAAGCTTGGAAAAGGTAAAAACTTTAGTTTCTGTCAGAAATTTTTGACTGTGTCAGACCATCGCGATGGTCTGCAAAGTTCGGATTTTGAGGAAGGCGAGTTCACCACCGTGTAGGCGACCCCTGCGTGTGTAGGAATCCATAGCTGCATCTCAAAAAATCTCAGTTTGGTGGACCATCGCGACGGTCTCAGACCATCGCGATTGTGTCACACCATCGCGATTGGCTCACGCCATCGCGACGGCTCGGCCGGACCATCGCAACGGTCTCACGCCATCGCGACGGTTCATTTGGACCATCGCGACTGTTTGGTTGACCCCACACCATTGCGATTGCCTCACGCCATCGCGCCGACGGTGCCACGTGGCAAGCTAGACCATCGCGACGATTCATTTTTTGGACCATCGCGACACTTCAAAAATTCGGACCATCGCGATTGGCTCACGCCATCGCACCCAGACCATCGCGATTGGCTCAAGCCATCGCATATGTGACCATCGCGACGGTTCACTTTGGACCATCGCGATTGTTCACATTGACTGTTGACTGACGCCATCGCGATTGTCCGCCTGATCGAGCCATCGCGACGGTTCACATTCACGCCATCGCGACGGTGCACTTCACGCCATCGCGACGGTTCACCCTCACGCCATCGCGACGGTCCCAGACCATCGCGATTGTCTCACACCATCGCGATTGTGCACCCCCATCACAAATTTTAGGGTTTCATTTTTTGGCCAATTTTGGGGCTATTTTTGGGAAATTTTTGGGTGATTAGACTCATAGGAGACCCCTTAGCTCATATTTGGAGAAAAACCTGTTTGTCAGTTTTTACCCCCAGGGCCTGAACGGTCATAACTTTTCATCCGAAGTCCGTTTTTTGAGCTTAATAGCTCGTTAGAAAGCTCTTAAAGGATACGTCTATTTTTTGATAAGCTATTTTGAGGTTGACCTAGTTTGGGACTAGAAAGCCAGGGGGCAAGCATTAAAAAGTTGGGCAAAAGGGAAGGGACTTAAAAGGTGCATATACTCAAGTGCTTGATCATCCAACTGTGAATTGGTCTAATATTGGATTTTTCCAGGTCTAGCAAGGGCAATCGAAGGCAACCAAGGCAAGGCAGTGAAGGGCATAAAGCTTGGGAAGCGCGGCTTCTTGGGCATCAGAGCAACCAGAAAAGCTGACTCGAGGTTGGAAGATTACTCAACCCCCTCAGTCAATTCTTAGCTTAGGAAAAACGTTAGCATTGTGGATTAAAGACGATAGGAATGCCTCAAGTTCAAGATATTTAATTCTTTCAAGTCTAAGACTACAGATAAAGGTGTGTGACACGAAAACCTAAAGGAAAGAACATAAGTCTGACGGAACGAGAACTCAAAATACCACGGAAAGTCGAATTCCTGACGCATACATTAAGACAAGAATCTAAAGAAATTTAAAAAGAATCAAGAAAGTAATAACAAAGAATCTGTGACGATCTGAGCGTGTACTGAGTGTGCAAGGAAGAAAATTAATGAACCTTAGATCGGGCAAACCGGCGAAGCCTTAGATCATCAGAGGCAAGTGTAAGAACTACTGCACGATCGTGGGCTCAACAGTTGAACACTAGTTATCCCTACGAGAGCTCAGATACCAGCGAATCAGAAATGGCATTTAGCACAGAAAAACCAGAAGGAGGGTCGAATGTAGCCTATTTAGAAAAACCAAAAGGACCCTATAGAATGCAACTAGAGTTTCTCCGAACCAACCGATTAGGTGCTCGCATCTATGAGGATGGTTTGCGAAGGCAAGTGGTGCAAATGCACAACCCCGATCAACCCATTGGATTGGAACATCCAGTGGTGAAATTCGAGAGAGACGTGTACATAGACAAAGAAGGAACGATGTACATCTTAAGTACGCAGCCAAACAATACCAACGAGTTTGGCGTGATTCAACCAAAGACGGAAGCAAAATCTCAAGGAAAAGAACCATTAGAAGAGCCGAGAACACCTAGAGGGAAATCTGTACTGACACGAGTACTAATCCCGGATTGGATCCCTCAAGACAACAGAAGCATAGAGTTGTTTGTAAATAAAGAAACTGATGAAGCCTTTTGGAGATACAAGACTGAACTACTTAGTGAGGTAGGTATCATCACTATATACGAGTTCAAGGACCCGGATACACCTGGAAAGGTTGTATACCTGGATGAGGCTTCAGAAAGAGTCTTTGTGGTACCTGACCGTGCTAAAAACACATACACATGGAGAGGTGAATTGGTATTCCCTCCATCTAGAACGAACATGAATACAAGTCAACAAGGGGCAGGAACATCCTCAGCCCATGGAAATCAAAGAGAGGGAAATAAAGAGAGACCCGAAGTAAGCTTTAATCACCCCATAGGGAGAGATAGAACAACCACGAACACTAATAGAGCGGATAGACAAAGAGATCATGGAATACTAGGTGGTAGAGATGATTTTCCTCTACCTAGACCACGTGAACACGCAAGAATATTGAGACCCACACAGTTAGTAAAATCAATGAAGAATTATTTTGATGGGACAGGAGACCCCTATGACCACGTCGCAGAATTCAAGCAAGTACTAAGAGCCGAACAAGTTGAAGACATGTTCACGCAATACAACGCATTTGGACTAACGTTAAAGAATACCGCTTTAACTTGGTTCCAACCTTTGCAACAAAGGCAATTTAGAGACATTCATCACTTTTTAGAGTCATTCATCACTGAATTCTCTAAAAGTGGGATTAGACATGACACGTCTTTGTTGATTCATAGCTTTAAACAGACCCCTCAGGAAACCGTAAGACTGGCAGGACGTAGGTTTAGACAATATGTTGAACGATGTCCAATGCAAGAGCTACCCTCACAAGCCAAGCAAGTGTCATTGTTTCTAGATGGCTTGTTGAGCTCTAAACTACGCTCCTACGTGTACCTAAAAGAACCCAGAACGCTAGAGCAATGTGTAAGAATTTGTATAGACATTGAGGACAACTTAGGAGACGAGTTGGAACTCTCAAAGGTCTATAAGGACTCAGACTGTTCATCTCTAGCATCCACAAAATTGTCTAGCTCAATAGAAGACCTTGCAGAAAAAGTGGCCCAGAAACTAGGAGTTTCTAGTAAACCTAGGGTGCTAATGAACAAGCGTTGTTACACCTGTGGTGGTGATCATATGGCAAATGTGTGTCCCAATGCACCACAACCACAAGCCAACCCTAGTGGCCAATACTGTACAATTGAGAGAAGATACACGAATCATACGGCTCAGGACTGCCCGTACAACAAACAAACCGTGAGACAGAACTACCCGCAAGCATACCCACAGCCAGGTAGGTATCAAGGCCAATACAATGCTCAGCCTTATTACTATAGGCCTCCTCAGAACTACCCATACCAGGCTCAACAGAGACCTCAACCTGTCTTAGCTTAGCAGCCACCCCCACCAGCAAATGTCATCTCAGTCAAATACGCTGCTGCAGAAGAGAATCTAAGTAGGGCCTTAGTGCCTTCTTCACCTTTGATCACAGAGAGTGACCCGAATTCGAACAGTTTTGACTCCACTCATGTAGATAGTCCACCCGCATATTACACAGAGTCTCCAGAACACGTAGAAACATATCATTATGATAGTCCACTAGTGGAACCTAGTTGGGAGCCCGACTACGCTCATGTGATGTACGCAAACCCAAATCCACGGCCCCAAATAAGACAACAAAGACCACAGGGCCCTAGAGGACCATGCTTTAGGTGCCAAGGAGATCATTTCATAAAGGATTGTCCACATCCTCCAATAGCAGGGCAATCACAGTACTATAACATACAAGGCTTTTGTGCCGATTGTGGCAAAGAGCACATAATCAAAGATTGTCCAAAAAATCCAGTTAACGCTTCGAATGTGACACCGATCAATGTGATAGGTATTGTAAGTAACGCAGATGGATCCAACCCTACATACGTGCCTATCCAAGCTATAACAAGAGCCCAGACGCTCTTACAGAACCAACAGCTTAATCAAGAGAAAGTAGCCGGAACCAGTGAAGTTGCAGAATCTAGCAGTAAAAAGACAAAATCTTGGAAAGATTCTAGAGAAAGAATTAAGAGAAAATGGAGTAAAAAGATAAGTGAGTTGGAAGGAAGTTTGAAGGAATCTAGAGCCAAAATCCTAGAATTGACTTCACAGGACTTGAATCAAGAGAATCCAGCTCAAAAATCAGGATCAGTTTTAGCGGAACCCATACCAGAAAATCTAGACATGATGTTTCGTGCATATCAGGCTAGATTAAAAGAGGGACCTCAGGTAGCTGAAATGAGCAAAAACTACCCTCGAGCTGATCTAGAAATTGAGAGAACTAAACTTTGCATGAAGATGGTAGAACTAGCACAAGCTTTGTTCGAAGCCTCTAGATATCTCAATTGGAATAACATGGCAAAACCGGAATTACACTTTCAAGGACTCATGGAGAGGCTAGAATATTTGATTGAAAGCAAAGAGAAAAAGGATCAGCCTAGGAACCCTATTGTCCCAGAGACACAGGAAAATAACGCACCATCCCTGTCTCAAGTACCCAATACAGAAAGTCAAGACAATTTGTCTTCCATACATAAATATTCACATGAATTTTTGAGAGAAATACAAGAAGAGAAGTGGAGAAAGGAACAAGGAACCCATCCTCCTATTCAAGAAATAGACGACTTGCAAGAACAATTTCCCCAAGACATTCCCTCTATATACGATGATGTAGAGGAAGAACAACTGAGTGAACACACAGGATTTGAATCTAATTCTTTACAAGAATTACCTCAGTTCACAGGACCTTGGGAAGAAAAGTCTATTAGTATGAGAGCACCCACGATAATAGTGAGAAATGAAGAATCAGTAATCCCTAGAAACACGGAAGTGATCAAGAACACTAAAGTACAGTGTAATCTCACTCTAGAGGAGTTGCTGAAGATAAAACCAGAATTGTGGAAACATGTAGCAAATCAATTCCCCGAGCTTGCTACTACTCCCTCACAAATAGGATCACAAAATAAGGTACCAGAAATACCCGTAGAAAAGATTGGAGATGTAAGCGAAGGAGAGGAAGGTAACACTTATCTTCCAATAACCCATCAGGGCTACACCACGAAAGCCATCTTAGATTCAGGAGCCGGAGTAGCCATAGCTACCACCGCTTTATGGAAACGTTGGGGTAAGCCAGCATTAAGACCCACCAGGATGAAGCTACAAATGGCTGACGGACACATAGAAAAACCATTAGGCTTACTAGAAGGCATATCACTCACCACTTGTGGTGTAGAATTTGAGCATACTTTTGCCATTTGTGACTTTGCAAAAAATCATGCTTATGAGATGATATTGGGACGACCATTCATGCGTCAGTTGCAGATTGTACAAGATTGGGGAACTAATTCTTTGTACTTGCAACATTTAGGAGTGACTACCAAAGTCAATCTTAAAGACTATTCACATAGAGACGTACCCCCAATACAATGGAATACCATCCATAAGACACCAGTAGAGACGGAATCCGTGCACTCATTAGAATCAGATCCTTCTTGGTTGCATGAGGATACTCATTTATGGATGTGTAAAGTAGCCAAACAAGAGGAACAAAGGTTAGAAGCCAGGACCTTAGGTGCAGAACAACATCCACGAACCCTTCAGGATCCAGCCTACGCACCTGTAGTATTCCCTGACGAAGAGTTTGAACCCCATGGTTGGGCAGAAATCCTAGCAACCATGGATGTAGCCATCAATGAAGAACAATGGACTCCCCTGTAACGAGGATGGCTATGACATTTCAGTTTTCACGATAGAGCCAATCATGTGCGATGCAATTTTAGAAGAGTGTGAACCCAACACTGATGCATTTGAGGATGCAAGCGATTTTGATTTAGAATCAATTATCATGGACTCTCCATTTGCATCAGAGGAAGAATATTTCTACGAAGTAGAGACTCACCCTCAGAGACACGAGGAAATTACGAATGAGGTAAGGTTAGCCACAGAAGTGACTAACAAGAGTGAAGGCAAGAAAAGAAAGAAGAAAGAAACCACGACAGAAAAAGAAGAATCTTTATTTGAAGTACCCGAGAACTTCAAGAAATATGAAATCGAAGATAGAAGAATCATGGTACGAATGCCTAATAGAAAAGCGAATGACGGACAAGTATATGATAACCGAGAGAAAACCAAGAAAATAATAGTTGCTATCGAAGGAGAAGAAGAAAAATGTACATACATAGGGCATGATTTGACGAAGGAAGAAGAAGAAGAGCTAGTTGCCCTATTGCACGAATATAGAGATGTTTTTGCGTGGAGTTACAAAGATTTGAAAGGAGTAGATCCAGATATATGTTCTCATAGAATCCCTATGACTCCAGATGCAAAACCGACAAAACAGAAACCTTACACGTACAATGATAACTACGCTGCGAAGATTAAAGAGGAGATAGATCGCTTGATAGAAGCAGGATTCATTTACGAAATTGATCATACCGAATGGGTATCCCCCATTGTGGTTGTGCCCAAGAAGAATGGAAAATTGTGTGTGTGTATTAACCTTAAAAAAGTTAATGCCACCACGATTAGAGATAGTTATCCTCTTCCTATCACAGAACATCTATTGGAAAGAGTCGCGGGCAAGGAAGTTTACAGCTTCCTTGATGGATTTTCAGGCTATAATCAAGTAGCCATTGCTCTAGAGGACCAACACAAGACGGCATTTGCCACTGAATGGGACATATTTGCATTTCGTGTGATGCCATTTGGCTTAACAAATGCACCCGCCACTTTCCAGCGACTCATGTGTCATGTTTTTAAGGAATTCTTACGCAAGAGTTTGGAAGTTTATGTCGATGACTTATGTGCTCATTCAAATGTAAGACAGACGCATATCCCAGAGTTAAGACAAATATTTGACAAATGTCGAGAATATCAGGTTTGTTTGAACCCAGAAAAATGTGTTTTCATGGTCAGACAAGGCAAAATTCTAGGACACATTGTGTCAAAAAATGGAATCTCTACGGATGAAGAAAAGGTGAAGGTAATTGCAGAATTACCTAGACCAACTAATGTGAAAGAGGTACAAGCATTTATGGGCCATTGCGGTTATTATAGGAGATTCATACATATGTATGCAATCATAGCCAAGCCTTTGTACTCTCTTTTAACCAATTTTGAATGGACAGATGAATGTGAAAATTCATTCAATGAACTTAAACGACGCTTGTGCTCAGCACCTATATTGACTACGCCAGATTGGAGTAAGCCATTCCATGTACATGTGGATGCATCCAATTATGCCATAGGATGTGTGTTAGCACAACCCACGAATGAAGGTAATATAGATCTCCCCATAGCTTACGCGAGCAGACAATTGAACGCAGCAGAAAGAAACTACACCACGACGGAACGAGAAGGATTAGGGATGATCTACGCAGTAAAGAAGTTTAGGCACTACTTGTTGGCCAATAAGTTCAAGTTCTTTACAGATCATCAAGCACTATTGTATTTAGTCAACAAGCCATGTAACACAGGATGACTGATACGTTGGTTTCTATTACTCATGGAATATGATTTTGAAGTAGTAGTCAGGAAAGGAAAGACACATCTTAGAGTTGACCACCTTTCAAGATTAACCTCAGGAGAAGCTCCTCAAGGAGTAGTGGATGAGTTACCAGATGCATATTTGTTTAACCTTGAGATAGCACCAGAATGGGCTAAGCCTTTAGTCCCTATTCTCACATATGGACCCAAGAATCCTAGGATAAAGATCAAAGAGGGAGAGATTACCAAGTCTCAGAGATACCAAATAATGGCAGGAAGCATATATAAACAGGATAATCAAAAGATTCTTGCTTGTTGTGTAGATGAATCAGAACATGTGAATTGGTTGCAATTAGCACACATAGGTGCACTAAAGCAACATCATTCAAAACATCGAACATTACAGACTCTGCATAGACTAGGAGTTTATTGGCCTTTGATGGAAGCAGATGTCTACAAGTTGTGTAAGGAATGCAACGTTTGTTGTGAAAGACCACCAGTAGAGCATGCTACATTGTATCATGTGTCTCTCACACCAGACTGGAGTGAACAATTAGTGACATACTTGAGGACGAAGACATTCCCTCAAGGAATGACCTTAGCACGACAACGCAGTCTAGAGCAGGAAGCTCAAGACTATTCACTTATTGGCGATAATCTATACAAAAGAGGACGAGATGGATATCTACGACAATGTGTTCATGAAAGCAATTATCTGAGCATACTAGAGACTGCACACCAAGGTGTTGCAGGAGGTAATTTTGGACCCGATAGGATAATCAAAGCCATCCTCTTTGCAGGATTATGGTGGCCCACTCTTCACATGGATGCTCATACCTATGTCAAGAGATGTGATGTGTGCCAAAGAACTCAGTTTCCTACTCGCAGAGATGAAATGCCATTGAAACCCATGATGGGCGGACGTGCATTTTCTAAGTGGGGTATAGACTTTGTAGGACCCATTAACCCCCCTGAAAAGGTACACATGCTGAATACATTATTGTTGCCACAGATTATCTTACAAAATGGGTAGAGGCAAAAGCCACGAAAAAGAATGATGCACACACAACTGCAAAATTCTTATTTGAGAATGTCTTTACAAGATATGGATTGCCTATAGAGTTAGTGAGCAATCGAGGCACTCACTTTCTAAACCAAGTCATTGAATATTTGTTACAGGATTTTATGGTGATTCACAAGAAATCCGCACCATATCATCCTCAGGCCAATGGTCAGGCTGAAAGCACTAATAAGATCCTTTGTAACGTACTGACGAAACTCGTGAACAACAAACGTTCAGATTGGGACAAACAGTTACACCACGTTGTTTGGGCATATCGAGTGGCCTACAAGACCGTACTCAATGCAACTCCCTTTCAGATGGTTTTTGGTCAGAATGTTGTGCTTCCTTTGGACTTCTTGATACCGACCCTTAAGGTTGCACAAGAACATCAGTGGACCGGCCATGAATTGTCAGCGAGAATAATGGACTTGGAATGATTAGGAGAAACCAGGCTAAAGGCAGCAGCAGGAATATATGCAGCGAAGAAGCGACAGAAAGCATATTTTGATGCACATGTGAAAGATAAAGGCCTAAAAGAAGGAGATTTAGTTCTAGTATATACGCTAAAGCAACACGCACGTAAGTTAGAAAAGCGAGGTTATGGACCTATGATCATTAACAGACTCTCAACAAGTGGAGCAGTACAATTAGCCACTTTAGAAGGAGATATAATGCCTAATTATATTAGTGGCTGTAGAGTCAAGCTATATCAGGAACCTCTTACTGAGGATATGCTTAGACGACTCACGTTGGCAAAGAAGCGTAAGGAGGAAGAAAATAGAATACGAGCGGAAGCTCAGGCAGAAGCAATAGAACGCATTAAACGCATGAAGTTAAGAAGACAAGGACTAGGGAGAGAACATTATAACCATCTGGAAACTACACCCAGATACCCCATGGCCATGTGTCAAGTAAAGTTAACCACTCATCCTAGTATAGTGGAGAGGAGACCATTCATTACAGTCAGGCTAGAGCACGGCAACCCTTGCCAAGAGCTCAGGGCTTTAATTGACTCAGGTGCTGCGACTAGTGCGATTAGATGGTCCCACTATAAGGATTCAGGAATAGAAATGCGGCCAATTGACGCATACCTCATAGGCCTAGGAGGCATGGAAACCCCTTGCATGGGTGAGGTGGACCTTCCTATCCTCATTAAGGATGTGACCATGACAGCGAAGCTACTAGTGTGCCATGATGACGACCTGATAGAACCCCTAATCCTTGGCCAAGATTGGCTATACGATCACTCAGTGGACCTAACTCTTAGACAAGGCTCCTTACAGATTGGAACCTTAGAGCAGAAACGAGTGATACCGCTTGACTTCCCTAATTGCATTCCGATTGAGGTTTGTAACCCTAGACCCTATGAAACGCATGCGACGGAAGACCGGAAGATCTTAGGTCAGATCAGTCACGTTACTTCTACACCAACCCACTCGGGCTTGGCTAGGGACAATTGTCAATCAGAAGGACGACAGGAGATCTTCCGTGGGGCTTCCTGCAAACTAGAAGGGGCAGCTACCCAACCGCTAGGGCAGTTGAACACAATCAGCGGTCAGGTGGGTTGCATCAGCGGCCAAATGAGCACAACATCCTGCGGTGCTCATCCTTCCAAACTTGCTACGGACTGGCCTAGATTAAAGATAAATAACGAATCACTTCCTAATGGGCAGGTCACGCAAGTGTTGGATCTCCCTTCTTTTCCAAAGCAGAGCATCCAATGGACCTCTCAAACCCAACCACGAAGGAGTCAACCACAACAGAGGAACCCAGACCGACGACAACACCAGACAAGGCAAAGAAAGCAGCAGTATCAACATCACAGAACAAGTGGCACGAAACAAATATGGGTGCCAAAAGGACAGCAACCATAGGCTATTGGCAACACTACAGACGAGAGCAGGACAAAGTTTCAACAGAAGCAGAGTCAGCATCCAAAGTCCCCTCGATCTTCTCACCCAAGTACAAATACTCGGCAGATTTGGATCGCCAAGAAATACCTTATCCATAGACCCACACCCATGCAGATTTGGGTACCCAAACAATGTATTATAGCCCAACCCTCAAGCCATGTAATATATACCCCTCAGAAATCTTTCCATCCTTCAATACCACCAAACCCGATACCACCTTTTGTCCCTAAGCAGAAACATACCACCCACTTCAAGACTCTTAGGAAATGGATACCGAAACGTATCCAAACGTCTTCTTGTACCCCATTATCTAACAATTCTCCCACCCCATTTAAACTCCACCCTTGTAATAATTCACCTTCAACCAAACCTTGTGTAAATTCATACACCCAAACCCCACATCATGCATAATAAAAGCTCATCAAGAAATGTATGCATAACCTGACCATGTAGGCGTCTAGAGACCTACATCAGTTTTGCAAATAATCATTGCATCAATCACCTCACGACACTTGGCTACACGGGTTACACATCGGTTATGGAAAGGGATTGCGGTCTCACCTTATTGGGATCATAATTAATTTCCATGCTAATGTGTTAATCTTTTGTAGCAGATCTTTTCCATTAGCTCATCAGTCATCATGCAAACCGAAGCAGGACCATCAGAAGCTGGCCCCAGTGCACCGATGGCCACTATTGGAGAATTACTAGCAGAATCTTATCCTACGATGCAACCACCAGAGTTTCAAGGTTTTCCAGGACCCATGCCAATCGATGATCCTCCTAGAGGATATACCGAGAAGATTCATCGTAACTCTCATTGGTTTCAAGGCCTAGCAGGACCATTAGCAGACACTGATTTCATATTTGAGGCCAATTTGGCATTTGATCTTCGCACATGGACCAAGTACCAGTTCTTTTCAAGAGAATTTGAAGGACTACAGAATATGCAAGATCTAACGCACGTTTGGGCACGAGCGAGATTTACAGAGTATTTTAGCGACCCTCTGCCTAAACCCGATTTTTACAGATGTTTTTACTTGGTAACCACCTTAACAGCTTCAGAAAACAAGGATCTACCCGGCACATTCATGTTACCATCCTTGGTAAATGATCCTCTATTTAGAAGGTTTTATTTGTCTAAAGATTTAATTCGCGCAGCTCTGAAAATACATGGAACACACACTCCGACGGAGAGAGAAAGGCTAGTCCCAGAGTAGATGAAACGTGGTGACGTAACTAAGTGGGAGGACATTTCAGCCATAACCCTTGAGCTCTCTAAGCCATTACGGATATGCATGCAGCACTTTGCTTTCCCAGCTCAGGATCGTTTTACCATGCCTCACAAGAGAATCTAGTTTGGATTATACTTAGCCTGTACTGGACCTCAAACGGTTGATCTAGCCAGCTGGATAATTGATCAGCTCTATTTGGCACAACATAGGTGGGAGCGAAAGAAGGTAATCAATGGGTGTTGCGCCCTCACCAGGATCATATATATGTGCTTGGCATATGACTTACCAATTGAGCGTGCCATGACCAGTGAGGAGCTGAAAGCATTTAAAGGCACCACTCGGAAGGCTAGAAAGTCTAGCAAAGGCAGAGCCGGAAAGCGGATGAGAGGTACTATCCCATGCCTACAAGTCCCAGAATCACCCTCGCCACAACCATCTCCAGAGCAGTCACCAACAGCAGCCACTCCCACAGTACCACCAATTCGTATACGGTTATCAAGACCAGTTACGCCGGAGGGCACCACCAGTACTGTTGCACCCCAAGCAGCCACAACCACAGAACCTATCACCACAGCAGCTGAACTTCCCACCACTATTGGTGCGGAAGCTTTCTCTTTTCCAATACCGCATTTAGAACCAGGACAAGCAGAGCCACTGGACCAAACTTTTGATTTTGAGATGCCTGATGCATTCTCCAATGAGTTCCAGTTTTCAAAAGGACAATTGTTTTCTCAAGAATTTGAAAGGCCTAGCTACCCTACCACACCCAGGGATCAGCCACAAGGATAGGTCGTGTCCAGCTCTGATGACGAAAGAACAGCAACCTATGACGACGAAGGAGACGACGAAGCTAGCCAAGGAACACAGGAATCCCAAGAGCATGAACAGACAGATGGCCAAGGCCAACAAATAGACACACATGGTGATACAAGTACCCATGAAGATGAAACTTACGAAGCAGCAGCTTACACACTAGCTATCAAGAAGCTGTATAGAACTATGGAAAAAGTTTGGGCACGCAAAAAGCTGACAGAGGAAGAGAGTCAAACAATAATAGAACAAGAACTTGTCACAGGCGGATTCGAAGGCGCATACATCAAAGGATTCCGCGAGTTAGTCAAATCAATAGGCTCCAACGAAGCACTCAAGTACTTGCAACGAAAGCCACTACCACAGTTTGACCCCCGCAGAGTACGACTACTTTCAAAGCCCGGCAAATATATTCGTGTACCCACAGGAGCACAGTCTTCAGAACAAGCCAGGGAGGCACGCCTCGTCCCCGAAAGTTCGTTGGCAGTAGAAACCATCTTTGTAGATTCCCCACCCCGCGCTACAACTGTACAGACCTCAGAAGTCACTGACGTACCGACCACCCCAACTGCTCCTCTCTCACCGCCCGTCCCTCCAGCCTCCCCTCTTAACCCTCCTTCCCCCAGACCAACATCTTCATTCGCCGGTGGCGTTGCAGAAATCGTCTTTACGACCACGCACCCCACAATTCTTGCACCCATTAGCCCTAGTCTACCCCCTCCCACACCCACCTTTCTATCCAACCCATTCCTTCATCAATCTTTTCCATCTTTCCCCACAACTCCAAGACCCCTTTTTCCATTCCCACCGCCATTAACCTTCTCCCCCGTCTCACCTCCCTGACCCACTATAACCCCTCTTTCCCCTTTCCACCAAGCTGCTCCAGCCAGCCCCCTGTAAATTACCCCTCAACCTTTGTAAATCCCGTATTTACACCAGCACGAGCACCCACGATCACACCCATATTCACGGTCACCGCACTAGATACATCCACTGACATGGACATCTCACCACCCACTGCACCATCACTCCCTTCACTCACGGCACAAACATTTTTAGGCACATCACAATTTTCAACAATCACTACATCATCCACCTTCCCACCCCCATTCCCCATTCCCGTTGCATCTACACCCACTGCATCTTCATTTAGCACCCCCTTAATACTATCACCCACTGTAGATAATGCATTCCGACAGATGTTCATGTGTATGACGCAAGTAAGAGATGAGTTCACATCTCTTGGTGATAATTATCAGCAGCTGCAGAGGACAACCAATGACTTACAGTCGCAGCTTAATTTATTGTCTATTGAGAATGCCTCTCTGAACACCCGCTACTAGGAATTACGCGAGGCTTATCGCAAATTGGAACTAGAAAGCGAAGAAAAGACCAAGGAAGCCACTGCTGACCTGGATAACTTATTAAGAGCCCAGACAGTCCGCAATGCAACGCTAACACGAAACATGGGCTTACTACGAAGACACCTAGCAGCCGCCAAGGAAGAAAACTAGCACTTACAGGATCAAAACCGAGAAAACTTAGAAGCAGCGCTCGACCACCCAGACCAACCACTCAGTCCTAGCAGGTTCAAAGCCATTCCTTCAGACTCGATGAGGATGCTGCTAGACGATCATGTGAGATTGCTAGATGAATACGACCGCATGAACGAGGAGTTACAGAAACTCAAAGAAGATCACAAATTACTCCAGTTACGAGAACCGGCACACCACAACATACCAGCACCTGTGGACCCCTCTCCTGACCTCCTAGAGGAACTCAACTCATTACGGGCCCAGGTATCGACCCTTGAATCAAGGATTGCAGTATATGAAGCGCCACCAAGGCCAGATTCCCCACCTGAGCTTCCAGCTGAGGAAGAAACGGTCACCATCCCGGTGGAGGAAACATTTGAAGAAGCGTACGAGCCACAACCCATCCCAGGCGGACGTGTCACGGCTGAAGGCCAGATGACGTACAAACTTCCGACCCCCGCGTGGATGAAGACTATTGAGGAACTTGGAACAACGCACTCAGCGAGAGTAGAGGCACAATTACATGCCATGGCGATGATAGAAGAAAAGATACAGTCTCCATTCTTTGCTCATTTGGCCCCGCGACGATACATATCTGGGCATGAGCTACAGTATAAACCGTATTTCATGTTAATGGCCGAATACCAGTTAGCCATTGAGAAAGAGACAGGTAAGAAACCATCGCATGCAACTCAATTCGAGGCGGCTGATTTGCCACTAGATGCACAGAAAGGAAGGATCTATCAGCCAGAGTGGCGAAAAGATTTACTACAGCAGTATCCAGAGATGATGAGTACATGGGTAAAGGCACCTTTGCATTTGAAGTATAACCCGTGTTGGGGACCAGTGCCAGGACGCCGCTCCTGGACTGCCTTTGCTATTAAGGTACAAAACAATAAGCAGTGCCAAGACTGGTTGAATTACCCCTATTTTAAGCCATCCATTGAGTTACCAACTGTTGGCTACATGATGGCTACAATTCGCCACTGGCTCCCTAGATTAAAGCATATGGATGATATAGCGGCACATATGACTGTCAAAATCTTTGACATGATGCAAATGATTTTTAAAGTCTTCCGACGCGTCAAGGCACCACATGTCAACACCCCGGGCTTTGAGCATGGCAATTTCGATCTGGTATATGATATGAGTACAACGCCATTGCTACGGGTGTGTTATGCCTGACACTGCAGAATAAAGTACCTACCGGCGTGCTACAAGCAGACATTCGAAGAGATGTTCACAACCGGCTTCTGGGAATACCATTCAGAGGTATTCATAAGCAGGCCTACACATTTATTACACTTATTTGCCTGTGAATGAATGGTCTATTCCACACACTATCAGCTCCCGCCACCGGAAGAACCGCAACCAATCGACTGGGAGAAACTCGAGGCAGATCTGGCCCGAGGCATTCGTATCTCCGAGCACACCCTCGCTCAAGACCTCCTACAGAACTATATCCGGCAGACCTCACAGCAAGGTTCTGTCAGGGACGACAGAAGCGAGAGGGAGGGGGGTGTTGGAAGCAGTCAGAGGCACAGACGACACGGAAGCATGTAACGACAGAGCAGGGAGCCAGTCGAATCGTTTTTCAAAGAATTATGTTTTCAAATACTTTCCAAAAACCTCCAACAGTGATTTTTATCACTATTGTAACATATGTAACATAGAAAACCCCATTTTGTAATCCATAGCTCCATTTTGTGCAAGCCGAGGAGTCCTCGAGCTTGAGGAGCTTAGGTAGAACAAGCGTATCAATTTTCGTTATTTTTAGACATCATTTACCCTTCCAAATAGCATCTAGGACCTAATTTTTAACTATGCCGGTCACTAGATGTGAAACCGGTCAAAACTAGTCTAGAAACTATAAAAAGAGCTAGAGAGCTCATTTTTGAGGTTAGCTTGTTTGAGTTTAGCGTTCTTTTGAGCTTGTAATAGTGTTCTTGAGTAATAGAGTTGATTTCTCACCTTCCATTGTGTCTTGCTTGTCTCTTCGTAGTGTGTGTGTATGTGTGTGTGCATTTCTATGCTTCTCACCTTCACTCTCACTTCATCTCACATTCACGATCTTCATATCACTCCTATCTCTTCCGCGGATTGACATTAAGGAGGTGGAGCTTCTTAACGTGGTTCTCACCATTGTGCTAGAGCAACATTATATGATAAGTTTAAATGGCCTATTGATAAAAATCACGGCTGGATAATGCGAACCGCGGACAATGGTTGTGGATCACTCCTAGGAGCATGTGCCAACATACCTCTAATGATAGGTGGAATCTCTGAGACATTCCACTTTTTCATTCAGGACAACTGCTCTTATGAAATTATCTTAGGTCAACCATTTATATGTGAAGCCAGAATGGAGACTAAAGTAATAGATGACGGCTCAGCATACGCAAGAATTAGATCTAAAGATGATCTACAATCGCTCCAAGTTATGATAGTCAGCCCAAACCATGTACGAAATAGGGAGCAAATTAGGAAGACGCCCATCCGTTCTCATGAAAAGATACGTGAAGATCATATGCCTCTTCGTGAGTTTGGAACTTATTATGATCAAAATTTTGCCTAGATGCCACTGTTGAGCGAGACAACGGTGGTTCTTGGTTTGATGTCTCGCACCCATCTGTAGATACTTTAGATAGTTTTTCTTTATATTTCCCTTCATCATATTTGCAATTCAGTCATTATAAACAAATTCCTTAAAAAATTATAAAACATTATGAAAAATTTTATAAAGAGAAAGGATTCATTTCATCTGATGAACACATTGAAACCGTAATTGAAACTTTATCTTCAAACTCATTGATTGAAGAACTTCAAAATATTTTGCATGAAAAAGAAAATTTTAGATTTGTACTTTTAAATTCTATTGAAGAATATGATTTGATTATTAAATTTGTCATGAGTAATGAAAAGGAAGCAAAAGTAAATACAAAATACAAAACCGTTGATAAAAAAATTAAACCGATTGCCCAATCATTACCACGAGAGTGAAGAGAAGTTTAGGAAAGTTACCAATGATCCTTATTTAAGAGAGCGCACAAATATAGGTCATACCTTCACAGAAGAAACTTTAAAGCTAATCAAGATAGGAAATGATGAAATTTTTTTGTTACCCGAGTGTACAGGTCGGAAAACTCTCGGATTGGGATGAAGCTTCAGGGAATATTCCATTCCAATTCATGGACATAAAGGTGTTGCGGCAGTTATTGCCTTCATTCTTTGCTACCTCAGAAATTTGTTATTTCTCTCTCTTCTCTACCAACTCTCTCTTTCCCTCTCTTTCCTTCTCTCTCTCCCTCTTTCTCTTCCCCTTTTGCTACTTTCGCTATCTTTCTCTTTCTCTCTCGGTCCCTCTCTCTCCCTTTCTTCTCTCTCTCTCTCTCTATTCCCCTCTCTCTTTCAAGACCCCCCTCTCCCTTCCTCTCTCTCTATCTTCTCCCTCCCTCTCTCTCTTCTTCTCTCTATCCTCTCTCTCTCTCTATTCCCCTCTCTCTCTCTTCCCCGTCCCTTTCTTCCCCGTCCCTTTTTCTCTTTCCCTCTCTCTCTCACTCTCTCCCTCTCTTTTCCCCCTTCTTCTCTCTCTTCCCCCACCCCCGCTGCTCCCCTTCCCCTAGCTCCTCCTCCGCCCCCCGCCCCTCATTCCGCCTCCGCCCCCGCCCCTCATTGCCCCGTCTCCGCACCCCGCCCGCTTCCCCCGTACCCCCTCCTACCTGCACCCGCCAATTTCCCCCCGCCACCCGCCTAGCCTCTCCCGCCCCGCCACCCGCCCAATTCCCCCCCAACCTAGCCTCTCCGCCCCACTCAACCCACCCGCCTAGTCCCGCCAAGCCCCCCACCTAGCCTCTCCGCCCTCCACCTAGCTCCTCAACCCTCCCCCGCCTAATCCTCCGCCCTCCACCTAGCTCCACCCTCCGCCCCGCTCTCCGCCCGCCCTCCGCCCCGCTCTCCGCCCGCCACCCACCCACTCTCACCCCCGCACCCCTCTCTCTCTCCCTCTCTCCACTCCCCCGCCCCCCCGCCTAGCCTCTTCCGCCCCGCCACCCGCCCAATTCCCCCACCCCCTCCGCCTTCCGCATTCCCCCACCCCCTCCGCCTCTACCCCCACTCCGCCCTCCGCATTCCCCCACCCCCTCCGCCTCTGCCCCCCACTCCACCCTCCGCATTCCCCCACCCCCTCCGCCTCTACCCCCCACTCACACCGCCCCGCCACCTACTCACACACATACACACACACTCACGCACAATCACGCACATAAACACACACACACTCTCACACCCTTACATATGCACACTTCCCCCCCCTTTCACTCTATACACGCATGCGCCCCCCTCACCTTTTACACACACAATTACACACTCACACACATATACACACACTCCACTCATACACACTCACATGCACGCACATAAACACTCACACACATATAAGCACACACTCACACTCACACACACAAACACATACATGCAATCACACACTTCCACACACACGCATACACATCCATACATACACACACACATCCTCACAACACACACACGGGAAGAAAACCATGGTCCAGAAGATGAAGATTGTAAGGTTCAGGAGAAAGGGATTGGGCCCCACAAAGATGATGGGGAATATGGCTCTCCGGGAAACAGATAAGATGGCTACAGCAGAAGCATGATGAAGATGACCCATGATGCGGACACAATCACTTTTGGAGCTCAGAGGAATGCTATTTGAAGCTTCACATGATTCAACCACTACATGGACACTAGGACTGGATGAAAAACAACACAAAATGAGAATCTCGGAAAGCGGGTGAAAAGGTAAAAGGTAACTGTTAAAAGTAAAAGTGGAATTGCCAGCAACCATTCACGGCGACTACCTATTTTTGAGGATCCAATTCAAATCAAGGGAATATTTGACCTACCCTCCAATTTTGGGCATTCAACCGGCGCATGATCAGTGGACGTGAAGATTCGGCAAGGCTCTCTTGGCCTATTGGGGCCTATAAAAGCAAGGATTTGTGCTCATTTGGGTTACATGTACACAGTACACACTTTTTGGTACATTTTTTCTGGAGTTACTTTGCCGTGTGTATACGTGCAGAAGACCTCTCTTGCACTTGGTGGTTTCAAGTCTACTGTGGGAGCTACTCTGTCGTGTATACAGAGGGTAGGCTTCACAGTGAAGGGCTATGAGCACTATATTGTAAGAGAGTAGCTTGGGGTTATTTTTTCTGTGAGTCAGTGTTATTGATTAGGTTCTATCCCCTTGAGGAATTCTTTGTATTGTTCTGAGTTATTCTGCATATCATTGGCCCTTATGTTGATGAGAAGAATCTGATGTACTGGAGGAATTACTTTTCGGGTGGCTGTTAGCCCTAAATTTGTGGCTTGTTAGACCTAAGTTTACACTTGTGAGCATCATCTATCATTTGCCCAACTTTGTAATCATCTGATTTGAATCAGGCAGAGTACGGTCTTCCTTGGTTATTGGTTGTCCATATTTTCTGAAGCATTTACCATTCTGTACAATTCTTGTTGTCGACTTGCTCACAAAAATGTTAAAGGGTATACTTCCCTAAAGAGAACCCCCCTTGAGTAGGCGACGTACTGGAAGTGTTTGTTTTCTATAAAAGTGGATACCCCAGTACCTCCTCTACACCGAGGAACGTGAACTATTTCAAAGAGTGATTAGAAAGCATGGAAAGGCATTTTCTTTATATTCCCATGAGATAGGTTGTGCAGACCCACAAATTGTACCACCAATGATCATCTTTATAGTGCCTCACATTCCATGGAATCTTCGACCCATACCTGTTCCGAAAGCCCATTTACCAGAGTTAATGCGGCTTCTTAAGGAAAAGATTCACATGCGAATTTTAGAGCCATCGTCTGCACCCTACTCAAATAGGTGGTTTACTGTTCCAAAGAAAAATGGCAAGTTACGGTTCATTCAAGATTTACAACCTGTTAACAAGGTTACTATTAGGAATGTAGGTACTGGGCCCATTGTAGGAGAATTCGCTGAAGCCTTCGCTGGTCATGCCATTTACTCAATGGGAGACTTGTATTTTGGCTATGATCAATTTCAGCTTGCTATTGAAAGTAGAGACATTACGACCATGAAAACTCCTTTAGGCTTAGTTCGCATGTGCACTTTGCCGCAAGGAGCTACTAATTCAGTAGCGCATATGATGAACGCCATGAATTCAGTATTACATGACTTCATTCCTAATATAGCCATGCCATTTATTGATGACATTCCTATTAAAGGATGTATTGAGAATGCGAAAGATGAAACTTTAGATTCCTCTGGCTGTAGGAAGTTTGTAGTAGATCATATCTCTGACTGTGAAAGGATTTTCCAGAGATTTGAAGAGGTTGGTCTCACATTCTCCATTGAGAAATCTGTTTTTGGTGTCAATGAGGTACTTATAGTTGGGCATTTATGTGGACATTACGGTCGGAGGCCATATCCACCTAAAGTCGACGCTATAAACAAGATTTCTGAAACCTGTAGTAATATTAGTGAGGTAAGACGATTCCTTGGTGCTTGTGTGTTTTATGCCATCTGGATCCCACACTATGCACATGTTGCAAACTGTCTTTATGCTTTACTAAGGAAGAATCGAAAGTTTCTTTGGACTGAAGAACACTCAAAAGCTATGAAAAAGTTAAAGAAATTACTTCTTGAAGCTCCTATTTTAAAGCGAGTAGATTATACTGATCAAAAGCCTATCATTTTAACTGTTGATACGAGCCCTATAGGAATAGGATGGGTTATTGGTTAGGACGATGAAGAGGGCAATAGGTATGCTGTGAGATTTGGAGCAAAGATTTTACACGATACGCAAAGAAATTATCCGCAAATTAAACGAGAATTATGGGGTTTAGTCACGGCATTAAAATCCGATAAAGAATATTTTATAGGTGCAAATGTAATAGTTGAGACAGATTGTCTACCTCTGATTGGAATGATTACAAACTGTTCATCACCCGACATTGCCATGCTTAGATGGATTTCATACATCAAGTTTATAAATCCTATTTTGATACATATTACAGGTAAATCTAATCCTGTGGCTGATATGCTTTCTCGAGCTAGATTTGATAATGAGGAAGAAACAGAATTAGAAATAAATGCAATTAATTATGATTCTAAAGCATACGCATATGAACAGTTCAATATTGAAGAATACGAAGGAGAGTGGCAGGATATTGGAAAGTATTTAAGTACTTTGGTTAGGGCACCTTCATGGTCTTCAAATAGATTTCGGAATATTAGGAAAAGAGCTTACAACTTTTTTCTGAAAGACGGTTTAATTTGGAGACATGCTAGGGGAAAAATTAGATTGCCACAACGAGTACTAGGTACTAAGGATCTTCAGTTACAAGTCATGAAGAGTATGCATGATACTTTATGGGCAGGACATAAAGGTTTTGTAGCTACGTATGAAAAAATTAGAGAAGGATACTGGTGGCCAGGGATTTATGTTACTGTTAAAAATTATGTGAATTCATGTGACGTATGTCAGATTCATTCCTCAGTCAAACATAGGGATCCGTTGCATCCTACCTATCCACCATGCATCCATTATAAATGGGTTGTAGACTTAGTTACCATGCCCAAAGGTATCAATAAGATGAGATATATAGTCTTGGCACGTGAAGATCTTACGAATCATGTAGAAGGCCGAGCTTTAAGATCTAAGACAACCTTGAATGTATGCAAATTTCTTCTTGAGGATGTCATTTCACGATTTGGTTATGTAGAAAAGGTAGTGGCTGATAGGGGAGAGTTAGATGCGCAGGAGGCTAGAGAATTCTTTGCTAGGCATGGAATTCGCTTAGCCCTTACTACTGCTTACAACCCTGAAGCTAATGGGAAGATTGAGCGAGGGCATTCTCCTATTATTAAAGCAATTTCCAAAGCTTGTAATGGAGAAATTAAGAATTGGCCAACTTATCTGCCATTTGCGTTGTGGGCTGATAGAATGACCTGCACTAGAACAACGGGGTATATGCCGGCAGAGTTGATGTATTGCCAGAAACCGATATTCCCTGTGCATACACAAATTGTTACTTGGACTACTTTATCATGGGAAGATAATCTGTCGACAGAAGATTTATTAGCTCTGCGAATCCAGCAGTTAGAGCAAGGGAATGAACGTTTAGAAGAGGCTATAGTTAAACTAAAAGATTCTCGACTAAAAAATAAGAAGTATTTTGATAAATCACATAGGTTAAGGCCAAATCCGGTTCAAGTTAATGATTGGGTTTTACTGTATGATAGTACATTTGATTCTCAGTATGATGCCCGTAGGAAACTTAAAAGACGTTGGTTTGGACCTTATGTGGTAGTCAAAACCTATGATAATGGAACGTATGCCTTACGCGAATTAGATGGCACGCCTCTTAAAAACTTAATTGCTGGCAAAAGAATTAAATTATTTAAACAAAGAGATGATGAAATTTATGAAGTAATGTTTGATGATGAGCATGATTAATTATGTATGAATGAATTTCTTTAGTATGGGTTTCTTTTGCAGGAAAACCAAGAGAAGATTTGAATATGAAATTTAATAATTTTGCGTGTCTAGCTGTTGCTGGTTGAGTTCTAACAGGTCTTTGAAGAACAAATTAAGATGCATAAAGATGAGCAGATTGAAGATGAAGCAGATTGAAGATAAAATTGATTTTAGGTCGTATTTTTCTTTGTCTTAAAATTTTGTTTTACGTATTTTATTTGCATTCATATAAAACTAATTGATAAAATCTGGAATGAAGAATATTAATTTATAAAGGACTCTATTTAACCATATTAGGAAAATAGACATAATTTATATTTCTACATTTATAGATTAAGTGAGATTTGTTAAAAATAGAAGGATTTGTAGTTCATTTAGATAACGAAAGTAGTTGTATATATGTAGGAGCATATTGTTGCATGATACATGTCTGTGAAAACCTAGATCTTTCTTGTCCATGCAGCTAGATCCTTAGCTCGGATTAAGGGGTTAAGCCTTTCCCCTTTAAAACAAAAAAGTAGCGAAAAAAAAAAATATTGACATGGAAGTTATACCTTCTTCCACCCCAAAAAGGTATTTACATTTATTATTGACATGAAGTTTACATCATATGTATATGAAGAGAACTAGTTGTGAAAAAACACATCTAGAGATTAAAATTGGGCATACAAGGCGGCTGTCTGTCCAAGTAGATTTAATAGATTTCTTTGGCATGCTTGATTGTTCATATGTGAATGCATATATATGACGAAATCTGCATTTGAATGAATGAAAATGAATTTTGTTTTATAATCTTTACATATTTTATAAATGGATGAAATGTAAATTAATGTTTGTTGACTGAACAGGTTACTAGTTTACCTTTATACTTTAATATGTTTTCATTGCCAGATATAATTTAAATAAACTTCATGTGCATGTTGAAAAGATTAAAAATTTGATAATTTAAAATATGTTTATAAAAGAATTTGATGTTGTTCTATGATTTAATTTCAGGATAATCATTGAAAATGCCGCTTCCCTTAATCTGCAAGTTGGCCCATCGAGGACGATGTGCAGGTTTGGTGGCGGTGGATGTCGGGAAGATTTGCATCTTCCAGTTGATAACCAGAGGAAATAAAAGCAACTTAATTGGTGAATTCTAAACCTCTTTTTCACTATTGATCAGTTGTTCTGGATTGAATTAACTACTTTTGAAGTGTTTGCAGGTACAAGAAATGATGAAGAATATGTGTTCATATTAGGGTTACCCTAATTACTCATTTAATAAGTGTTTTAAATTGATACATTTAAGACATATGAGTATATACCCCTAGGGTTTCATAAGTTTATATAAGTTAAGTCAGTAGGATTAATCCAAAGGATCTTAAATGATTCCATTGGGTTAATGTTAAGGGTTTAGATGATTTATCATGGGTTAGAGATAGGGTTTAGAAGGGTTTTAAAGGGTTTTCATGAGTTTCTGATGGGCTTAAGTAGGTTTTCTAGGGTTTTAGAATGTTTTAAAGGTTAAAAAAATTAATATTTAATGAAATTAATCTATATCTAAACATTGGTTCAATACTAAAAATTAAAATATGGTTTAATTAATTATTTAATCATGTATGTGCAATTAAATCCTAAGGTTTGATTTAATTAAAACTTAAACTAAGGTTAATTTAAATGATTTATTTAATTAAGAAATTAAGGTAATAGAATAAAAATAATAATTGAAGTGGATAATTAATGAGCGGTGTATGTGAGTGCTGTTTAAAGTGTGGTGTGGGTTAAGTGTGTAACTAAAGTGGTTAAAGTGAATAGTTTCAAAGTGTGGTAGTTGTGAGTGCAAGTTAAAAGAGTGGTAGAAAAAAAATATGCATTTAAAGTGTAAAAAAGGTGTGTACAAAGAGTGGTGAGTGTGAGGGTAATTAAAAGAGAGGTTGTGTGAGAAAAGTTAATTAAAGTGTGGTGAATGTTAATGGGGAAAAGTGAGGATGAGGAAATAAAGTAAAATCAAAGGAATGGTTTACAAATGAGTTGTGTGTGTATATATGAGTATGTTGATCTAGTTTTTCCTAATATTTTCTTGCAGGTACCTATTTTCCTTTTCTTTTCTCAATCTATTCCGCCGTCATTTTTTATGTCTAGTTTAGTTAGTTATCTCTTCAAATGGAGAGAAAATGATGTGGAAGCTGCTTTCGACTCTGCTGTAGTATAGAGAGGGAGTGGCTGAGCTCTGCTCATAGTAGAGAGAGAGAGAAGGAGTCATTAACTCCCCTCCCTCCTCCTTGTTTCTGGCGATTATTGGCGGTATCTGCAGTACGCAGAGTGTGTGTAGAGAGAGAAATGACAGCGCTGGCTTTATTTTCTGACCACTGGCGCTGTTGTCAGCAGTGTACAGAGAGAAGACATGGTAGAGGGGAAGATTCTTGGCGGCGTCTCTCACCCAGAGAGAGAGAGAGAGAGAGAGAGATTTCATTAATAAAAGACATCTGAATTTCTTTTACTCCTCCCTCCACGACGGCTGCAGCGCGCGCACAGAGAGAGAGAGAGAGAGAGAGAGAGAGAGAGAGAGAGAGAGAGAGAGAGAGAGAGAGGAAGAAAGAAAACGGGCAGAAAGAGAGAGAGAGAGAGAGAGAGAGAGAGAGAGAGAGGAAGAAAGAAAACGGGCAGAAAGAGAGAGAGAGAGAGAGAGAGAGAGAGAGAGAGAGGGAGAGAGAGAGAGAGAGAGAGAGAGGAAGAAAGAAAACGGGCAGAAAGAGAGAGAGAGAGAGAGAGAGAGAGAGAGAGAGAGAGAGAGAAAGAGAGACGTAGAGAAAGAAAGAAAGAAAGAGAGAGAGAGAGAGAGAGATAGGGTTAACGTTTTCCTAAGTTAATTAGGTAGATAATTTCAACGAAGTTATTAATCTAGTTAGGAATATTTATGTATTGCTTTAAATAGGTAAATAAGGTTTATTATATTGTTTAGTTAGCATTTGGCAAAGTATAATTAGATAAGTATTTTTACAAGTTCAATTAGATTTAGTCTCTTCGTGTAAATATAAGTGTGTATTAGTGTAGATATTCATGTTAGTATGTATGAAGTGTTGAAATATGGTTATAAGCATGAGAGTATATCTATATGCATGAATGAGAAAGCGTATTAGAACATGTGAATGGAATGTGTATTCATATGTACATTAGTATATGTATGGTTAGTGAATGCATGAGCATGTGTATGAATGCATATGTATGAGCTAATGAATGTGTGTATGCATGTTAGTTCATATTTATACTACATTTACATGAGTATATGTATTCCAAAAGGAGTGATATATGTGCATGGTTATATGTATTTAGAAGTGCATGAAAGTATGTTAGCATGTTTTAATGTATGTAAAGTATATGTTTAATATTTCTCATTAATTTTTGTTAGATTACTAATATTCCTAATATTTTCTTGCAGAAACATTGAAGATTACAATCAATTAAAGTGAAGTGAAGACAATTGAAGTGAAGCGGCAGCCTAAAGATCCATTTAAATCTTATTTCTCATTTAGTCAACTATCCAATTGACTAGACATTTATCCAATTGTTTAGGCCTTCCAGTTGTATTAGATTTATTGATTCGAACCATTAGCTTATCAATTAATTTATTTAAGCAGTTTTGCAACAATATTCTTTCCCATTACTTTCATCAAGAACCATTAGCATATCAATTAATTCATTCAAACAGTTTAGCATCATATTGTTTCATTAGTTTTTCCATTACTTTCCTTGATGTCTTTTAAGTTAGTTCATGAGTCTGAGCACAGTACTATTGAAAATATTGAAAATGTTCCGCCAACTCTAGACAGACCAGAACCCTCTAGCTTACCTGAAAGTTTAGTAGAAGAACCCATTATGGAAGTTTCAATCTCATATCAGGAAGCTGTTGCTATGTACGAGGCTGCCCGTCCTTACGGTCCATAGCTAGTTAAAACTATTTACTTTTGGTAAGAAAACTTTAGTTTCAGTCATAGAATTAGGTAATTTATATTGTTTTGTCATTAGAACCCTTATTTCCTTAAGCGTGAGTCCGCTACAGACACCCTGCGTGTGCCGAACGATTTAGGCGGATGACTTGATCCACCATCCGAGCATCTCTCACGACCCGACACCGTCTCGAGATTAGAGTCGTAGATTAGTCTAGCCACTTCTTCATCAGTGAGATCATTGAGAGTAAAGCCCTGTGGAAATTCCAAGTCTGATGGGACGGGTGGAAACACCAGATTGGGTCCCTCTGTACTTGGTCTTGGTAGCCGAATGGTGAATGGTCTAATGCGTCGTGTCTGGGGAGGGGTAATCTCTGGTGTAGTGGTGGCTCCCCTTGGTTGAGCGCAGGGTAATTGGACTCCCCCTCTCATCTTCTTTGATGGAGGACCTGCCGCTGATAGCCTTCTCTGGAACTCCTGGGCCCGGGACCATACGAGTGCCCGCTGAATAGGCACGTCATAGGCTAGACATCGATAGATTATTTTGGTCAGAGCACAACACCTGTGGAGCACATTTTTCTGCTTCTTGTTCCACCGTTGATGGGCTAGGTGGATCTGATCTATGATCCAATGTGGTACGTTGATAGGGAGGTTTTCTGTCTCTGCCAAATACAAGCTAAACCATATCTTCTTTGGTGGCATGGTGAATCTTTCCTGGGCTGGAAAAGCAAAATGCTGCATGACGGTCCGTAGGTGAAGAGCGATGGTCGGTGTCATTGCTACCATATCCTTCAGCTTATTGAGATCTTTATGTTTCATTCTGCCTGGAACCATTGTTTCCTTTTTCAGTAGGAATGTGCATACCATGCATGTCCAATGCTTCTCGTACCAGATTGAGGGTCAGTTTGAATCTTTTAAGTTCGTGGCCCGGCAACAGTGAGGGTAACACAAAAGTGTTGTCGCCTCCCTTGGCCCTGCTAGGAGTGATGGTACTGATAAGATAAGAACAACGTAAGAAATCCGGCTTTGGTAAGTGGGCCCTGAAATAACTGCCCAGGCCCGCTTTGGTCCATACTGAACGCATTACTTCGGCATTCTGATAGTTCTCAAATTCGCGCGTGAAAAAATGGTAGCGTCCCCATTTACCATTAAACTCCAATTCAGCTTCCCAAAAATAGGTTCCATCACCCAATGGTCCTGCAACATCACTGAACCAATGAGCGTGTTTGCCCACCTGGGAGGTGTGTCCCTAAGGAGGATCCTAAATTGGGAGCACATGCACAGCTTGAAGTTCTCGCGGCCTTTCGGTGAGATGTGGTTCGAGGAGGAGTGTTTCTATATCCACAATCTGTGCGCTAGATCCGGCGTGAGAACTGGAACCTCCGGCTTCTGCCATAGTGATTACTCGCTACTAATTCTGTCGAGAATATAGAGCATGCGTTAATATTGTAATGGACAGAATAAACCCATTGTTGTCCCCGTTACAACATTAACATGATGTAGATGATGAGTCAGTGGTCAGTGAGTGCACGATGACAGTGTGTGTAGTTAATGCCTGGATAGTCCTAGGAGCTAGATGGAAAGATGCACTATCTGACTAATGCAGTTAGTAAGTGGAGATGAATTCACAGATTGGGGTCGGGGGTTTATTACAAGTCTTAGGTTGCCAAACACCATGGATGGCTTTTGGTCTTGGTTTTGTGGAGATTCGGGAGGGTTGCATGAGTAATTCTGCTGGGAGTTGTTGTGTCATTGGGACCCATTTACGAGTGAGTCTGTGCGTGCTTCTAGGTGGCAGTGTGTTCGAGTGTATCAGACAAGAGTGGATGGTGGCTGCTTGAGCGAGTGAACCCTATCGTGTATGATGTGAATTGTGTGGGGTTAGTTGAGCCCGCAAGCAAGCCTTAGGCACCCAAATTTGTCTTGATTGTGGGTCAGCCTTCATCGACTTCTTGGGTACCCAAATGGATTTCACTTTCTCAACAGAGGTTTTAGGAGTCCTCTTATTAGCATCAAGTCGTTGATTACTAATAGGAAGTTGAGACCGTTGTTGCGACTTAGTTACGGTCGGCAGCTCGTCTTTTCGCACCCACATTTGTTTCATCGGCTGAGTTGTTCTGCTTCGCGCATTCTTTTGGTCTCTCGCCTGGAGAACTTTCAGTGATTGATCTTCCCTTAGTTGCTGCCTCCTTCTGGCCTTTGGAAAAGAAGGGAGTTCCATTGTGGTTCTAACTCCTTCTTTGAGATCTTCGTTCTTCTGTATCACATAGCCTTGGACAAGAACAGCATGGTCAACTTCATGTGTACCCCTGGAGGGACCAGGAGTCTGTGCCTTTCCTAGTTCCTTGAGTGCTCCATTATTTAACTCGATTGTAATTCTAGTTTGATTCACCCATACCTGAAGAAGTCCACTTCTTAGGTTTAAGTTGACTGCTTGGTCATAGATCCAGTCTTGACCCAAGACAAGGAGTTCAGTGAGGTCCTCATCTTGACATACTAGTACTTTAACTGTCATTGCCTCATCGTGAATATAGAGGGGAAGTTCCACCTCGCCCATGCAAGGGAATTCCACGCCTCCCAATCCTATGAGATATGCTTCCACAGGATTGACAGTTAATTGCAACTCTTGACAGTAAGACAATTTAACAGCACTAGTGGCTGCACCTGAGTCAATCAAGGCTCTTACAGTCCTTGCACTCTTTCCTTGTCCTATATCTAAGGTTATGAAAGGACGTCGATCAGTTATCCTATGTGAGCTAACACCGGAAACTTCACACATAGCCACATCATATCCTTGGTCTGCATATGCATCTTGCCTAGGGTGCTCTCTACCTTGTCTTCTTAATTTCATTCTCTGTATGCGCTCTAGGGCTTCTGCTTGAGCTTCTTCTCGAATTCGCTTTTCTTCCTCTTTGCGTTTCTTAGCAGTATTGAGTCGACTTAGCATTTCCTCTGTGAGAGGTTCCTGATACAACTTGACTCTGCATCCGCTGATATAACTTGGGAGAACATCGCCTTCTAATGTGGCTAGTTGCACTGCTCCACTTGTTGAGATTCTGTTAATGATCATGGGTCCGTAGCCTCTCTTCTCCAGTTTCCTTGCATGTTGCTTCAATGTGTAGACTAAAACTAAGTCGCCTACCTTTAAACCTTTATCCTTAACGTGGGCATCAAAGTATGCCTTCTGTCGTTTCTTGGCTGCATATATCCCTGCAGCTGCCCTCAGTCTTGTTTCTCCTAATCGTTCAAGGTCAAAAAGTCTAGAGGATAGTTCATGACCCGTCCATTCGTGCTCTTGTGCTACTTTCAATGTAGGTATTAAGAAGTCCAAAGGTAGCACGGCGTTTTGGCCAAATACCATTTGAAAGGGGGTGGCTTGGAGTACCGTTTTGTAGGCGACCCGGTATGCCCAAACAGCATGGTGTAGCTGTTTGTCCCAATCAGAGTGTTTATTGTTCACTAATTTCGTCAGTACATTGCATAAGATCTTGTTGGTGCTCTCAGCCTGGCCATTTGCTTGAGGGTGATAGGGGGCAGACTTCTTATGCACTACCAAGAATTCTTGGAGCAGATTTTCAATAACTTCATTCAAGAAGTGAGTGCCTCTATCACTAACTAGCTCTATAGGTAGCCCGTATCTAGTGAACACATTCTCAAATAAAAACTTAGTTGTTGTTTGAGCATCGTTCTTCGTTGTGGCTTTTACCTCTACCCACTTTGTTAGATAGTCTGTCGCAACAATGATATATTCCGCATGGGAACCCTTAGCTGGGGGATTAATAGGACCTACAAAGTCTATTCCCCACTTAGAGAATGCACGTCCACCCATCATAGGTTTCAGTGGCATCTCATCTTTACGTATAGGATACTGAGTTCTCTGGCAAACATCACACCGTTTCACATAGGTATGTGCATCCATGTGAAGGGTCGGCCACCAGAAACCCACAAATAGTATTGCCTTGATCACCCGATCTGGTCCAAAGTGTCCTCCTGCTACACCTTGGTGAGCAGTTTCCAAGATCTTGAGATATTCACTTTCATGGACACATAGCCTCAGGTAACCATCTTTACCACGCTTGTATAGATTATCACCAATGAGTGAGTAATCCTGGGCTTCTTGTTCTAAACTCCTTTTCCTAGCAAGCGTCATGTCTTGAGGGAATGTTTTCGTCCTCAGAAAGGATACTAGTGGTTCACTCCAATCTGGCACTATGGAAACTTGATAAAGAGTGGCATGTTCCACAGGTGGTTTAGTGCAACAGATTGGGCATTCCTTGCACAACTTTTGGACATCAGCATCCATAGTCGGCCAATGCACTCCGAGTCTCCTTAGTGTCTGTAGGGTTCGTTGCTTTGAATAGTGTTGCTCTAATGCACCTACATGTGCTAATTGCAACCATTTAGCGTACTCATCTTCTTCCACACAACAAGCCAAGATTCCTTGATCTGTGTGCTTGTACATACTTCCTGCCATGATGTGATACTTTTGGGCTTTTACTACCTCCCTATCCTGCGTGTTTATTACTGGATGGTTAGGTCTGTATGTCAATACTGGCACTAATGGCTTAGCCCACTGAGGTATTACTTCCAAATTAAACAAGTAAGCATCAGGAAGATCATCTGATACTCCTTGTGGGGCTTCTCCCGATGTGAGCCTAGAAAGGTGATCTACTCTCAAATGAGTCTTCCCTTTCCTTACCACAACCTCAAAATCATATTCCATTAGCAAGAGAAACCATCTTACTAATCTTCCTGTATTGCATGGCTTGTTCACGAGATATAACAGTGCCTGATGATCAGTAAAAATTTAAACTTATTTGCAAGCAAATAATGTCTAAACTTTTTAACTGCATATACCATGCCTAGTCCTTCTCTCTCCGTAGTGGTATAATTTCGTTCACCTGCATTCAATTGTCTACTAGCATAGGCAATTGGAAGATCCATATTACCTTCACCAGTAGGTTGTGCAAGCACACATCCAATGGCGTAATTGGATGCATCCACATGAACGTAGAAAGGCTTATTCCAATCCGGTGTGGTTAAGATTGGTGCTGAACATAATCGCCGTTTAAGCTCATTGAAGGAATTCTCACATTCCTCAGTCCACTCAAAGTTTGTCAGAAGTCCGTACATGGGCTTTGCAATGACAGCATACATGTGAATGAACCGGTGGTAGTAACCACAATGTCCCATGAAAGCTTGTACTTCCTTGACATTCCTTGGCCTAGGTAGCTCTGCTATGGCTCTCACTTTCTCTTCGTCAGTAGATATGCCATTCTTTGACACTATGTGCCCTAGAATCTTGCCTTGCCTGACCATGAAAACGCACTTTTCTGGGTTTAGGCAGACTTGATATTCCCTACATTTGTCAAAGATTTGTCTGAGTTCAGGAATATGGGTTTGCCTAATGTTAGAATGGGCACAAAGATCATCAACATAGACTTCTAAGTTCTTCCTCAGGAACTCTTTAAATACATGGCACATCAGCCTCTGGAAGGTAGCTGGTGCATTGGTAAGCCCAAATGGCATAACTCTAAAGGCAAATATGCCCCACTCTGTGGCAAAAGCTGTCTTATGCTAATCTTCTGGAGCTATGGCTACTTGATTGTAGCCCGAAAATCCATCGAGGAAGCTGTACACTTCCTTGCCTGCTACTCTTTCTAAGAGATGTTCTGTGATGGGAAGCGGATAGTTATCTCGAATTGTGGCTGTATTGACCTTCTTCAAGTTAATGCATACACGCAGCTTGCCATTCTTCTTGGGCACCACTACGATGGGGGATACCCACTCAGTGTGCTCAATTTCATAGATAAATCCAGCTTCAACCAGTCTATCTATCTCCTCTTTAATCTTGGCAGCGTAATTATCGTTATATGTATAGGGCCTTTGCTTAGAGGGTTTAGCATCTGAGGTCATGGGGATAGTGTGTGAGCATATGTCAGGGTCAACACCTTTCAAATCCTTGTAACTCCAAGTGAATACATCTCTGTATTCTCTTAGCAAGGCTATTAACTCATGCTCTTCTTCCTCTGTTAGGTCATGGCCTATGTACGTGCATCTCTCCTCTCCTTCTTCTAGGGCCACTACTATTTTCTTGGTGGTTTCTTTGTTATCATAGGCCTCTCCTGATTGCGCCTCTCGTTTAGGCATTCTTATCATGACTCTCCTGTCGTCTATCTCATACTTCTTAAAATTTTTCGGGACCTCAAACAAAGATTCTTCCTCTTCTGGTGAGACTTCTCTCTTCTTTCGTTTCTTTCCTTCTTCCTTCAGGGTCACGTGTGTGGCTAATCTTACATCATTTGTAAGCTCTTCATGCCTCTGGGGTTGAAATTCTACTTCATGGAAGTATTCTTCATCTAATGCAAAAGGTGGGTCCATAATGATTGACTCTAGATCGGAGTCACTTGCATCCTCAAATGCATCAGGGCTAGGTTCGCATTCTTCTAGAACTGCCTCTCCCATGATTGGCTCTATGGAGAAGACTGAAATGTCATAGCCATCCTCATCAAGGTGAGGTGTCCATTATTCCTCATTGATGGCTACATCCATTGTTGCTAGGATTTCTGCCCAACCGTGGGGTTCGAATTCTTCGTCAGGAAAGACTACAGATGCATAGGCTGGGCCTTGAATGGGTCTATGTGTTTCGTTTGCACCTATTTCTCTGGCTTTCTCTCTCTTTTCTTCTTCTACTGCTACTTTGCACATCCATAACTGGGTATCTTCATGCATCCATGAGGATCCCGATCCTATGGAATGCACCGATTCTGTATCATCTTTAGCTTTATGGATGGGATTCCATTGGATAGGAGGGACATCTCTATGAGAGTAATCTTTAAGATTCACTTTGGTCGTGACACCTAGGTGTTGCAAATACAAGGAATTGGTTCCCCAATCCTGTACCACTTGCAACTGTCGCATAAATGGTCTTCCCAAAATCATCTCATAGGCATGATTTTTGCTGAAGTCACATATGGCAAATGTGTGCTCAAACTCGACACCACAGGTGGTGAGAGTTATTCCTTCTAGCAATCCTAAGGGTCTCTCAATATGACCATCGGCCATCTGCAATTTCATTCTCGTTGGCCTGAGTGCTGGCTTGCCCCAACGCTTCCATAGGGAAGTGGTGGCAATTGCAACTCCTGCACCTGAGTCCAAAATTGCCTTGGTGGTGTACTCCTGGTAGGTAATGGGAAGATAGGTGTTCCCTTCTTCACCTTCACACATATCTCCTATCTTATCCAAGGGTATCTCTGGCACTGTCCTATGTGATCCTACCTGGGAACGAGGTTTTGCTATCTCAGGCACTTGATTGGCTACATGTTTCCACACTTCTGGTCTAACCTTGAGCAGCTCTTCCAAAGTGAGATTGCACTGCACTTTGGTGTTCTTCACTACCTCTGTGTTCCTAGGTACGACTGAATCTTCGTTTCTTACCATGATTGTAGGTGCTCTCATACAGGTAGACTTCGCTTCCCATGGGCCTGTGAACTGGGGTAGTTCTTGTAAAGAATTAGACTCGAAGTCTAATCTTTCTTGAGATTGGGTACTCTCCTGCTCTCCATAAATGGAAGGAAGGTCTTGTGGGAATTGATCGTGTGTGTCATCCACAAGTTCAATGGGAGGAGGAACTTCACTCTCTTTAGCCCATTTCTCTTCTTGAATCTCTCGCAAGAATTCTAGTGTGTATTGATTCATAGAAGAAGAGGTGTCTGGTTCCGTAGAGTTAGGCACGTAGGCCTCAGGCACATAGGCTTTTCGGGTAGGAAGACCTGCTCTTTCACTAGCCTTGTCATGGTGTTGAGGAGCGAGTTCCTTTTGTGATTGTGCCATTAGATTCTCTATTCTTTCTAGGGAGGGGGGGTTGTCTGGTTCAGTGGAATTGGGCACATAAGCTTTCGATGGGGGATGGGTCATGTTTTTGCTTGCTTTATCTCTTTCTTGATTTTTTTCTTCCTTGGCAGATCTTGCAATTATGCCCTCTAACTTCTCTAGAAGTCCATCCAAGTGTAATTGCGTCTTGGCTGAGCCCGAGTGATTGAAAAGGCGACTGGCTTCAAACATAGTCTGAGCCAATGCGACCATTTTCGCGCAAAGCTTGGTTCTTTCTATCTCTAGGTCAGCTCTAGGGTAGCACTTGTCATGATCCGTTACATTTGGTCCTTCTTGGATTCTGGCCTGATATGCTTTAAGCATCATGTCTATGTCTTCAGGAGTGGGATCAGCTAATACTGATCCTACTCTAGGGGGTGGTGGAATCGTATGAGGTGGGTTGGAAGGTGGCGGGTCGGATGGCGATGGGAATGGTGGTGGTGGGGTAGTGTGAGAGGGAGTTTGAGATGTGAGTTCAGTTATCCTGGCTTTGGTTTCTCTTATGCTTTCCTCAAGTTCACTCATCTTTTTAGCCCATTGTCTTTTCATTCTTTCCCGACTATCTTTCCACGCTCTAGTCCTTTTCTTTGTCATGCTCTCGGTTTCACTAGCCTCTGGGTTCTTATCCTGGTTTACCCCTTGGTTCTGCTGCAATGCCTGAGCTCTAGTCACTACCTGTACTGGTGCGGTGGATGTCACACTTCCTGTGGAGTCTACCACCAACCCAATAACGTTAATAGGAGTGATTTTTGGCATATTATTAGGATTCTTAGGGCAGTCTCGTAAGAGATGCTCCTTTCCACATTCTTGGCAAAAGCCCTGAATTGTCACTGACTGGGGTTGCGTAAGTGGAGGTAAGGGACAATCACGAATGAGGTGATCTCCCTGACATCTGTAGCACGGTCCTCTTGGGAATGGAGGTCTTACTTGCTTAGGTTGAGGCCTAGGGTTGGGGTTTGCATACATGCCGTTTGTGTAATCTGACTCCCAACTAGGTTCATTTGGCTCTTCACTATAGTAAGACTCACCATGCTCAGGAGACTGCATGTAGTAGGCCTGGGGACTATCAACATGTGTAGAATCAAAACTATGGTCACTCGGGTCACTTTCAGAAAGCAATGATGTTACAGGGACTATAGCTCTATTCAGGTTCTCTTCTACAGCTGCATATTTTACTGGGATCACATTAGTAGGAGCAGGTGGTTGTTGTGCTAGCACTGGCTGGGGTCTCAGTTGGTTTTGGTAGGGTTGGTAGGTTTGTTGAGGCCTAGCATACTGTTGTGGTGGATATTGGTTCTGATATCTTCCTTGTTGAGGGTATGTCTGAGGGTAGGTTTGCCTAACTGCTTGCTTGTTGTATGGGCAATCTTGCGCTGTGTGATTTGTGTATCTCCGTTCTATGGTGCAGTATTGGCCACTAGGATTTACTTGGGGTTGAGCCATAATGGGACATACATTTGCCATATGGTCGCCTCCACAATTATAGCATCTTTTTACAGGGGCGAACCTTGGGATTTGTTTACTACAGACACCTAGTTTCTGAGCAACTTTCTCTGCAAGTTCCTCAATTGATGTGGATTGCGTGGAAGAGAGGCTAGAGGCACTATCTGAATCTTTGTATAACTTGGAAAGCTCTAACTCCTCCCCTAGGTTATCCTCAATGTCAATACACATGTGTACACACTCTTCTATGGTCCTAGGGTCTTTCAAGTACACATATGATCTTAATTTGGTACTTAGCAATCCATCCAAGAATAAAGCCACTTGCTTAGCTGGTGTGGGTAGCTCAGGGACAGGGCATCTTTCAAGATATTGCCTAAATCTCCTTCCTGCAAGTCTCACGGTCTCTTGCGGGGTCTGCTTGAAACTGTGAATCAGTGAGGAGGTATTATGTCTTATGCCACTCTTAGAGAATTCAATGATGAAAGCCTCTAGGAGTTGGTCTATGCTCCTGAACTGCCTCTCGTTTAGTGGCTGAAACCATGTCAGGGCAGTGTTCCTAAGGGTTAGACCAAAGGCATTGTACTGCGTGAATAGATCCTCCACTTGTTCAGCTCTCAGGACTTGTCTAAACTCAGCCACATGATCGTATGGATCTCCAGTGCCATCGAAGTAGTTCTTCATGGACTTAACTAGCTGAGTCGGTCTCAAGGTCCTTGTGTGCTCTCTAGGTCGTGGTAGAGGGAACTCATCCGCATTTCTTTGATTCCTGTGAGCCCTAAGTATCTCAGGTTCTACTCTATTTGTTTCCGTCCTCGTTCTTTCTCTGCCCACTGGGTCGGCAAAGCTTACTTCTGGTCTATCTCTACTTCTGTCTCTTTGCATTCCATGAGCTTGGGATGTTCCAGCACCAGGGTGACCATAGGACACATTTGATCTTGGTTGGGGAAAAATAATTTCACCTTTCCAAGTGTAAGCATGCCTATCATTTTCTGTCACCACAAAGGTCCTCTCCGAAGCGTGATCTAAGTAGGTCACTCTACCTGGGCTATCAGGATCCTTAAACTCATAGATCATGATTGTTCCTATATCAATTGGCCGATAAGGTTTGTACCTCCAAAAGGCTTCGTTAGTCTCTCGATTGAGGAGCAAATCTATGCTCTTATTATCCTGGGGAATCCACTCTGGTGTGATAGTCCTAGTGAGAACCGATTTGCCTCGAGGGGTTCTAGGTTCTGTACCCATGTTTCCTTGCTCTAGGTCACCTAAGTCCGCTTCTGGGATCACATTTCCAAATTCGTTCGTCCTATCTGGGTGACTGGTGACTACGTATATGGTTCCTTCTTTGTCCAAGTATGCTCCGTTTTCGAACTTGACAGCTGGGTGCTCTAGTCCAATGGATTGATCAGGATTCTTAATCTGTACCACAGATCTTCCTAGGCAGTCCTCATAGATGCTGGCACCTAATCGGTTGGTCCTAAGGTATTCCAACTGCGTTTTGTATGGGCCTTCTACTCTGTGCAAGTATGGCACTCCTGAACTTCCTGTAGGTCTCTCCATACCTTGAGACATCTCGGATTCACTAGTCTCAGAACTTGGGTAGTATGAGTGGTGGCTCAATTGTTGGGCCCACGACCTAGCAGTGTGGTTGACACTAGCCTCTGAAGACCTAAGGCTTTGTCTATCCCTTACTAGATTTCGCCCTGATCTAAGGTTCATAAGCCTAATTGAATAGCCCAATTTTGCCCAAGTACAACCTCGTTGCAGAGTCCTTTTGTATCAGTTACTTGATTCTTTTTAGTGGATTACCATGTTAAAATTCTTGTCTGATATCACGTCGTAAGGTATATTTGAGTGTAGTTCCGCGCTTAAAGTTGTTCGTTCCTCGTTAAGTTCTTTTCCCTTAAAGTTTTCGACAGTACAAAGATTATGTCCTTAGCTTGAACTTGAGAGTTTAGGTATTCTTCAACTTGCTAATTGCCTATCGACACCCTGACTTACTCCTACCTCTAGTCGTTCTTAGCCTACGCTAGGAATTGACGAAGGGGAGTTGAGAATATGCAGACCTTTCGTGCTGATCCTTGTTCTTTAATGCTCGAGAAGTTGATTCTCAAGCTTGCACAAAGCCCTTGCTTGGATGCTCTCAATTGCTTCCCAATAGACCTGCATCAGTCCCAAGATTAGCTCCAGACTTAAATTCAAATGACAGACTAGACCACTTTCATGCATGTGACTTACTGACCAACTTATCTCTTGCCCTTTATAACAAGCAATCCCAAGGATCCCTCAGTTTTCCTACCCCGGGTATGGTTAACTTCTAGAAACCCTATCTAATAATCCTGATCTTAATTTTCACATAACCAGTGGAAGTTTTGGTTGTACTCCTCACGAGCTTTCCGACAAAACAAGAATCACAGCAATTGGATTTCGTATGAGGAAGTTATGTAAGTTCAGGCTTCAGGGATTAAAACAGGGTTCAGAACAGTTTAATCAAGCAGGCAGAAATTCTTGAATTACTTGGGTTGCAGCCTCAACATGCAATGCTAACCCCGAGTGTTTGTCCCACAAATTGACCAAATTAGCCCCCTATTCTTTACCCTAGAAAATTGGCCAAATTTGCCCTTCTAACACGTTCGCAAGTTCTGTCAGTCGCAATTGACAGGTGGCTCGAAAAGTCAATCAATCATGGTCAAAGGGTCGTTGACTCTGTCAGTCGCGATTGATGGGTCGATCGCGATTGACAGGTCAGTCGCGAGGGTCTGTCCGTTGTGGTCAAACAATCGTTGACTGTGTCGGTCGCGATTGATGGGTTGATCGCGATTGACAGGTCGGTCGCGAGGGTCTGTCCGTCGTGGTCAAACAATCGTTGACTGTGTCGGTCGCGATTGATGGGTCGATCGCGATTGACAGGTCGGTCGCGAGGGTCTGTCCGTCGTGGTCAAACAATCGTTGACTGTGTCGGTCGCGATTGACAGAGCCGTCGTGGGCTGTCAGTCGCGATCGATGGGTCGATCGCGATTGATGACTCGATCGCGATTGACACGTGTCACACGTAAGATCCGTCAGTCGTGGTCAATCGGTCGTTGACTCTGTCGGTCGCGATTGACAGAGCCGTCATCGGCTGTCAGTCGCGATTGACTGGTCGATCGCGATTGACAGGTCTGTCTGTCGTGGTTTGTCGATCGTGATTGACAGAGCGATCGCGATTGACAGAAATCTGATGAATTTCAAAATTCTAAGCACATTTTTGGGAAGCTCTAGGCCTGTAGATCATGGTTTTGCACTTTGTTTGGCAATTTGAGCATTTTTTCTGTCGGTCGCGATTGACAGAGGTCAGCGACACACAGACAGTTACCGAGAATTCCGTACCTGCGCAGAGTGCTGGGGACGATGATGCGGCCTGTACCTGCAAGACAGCTCAAGAAACATGCAAAAACAGCACACACAATTTCGCTCTCTCGCTCTCTCTCACAAGTGAAATGAGGGAAATGAGGTGGAGAAGGTGATATGATCAAAAAACTGAAATTTCCGCGATGATGGAAATGGAGGTGGAAGATGGTGATGATGATGATGGTGATGATGGTGGTAAGGTAAGAAAGAGAAAAATAGGAAAAGTAAAGAAATTACCTACAACGCCAACGTCTCCAATCTACGTCTTACCATCACACGCTCGTCCTCAAAGCTCGATCCCCGGCAACGGCGCCAAAATTTGGTGTAGCTCAGTGATGAGTAGCACCTCCTTTAATGTCAATCCGGGAAGACGTGAGGATGGTATGAAGACCGCGAGCAAGTGGAGGCACAAGTGCGTGAGTGAGAAGCACACAAGCATGCACACACATACACACACACGCGCACACACGACAAGACAAAGAGTGAGAAGCAATGGAGTTCTTTGATTACTTTCAAAAAGCTCTTACAAGTTCATTTCAATTACAATCTAACCTCAAAAATGAGCTCTCTAGCTCCTTTTATAGTTTTTGACTAGCTTTGGCCCTGTTCAGACCTAGTGTCCGGCCTAGTTAAAAATTAGGTTCCAGGGCTTATTAGAGGGCTCAAACGAGATCTAAAAAATATGAAAATTGGCAGGTAGATACTTCTAAAGCTCCTCAAGCTCAAGGACTCCTTGGCTTGCACAAAATGGAGCTACAAAAATACGAAATGATATTTACAATGGTTTTTAGTGATGAAAATCACTATTTGTGTAGGGATTTCCTCTATTGATTTGTCATACATACCTTTGAGCTCCCTACTTGCTCTGTCTTCTTGTGTGCTCAACTCCTTGATGTCTGAAAAATTTAGATGGCCTACTTGCCAGATCTTCTTTGACTGCCATGTCTGCTTGTGCTGTCCCTTCGCTCTGACTCTCTTCGTCTTGTGGCTCCTTCGGTTCCCTACTTGCCAGATCTTCTTTGACTGCCATGTCTGCTTGTGCTGTCCCTTCGCTCTGACTCTCTTCGTCTTGTGGCTCCTTCGGTTCCCTGACTGCTGCCAACACCAAGGAAATTCTCAACAAAAAAAAAAACAGGAGAAGAATGAGTAAAAACCAAGCACAGAGATCAAAAGAAGATCAGTTCACCTCTTCGACAATGGTAAGAAGACAATCATCAAGGATATGGGTTTGGAAGCCAAAAGCACCAGCGACCCCTCCAAAACCAAAGAGCCAACCACAAGGGACACAAAATTCAAGAAACCATCCAAACATGAAGCGGACAAAGGTGATCACTTTGCAACCAAAAACTCTTCTCAAATGGATCCCCATAAGGAAGAATGATCAGTTGTCATTCCACAATCAATCGCTTACCTCATTTCAAGGTCCAATGGATATCTCTAGCAAACATGGCATCAACATCTGCAAGTAACATCAAAAGCCTCGATGAGTGACAACCATGTGCTCCTTGCACAACCCTATCTTTTGCACCATTCAGGTCATGCATTTCCAAAGTATGCATTAATATAGGGCCACATTACACGGCCATGCATAGTCACATTTGAGAGCCCCAAGCAAAGAGCACATTGACATATGTAAACTATTTTTATTGATACTAACATCTGTCTTCTTGTTTTGTGACATTATTAAAAAAAAACAAGAGAGAGAGCTTGTTCCTAGGTTTGGCTCATGGAACATGAATGATTCATGCTTGGTTGAAGTTGTAACCATTGATTACTGGGCATTTATCAGTTTTGATAGTAGTGTGTCTCGACTAGCAGATGATATTACTGCTACCTTATCTGGTAGATGTCTAGAACTTGGCATGAACATGGCATCCACAACTATTGTTCCCCTTACCATGGTAGGAGGGAAGAGCTTGAAGGTCCGCAAGTTGAGCCTATCATTCACTATGACTTATGAGTACTCGGCATGACTACTATGAACATCACCTTTGGAAGATCTAGAGGACATCACAGGGACAAGATCAATACCTAGGAAGAAATTTGAAGCCTGTAGTTGCTCCAAATCAACCTTGACAACCTCTTTTTGAGCAACTAGCAGTTTTTGGAAACTCACAACACATTCTCACTAGAATCCAAGGAAGAAGCACATACAAAGGATGGACACTGCCTCTCAAAGCACTACATGGAACAACCCTTACAACAAGTGTCTGTCAGGGATGATAGACTTGAGAGGGGGGGAGTGTTAGCATTCAAGGTCAAGCACAAGGCATGAGAATGCATCAGAGAAGTGGAAACACAAGAAGAGGGAGAAAGTAGGGAGCTCCAAGAAGTGTATGTCAAATTTTCAAAAGAATCCCCTAGAAAAACAATGATTTTGATCACTCAAACCATTATAAATACCATTTTTTATCTTTGCAACTCCATTTTGTTCAAGCCAAGGAGTCCTTGAGCTTAAGGAGTGTTAGAAGTAGCCACCTAACAATTTTCATAATTTTTAGACTCCGTTTGAGCCCTCAAATAAGCCTTGGAACCTAATCTTTAACTAGGCCAGACACTAGGTCTGGACAGGGCCAAAACTACTCAAAAAACTATAAAAAGAGCTAGAGAGCTCATTTTTTGGGGGTAAGCTTGTTAGAGAGTTAGCTTGTTGTAGATTTGAGCTTTTGTAAGAGAACTCTTTTGTAATCAAAGCTTTCCATTGTTCCTCTCTTTGATCTTGCCTTGTGCGCATGTGTGTGTATGTGTGTGCATGTTAGTGTGCTTATCACTCACACATTTGTGCCTTCACATGCTCATGGTCTTCATAGCAATTCTCACGTCTCTACGAATTGACAAGTAAAGGAGGTGGTGCTTATGCTTGAGCTACACTATACAACCCAATAACCAAAGGATTCTTGGTGAGTAGAGATGTAGTATTTGATGAGAATAGTTCTTGGTATGAAGACTCATGCAGTAAGATCAAATTACCTTATGATCTTGAAGAAGATTTTTCAAAGCTTGTCAAGGATAACCCTTCTAAATTTGAAGAACAAGATACCTTAGAAGATGATGAAGCAACTCAGATTGAAAAACTCAAAGTGTGGAAGTCTAAAGGTAAAGCTAAAATGTAGGAACTTGGACAAGAGGAAAAATCATCACATCATGGCATAAGAAGGTCCATGAGGGAGAAAAGAAAACTAGAGAGGTATGGGTTTGATACTTCTCTAGTTACTAAACATTCAATCTATCTAGTACAGGACATAAATCAAGAGGAACCCTCAACATTTGAGGAAGCAAAGAAGAAATCAGAGTGGAGGCATGCAATGGAAGAAGAAACTGAAGCTCTTGAGGAAAATAGCACTTGGGAATTAGTTCCCAAGTCTTCATCAATGAAAGTGATAGGCTCAAGATGGATCTACAAATTGAAGAAGAACTCAGATGGCTCCATTAACAGGTATAAGGCAAGGCTTGTGGCAAAAGGCTTTGCACAAATTCAGGGAATTGATTATCAGGAGACCTTCTCTCTTGTGGCAAAAATGCCAACAATTAGAGTCCTACTTAGTATTGCTTCTTCCAAGAATTGGAACATACTTCAATTGGATGTAAAAAATGCATTTCTTAATGGATGGATAACAGAAGAGGTTTATATGGCACAACCACCTGGTTTTGAGAATCAAGTACATCTTAATTATGTGTGTAAGCTCAATAAAGCTCTATATGGACTCAAACAAGCCACAAGGGCTTGGAATCACAGGCTTGTTTCATTCTTGCAGGATAAAGGATTTCAACCTAGCAAGGAAGATCCATCACTCTTTATCAAAAAGAGTAATTATGAAGTCATCTATTTGTGTGTATGTGGATGATATTATACTTACAAGAAATGATGCAGATGGGATAAAGAAGATCAAGGAGCAGATGCAAGAAGAGTTCAAGATAAGTGACTTGGGTTCACTCACTTACTTCCCAGGATTGGAAGTAGTATACAGAGATCATGGTCTATTCCTTACTCAAAGGAAATACATTAAAGACCTGTGTACAAAGTTCAAGATGCAAGATTGCAGGATTGCAATTACTCCAATGGAGGTTAATCATAAATTGAGCTCACATGAAGGTGAACTCATAGAAGACATCAGAGGCTATCAAAGTCTTCTGGGTAGTTTGAACTATGCTACATTGACAAGAGTAGATATATGTTATAGTGTGAGTGTGCTAAGTCAATTTATGCACACACCAGGAAACCTCACATGGATGTTGCCAAGTGGATACTCAGATATCTCAAAGGGACCATGAATGAAGGATTATACTACCCTTATGTATCTGATTTAAGTCTAAGGTTGTTCTTTGATGCGGATTGGGCTGGTTCCAAGGAAGATAGGAGAAGCACCTCAAGATACCTTACTTTTGCAAGGTCAAAACTTGTCTCATGGTCATCTAAGAACCAACACACAGTTTCTCTCTCTTCCATAGAAGCTAAATACAGAGGTCTTGCTATAGCTACTCAAGAAGCAATGTGTATGAAGACACTATTCACAGATCTTGGATTGGAAATTGGAACTCCAAGTATTTTTGGTGAAACATGAGTTCCATTCACTTGGCTACCAATCCAATTTTTCATCCAAGGACTAAACATATTGAAGTACATTACCACTATGTAAGAGAAAATATTGTGAGCAAGGAAATTCTTCTATCATATGTGTCAACTCATCAACAATGTGCAAACATTTTAACCAAATCATTAGATGGCACAAAACTCAGTAAATTCAAAGGAATGATTGGTTTGCAGGTAATCTTGGGAGATTGAAGAACTCAAGCTTACTTGACTTGAGGGGGAGGTATTGGAACAAGTTCATGGCAAGTCTCAGCAAAGGGTTGAGTCTTCAAATGTCATAAAAACTTATGCTATATTTGAAGCAAATGATAAAGCGTTGAAGACTTCACTTATGAACTCACCCTTGTAACTCTTTGAGTATTTACTTGATGTGAATTTGTGGAAAACTCAAAGGTTGAAGGTACTCCTATAGAGATGAACTTGAAATTTAGTGGTCATGAAGGTGAGCAAATTGAGGATATAACTAGCTATCAAAGTCTAGTTGCTAGTTTGAATTATGCTACGCTAATAGGAGTGGACATTTGTTATGAAGGAAGTGTCTCAACTTAGTTCATGCATACTCCAAGGAAACCTCACATGGAAGCAGCCAAGAGAATCCTCAAATATTTAAAGGGTTCTATTAATGAAGTTATGTACTATCCTTACACCTATGATATAGATATTAAGCTCTTCTTTGATGCAGATTGGGTAGGCTCTAAAGATGATAGGAGAAGCACATTTGGATACCTCACCTTTGCAAGTAAAAAAATGATTTCATGATCTTGAAAGAAGCAAACAACTATTGCACTCTCATCAACTGAGGCTGAATATAGAGGACTTACAAATGCTACTCAGAAAGCAATGTGTATTAAGACCCTATACTCCGATTTCAATCTTTTTAGTCTTCCACTCTACGTATCTTTGGGGATAACATCAGTTTTCTACACCTTGCTACTAACCCATTTTATAATGTCAGGACTAAACACTTAGAAGTGCATTATCATTATATCAAGGAAAATATTACAAGCAAGGAAATTCAAATATCATATATGTCAACTCATCAGCAATGTGAAGGTATGATGACAAAAGCATTGGACAGATGCAAACTAAATAGGTTCAATTCAATGATTGGATTGCAAGAGATCTTGAAGGATTGAAGAATGAAGCTTCTTAGGCTTGAGAGGGAGCTGTTGGTACAATTAGCAAGCCTAAGGGCTTTGCTAAACTTCTTGGATTACTCTCACCTTTCAACACATATCACATCACATATCAGCTTTCTTGTAAAAATTCAAAGGTTAATCCTTGGACTTATCTTAGTTAATTGCAAAATACCAAACGAGTTGGAATCTTGTGATAATAGGAAGCTAACTCCACAAATTTTGTTAGTTGGAATCAAATTAATAGCATCCAAAAATCTAGGATTATTTCTAGGTGAAAAGTTAATCTCATTCAAATTTGAAAATCATGTATAAATACATCCTTTTGAATTCACAGGGTAAATCGAGCTACTTTGAGAGCTTTGTACTGAGAGTTTGATCTTGCATTGTACTCTCTACAAGTGAGAGTAGTCCTTGACATCTCCCATGTACCATATGTTTGATATGATACACATTTTGATTCATTCACTTTGAGTAGTTATTGGTCGTGTACTCCTATAGTACCTTGAGGTAACCAATGAAGTTTTTTTGTCTATTTTTCTATGTATGAGTGTTCAATCACCATAATTTTACTTGTTTTAGTTAATTCAATTGTTACATATCTGCATATCAAGTTTCATTATCACTAGATCACTAGATCTCAAGATATGAATAGTTGAAGTTGATTGTTTCTGCATACCACCTTATTTCTAAAAAGTCAGGGTGACCCTTGAGATTTGTTAGATTGATTTCTCACTCTATGGTTGAGCTAAATTCATCAAATAACCTGCACTAGTTAGCTATACACCTCAATTAGATATCTACAAAAGTTCTCTTGTAAAATTGTACTAGGTTATGAGATCTGATCATATTTATGTGATCGTCTCTTCCCAAAATAGGTCTCTTCAATCCTTGAAAAGTGGAAGTTATTTGTCTTGATGTGAGCATTTGACAATGATGTTCCAAAGGACTTGAAGGTTCTTTGTGCATATTTGCGTAGCTAAAAAAGTATATTATTCATCCCTAGAGTCATATTTGCTAGTGTAGAGCAAGTTTGTTGCAACATCAACTCATCTGTGCATATATCCCATCACCTCTTCATAGTTCTCTCACTTGAAAAGTGACCTTCTGCTTTACTAGAGTGATCCAATTCCAACATCTCCAAAAATTTCTCTTCAGGTACACAGATTATCAGATATCCATCCATTCCTCTTTTGTACGACTCTTCATTTATTAGTACAAACTCTTTGCACATTTCTTTCAATTTGTTTCTTCATGAGGTTCTTGTTTTAGGTATTCCACTATATGTTCACTTAATTTTGGGTTTCCTTGAAATCAAACCAAGGTTATTGGTTGATCCCATTCTTTGTTTGCAAAGTCTTCACATTCAGATACATATCTATGCACATCTCTCTCCTTAGTTGGCCAATGAGCTCCTATTCTTGCTAAATTATTTAGAGTAATGATCTTTGAATCATGTAAACATGGATTCCAAAGATGTGCTTTCTCTAGATAATTATGTTTCTCTCAAGTACACAATATTCTAGTAATCATATGGAGTTCAAATGGTACAAGTGACTTGATAGTAGAACAAAAATTCTACTTTGCAAAATCACATGTTTTGACACAACTCTTTTATTTTTAGGTCTAATAGACAATATCGGTACCAAATATTTTTCCCAACATGGCATGCTCTCTATCTTGAATAGATAAGCATCAGGTAGATGATCATCTATACCTTGTGGTTTATCTCATGTCAATATTCTAGATAAATGATTTTCTCTCATGTGTGTTTTCCATTCTCTTACTACTACCTCAAAATCCAATTCCATCAAAAGCAAGAACCATCTTACTATTCTTCTAGTTTGAAAAGGTTTATTCAACAAATATAATAAATCTTGATGATCCACAAAGAATTAACACTTTTTAGCCAATAAATAATGTCTCAATTTCTTTATTGCATACACCACCTAAACCCTTCTCTTTCTATTGTGGTGTTTTCTCAACCTGATTCAATTGTCTACTTGCATAGGCTATCGGAAAATCTACATTGCTTCCCTCTATATGTTGTGCCAGTACACATTCTTGTGCAAAGTTTGAGGCATCCATATGTACAAGGAATATCAAATACCATTGAGATGTTTTTAGTATTGGTGTTGTGGCAAAACAAGTCTTTAGGGTTTCAAATCCTTTATCACATTCATCAGTCCACTCAAATTTTGTAACCAATGCATGCAAGGGTTTTGCAATGTCAGCAAACTTATATACAAATTTTCTATAATATATAGTGTGTCCCATGAATGTTCATAACTCTGTCACATTTTTTGGCTTGGGCAATTTTACTATGGCCTTGAGTTTCTCTTTATGAATAGAGATGCCATTTTTGGATACTATATGTCCTAACGTACTTCCTTTCCTGACAAAAAGACACATTTTTCAAGGTTTAGGCAAACTCTATAAATTCTACATTTTTTTAATATAGCTCTTTGGTCTTGTAAATTATCTTCCCTTTTATTTGAAAAGGTACATAAATCATCCACATAAGTTTCCATTATATGTCTGAGAAAATCTTTCAACACAAGACACATCACCCTTTGGAATGTATTTGGTGCATTTCTTAAGCCAAAAGGCATAACCTTAAATGCATAAGCACCCTATTTTGTTGCAAATGCAATCTTATGTTGATCTTCTATTGCAATTGGAACTTGATTGTATCTTGAAAAGCCATCCAAAAAACTATAGACCTCCTTTCCAAGTACCCTCTCTAGCAGATGGTATATTATTGACAATGGATAGCTATCTTTGATAGTTGCAACATTAATGTTTTCAGGTCTTTATACAAACCCTTTTTTCTTCAGAACCACAACTATTGGGGATATCCATTCAGTGTACTCAATTTCATAAATGAAATCAATAGCCAATAATTATTTATCTCATCCTTAATCTTTGTAGCATATTTATCGTTGTATGTATAATGTGTTTGCTTATTGGGTTTAGCATCTCATGCTATAGGTATTCTATGCAAAAAACTATTCGGATCTATCCCTTTGAAATCTTTGTGACTGTAGGCAAATACATCTCTAAATTCCTTGACTAATTTGATTAAGGCCTCTTCTTCTTGAGTTGTGATATCATCTGCCATTACAATATGTTTGTCTTCTTCCCCTTCTTGTGTAATCACTATCTTTTTTGTTTCCTCTTGATTTTTGTAGGATTCTCCTCTTTTTTTCTCCCTTTGTGGTTTCAATTTCAACAACAATATTTCTTCAATTTAATATTCTCTAAAGTTCGATGGACCATCAACTCTTCCTTCTTCTGCCTCATGATTATCCTGATTTTTTTGCTTTGACTCCTTTCCATGAGTTACTATCACTTCCTCTTCTTTGTGTTTGATTTTATTATATTTTCTTGATATTTCATCCCTAACCACATCAATTTCTTGCACACTTTCTAACTATGAAGTTTTTCCCCTTATTTCTAGTTTTTGTTCTTTTGATTTGGATGTGATTTCATCTCCCTCTACTCTTATCAATTTTAAAATTGTATGAAAGATATCATACCCTTCCTCATTCTGAAATTTATCCCCATTTTTTCTTCATTGGCTACATCTAGTGTAGACAAGATGTGATCCATCCATAGGGTTCAAAATCTTCATCATTAAATTGCTAGTGTATATACTTTTGATCCTCTATAGATCTTTCATTTATGAAATCTTCTCTTCTCAAAAGAAATTTCTTTGGTAGTTTCTTTCTTTTTGGACCATATGCCTAGAGTGGTGCTTCACTTTCACTCTCTTCAATTGACACTTCCACTGATTCATTTGTACTTTCATGTTCATTATGCAATTTATTCCACTCTCTAGAGATATAACATGATAAGTTCCTCTCCTCAGGTTGAATCTAGTTACATTTCCTTGGTTCTATAGGTAAAGGCAATCTCTTCCCCAATCTTGAACTACTTGTAGTTGTCTCATAAAATTCCTTCCTAAGATGATCTCATATGATGTTAGATGAGGAAATTCCAATATTGCAAATGTATGTTCTATTTCAATTCCATAAGTTTTTACTATTACATTTTCCCAAATGCCCAAGAGTTTCTCTATATGTCCATCTACTAGTTATAGTCTCATTCTAGTGGGTTTGAGTTGCTAACCCCCCATTCTTCCTAAATTTTCCTTATCATAATGGCTACTCCAACTCCACTATCTAGAATGGATTTCGTTTAATTATTTTCATGGTAAATTGACAGTATTGTATTTCCCTTCTCTCCTTTACAATATCCTCCAATTTTGTCTATTGGTACTTGCATCAATGATTCCATTACTGAATTAGGAGACTTTATATTTTTTAATCCTTTTCTCCTTGTTCAGGTATTCTTATATATGAGGGTTATGTTTCATTATTTCTCTTAATGCCCATTGGCTATAGATTTTACATTTATCATTCACCATCACTTCCATTTCAATGGTATTGCTTTAATTATGTTTTTTTCCATGATTTTTTCCTTCTCCCCTTTGGTTTCTTGTAGGGAAATTCATCATTTCTATATGATTCTAGCTTTCTCTCCATTACTTCCTTCCACAATCTCTCATTCAAGTTTTCTATATTTCTAGGGTTAATCTTTAAAGGATCTTCTTTTAGCAATTTTTTTTCTTCTCAATGACTTCCATACATAGCCATATTCTCTCTGCTTCTAGTTCTGGCATTGAATGATTTTTTTCTTCCCTCTATTCTTGCCTTATATGCTTTGATTAGATTTTCTAACTACTTTGACAATTCTTTTATTGGATTGCATTGGCCTTCTTGTTTAGGCATATCCACTTCTAATTTCTTTTACATTTTTTCTTGTAAAGTTTTCTCCAGTTCTTCCACTTTCTTTCCCTTTTTTATTTTTGTTTGGTTTCCATGAAGAATTATTTTTCAAGCTTTTATTTTCTTCATTCATTTTCATTTGTTGATTTTATTGCTTGAGCTCTAGTTATCACTAGCATAAGTGTCATCTCATCTTGATCACTCCCGAAACTTGATAAAATATCCAATACTTTCAAAGGTATGTGATTCTTTGCATTTTTCATATTTGGATTTTTTGGACAACCTCTTATCGAATGTTCTCTTCCAAAATCTTTACAATGTGCTCCATCCACTCAAATAGTAGGTGGTTGAGGAAAATCCCTCACAAAGCGATCTCCCCCACACCTATAACAATTCAACTTCAAAATGTTCTTGAATTGAGGTTTTGGCTTTGACATATAATTATTGGTTATACATAAATTTAGATGCATCCATCTCCACTCTCCCATTTCCTAAATTCAAGGCTTGAAGGTTAGCTTCTTTGTTATATACCTAAACCCAATTTATGTCCTTGTGATGATCATTTAAATGGATATTATAACCATCAGAGTACTCTCTAGTTTCTACTAAGGACCTTTTCAAATTTTCTTCCATATCTCAGCATGTGTCAAAGATACCCCTTGTATCTTGTCGCATATCAAAACATGTGGAATTGCCACATCTACATGCTCAAATGTTGAAACATCATTCTAGATGGTTACATGCACATGGAGCCATCAATGCAAGGAAAATGAGAGAACTTGGAGAAGCTTGCTGGAGGTAGAAAGGTGAGTTACCAAGTGATAGAGTTTGGTCCAACCAACTAGCAGTAGCCCTTGAGCATTTGGAGAGTCTAATATAGCTTATGGGCTTGGAAGTAATGCAATAAAACTCAATATCTACTTTGGAACATCTATGAGAAATACTTGATCCAAAACAAATGCATTTGCACAATGAATAGCTCAGAAAACTTATTATTTTGGAATGAAACATTTAACTTCAACTGCTCAAAGCAACAAGCATGATTACAATTGGAAATATTCCTTTTGGAGGAATGTTATAGATGTTACACTTATGTGTTACTCAAGAAGCTTTGATGTGAACCTTGTTGGAGATAGACATCTACGGAAGCATGTGAATAGCACAAGGAAGGAGAAGAAGCTTGGAGCACAACACACAATAATGAATGTATTCTTAGAGAATGTACAAAGATAAGTAGCCCATTAGGGCAATAGGCGTATATACAAGCCAGGGAAAAAAACCTCCTAAAGAGGGAAAAAAGTGTCCCGGCGGTCCTAGTGTGTTCACACACATCACTACCTAAATATATCAACAAATCCCCCTTGGGAGTGATGCGGTGAACAAGGAGCTGGCACTCATGTATAAGGAAGTGCCAAGCTATGTGGAAATCACTCGACAAAAGGAAGTAAGCCCAAAGCTTTCCGAAAAGCTTCAAACTTCTCCCTAGGCAGAGCCTTCGTGAAAAGGTCTACAATGTTCTCCTGTGTGGGCACATATGCCAAGCTGATCTCCCCAGCAGAGAACCTCTCCCTGACATAGTGATAATGCACCTCAATGTGCTTAGTGCGAGCATGGAACATAGGTTCCTCGCAACTGCCAATGCGCTCTGGCTGTCAGTGAAGATGGTGGTGGCAGAAGACTGACCAACACACAAATCAGCCATAAGGCGTCTGAGCCACACACACTCAACAGTTGTTGTGAAAGCTACCCTATACTCAGTCTCACAACTGGAAATGGCCACAATAGGCTGCTTCTTGCTCAACCAAGATATACATGAGCTACCAAGCATGAAGCAAAAGCCACTAGTGGACACACGAGTGTCATAGAAACCAGCCCAATCAGAGTCAGAAAAAGCAATGCCAGGCTTACTAGAGACTCCCAATAATTTGGCCACTTGTTCCCGCTAAGTCCTCTATAGAATTGGAACATATGGATGAGCTCTCTGTTGTGCTATCCAAATCTTTATGCACCTTAGAGAGTTCTAGGTTATCCTCTATGTCTACACAGATGTGCAAGCATTGATCCAAGGTCCTTGGTTCCTTCAGGAATACATGTGACCTAAGCTTAGCACTCAATAGGCCGTCGATGAACAAAGCTATCAGCTTAGCTTGAGTGGGTAGTTCCAATGGGGGGCATCACTCTATGTAGCACTTGAATCTACGTCCAACCATCCTCATTGTCTCTTGAGGTGTTTGTTTGAATGTGTTGAGCTTGATTCCACTCTTGGAAAAATCCGTAATGAAGGCCTCCATCATATGGTGGATGTCTCTAAATTGATGTTGGTGCAAAGGTCGAAACCAATCCAACGCATCACGCTTCAGAGTGAGTCCAAAGGCATTAAATTATGTGAACACGTCTTCGACTTGTTCAGCCTATAACACCTGTTTGAATTCAGCTATATGCTCATATGGATCTCCGGATCCATCAAAGCAATTCTTCATAGCCTTCACTAGTTGACTGGGCCTAAAAGTCCTAGAGTGGTCTCTAGGCCTTGGTAGGGGAAAGTCATCCCTACCCCTTTGAGCTCTATGGTCCCTAGTTTGTTCTCTTTCTGCTCTCCCACCTTCTGTGTTGGTTCTTTCTCTCCCTGTGCAATTGATGAAACTATTCTCTGGTCCTTCCTTGTTGTTCTTTCTGTGTCCTTGAGATGTGTCGATACCCAAATTCTCCTTAGACACATGTGGTCTCCATAGTGGAAAAACTAGTTCTCCTCCCCACATATATGCATGATGACCATATTCTATGACTTTATATACCCTTTCTGAAGCGTCATCTAAATATAATATTTTTGTGGAACCTCTCGGTCCTTCAACTCATAAATCATTGTTGCTCCCACAGCCATAGGGTGCTCTGGCTTATATCTCCAAAACGCTTCATCGGTTTCTTTATTCCAAAACAACTCTATGATCCTTTTGTCATGGGGCATCCAATTAGCAGTCAACCCTCTCGTTAGCACAGATTTGCCTCTAGGCATACTAGGTTCTTCGATCTCTTTCCCTTGTCCTTCTGCACGTAAGTCTGCAGTTTCTACTACCTCACCAAGTTCGTTTGTTGAGTCGGGCTTACTAGTGACTATGTGCATGGTTCCTTCTTTGTCTATGTAAGCCCCGTTTTCAAACTTCACCGTTGGATGCTGCAATCCAATGGGTTGGTCAAGGTTATGCAATTGGATTACTGACCTACAAAGGCCATCTGCATATACTCAGGCACCCAATCTATTCGTGAGGATGTACTCCAATTGAGTCTTGTAGGGTCCCTCTGTCTTCTCCAGGTGGGTTACACCAAATGAAACCCCTGGTCTCCCTGTGTTGAAAGACATATCTGAGTCGTTCGTGTCTGAACTAACCTCGTTTGCATAACTACCTAACTATTGAGCCCATGATCGTGTTGTAGTTCTCATGCTAGCCTCAGAAGATCAAACACTCTGCTTATCAGTTTTCACTAAGTATTTCCCAGATTGAAGGTTCATTAATCCTTATTTAACCTCTTCACACTCGCCCTTTTGATTAGTTCAATCACTTAGTTCTTTTGATTTTCCTTTTGAGTTTCTTGTCTTTTCCAAATTTTTCAAGAGGAATCATTTTGATATATTCAATTTTGATTTGTTTTGGTGATGCATAATCATCTCGTAAGGTCCTTTTGGGGCTATATCCTATACCTGCTTGCTCTCTCTCTCGTCAACCACTTCTCACTTTTTTTGCTAGAGCGAATCCTTACTACTATAGGAGTCCTAAGACAATTTTATTCACCCAAAGAAGTCACCAAATTAGAACTGAAATTCCACTTACGACGTTCTCCTGGACTCTTGAAGAGGTTGTTCTCATTTGCCCAAGAATTCTTGCTATTGGCCGCTTCTCACCTTGCCATATGCCAAGCACACAAGAGTTCAAAATTAATGGCTAAAAGTACCCCAAAAATTTGAAATTTTTTGGAAAAACCCTAATTTTAGCATTTTGCCTGATCGTCACGATGGTCAGACATAATCGTGATGGTGTGTCACCATCACCATAATCAAGTCACAATGGTCAACTAGCGATAGTCACGAGATGATGGTCAAGTCACAATGGTCAAACTCCGATGATGAGTCACAGTCATGATGATTAGACTACGATGATCAAGTGGTGACGGTCTAAGTGCAATGGTTAAGAAATCCACAATGATCAGGACCATGATGGTCACAAGGATCACGATTGTCAGGCACCATTGCGACGGTGTTTCACTGTCCCGATGATATGACATGATTGTGATGGTGTGAGTCAATCACCATGACGGTTAGTGACAGTCGTGATGGTTATACACAGTCGCGATGATGAGTCACCATCACAATGGTCAGCCAAACTTGTGATTTCAAAAAATTGAGTTTAGATCTATGAGAGCACTTACCTTAGCTCCTCTTTCATGCATAAATTTCAACCAAATACCCACATTTGTCTGACAGTCACGATTGTCAGCTTCTACTGTGATTTCTGACAGAAAAATGAAGTTGGTTATTTGAGTTTCTTGTAGATTCGTGATGTTCAGAGCCTGCCCTGCAATGTTAGTGCACACAAAATGCAAACAAGCACCTGTAAAATCTCTCTCTCACTCTTACACACATGCAAATGAGGAAAAGTGAAGAGAAAGAGGGAATATGGTAGATTTTTTGGTATTTTTTGGAGTTTGAGATGATGATGGGAAATGAAATTAGCAGGAAAGTGGAGTAAAAGTGTGCAAAAACTAACTACTAACAATAAAACAACAAGAAAATTTTACGTTCCAACAATTTTCTCCAACACACTTACCATCACATGCTCAACCTAGAGCTCGTCCCCGGCAACAGCGCCAAACTCGATGTCACTCTAGTACAATGGTGAGTGCCAACATGATGAGTTTCACCTCATAATTTTCAATCCATGGAGAGGGTAGGACGATATGAAGATCGAGAGCCAGTGAAGTGTGCGAACGTGATGGTGAGAAACACAAATGCATACACACACATACACACACAAGGAAAGTGGCGATGGAGATCAATGGAAGGCAAGAAAGGAACTCATATTCATCACTACTAGTTACAATCGCTCTACTAGCCCAAAAGCTAGTAGTTTCAAAAATTCCTCAAGATGAGCTCTCTAGCTCTATTTATAGTTTTTGCCTAGTTTTGACCGGTTTCACATCTAGTGACTGGCATAGTTAAAAAATATGTTCTACATCTAATTTGAGGTACCTAACGGATGGAGTCGTGCATGCGGTAATCAGATGTATGTACATATGCTACATTGTTTTAGTGATAAAAATCACTTTTTGGGGTATGAAATGATTGTTTTTAATAAGAAGGTAGGCATTGATGATTGAATACCACTTATTAGCTCCTCCCTGGCCCTACATGCTTCCTTTGCATCTGTGATGGGATCCTGTACTTGGTCCTCTGCCGTGAACAGGGAGGCACCTCCCATAGCGGGCTAAGAAAGGAACCATCTTTCAACCAAATTGGCAAGCTTGATTACTAGAAACATACCTTGAGATGATGAGGATGTGGTCAAAAGCTCCCTTATACATCAAGTCAAACCTATGTTATGTCCCTGTACCTCACAGGCACCCATGGCTTGAACTCATTGTCAAAGTTAGAACTAGCAAGGGATGTACCGATTGGATTATCTATCTATACTTTGCTCCACCATGAGGGCCACAGATGGTAGCATACATGGTATCAACTATACAACATTGGATTCCTAGGCTCAGGAATGTATCTGATGTTGTCACCAAGATCTACATAAAAATATTCAAGCTTATGACAATAGTTTTTAAGACATTCAGGAACGTTGAAGTCCCATATATATCACCTCTAGGATTAAATGAAGGAAACCTTGACCTCATCTAGGACATGATCAAAACCCCATCAATCAATACTATATATGCTTGGCATACATGCATTAAATACATGCCATCTTGCTACAAATAGATAGTTGAGGAGATGTTTTGGATAGGATTATGGGAATATCACTCAAAAATCTTCATTCCAAGATCGACATATCTTTTACATCTCTTTGTGATGGAACAAGCTCTACATGTGGATCAAGTATGTCACATGCGGACGTTCCAGGTCCTGTAGAATGGGAAAGTCTAATGACTGATTGAGCATGAGGCCTTCACCTCAAAGAACATTACTTATCTATAGATGTGGTCGAGTATTACATATCATGCCCCCCACAACAAGGGTTTGTCAAGGATGACAAACACGAGAGAGAGAGAGAGAGAAAGAGAGAGAGAGAGGGGTGTTGTTAGCCAAGGTGGTATCCAAGGAACTCTAACACAAGTGGGCAATCAAGGAGGCAGCCCAAGTGGGCTTACACATGTGGAAAGCTTAAGACAAATGAGGCAAAGGGAACAAGGGTAGAGAGAAGGCCAAGCAAGATTAAGCAGAGAAGGAATCCAATGTAGATCTAGTGAATAGGCCAAGTATTCCTCTCTCAAATCAAACATATATCAAATAATGATTTTTATCGCTTCACTACATTGTAAATCCCATTTTTGATGGTTCAAATCATAATTTGCCCAAGCCGAGGACTACTCGAGCTTGAGCAGTACTAGATGCACCTCTGTATCAATTTTAAGTAAGTCTTAGAGCCCATTTGGGCCCCAAAATTAGCTTAGGAACTTAATTTTTAACTAATGAGGATTTCTAAAGATTTCTGGAATGAAGATAGAAGAGTGATATTCCTATAATCCTATCCAAAACTAATGAAGGGCTAGAGGGCTCATTTTTTACCTTAGCTTGTTAGAGATTGAAGAAAATTAAGAAGGCACAAATTCACAGAGAAGAAGAGTCAAGTTAAGGACAGAGAGATGAGAGAAGTGGAAGTAAAAATTAAGACCAATCAGAGGAGGACGTGTTGGAAACAATGTCCCAAAGTTACGTAAAACAACTTAATATATAGTCTTCAATAGACTTCCTACAAGCTAGCCATGTGGGCATCATGGATAGAATAGTTGCCTTTACTCCTACCCACCAGTGTTCAAACCGCACCATCAGTGGTGCAACATAAATCTTTTTTGGAGATGTTTTTTTTTTTAAGCAAATGATGCCACCACAGACACCATTTTTGTCAAGAGGAAGGAGATAAGGAAGAGAGCTCACTTACACACTATCATACTCAAAGAGGAACACACATAGATAGATTGAGGAAAGGAAGAATGATCTTCTTCTTCTTCTTCTATGACATAAAAAGAATGTACAAGAATGACCTAAAACAACAATACAAGTAGTGCAATATATAAAGAATAATACATAATGAAAATCCTAATGTTCGCAAATGAGTGAATTGGCAAGAAACAAATGTCCCATTACTCTCAGTAGATAAATCTAGTTAAGCTTAATGAAGTATCTTGACATATATCGGCATGACCACTATACATGTCAGAGAAATGGAAAAGTGATACATGTCCTCCTGGATCTTCACATGTTGAACTTGATATCTCAACACTTCCCCTCAAGCTCAATGTCATGTCAAGGTCAATATCACCTACGAATACATTTTCCCTGATAACATGATAATGCACTTCGATATGCTTTGTTCTAGCATGAAAAACAGGGTTCTGTGCTAATTACATGTTGATAAGATTATCACAATAGATGGTGATAGGCTTTTTCACTTCCACAACTAAATCTACAAGTAGCATCTCTAACCAGGATGCTTCACATGGTGCCATTGCAACACCTCTATACTTAGCCTCTGTACTCAACAAAGCAACAGTGGGTTGCTTCCTGTTGCCCCATGTAATAGCTACACTTCCAAGTAAGGATACAAAGCCACTAGTAGATCTTCTATCTGGAATACTACCATCCCAATCTGCATCAGTGTATCCATGAACCTGCAAATCTACACCAGCTTCATAAAACAATGCATAATCCAAAGTAGTACTCACATAATACAAAGTAGATTGCACCTCATAGCATCTAAATGCAGCTTCCTGGGAACCTGCATGAATTAACTTTCAAGTCCAAAAGTGTAAAATTGATCAAGCCTTGTAATTGTGAGATATATCAAACTTCCCAAAATTTTTCTGTACATAGTAGCATTTTCCAATGCTTCACCTAATGTAGTATCCAACTTCAAATTCCCATCTAATGGCATAGAAATTGGCTTACAATCAGCCATACCATACTTTTGCAGCATACTCAAGGCATATTGCCTTTGTGACATCCATATACCTATTTTTGTATGTATAAACTCAATGCCCAAGAAATAGTGCAACACACCAAGACCTTTCATGTCAAATTCCTACATAAGGAGTTGCTTTACCTCTTTAATGCTTTCTTCATTATCACCACCTATAATCAAGTCATCAACATAAATAGCCATAATTGTGATGCCATCATTACCCTTCCTTGCATATAATTAATAATATGCATCACACATAGAAAATCCAATGGTGGTTAAGTAATCAGCAATCCTTGCATGGCAAGCATGAGGGGCTTGTTTAAGTCCGTACAAAGCCTTTTGCAACCTACAAACATATTCTGAGTGGTTTGAATCTTCATATCCTTATGGCTAGTGCATGTATACTTCTTTCTGTAACTAACCATGTCAAAAGCATTCTTCACGTCCATCTGATGCAAAGTCCATCCTTTTGCTATAGATAATTCAACAAGTGCTCTAACAATAGAAATTTTAGCTGTAGGCTTGAACGTTTCCTCATAATCAATTCCATATATTTATGCATATCATGCTTTATCCCTGCTTATGCTACCATCAGCATTGTGTTTTAACTTGTAAACCCACTTGCAACCTATGGGTTTCTTTCCTTGCAGTAATGGAACCAACTTCCATGTTTCATTTCCATAAAGTGCAGCCATCTGCTCATCATAGCTTTCTCCTAATCTACATTTCCACGTGCATCTTCAAAACAAGAAGGTTCAGTATCTTGCATTACCCTGTGACGAGCCATGTAACTGTCATATGTCAATTGTTGCACTAAACTCTACATCCTTCTAGCTCTTCTTGGTCCTGGGTCACTTCTCCTTGTATCATTTGCATATGCCTTTCTTACTCCTAGAGTCTTCACAAAGGGTAATCCAAGTTCCTCATCAAAGCTCTTTTCTAAACTGTTTGAATCTTCATCAATGTCTTCAAAACCTATAGGTGTTTTACTAATAGCAGAAAGCTTTTCTTTACCTTTCTTAGATGTATTTGATGAATTTGTTGGCTCCATGGATTTGAGCTGTGTCAGGCCGTCGGAATATTATCTAGTAGATTAATTGTAATTAGGAAAAGACGCGCACTGAATGGGTGTCATGCAAAACCTTGTAACGCCTTTCTGATTAATAGAGCAATGTGTGGAAGACACGACAGACACGTCTGGTGATGGATAATTGTCGGAAGAAAGCGAGAAATTTGGGCTAGTGGGGTGCCACCTTAGCATTTCCTTGTGCAAGGATTATAGGGTATATCAGAAGTGCAACCAACCTCATCCGCGGAAAGTAAGGTTGGTGAAGTAAGTATTGGTTCCAATGACAGTGTGGAAATTTCCGATAGCAGTTTGTGGAATTTCGGTGGTACTTCGGATAATTCTGGGGTCAGTTTGCAGAATTTCGATGATAGCTCTACTTTGGCTTCTCATTTTGACGAAACTAGTGTATTTTTGGATGAAAGTTTTGGTGAAAAGCTCACTTCAGAAGTCAACTACGAGGAATGGTTTATTAATGGATTAAACCCTCAACTCAAACAAGTAATGATTATACAATGTGTGGGTGGTATGACCTTGGATGTAGTAATAGCCATGGCATTATAGTTGGAACATAAAGTGGGTGGGTTCGTTGAAGATCTGGACTGGTTGAAGGCAACCAACGGTACGAGCGAGGATCCATTGAAACAAGTGTATTGCACAAAATGTAAGAACTCGGGACACACTGCTTCTGCTTGTGCACTAAACCAAATGTATTATGCTATTTGTAATATGGCAAGTCACTCCACTGAAACGTGTCCATATAATGCTAAAGTACAGACCAGGCCAACCGTAAATGCTATCATATAGGAGCAGGGACAACCAGCTACCCACTATGTACCACCGCATTTGAGGAATACTTCTTACCAAAGTTATAAACCTACAACGGACCACAAGCAAACAACTTCGGCCAGATCTGGTGGAACTCCGGTCAATCAGGTGAAGGCATCTCTCTCCCAACAACAAGATGCCATTTCTGTGGTGAGATTGGACATATTTGTAGATATTGCAAAGAGGCGTCCGAGTATGATAAACATGTATACACCTACTACAGTAACTATCAGCCCAGAAATTGATTCTACGGTGGATCATGATGTTCCTTTAATTACAGTATGGTATAAAAACCACAAAATTAATAAAGTGTTAATTGATGGAGGCTCCGGTGTGAATATTGCAATAGCCGCCCTTTGTAAATGGTTAGGATGGACTCAGATTGAACCTGTTCAGTTTTTTGTGAGAATGGTGGATCAGTCTAGGTCCATCCAGTGGGTTTGGTACGTGATATACCCATTACTCTTCAGGGGGCTGTGTTTAAAATGACTTTTGTGGTCCTAGAATTACCTGACTCAAGTCTGGATTATAACTTGTTATTCGGGAGGCCTTGGCTGAAACAAGCAAAAGTGTTGCAGGACTAGTCTGCACACGAACTTATTTTCAAAAGTAATCATCGAAAATATGTAGTACCCTTGGACAAGATGAAGCCTTGTGATCTTCATGCTCGACCTTATGTAGCCGAACCTGTGCATATGCTGGATGGCATTTTTGATGATGAAGAAGAAGCTTTTCTCAATGCTAACCAAGATTTTCTCGCCCTGGGTACAGTCGACTTACAAGCGGTTGCTAATAATTGGAATCCGGTCGTTTGTTCGGTAGTTCCAGTTACAAAAGAAGGGGACCCAATTTTGGATCAAGCTTTGAATGCCCAGAATTTACACCACTTATTCCAATTAACTGAGGAGATATCCATGCCTTGACAGTTTTATGTACCGGAAGATCAGCTCATTACCTACAATTTAGGAAATGAGGGTACACCATGACCGGTCAAGCTTAAGGCGGGGTTACAGAAAACTTTCCAAAATGATCTAGTACAGTTGTTGATAGAGTTTCAAGATGTATTTGCGTGGGACTATCGAGATATGAAAGGGTTGGACCCTCGCATCTATCAACACTGTGTGATGCTAAAGCCGGATGCGCGTTGTAGCTCAAGCGTAAGCACCACCTCCTTTATATGTCAATCCGTGGAGACGTGAGGACCGGTATGAAGACCGCGAACAAGTGAAGGCACAAGTGCGTGAGTGAAAGCACACAAACATGCACACACATACACACACACGTGCACAAGGTAAGATCAAAGAGAGGAACAATGGAAAGCTTTGATTGCAAAAGAGTTCTCTTACAAAAGCTCTATTCTCTCACAAGCTAACCCCAAAAATGAGCTCTCTAGCTCTTTTTATAGTTTTTTGACTAGTTTTGGCCCTGTCTAGACCTAGTGTCCGGCCTAGTTAAAAATTAGGTTCCAAGGCTTATTTGAGGGCTCAAACAAAGTCTAAAAATGATGAAAATTGGTAGGATGATAGTTCTAATACTCCGCAAGCTCAAGGACTCCTCGGCTTGAACAAAATGGAGTTAAAACAAATAGAAAATGGCATTTACAATGGTTTTTAGTGATGAAAATCACTATTTTTGTAGGGGATTTATCTGAAAATTTGACATACACTTCTTGGAGCTCCCTACTTGCTCTCTCTTCTTCTATGTCCACTTCGTTGATGCGCTTCCATGTTTTATGCTTGACCTTGAGTTCCAACACTCCCCCCCCTCTCGAGTCTGTCGTCCCTGACAGACCCTTGTTGTAATGGTTGTTCCAGGTAGTGCTTTGAGAGGTAGTGTCCATTCGGTAGGAACTGGAGCCGTCGCTCTTCCAAATGTAGCAGGGTTGACTATCGGGTTCTTCATGTGTCACTACGAGTCTTTTCAATTTGTAGTCCTTTGGTATGTGCTTCGTCGTTAAATGCCAGCACGATTGTGTCGTTGTGAGTCTCCGTTGATGTCCTCTAGATCTTCCAAAATTGATGGTCATAGTAGTCATGCCAAGTACTCATAACCCATAACAGATGATGGGTAAGTGTGTTCGTGCATGGGTTGAGGAAAATATGTGCCTTGTGCATGGCCTTGTAATGTAGCCCTATGCATGCTTACGTGGAAAATGCATCGGAAGAAGTATGGTGCAAAAATTGGGGTCTTGAGCTAAGTGCTCAAGGGTATGCCGACGAAGAGGTTTCCTAAGCTATCATGGTTATGGTGTTTCCAGAGTAAAGATACTTACCATGGAGAAGGTCGATCGATGTTCATCTCTTCGTGTTGTACACTCGGCCTTTGGGATGGAACATTGTTGATGAATGTCCATGTTGATGGTCCACTGATGAGATCTTTCGAGTGGTTGATCCTCTCTCCTCTTTTCAAAGCAACATTTGCCAAATACTGAGAATTGAATTTCTTTATATTCCTTGGCAAACAACATTGGGTAACTACACCAAGCTTAGTTCCACATATTCTCTTTAGCTCACCATACGCAGGAGTCTTCTCCTCCAGAACTACCCTTTGCAGATATCTCCTTGGATGCTCTCGTACATGAAGTAGTTAAGCATCACTCAAGTTGCGGACCTTCAAGCTCTTCATTCCTACCATGGTAAGAGAAAATCATAGTTGTAGATGCCATGTTCATGCCAAGTGCTTGCCATCTACCAGATAAGGCAGCAATAATATCATCTGCTAGCCGAGACACACTTCTATCCAAATTGATAAATGCCTAGTAATCAACAATTCCACCTTCAACTAAGCATGACTCATTCATGTTTCATAAGCCAAACCTGGGAACAAGCTCTCTCTCGCTTTTCTTCTTTCTTTCTTTCTTTTTTTTTTTTTTTTTTTTTTTTTGAGGAGCAATGTCACAAAACAAGAAGATAGACGTTAGTATCAGTAAAACTAGTTGACATGTGTCCATGTGCTCTTGTGCCTGGGATTCTCAAATGTGTCTATGCACGGCCATGTAATAGGGCCCTATATCAATGCATACTTTGGAAGTGCATGCCCTGAATGGTGCAAAAGACAGGGTTGTGTAAGAAGCACATGGTTGTCACTCGTCGAGGCTTTTGATGTTACTTGTAGTTGTTGATGCCGGCTTTGGTGGAGGTATCCATTGGATCTCGAAATGATGTAATCCTCCTTATTGGGGTCCATTTTAGAACAACATTTGGCACTGTAGAGATTACTTCAGGCGTCTTCCTCTTTGGATGCTTTCTGAATTGTGGTATCTAGTGTGGTTGGCACTTTGGTTCGGTGGAGGCTACTTGTACTTTTGGCTTCCAAACCCATATCCTTTTTGCACGTCTTCCTACTATTGTTGAAGAGCTGATTTGATCTTCTTTCGGTCTCTGTACGTGGTTGTTACCCTTTTCTCTTTTTGGCTTCTTTGTTGAGACCTTTCGCATGTGGGAGAACATAGGTTGTTGTGGATGTAAGAGCTTCTTAGGTACCCACATCTATAATCGCCCTTGTTGAGTCACAGCGAATTTCTTAGGCACCCAAACTTGTCGAATATTTTGTGGTTGAGTTTGTCGTAGCTTCTGCATTCGTCTTCTGGCCTGGTGGGAGTCCCTAGAGGGGAATTGTGGGGTTAAGGCCGGTGGTTGCTCTCCTTTTCGTACTCAGATTTGCTTCATGCTCGGTACTAATTTCCTTTGGAAATCTCGTTGTCTATTTCATATAGCAGTTGTTCTGTTCGGTTGTGCTTGCTTTGTTGGTTGAGTTGTAGTGGCGGCATTAGTCCTTGCGCCAGAGGAGGAGTCCGCTTGTCTTTGAGCCTGTTCTTCCATGATTGAGTTCTCCTGCGACATAGAGCTTTTGACACATACAACATCTCTTTTGCTAAGATTAGTCCTAGGAGAACTACAAGATGTGACATCTGGATTTGTGAGCATGCCATTTTCTAGTTCTAATGTAAAGCATTGTCCCTGGACCCAAACTTGAAGAAGTTGACTTCTTAGGTTCAAGTTGACTGCATTGTCATAAATCCAATCTTGTCCTAAAACAAGTGGTTCTGTAAGGTTCTCATCTTGACACACTAGCACTTTGACTTTCATTGGAACATCTTGAAGGTAGATAGGAAGTTCCACCTCTCCCAAACAAGGGGTTTCCACACCTCCCAATCCTATGAGATAAGCTTCTATGGGATTGATGTTCAACTGCAAGTCTTGGTAGTAGGAAAGTCTAACTGCACTACTTGTTGCCCATGAGTCAATCAATGCTTTCACAGTCCTTACACCCTTTCCTTGTCCTATCTCTATGGTCACAAATGGACGTCGGTCAATGACTTGAGAAGTCGAAATGCCTGATTTTTGGCACATATCCATGTGATATTTTGGAGCTTTTGAGTTGACATCTACGCCTAGTCGCCTTAACTTATTCCGCCTTATGCGCTCTCTAGCCTCTGCTTGTGCTTCTTCCCTCACCCTTAACTCCTCTTCTTTTCGCTTCTTAGCAGTGTTGAGTCTCGTAAGCATATCCTCAGTAAGAGGTTCTTGATATTCTACAACCACTAATATAGTTTGGCAAGATATCACCTTCTAAAGTAGCCAATTGAACTGCGCCGCTAGTGGAAATTCTGTTAATGATCATGGGTCCATATCCTCGTTTTTCCAACTTACAGGCATGTTGTTTTAGTGTGTAAACCAACACTAGATCTCCCTCTTTCAGTCCCTTATCCTTAATGTGTGCATCGAAGTCTGCCTTTTGCCTTTTCTTTGCAGTGTAGATGCTTGCTGCCGCTCGTAGCCTCATCTCACCTAAGCGTTCTAGAACAAAGATCCTGGAGGACAACTCATGTCCATTCCACTCATGCTCTTGTGCTACCTTTAAGGCTCGGATGAGGAAGTCCAATGGTAGAACAGCATTCTGCCCGAAGACCATCTGAAATGGGGTGGCATTCAGTACCATTTTATAGGCAACTCGATAAGCCCAAACAGCATGATGAAGCTGTTTATCCCAATCAGATCGTCTATTATTTACCAGTTTTCTCAATACGTTACAGAGGATCTTATTGGTGCTCTCGGCTTGTCCGTTAGCTTGTGGGTGATAAGGGGCAGACTTCTTATGTATCACCAAGAATTCTTGGAGAAGATTTTCAATGACCTCATTCAAGAAGTGTGTGCCTCTATCGCTAACTAGCTCTATTGGTAGCCCATATCTCGTGAACACATTCTCGAATAAGAACTTAGCCGTAGTCTGAGCATCATTCTTTGTTGTGGCTTTGACTTCTACCCACTTGGTATGCGTGTTTTTGGTTGTTTGGCATATGCACTAGTGCCTGAAGAACATCGCAGAAAATTGGATGATAAGGCAATAAAATGTATTTTTGTAGGGTACAGTTCTGAAAGTAAAGGCTATCGTCTGTATCATCCACAGACTAAACACATTCTGGTTAGTCGTGATGTTGTATTTGTGGGAGATGCTATTCAGCCATTGCTTTCATGTACTAAGGAGACATCTGTTAGCTCCAAAGACATGTATGATACTTTGATGCCTCTTTTTACAGGTGGACAGTCTAGTGCTGGTCTTAATGAGGCAACTTCTCAGCCTTTGTAGGTTTCATATGATGATGCAGATCATTCCATTTCTAATGCAGATTTACATGATGCACTTGTTGATGAGAGAGCTGATATTGAGCAGGCAAAAACTATGCCAAAATGGCTGGTGCAGACTTTGCGCGACAGCAAATTAGATGCACCTTTGTCATATCATACTTGTTCAGGCCCTCATAGTGCCTCCTTTGCATCAGATTGCTATGCTATGGCTGCGTCTAGTCTCTGTGATGAGAATGAGCTTGTTTCTTTTGATGAAGCACAGAATTCAAAAAATTGGATGGCTGCTATGCAATCTGAATATGATGCTATAATGAAGAATGGTACATGGTCTTTATGTGACTTTCCTCCTGGCAAGAAGGCCATTGGCACTAAGTAGGTATACAAGCTGAAGCGTAAACCTAATGGTACAGTTGATAGGTATAAGGCTAGGCTTGTTGCAAAGGGTTATGCACAGGAAAGAGGCATTGATTTTGATGAGACCTTTGCACCTACATGCCGTATGACTACTATTCGGAGCATTGTGCACTTGCAGCCCATCATGGTTGGAATGTACATCAGTTGGACATTAAAACAACATTTCTGAATGGTGACTTGCATGAAGAAGTGTATGTTTCTCAGCCCCGTGGCTTTGTGCAGAAAGGGCATGAAAACTAGGTGTGCAGGTTAAAGAAGGCATTATATGGTTTAAAGCAAGCACCACGTGCTTGGTATGAGAAGATACATGCCTATCTGGTTGCACATGGTTTTGAGAATAGTCCAACTGAAAGCACCTTATATGTTAAGCATGCTAATGATGTGCTTCTGATCATTGCTATCTATGTTGACGACATGCTGCTCATTGGTCCTATTGAGAAGCATAATGTTGATTTCAAGGCTGATTTGCATGCCTCATTTGAGATGTCTGATTTGTGGCATTGGCATCACTATTTGGGCATTCATTTTATGCAAGTTGATGGTGGAATGGCTTTGTGTCAAACGAAATATATTGACACATTATTGCAACATTTTGGCCTTGAAGACTGTAAGCCTATTGCCACTCCTATGGAGACAGGTTTACGATTGAGTCTTTATGATGTTGGAGATGCATTTGATGCTGTTCTCTATCAGCAGGCTGTTGGATGCTTGATTTACTTATGCATTACTCGGCCAGATATTCAGTTTGCTATCTCACAGATGAGCAGATTTATGCATTGCCCAGGAGTCAAGCACTGGCAAGCGGTTAAGCGCATCTTTCGCTACTTGAGTGGTACTCGGCTACTTGGGTTGTTCTATCCCAAGGGGGGATCACTACCGCCAGATTTGCATGCTTTTTCTGACTATGATTGGGCTGGTTGCTATGACACTCGTGTGTCCACTAGTGGCTTTTGCTTCATGCTTGGTAGCTCATGTATATCTTGGTTGAGCAAGAAGCAGCCTACTGTGGCCACTTCCAATTGTGAGACTGAGTATAGGGCAGCTTTTACAACTACTGTTGAGTGTGTGTGGCTCAGATGCCTTATGGTTGATTTGGGTGTTGGTTAGTCTTCTACCACCACCATCTTCACTGACAGTCAGAGCGCATTGGCAATTGCGAGGAACCCTGTGTTCCATGCTCGCACTAAGCACATTGAGGTGCATTATCACTATGTCAGGGAGAGGTTCTCTGCTGGGGAGATCAGCTTGGCATATGTGCCCATGCACGAGAACATTGCAGACCTTTTCATGAAGGCTCTGCCTAGGGAGAAGTTTGAAGCTTTTCGCAAAGCTTTGGGCTTACTTCCTTTTGTGGAGTGATTTCCACATAGCTTGGCACTTCCTTATACATGAGTGCCAACTCCTTGTTCACCGCATCACTCCCAGAGGGGGGATTTGTTGATATATTGAGGTAATGATGTGTGTGAACACACTAGGACTGCTGGGGCACTTTTTTCCCTCTTTAGGAGGTTTTTTCCCCCGGCTTGTATATACGCCTATTGCCCTAATGGGCTACTTATCTTTGTACATTCTCTAGTAATACATTCAGTATTGTGTGTTTGTGCTCCAAGCTTCTTCTTCTTCCTTGTGCTGTTCGCGTGCTTCTGCAGACGTCTAACTCCAACACAATTCACAACACTACAAGCAACACTTCTGCTTGAACACTGTCGCACTATGATGTGATAGTTCGATCTCAGAAAAGAATAGTTTTCGTGTATCAACAGTACACGGAATCGCTTGAAGTTGTGGATCTGGAATATATGAGTGTTGTCGAACACAACGCAAGTTACAGTTTCTGAAACTGACCTGGTTTTTCTACGGGCCTCACCTTGCGGGCTCGAAATAGAGGTTGAGATGGATCTGAAACTTCAATATGACAAAAACGAGTGACCTTAAAGGGATAATGCCCGAAAATATTTTGAGATCCTCTACCTTCACGCCGATTTTTGTAGCAAATGGAGGTCATTTGTGAATCACGTTTTCTCCATGCCTTGCTGCGTACTCTTCACCGTCGCCTTCTTGACAAGCTCTCTACAGCCACGCTGGCTCTGATACCATGTCATGAGGAAGGAGATAAGGAAGAGAGCTCACACACACACTCTCACAATCAAAGGGAAGCACACATTTAGATTGAGGCAAGGAAGAATTATCTTCTTCTTCTTCTATTACATAAAAAGGAATGTACAAGAATGACCTAAAAACAAGAATACAACAAGTGCAATATATAAAGATCAGTACATAAGGGAAAAACCTAATGTCCGCAAATGAGTGAGATGACAAGGAACAAATGTGCCATCACTCTCGCTAGATAAATCTAATAAAGCTCAATGAAGTATCCCTGACATATACTGGCATGACCACTATACATGTCAGAGAAACAAAAAATTGATACGTGTCATCCTAGATCATCACATGTTGAGCTTGATATCTCAACATTTACTACCAGTAGAAAGCTTTTCTTTACCTTTCTTTGATGTAGTTGATGAATTTGTTGGACTGAAATTTCCACGCAATCTTCCACTCCATGGATTTGAGTTTGGAGCTATTGCTTGGTGATGCATCTGGTCCACTCAAAACTTGAGATTTTGCACTTGATTTTTCAGGATTTTCTTTGTCATTTGGTTCAAGATCAAGTCCATCTTTGGCATGTGCATAGAAGCTTGACATTTCATCAAACACCACATCTATGCTTACCTTCACTTATCATGTGAGTGGATTATAACATTTATACCCCTTTTGCTCAAGGGAGTATCCAATGAAGATACATTTTCTGCTTTCGGATGAAGCTTAATCCTCAACTCATCTGAAACAAGTACATATGCAATACAACCAAATACTTTCATATGTGATAAGTTTGGCTTTTTACCTGTAAACTTCTCTTCATGTGTAACTTGATGTACAACAGTGGTTGGAGTTCTGTTCATGATGTATACAACAATATGCATAACTTTTTGCCCAATAACAATGAGGCATATTCTTCTCAACCATCAAAGCTCTTGCTATTCTGTAATATGTCTATTTTTGCGTTCAGCAACACCGTTTTGTTGTGGTGTGTACCTACATGAAAACTGACATCGAATTAGTGTGATACCATCTCTAGATGTAATTGAAGTCTCCTTGGTACATGAAAGTAATGGCCAAACTACATCTTCCACAAAAAAAACATCATGGCTAAACAAAATGCATTTAGTATGTGGATGATACATATGATAGCCTTTGCTTTTATAATTGTACCCAACAAAAATACATTTCACTGCTTTATCATCCAACTTTCTATGTTGTAATTCAGGCACTAATGCATATGACAGACAACCAAAGACACGAGGATGAGCTACAGATGGTTTATGACCATTCCAAGCCTCATATGGAGTGACAGATTGTAGTGCTTTTGTGGGACACCTATTAAAAACGTATATTGCACACATAAATGCTTCAAGTTAGAAACTATGTGGTAAAGCTTGACTTTTGACCATACGCCTCACCATCTTCATGAGAGACTTGTTTTTTCTTTCAACAACTCCATTCTATTGACACGTACACGAGATTGTACACTCATGTTTTATCCCATGCTCAGCTAGAAATGCATTAAAATCAGAAGACATGTATTCCCCCCATTGATAAGAACGGAGGGTGCCCATTTTACATGCTGAGAGATTTTCAACCAAAACTAAAAACTGCTTGAAGCACATAAACACTTCAGACTTTTGCTTTCAATGGGTACACCCATACAAGCTTCAAGAAATCATAAATAAAAGTCATGAAGTAAAGGTAGTTCCCAAAAGAAGGTGTCTGCATAGGACCATATACATCACTATGAACAATCTGTAATTTCTTAGTAGCTCGAACTGAACCATCTTTCGGGAAGGAGGAACACTGCATTTTTCCCAAATTAGAACCTTCACAAACATGTTTACAAGGTGCCTCAAGTTTGGATAGAGAGGACACCATTTCAGATTTCTACAGGTGTAGCAAACTAGCATATTTCAGATGATCAAAGCATGCATGCCAAAGCTTTGCATCTAAGATAGCCTGAAAATCTTGAACTCCACATTGCGAATCATTCACATATTTTGCATAATCTATAAGCTTATATAGCCCACGACATAAAATGCTAGAAGCAATAATAACATCGCCATTTGAGAGATCATGAATTGTACACCTATGATCAACAAATTTGACAACCAAGCCAATCTTGGCTAATGCTGAAACTCACAATAGATTTTTTTTATTTTTTTTTATATATAATCCCTGGCACATACAATGCATCTTACATGTGAAAGAGCTACCATCAGTCATACTCAATATGATCTTAGAACTCCCATTAGAGGATATTTGGAGTTGTTTGCACATGTGATAGTATTCCCTGTAGGGGTAGGTTCAAGTGCGCTGAAGAAACTACGCTACGAGGTAATATGTTTGATTTTCCCACTATCAAAGTACCGAACATCTGAGTCTACTATAGACATACACCTCTCATGAGAAGATGGGTCATAGCTATAAACAATAGTAAACACCCATTTTTCATTATGCACAAGATTAGCAGACTCTGTTCTAGGTGTAGAGGCCTCTACAACAACCATTCCAGCCTCTTTTTTCGTTGCCTCTTTTACAGCCAGTTTTGGACAAGTCTTTATGTAAGATGTTTTCTGTAGGTTCCAAAGTTTAAAGGTGAGGATATGATAAAGTACATGTTTGTATCACTCATAAATGTTAAGAGGATCGTATGCTACTTTTGTAATAAGTCCGGTAAAATGCTAAATTTCTTATACAAAGATGGGGCATATCTCAATTCCATCATTCTTACACGTGATCAAAGATATCTCATGTCCTGTCCTACACGTGATCAATGATATTTCATGCATAGAGAGGCCAAATGGCGATAGGCATCAACATGAGAATTAGCGCAACTTTGGACATATGATCCGCCAACGCTTCATTGTAAACTTCGAATTGCAACTCGCGCGTGTGTGTGCGCATACACACATTTACACAGAGTCGAAATCATTCCACGGAAGAAAATCCGATTGATCTTTTCATAGCACAATCGTATCTGTACAGGAACGCTGGACGGAAACTATATCAGACCGCACATGGATTTAGAATACGCCCGACGCATACATACACACAGTGAGAAAAAGAAGAAGAAGGAAACAAAGAAAGAAAAACAAGGTGACATCAAAGACACCATCCTTCGGTGGTGTGAGACATTTCAAGAAAAGACAGAACTTAAAAGTCTAATGAGGAAGATACATTGCGAAATCTGCTTAGCATGCGTGTTCTCTATATAAGAAAATTTTGTGTTACGCAGATATAATTAGCTTTTGAGAATCCATCTCGGAAAAGAAGATGGTGGATGTCATGGAGAGAAACGTCATTGAAATAACAAGTGCTGATCTTCAACGGATGAGAGGGGGACCGCCCAACGATCATCGTTCCAAGTTTTTAAAGGAGGTAACGTCGAACAGACATTATTTTCTGATTTTCTCTATTGGGTCTATGGACTAGGATACTGGATACTGGAACCTCACATTATCCGTGGTTGCAATCTTGTACGCACGAAGCACATTTTTTTAAATCAAGAATGTTCTTGTCAAAGTGAAGAAACTCTTAGTCTCCAGAGGCTTTAGTAACGATGCTCTAGTTTGTTGCAGAAGTTGCAACTCAAAGCTTTGTCGGATGAAAGAGCGCAAAGATGGCCAAATACAATTAAAGCGTTGCATGAAAAGAGAATTCAGGCCAAGAAGGATGAATTGGCGAAGCTTGAGGTGGACGTTCTATGCAGCCAATGCATCTGAGATAACAACAGCTTATGCGCTAACATTGCTTTATGGACAGCGCTTTTCATAATGTTGCCTGCTACCTATATGTTGCTCAGAAGATTCATTCTATTGTTGTTTGCCAGCGTGAAAGATTGGAATTAGATGCACGTGAGGCCAAGTTGAAGGCGGAGAGAAGAAGAGAAATGGTATTCACTTGGTTTGTATGATGTATGCTCACTTGATCGTTTTCAAAGTTTCTATTTTTTGAAACCTGCATTCTTGGTTGTTCTCTTATGCAGATCGAAAGGG